>OU026146.1:42498590-43121646 GCA_907269125.1 Eristalis pertinax
GCATTCCATTCAGAAGTTAATGAAAAGATTCTTGAGAAGTGTGTTGTGTGTGTACGTCCTCTCGGTAGATGGATATGTCGTTTTAATTTCGATGAATGCTGGGAAAAAGCGATGAATCTGGTCACCACAGGCAGCACATGCATACCAGCGAAGGAAAAGAGATTATCAAACGTATTACATCACAATCGACGCTGGGTAGTTTGTTTCAACAAGGAAGGAGGATGGCACTTGCCAATGCCCACAGTTTGACATTATTCTTGAATTGATTGCAAATTATGAGAGCAAGGTCGTTGCGGTTAAGATGTTTCATCCTTGTCCTGCATTTCTTCATCCCTTTCCACACTTTAAGACTGCAGCCCCAGTTTAAGTAATGCAACGACTGGGTGGCATTCAGTGTTGGAACTTAACGTTTTCAAAGTGTGCTAGATCCAGAAAAGGGTTGTCGAGTGTGGTAGACCTTGTTTACTTATTTAATTTCTAAGAAATTTTACATTCTACGTTGAGGCAGTCATAAATGAAATGAAAGAGCTCCTCACTCTGCTTTGAGTTCACATTTTTCTTGAATAAAGTCGTCGGTGATGACGCTTCTTTGACATTTTATGTAGATGATGTCTTGTGTGAAGGGGTTAAGAAATAAGAAACACCAGTGAATGAAATAAAGAGGAACAATGTGGTAGATCTTAGATTTTGGGTGCCCAAAAATGGTGGCGCTAAAGTTCGAGGTCTTCTAAAGCAACCACTTGTGATGTGCGTTCTATTGGTCTCTGGGGAGTAGACTTGACTGGATTTAATAGCGTCTGAGAAACTTTGTATGATATACTCGATCGACTTGCCCACTTACTGCGCGATGTTGACCAGAAATCAGGTACTGTAGAGATGGCCGACTTCACAGATGATTGACCGAATGTCCATCGACGAATTGTTGGAGAGACTTATTGGCAGTTATTCATGAATTTTTAACGATTATTGAGGAAATAATGCAACTGGCATTTTTTAATGATTGATCAGTAGGGTTTGAGAAAACAATGAAAAGTATTAATGGGCAAGGGAGATAGAAGTCGGCTAACTCTATCTATACTACTTTATTTCAGATGTACTAAAATCACGTTACTTTTATGTCAGATCCTCGGTGCATGTGGTGTTGTGTGCTGTCCTGTCCTGGTTGTACAGCGATATGAGACCGTCTCCGGTCCGAAAGACAAGTCACTTTTATGTCAGATCCGAACAAATCGGATCAATTTTCAAAATACAGTGGTGATCCCGTATCACGAATGATCGCTATAACGTATACTTTTTTCAAATGTGTTAGTGTCTCTATATAACACAGCGATTGTATGGCCAATCTTGACATACGGCAGCGTTGTATGGTGTCAGGCCGCCCTGAAATCCACATACCTCAGGCGGCTTACTAGAATACAGAGACTAGCATGTCTTGGAGTTACATGTGCTATTTCCACTACCCCAACCGCGGGCCTAGAGGTACTATTAAACCTACTTCCACTTGACCTCTACAGACAAGCTAACGCTGCTAAGAGTGCCATTAGAAGCATTCAATCAAAATGCTGGCTCTCAAGTCCCATTGGACTTGCTAGTATACTGAATAGACTACAAATATAACAGTCCGTAAGTGACGATACACTCCCTTTCCTCGACTCCTCGAAGAGGGGACCACAAAATAACCCGTCAATAATTCGAGCATCCAAGTAACACTGATGGATCGAAGATGCAAACAGGCACAGGTGCGGGCATTTTCTCCGAATTGTTAAACATGCACTGCTCTATCAGGATCCCTGAATATGGCTGTGTTTTTCGAGCGGAGGTCCTGGCAGTCAAAGAAGATAACAAAATATACCACCGGCTGATATTACCATTCTAATTGACTGTCAAGCGGCCATAAACGCAATTTCGGCGATAGAAATCAAGTTCAAGTTGGTCGTGAGCTGCCGCGAGGAGCTTTCAACTCTAAGCCCGCAACACTCGATAACTCTATGCTGGTTCGCAGGACACAGGGACATAGCCGGCAACGAGGCAACTGATGAACTTGCCAAAAAGGGGTATTCAACCACCACTGGCAAGGAGGTCACCATCAGGAGGAAGGTGGATGATAAAGTTCTAATTAAACCCCCCTTTTTCAAGAAGCCTCGGCGGCACACCTCCATCCGATTTTCGATGACGCTGAAGCATAATTGAGGCTCTATGCCGTCAATGTGCCGAATTATCTCATCCTTTAGCTCTTGAATTGTTGCTGGCTTATCGACGTACATCTTTTCTTACATACATCAAAGAAAAAATACCAACGGTGTCAAATCACATGATCTTGGCGGTCAATTCACATCGCCACCACGTGAGATAACACGGCCATTGAATTTGTCGTGCAAAAGAGCCATTGTTTCGTTAGCTGTGTGGCAAGTGGCACCGTCCTGTTGAAACCACATATCGTCCACATTCACATCTTCCAATTCGGGCCATAAAAAGTTCGTTATCATTTCACGAGAGCGAACACCATTCACAGTAACTGCCTGACCGGCCTCATTTTGGAAAAAATACGGCCCGATGATGCCGCCAGCCCATAAACCGCACCAAACAGTCACTCTTTGTGGGTGCATTGGTTTTTCGACAATCACGCTTGGATAATCATTCGCTCCAAATGCGGAAATTCTGCTCATTGACGATTCCACTGAGGTGAAAATGTGCCTCATCGCTGAAGATGATTTTCTTCGAAAAGTGCACGATATGCACTTTGATTTGAACGCCCATTTTCACAATAAGCCTGAATAACTTTAACACTTGACTTTTAGGTGTGGTTCACATTCAACATCGGCCCTTAAAATTTAACCACCCTTTATTATTGATGCAGTAAACACCAGAAGATCTATGTAGGAAGTTGGTATTGCGGCAACGACACAATTGGTCGGCACTCCTTAACGAAAGAATGCAAATTAAAAGGAGCCTTTTTGAGAAATTTAATTCGATTTGCTACTCCTAATTTTGCACTCAAGCGGATACGGCAAAAAGCCATGTGAACTCATGCAATTATTTACAGATTATACAACTCTGTCAACAAACGCAGTGCAGAAATGAATCATCAAAAGAAATCACGCAAAACACAACCGCCAGCGCTGACATAATAAAACGACTCCCAACTCCCTGCCCGCAATCAAAGAATTATCTTGAAAGAAAAAGTTGTTTACTCTTCGCGCTTGATGTAACGAGAATAACACACAATTTCCCATCCCTCTAATATAAATAAACATTATTAAAAAATCTGTTTTTCTCTCATTTCAGTTACCTGCGGAGAGCCAACGCCTCGTGGACGAAGATTCAATTGTCGACGAGGCAGAAATTGATACGGCGAAAAGCCTCGACGGAGGCGTATCAGTACCAATCACATATCGTAGCACGATCTTAAGAAAATGGAGGCCAGCGCCAACGGTGCAAGAGCACTCCGGCCAGCCCGGCGAATTGGGTAATTACCGCATTTAGCCAACGATTGCTGTGGGGTTTCAAATTTGCACGTCTTTTTAGGAAAACCGGTGAAAATTCCCAACGAGATGAAGGGCTTGATGAAGGAGAAATTCAAGGAGAATCAATTCAACTTGCTGGCCAGTGACATGATGTCTCTGAATCGGTCGCTGGCCGATGTCCGGCATGAGAAGTACGCCCGTTCAGGTTTGCCCACTAGAATTTGAAATAACGCAAAGTTTCTCGTCGTCTCGTTGCAGTTGCAAGAAGAAATCGTATGCGTCAAAGCTGCCGACCACCTCAATTGTGATCGTATTCCACAATGAGGCGTGGACCACGCTGCTGCGCACTGTCTGGAGTGTCATTAATCGTTCACCCAAGTCACTGCTCAAGGAGGTCATCTTGGTGGACGACGCGAGTGAACGCGGTAAGTGATCACTTTCGCTTTGTAAGGTGATCAGTCGGTGTGTGTGTGTTTAAAAGTGAATCTTTCTCGTCTCAGATTACCTGGGAAAGAAACTAGAAGACTATGTGGCGACACTGCCAGTGCGAACGTTTGTTCTTCGCACTGAGAAGCGTTCCGGCTTAATCAGGGCGCGACTGTTGGGTGCTAAGCACGTAACGGTAGGTGGATATATACAATGTTGCACTGTTCTCAGGTGGGATGAATTTCGTTACATTTCAGGGTGAGGTTATCACATTCTTGGATGCGCACTGTGAGTGCACCGAAGGCTGGCTCGAGCCACTTCTGGCGCGTATTGTACAAAACAGACGGACCGTCGTTTGTCCTATTATCGATGTGATATCTGATGAGACGTTTGAATATGTTACCGCATCCGATCAGACGTGGGGTGGCTTCAACTGGAAGCTGAATTTTAGATGGTAAGTAACAGAAAAAGAGGATGGTCCTTGTGGCTAGAGTAAGGAGTGTGTTTTGTGGTTTTTTTTCTTAGGTATCGAGTTCCTCAACGCGAAATGGAGCGACGCAATAACGATCGCACGGCTCCACTGAGAACGCCCACAATGGCCGGTGGTCTGTTCTCAATCGACAAACAGTATTTCTATGAAATCGGCTCATACGACGAGGGTATGGACATCTGGGGTGGTGAAAATCTTGAAATGTCCTTCAGAGTAAGTACGAACAGAAACGTCCGCTCGCGGCATACACAAAGTAAAAGAGAGAGGAGTGAGACCGAGAGAGAGTGAAGCAAAAACGTAGAACAGTTTCCCTTTCATTCACAAAATCCTCCCGACTTTAGATTTACAAATTTATTTCAACATCTCCTTTTTTTCTGTTTTTTTTTTTTTCTTCATTTGATGCTCTCTCCTTTTATCCAAAAAATCAAATCAATCTAGATATGGCAATGTGGTGGAATTTTAGAAATAATTCCATGTTCGCATGTGGGGCATGTATTCCGTGATAAGTCGCCGTACACATTCCCAGGCGGTGTGGCGAAAATCGTTTTGCACAATGCTGCTCGAGTCGCTGAAGTCTGGCTGGACGAGTGGAGAGATTTTTACTATGCAATGAGCGCAGGTTCGCTAAATTTTCCTTAAAAAAAAAAAAAACAAAATTAAACCCCTCTACACAACAAAATTTTTGAAACAAGTTTTCTCTCTTGACTTTTGAATTTTGTGCTCATTCATTGGAGAGTTATTGTGTTAACACCAGTTTGTTTGCCATTATTTTTCTTTTAATAATTATTCTTTTTTTTTTTTGTGATTAACAAACAAAGCAAATTCATTTTATTTAGCTTTCAGTTTTTTTTTTTTATTTTTATTTTTTTCTTTACTTTGGTTTAACAATACTAATTTGAGTTGAATAATACATAATTGGTACATTATACTGCGATTGTGCTTAGGCTTCAGTTTTTGTTTTGGGATAGGTTATTTAGTTGGGAAGTAATGTGCGCTGAGGATGCAGAGTGTGCCTGTGTGCGCATTTGAGAGCACTGTTTTGAGAGAGATACGAGATAATCCCTTGCTAAGCGTATACAATATGCCATATCTACTAAAACAATAATCACATTTTTTTTTTTTTTGCTGAGAGTAAGGTTGCTTCACTTTATCTTTTTATTTTACTTTGATTTCTCATCCACATATCCTTACATTTTTGTTTGTATTTTATGACTTTTGCATTGAAACATTACATAATATGAATTTGTTCACATTTGTGTGTGAGATCTTGTCCTGTTGTAGGCACAAGGAATGTTCAATTTTCGACGTGAACTGGGTAAGGTATTGATTGAGAATGGGGACAGCTGGTTATAACAGTTTTGCAAAGGCGCAAAGATGCAGTTAATAGTGGGCTTTCTTGCACTCACACAAACTCCACCGAGTGACAAGCTGAGATCGCTGAAGAAAATGTGTGAAAATCGATTCTAGCACCCAATCGAAGTGCGATCTACACATTCTGTTCTCAGTTGGCTTGAAGAGTTGTGCTTTATAAGGAACTTTTTGTCGGATTTTTTAACAACTACACTGGAGCACACAGACTCAAAAACTGGTCCATTGTACTACTAGGCGTCCAGCTACATTTACTGGAATTTCTTCGTCTTCCGAAGGAATACCAGCAGGAGCTTCTGAGCCTACGCCCTACTTCATCAGCTCTCACCTGGCTCGTAGAGGGCCAGGGCCTAGCTTCTCAGCCGCTCTCACCTCATGAGCATCGAAAAACTGCCACCTGGCCCGGGCAAAGACGGGACAGTGGCAGAGGAAGTGCTCTGCTCTGCAGTGTCGTCGTCTTCTCCACAGGCGTCGCAGAGGGTTTAATCGCTTAGACCGAGCACACTTAGGTGTTTGCCGATGGTTTAGTGGCTCGTTAGTACGCCGGTAAGTCGTTTGCAGTCTTTTCTGTTAAGAGATGCCAGGAATGCCGCGGATTTCTTACAGACGTTTGGGAGCACGCGCTTGATTTGTCTAAATCCTGGAGAGTCATACCACCTCCAGCTGTGCTCTCGAGAAACCCAGCCATCGATGGAAGCCCTAACTGAGGACAAGGGTAGTCCCAGCGTAGGTTCGGGTCCCAAAAATATCACGCGCTTGATTTGTCTAAACCCAGCCATCGGTGGAAGCCCTAACTGAGGACGCGGGTAGTCCCAGCGTAGGTTCGGGTCCCAAAAATATCTTCTCTCATCCTTGTCTCGCAAGTTCATCGGCGATCTCATTTCCCGTGATCCCGTGGTGACCAGAGAACCATTGAACCTGCCGATCCAATTCAGAGAAGACTTGCATTCCTGGACTAACCTAGAAGTGGTTAAAGGATTGACTAGTGCCATAAGCACAGCTCGGCTGTCGCAACAGAAACAAATACTTCGCCCCTTCCACCAGTTTTTCATATAGTTCATGGCCATTAGGATCGCATAGGTTTCCGCTTGGAAGACCAACGGAAACTTACCTAACGAGGTGTGCAGTCTAATGTTGTCGCCCTCCACGAAGGCGCCAGTTGCAGATCCTTCCTTGGTCTTGGAGCCATCCCTGAAGATTCGACTATATTCTTTCCCTGGCACAGATTTTGAGCCAGATCCAGTTCTGAGTGCAGGGAAAGTCGACTTTGTACATGTGTCGCAGCTGGATTGCTGGTGTCATTGCGTCAGACAACATATCCATGAGACTGGGGTCAAAGGAAATACGGTGTGCAAGATCATCGAAACTCCAGTGCGAGTTGTACCAATGACTACTTATTTTTAAACGGAAGATGGCCTTCAGGGCTCATCCCATGATGTGGGGGCCGAGATTTAGAAGGCATCAAGAGCCGGGCGTGCAAGAGATGGCTCCTAGGCAGCAGAGGCAAACCGTTTTTTTGAAGCCAAAGCTTATTTCACCAAACGACCGATGCATATGAGAAGAGGTCTTATGATAGCCGGCTAGATCCAAAGGGATCTTTTTGGTGATAGACTCCAAAACTTGCCGAAAACTCCCTTACACTGCCAGAAAACTGACAGCGCCTTGGTAGTTTTCGATTCAGTGTGTTTCTTCCAGAGAAGTTTTCTTTCCAAGATAACACCCTTCATCGCAAAAGCGAAAGGTGACATCTTTTAGTATTTTTCCTCCTCCTCAAGAGAACATCCTCTGTTTTAAGAGGATTGACTGAAAGCCCATTTCTAGTACACCAATCGTCGATCACGTCTAGAGCCGCCTGCGCTTTTGATCACACAGCCGCTAGGCACGATCCGACAGACAGCACAGCTACATCATCCGCATAGGCCTGGGCGTAGACATTAGAGCTGTTAAGGGCGTCAAGCAGAGAGTCATCCAGCATGCACCATAGCAGAGGAGATAGGACGCCACCCTGAGGGCAGCCTGGAATTTACATACTGGCTACAGTCCACAATTATAGTTCTTTCCGTTAGCATTGTTTTGATCCACAACAAAGTAATGATTCCTCTAGACCGTGGCCTCTGGCCGAGTTACACATTCCATCAAAAGTCGCATTGTCAAAAGCACCCTCTACATCGACGAAGAAAAACAACGCGTATTCTTTCCTATCGTGCACCTGGACAATTCTGCCAACCTGATTTTGAAGTGCAGTCTCGCACGATTTGCCGCATGTTGCAGCTGAGACAGAGGATGGATTTACAAAGCAGTTTTGCGCAGCCTTTCCATGCTTTTCAGCACAAGGCCATAACAAAATGCTATGCTCGCCGCGCAGTCGATGCATTTGGATGTTCTTCAACACATTCACTAAAGGCATCCGTGTCCATTGAGTGCGCCTTCCTTGTGATGAAATGAGTTTAATTTCTTTCAACACTCACCCATGGAATAATAAATTCAAATAAATTAGTAAACTTGTGAAGGTGCTCGTCCATCAATTCGGCATTAACTTCACGCTTAAGTGCACTTAAAATATCAAGCGTGCTTATGCCGTTATGTGTGCGTTTTTTAATTGGATCAATTTTTTTCTTCTTCCGAACAACCAATGGTGTGTCGTAATATTTTGATAATCATTTTTGAATAATAATCATCACAAATCTGAACAAAACCGACGTGTGTGTGTGTGTGTGTAATTTTGTAGACCAAGGTCAGACATGCAAATCATGTGTATTTCGAAATGGCATTAAGTAATAAAGCCGTTCTATTGATGGCTGTTCAACAAGACAAATCATAAAGATAAACGTGTTTATAGATGTGTCAGTCCGATAGTTGAATGATATACGACGGGACACTTTATTTATGCATGGATTTCGTATAATAATTCACTTCGTTATTATCACTTACTTCAAATGAGCGCAAAGCTGTGTTCTGTTGATGATGGACAGCAGCAATTATCCTGCGTGCGTACTAATTTGCTTTTGTGTTCCATTGTCACACGTGGATTATGGACTTTTATTCTGAAGAAGAATATCATTTATAAAGCAAAGCTGTGCCCGCGAGGTTGCCTCACAAGATACAGCGTATATTCTAACTACTCCATGGAGAATGCTGCAGAAGTGCGGTTTTGTAGGGAGGCCTGAAGAACAGGATAATTAGCCCTCAAATCAGACATGCTAGTAGAAATGGTTCCTCTAACTTCTTTCAAAGATTCACCATTCATTGGCGCAGCCCATAAAAATCTGATCATACAGAGCAATTATTTTCTTTTCCACACAAAGACAACATGGAGAATTGTCGGTCCTTGAGTTTACCTGCTTCGTCTCATTGTTTAATGATTGTCAAGGATTAGTACGGGTTGCCTTTTTTTCTACACAAGGTTACGGGTCAACACCACGCCTCAAATTCAGAATCCACTCGACTGCAGATGTTGATCCCAGCACCGTATTGTCCTTCCAGATGTGACAGATGTTCTTCAAGTGTTTTCACAGATATTGTGATCGACAGCAGCACGTCCACATGTTACATTTTAAAGACCCCGACGGTCGACCCTTGGAAGTTATTCCGTTTATATCCCACAAAAGTGAGATTTCGCAGAAATGCATTTGCAACCCTTAACGAAAATAACATCCCCAAATGAACATAAATTTCAACGAAAACTTTCGTCAAACAGCTGGGATGTACTAACATTATGATAGATTGCAATTGTGGAACCCACATGCTGCCTTTCTCTATCTCTCTCTTAAAGACATATGTGCTGTTGTTGACTGGTCAAATTGCACGATCCCGGTTGGCAGTTGCCGTCGCCTCTGCGTGAGATAAGCATGCCCTCGGAATCGCTTCGATAAAATGTCCATTTGCAGCATCAACTGTGTCATCATCTGTGCCATCATTATCTATTTGATCAATGATTGGTAATGGCCTCCGTTGATGTCACCCTTCTAGTCTTGCGATTCATCTGTGTACGGATGCTGGGTAGTTGTTCACTGTGCACAGATAAATCGCTGTAAACAGTCGAAAAGTACCCCTCCCTATAAAGAGAACTACATAAGGCTGAACAACATCAACTGCTTAAAATGTACAGAACCCTAAGAAGGCCCATCTCCAAGCAACAAAAGGTGAATGTACAATTGTGATGTATAGGACGAATGAAGAAGTTGAAGTACCTCGGGGTCTTTTTCACTGGTGATAGTATGAGTAAAGCTAAGCTATCCTGTAGGATTGGACAAGCTGCGTCAGTTTTGAAAAGGCTTGGTATCAAAGTGAGTTTCTGCTCCAACTCTCACCTCTGGTCATGAAATTTGACTAATGACCGACAGAATAATAAAACAAGCTGCCGAGATGAGATTATTTCATGCTGCTGTGGAAGTTCCTCGCCGTGATATAGTGAGACACACGGCAGTGCGCGAGGAACTTAATGTTGAGCAGCTGCTTCTTCGAACAGAAAGGGCTATGCTTCGATGGTTTGGCCACGTGGCACGAATGTCCTCATCATCACGACTTCCGAGGCGTGCCTTGAATGCGACTCCAGCAGATAGGAGCAGACCCAGGACGAGGTGGTTAAACCAAGTCCAAAAAGCTCTCCTGGCATAGCTCCTGATGAATTAGAATTGATGGCTGAAAATTGATTGGCCGGAAGATCTCTCGTGTGTGCTTTTCTCCCAGCTAGTTCCCCTTTAGTGGATCATGCGTGCCACCCAAGATGAGATGAGAGATGAGGACAAATGGAGTTCATTGATTAAGAAATGTATCAACAACATTGAAGAATACGTGTTATAGCAAAACAAACTTACCTACTTACTTATCAGGCCATCGAGCCTTGGAAGGTCCGAGCCTGAGCAATTGCTGCTTTCCAATGATGACGGTCCTGGGCACGCTGATGCCAGACAATCTGCCTTGCGTTCGCGCGCTGACTTGGTCTTTATATCGGAGGTTCGGTCTTCTTCTCCTTCTCGAACCAGGAGGCTCAGATTCGACGACTCTCTTATCTGTAGCAGTGGTGTCCATGCGCTCGATGTGGTCGAGGCAGTGCAGTCGATGAATTTTTCCCTTCCGGACTGCGTCTTCATCTTGGTACAGCTCGTAGAGTTTCTAGAGCAATCCTCCATTCACCTTCCTCGCAGACGGGACCCTATATCCGACGTAGAATTGTTTATTCGAAGGCTCCAAGAATCAGCTGTTTTGCTTATCGTCTAGCTTTCGGCTCCATATAACAGGATAAGGCAAAATAAGTGTTTTGTAGATCTTGATCCTTCGAGTCAGAATTTTTGAGACCAGTTGTTTTAAAAAAACCAAAGTAGCAGCAACGTGCCAAGGGCGATTCTACGTCCGATCACCACTAGGATGTTTTTTTATGGAGTTCGCCCCGAGGTAGACAAGCAATGCCAAAAAATATACTGCCTACACTATAAGGACGTGAATGTGTTATTTTTATATCCCTTTGCAGCAGAAAACACATTCCAGTCACCTGACAATGCACCTTCCAACCTTTCTTACAGGAAATGCAGTATTTTAAAAGAACGCTTATAAAGGGTAATTTTTTAAAAGCTATAGGAAAGTTTTTCAAAAAAAAAAACAAACATAAAATTCATGAAATCTTTATTTGAATCGATAGTACGGTCCATATAATTTAATGTTTGAAGATTATTTCCTGCAAATGTTGACCTTGACTGCGCCTCAAATGGTCCATCCGCTTTGGTCCAATTTTGGCATACTCTTTCCAACATTTCGGCCGGTATCTCACCAATAAATGCTTCAATGTTGTCTTCCACTGCGTCAATTGAAGCGGGCTTGTCTGTATAGACATGAGCTGTAACATAGCTCCACAAAAAATAGTCTAAAGGCGTTAAATCGCACGATCTAGGCGGCCAATTGACCGGTCCCGAACGTGAAATAAAATGTTCACCGAACTCGCCGCTCAATAAGTCCATTGTTGTGCGTGCTGTGTGGCATGTGGCACCGTCTTGTTGAAACCACATGTCATGCAAGTCAAGCTCTTGCATTTTGGGCAAAAAAAAGTTGGATATAATCTCACGGTAGCGCTCACTATTCACAGTTACGTTACGATTCGCATCATCTTTGAAGAAGTACGGTCCAATGATGCCACCACCCCATAAACCGCACCAAACTGTGACTTTTTCTGGATGCATTGGTAGCTCTTGCAATGCTTCTGGCTGATATTCACGCCAAAATCGACAATTCTGCTTATTTACGTACCCATTGAGCCAAAAATGAGCTGACCATAAAATGGAAGAAGCGCGCGATGAACTTTCTTAACAGAGCACGCATTTTGATAATAAAATTCAATAATTTGCAAGCGTTGTTCGTTTGTAAGACGATTCATGGTTAAATTATAGACCAAACTGAAGATGTTTGATTGTGAAACAAAACACGCTCCAATAATGAGCTCTGCTGTTTTGTCTATTGCAAGTCCCATATAGCAGGACTTGCAAAATAAGTGTCCTTCGAGTCAGGAGTTTTGAGCCCAGTTGTTTTGACAAACCGTAGTAGCACCGGTTGCCAAGGGCGATTCTACGTCGGGTCCACTAGGATGTCGTTTATGGAGTACACATTTGCCCCGAGTTAGACAAACAACGTCCAAAAATATACACCATAAGGACGGGGATGTGTCTTTTTATATCCCTTTGCATTGGAAAGCCCATGCAAGTCACCTTAAAAATGCACCTCCCGACCTTGCTTATAAGAAATGCAGTATTTTAAAAGAACGCTTATATATGACTCAGCCGAAAACACTTTCTTGGTGATATTGCCTAGAAAACTCGAGTCCGTTTTGTCCTTCCCCGATGGGGTTCTAATAGGAGTGTACTGAAATCAACTATCAGCAGCGAAAGGACACGGAAATTCTCGAAAAAAACACTCCAAAATGCTTGCAACCGGTTATTAAGACTAAAGAAGGATCAACAAACTACTGATTTGCTGCCGGATAATCTTGGATATTTTTTTTAATTCTTACATAGTATAACAATTGTTTGACAACAATACCATAAAGTGATCTAGGTTGCACACAGATACACGTATATGCAATTGTTTTATAGGAAAGGATATGTAGTGTGAAATATTGAAAAAACCTCCATTTAATGGAACCGGATAATCTTGTGTTGAATTTATTTGAAGCCATTTTCTACTGTTTACGCTGCACTACCAGGGTACCTCTCCAGCCCTTGCAAGAACAAGGTGTCAGAACAAGGTTAAGCACTCTATGCAACTATTCACTCCTAGCAGCCTAGAAGAGATGTCAAACATCTAGATTCATCAAGAAAACAAACCCAGTAATGAAGTTGATCATCTTAGGATAGAGCACTTGGATACCAGTTCCCTGGCTAACGACCAATCGGTGCATCAATCACCGGATAGTGAAAGTTCAATGGATCCAAGTAGGATCCAAGTGGATCGTCATCTGATTCAGCTGTGGCAGTCACTTAATCCTATCCTATTTCTACTGTTTACTGTTTTTTTTTGTCACGTTATTTCCATCGACAGGGCTAGAGAAATCTGTAGAGGAAATCGCATATGTAGATCTAAACTCACACAGTTCACTTAATGAAGTTAATAAACAAAGTATATGCAAAAGTCATAAAATACATAAAATTCCCTCCCATTAATCCTAACCCACCCCCTCCCCCCTAACAGCATGCCCATATAACAGCAAATTTTACAAAAAAAAAAGAAAAAAAAAATGTATTTACTAAAAAATATGTTCTATTTATTTTGTTTCCTTTTTTTATGCATTCACACTGGGACGACTTGTACTTTTCAATAAATTCTAATAACATATGCTAACCACCATATAACCACTTTTAAAACAAAACCAAAAAAATGCTTATAAAATAATAATAATTGCAACAACGAATTATTTGAAATGCAACAAAAATGAAAAAAACAAAAAAAAAAATAGATTTGGATGTGTGGCGGTTATCTAGAAATAATTCCATGCTCACGAGTTGGTCATGTATTTAGAAAGTCAACGCCCTACACATTTCCGGGTGGTACAACGGAAATTGTTAATCATAATAATGCTCGTTTGGTTGAAGTGTGGCTGGACGATTGGAAAGAGTTTTACTACAGTTTTTATCCAGGTTAAAAATTTAACAAACCACAAAAAAAAAATCACGGGGGAAATGCATACATCACTACCGAGCAACAAAATGAACACAAGTGGAAGGGGGAACTGTTTGAATGAAATTTAATGTTTATCTAGTGTTTTTTTTATTTGGAAAAGTTGTTTAAGAATCCAAACGACTTGAATTTCATGCGACTGTGTAGTTAATGTTTTTAAATTTAAAAGTCCTTGGACGTATGTACATTTTTAAATCAAGAGAAGGCTTAAACAACAGATGGATGCATTTTATTCATTTGTAGAACGTGTCGATGTTTCATCGAAAACTTATAGATGGGGCTTGGAAAGTCCATAGTATACGCGGTAAATTTTTGTTTCGTTGTGCACTTAAAGCCAGAAATAAGAGAGCAAGGAGACCTCCAACTTCGGCCAGAATTGCCCCTTGTTCACGCGTGGAATTCCCTTAGATTTCACATAGTTTACTAAAGCCACGGATTCACTTTCCCTATTGGAGAAGGATTTCAGCTGTTCACAGCACTCTCACAGACACATCGCAAAAAAAAGCGATGCCTGATGAAATAAAGGAAATAAAGGAATAAAGGAATAAAGGAACAACATCAACTGCCCAAAACGTACAGAATCCTAAGAAGGCCCATCTCCAAGCAACAAACGATCGATACACAATTGTAATGTATAGGACGAATGGAGAAATTGAGGTACCTCTGGGTCTCTTTCACGAGAGATGGAGAGATTGCTGAGCTTTCCTGTAGGATTGGCCAAGCTGCGTCAATTTTGAAAAAAACTTGATATCAAGCAAAATTCGCGATTTTCAACACAATTTCTACTCCAACTCTCACCTCTGGTCATGAAGTTTGAGTAATGATAACACAAGCTGGCGAGATGAGATTTCTTCATGCGCTGCTGTGAAAGTTCCTCACCGTGATAGGGTGAGACACACGGCAGAGCGTGAGGAACTCAATGTTGCTTCTTCGAACGGAAAGGGCTTTGCTTCGATGGTTTGGTCAGGTGGCACGAATATCCCCATCATCACGACCTGGTGAAATAAAGGAGCAAGGGAGGTAGAAGTTGGATATGTCCTTGCTCTCTTATTTCTGCTTAAAGCAGTGTAGCGACTCGGGTCACTTCAGTAGAGGATCATCAGTTTTGTGGTTCCGAAAGTAAATGCAAACGAAACGCATTTATTTACAACATTTCGATGAAAGTCCTTGTTCCAGTATGTTGTTTGAATCGTGCCATTATGGAATGGAATTTAACGTCATGGAAATTATCTCCACTGGAGTCCTTGCAGGTCTTCATTCCGACAAAGGAAATGTAAAAATTGGGTTATAACGACGAAGATTTTTTTGCAAAGCGTCAAAAGTTCGGGGATTGTGTGCATGGCCACGATCTTTCACATAATACTACAATGGCAACAAATAATACGATCTTGGCGGCAAGTTTAAACTAGCAAACACGCGAAATAAGCCAGGAAATGTAGTCTTGCAACAGAGCCTGAGACCAAATGTCTTTCATGTCCATATCTTCGATTTGATGTCAAAGAAATTGAGAAAGAAAAGGCTCGTGTAACATTTTGCCATCCAAACCAGTGTTGGAATTACTTCAGTCGGCTTTCACGGCTTTAACTGCCTTCAATTTTTTGAATTGAACACATTGGTGCTGCTTCGACTTGCAGTGGTGATCGAAAGCAATAGTCGAAGCAAAAGCAGAAAACCATCCCTGATGAAATGCACAGCAGTTACAGCAGTCATCGTTTCATAATTTTTTTCATTTTGCTTAGCTTTTGCTTTCGATCAGGACTAGAAGTCGAAGCAGCAGCAATGTGGCGACTTTTGCAACTCGATAGCAGCCGCAGTTAACTGCTTTCAAACCCTCAGGAGAAGAACCATCACAAACAGGCATAGTTTAAAGAAGGCTCTTGAGGGAGAATGGGCCAAAATTGATCCCTCAGTTACCAAAAAATTGGTCGAATCCATCCCGAAAAGGATGAGAGCAGTGATATCCACAAAATGCAATTATATTAACCATTATATTTTTTAATTCACGTTATAACCTTTATGTATGTAGACTTTTGTCACTAAGTGTATGTTCAAGGCACTTCCTGGTCTACGCACTTCCTGGTCAGTTGGCTTCAATTCTTGAGTGAGTTGAATGTTAGCGTAGATGCAAATTCAAATGGAAAACAAGGTGTGGCCGCCATGAAATCACTAGATCTAGATCTGATCTTCTTTAACACTTGCTGCGCATTTTCTGTAGATTGTACATCTGAATGATCTGTAACAGAGCGAGTCTTAGTCAGATTTTCTTACAGTTTTACCCACAGTGCCCCCAAATCGAAGGTGCTACAGAATCAGTGGATGTCATGTCATGTATTCAAAAATGGCGAACCTTAAACATAACACATTCAGTGACAGTTCGGTTTGACTGAAACAGTGATATCAATTCGGACCACGAACTGGATGACCCTCTTATTTGTAAATTCAATATTTCGTCTAAGGAAACAAACTACCAATCCTTCCAGCAGTCTTGTTCCCAATCAAATTTTTTTGCTCGGTGGTGTATATGTTTTATGGTGAATGTAGAGTAGCATTGTCAGTAGCAAACAAACAAAAAAAAAAAGCATGCGCAGCATCAAAGCAACCCCACCCTTGTAATGTCCCCCCAAACAAAACATTAGTATACCAATCCATTAGGTTGACGGTCTTCTTTTTATGTACCTTTTCCACATCTCATCAAGTAACACAGTCATTTCAGACGCGATCACTCTTGGTGTGGCTAACCTTCATTGGACCTACCCGTCAACTGGAAATGCCTTTGTTACTTCAACTGGGATCTCATATTTGGTTTTTGGTTACAGTTTATGTTTATATTCTTTATGTTTTTATTTTAATTTGTGTTTGGTTTTTGTATTAATCGACTAACACCCCATCACCATGAGCACAAAAAACAAATGTTTTCATTTTTTTGTTTATTTTTATGTTTTCTGTTGTTTTGTTTTTCATTTATTTATTACATCACATCTACAAATAAGAACTTAGTTTCACATACACATCACATATACACACACACACACACACGTCCATTTCACATGGTTTGTGCATGTTGTAAAAAAGTTAATTGTTCCTCGCAACTTAATGAGAACGCAATGGCTAATGTTGTCTTTTTTGTGTGTTCTTTTTTTTTAACAAATCCAATCCAATTCAGGGGCGAGAAAAGCTTCGGCTGGTGATGTGAGCGAAAGGAAGGCACTCCGTGAACGCCTGAAGTGTAAGAGTTTCAAGTGGTACTTGGAACACGTATATCCAGAGAGTTTAATGCCACTGGATTATTACTACTTAGGAGAGGTAAGTGTTTGATGAGATGCCACCTCAAAGGTGTCACTTAATGTCGAATTATCTGTGATAAGTCTATTTCCAATTAAATCTGTTTGTGTTCTTTCTTCTGCTGTGTTGTGGAATTGTTGATTGAGTTGTATTCCTGGTCTATTAGGGCCATTAGGCTATGATCGAAGTCAAAGTCAAAGAAAATGGTCACAATGGTTGCTAATTTATGCGGCAGTCAGTATTACTTGCGTACATTTTCGTGTCACTTCGATGAACCAGCTCTGTGTCCTTTTAGTTCAAGTTGGCGAAGGAATGTTGAATTAGCAATCGTAGATTTTCTTGAAGAAGCGTTCAACACTAGTCTATATTTAGTTTGGCGATGTCAGTCTGATGTCGCGTGTTTTCATAAACGTCGGAAATCTGCGCTAGTACAACCGCATTTCTTTTCTCATGTGTTTTTGAACACACACACGGTGCAAAATGTCTGCAGTCTTCGCTCAGTACAAAATATTTTTCTTCCAATCGACCCTATTTGCACTCAAAAAATAATGACTGCACAATCTGCCCGACATCGATGAGCTATTGACGTTTATGAACAGTAGGCAGTGCACCTAAGTTAGTATGATCGTAAATCTGCATTAATAAACATGGATAGCGCAGTCCTTTGTTAGTCTGACGTTTATGAAAACACCCGTATTCTGAATAGTAGGTGTAGTCAAAAAAAAAGCTACAATATCCTGGTTTGTTGCGGAAAAATTATAAGAATAGAATAGAATAAGAAATATGTATAAAATATAAATTGGTTGGCGCACATGCCACAACGAACACTGTGAACATTTCCTTTCGTCGTTCGATGGCACATGTGACATCTTGCCCGTTTTTTTGTGGTTGGCTGACGAACTAATGTGTTGACCTTATTTAAAAGTTTTGACACCAAATATCAGATATGTAATAACTCTTCTAAAGGGTGGTTAAATTTTAAGGGCCGATGTTGATTTTGAATAAAACACAAATTATTTAGGAAATTATTGTCATTTCTTTTTATTATGATAGTATTGGTATGCTTCAATTGTGTATGGAACAAAATATCGACCAAATGGCCGCCGCGACCTCGGCGGCACACCTCCATCCGATGGTCCAAATTTTCGACGACGCTGAAGCATAATTGATGTTCTATGCCGTTAATGTGCCGAATTATCTCATCCTTAAGCTCTTGAATTGTTGCTGGCTTATCGACGTACACATTTTCTTTCAAATAACCCCAAAGAAAAAAAATTCAACGGTGTCAAATCACATGATCTTGGCGGCCAATTGAAATCGCCACCACGTGAGATAACACGGCCATTGAATTTGTCGCGCAAAAGAGCTACTGTTTCGTCAGCTGTGTGACAAGTGGCACCGTCCTGTTGAAACCACATATCGTCCACATTCATATCTTCCAATTCGGGCCATAAAAAGTTCATTATCATTTCACGATCACGATTCACACACAAAATACGGCCCGATGATGCCGCCAGCCCATAAACCGCACCAAACAGTCACTCTTTGTGGGTGCATTGGTTTTTCGGCAATCACGCTTGGATTATCATTCGCCCCAAATGCGGCAATTCTGCTTATTGACGAAGCCACTGAGGTGAAAATGTGCCTCATCACTGAAGATGATTTTCTTTGAAAATGCACGATATACGTTTTGATTTGAACGCCCATTTTCATAATAAACCTGAATAACTTTAACGAGTTGCTGGATTGTGTATCTTTCCATGGTTCAAATTGAGTTAGTCTGAAATTGAGAAATGTCAAATGAAATGCAGAAAAAGCTTGACGTTTAGGTGTGGTTCACATTCAACATCGGCCCTTAAAATTTAACACTTTACAAGCCTCTGGCGACAACAGTTTTTGGTTATGGAAACTAGACGAGAAAGTTGTCTGGTGAGCCGCGAGCGTTTGGCAACAGCTCTACAATTATTAGGAGTTTTGCTTATTTGAAAAAAAAGGGTGTCAAATTAACACTATATATAGACTACTGTTAATCTGAACTGAAAACGTTGTTACGTTAAATTCAATACTAATGTATTTATTCCTTTTTTTTCGAATGATTCAATTTGTTGACTGTATAGTCGTTCTTGTGGCGATCGTTTCCTTGTGAGTATGTGCGTCGATTCTTAAGCAATTGAACCTTCTGTTTCAAGGTTTGATTCCCGGTACAACAAATAAATACTGTTCACGACTCACCCCATTCGAGTCACTGGCAATGTTCAATGAGTGTTCCTGTCTAGAAAAAGCTTCTCAAACTTAGCTGTTCGGCTTTGGCTTAAAGCTGTAGGTCCCTTCTACTTGTGAGAGAGAACAATAGCAAACACAACAGGAGTGGTTGCTGTTTACGGGCTGTAGCTTCACCCATATCACTCTTCTGATCTTCTGTCCTTAAAATGAATGATGAAATGTCAGAGGAGTACAGTGGATATGCAAGTCGTGCCTACATCAGTTTTTACACCATTGTGCACGAGGTGAAGAGCCCACCATAAATGCAGTGAATATAAGTCTGTTAGTTTCGGGTTCAAGAAGCAATTGAGTAATAGTGCCATCTCTCTCGAGGGACCAAGATGACTTTATACTAGGTGTAGTAAAAAAGCCGTATCAAATATGCACCGTTTGTTGGATTATTTATAGCCATTTCGATAGCTTATCGTTATCCCCCTTTCGTAACAACAATCATCCATACTGGCGAAAAACTGAAAGAGTCTTGTTTGGCAAGTCTTTCTTGAGTAAACTTATTTCCCAGAAAAATCGTCCGCCCCCGAGGTCTGGACTATAAAGTGGATGCATATGGTTTTCTGTGCAATGTTTAGCTTCTGGGCAATCGAAACAATGCCTACATGACGGTCAGACTCGACGATTTCGATGATTTTATCGACATATGCGACAGTTGGCCTTCCAGAGCGTGGTGCATCGCTAACATCGAAATAATCGGAACGGAATTGACGGAACCAGAACTGCGCATAATTTACTCCTACAGATTCAGGACCATAACCATTACTTACATTTTCAACCTTCTGGCTTGGTTTTTCGACTTTATCGATTTTTTATTTGCTGATGTCCATCTTTAACGCGTGCTCCAGGAAACTGAATCAATCATAAACCCTAACCTTGTGTGCATCACTTATCTTTCTAACGACATTTAGTTTGGTCTGATCGCAGGAGAACTAGACGAGATGTAGATTACCAAAGCCATCTGTTGAATAATAACGGCGCGGATGCATGGACAATCTTAAAAGCGGGTCAAGGACTCCTTGGTCTCTTCGAGAGATCTTTGGTCCATTTTGTGTTGATGAAATCTGGAGCAACTACGAACTGTATGGGCTAAACCTTGTCAGGCGACTATAAATCCCACGCCTAATGTGACTGGGCCACGTAGAGCGCATGGAAAACTAGCTCCGTCCCGAAGAGTCGTCGACTCCGAACCCGTGGGACAACAGAGGATGCCTGCGTCTAAGGTGACGCACCCAAGTAGAGAAGGGCCTCAATCAATCAGGCGCGGGCGTGCGAAACTACAGGATTATTGGTTGAGGTCCACACGAAGAAGAGGAAATTTGTTAGTATCTTGATTTGAGTTGACGTTCGTGATGCATTGGCGTGGCGTCATATACAGATTACAGTGGCCTTCCCCTGAGTCGAATTCTCACGAGATATCAGAATCAGTTCGAATTAGAGAGAGTTCCACTTAGAGAATGGTTTTTTGAGGGAAATGCCAAAATATGGCGAACAAAAAATTCGAGTTATAGTGAAATTCGACTTAGGGAGAGCCCACTGTAGTTTTTTTCAAAATAACTTTGCGGTATGGAACCTTCGGAATGCGAGTACTTCTATCGCACTTGACCAGCTTCATTTTGAATTTTGGCCGTCGACAGCATGATAAAAAATAACACAAAAAAAATCGCATAAGTAGAAGAAAACACAAAAACAGCCATTTTCAAGATCTTAAAATAAACATGAAAACTAATCAACAACGTTTACCATTCCTCAGATTCGAAATTCCGACACAGACACCTGCCTCGACACAATGGGTCGTAAGTACAACGAGAAAATCGGTATAAGTTACTGCCACGGTTTGGGTGGCAATCAAGTGTTTGCGTATACAAAACGGCAGCAAATAATGTCAGACGATCTGTGTCTGGACGCATCGAACGCCAATGGACCGGTGAACATGGTCCGATGCCACAATATGGGTGGCAATCAGGAATGGGTCTACGATGGAGAGGTAAGTGCAACACGCGCACCCCTTGAGAAATGCTCACAAAATTCATATTTCCCTTTCTTTAGGATAAAACAATTCGTCACACGAACACTGGCAACTGTCTAGAGCGGGCAACACGAAACGATGCCAGTACACCGCTGCTCAAGCCGTGCGACTACTCCAAGGGCCAGCAATGGCTGATGGAATCGAAATTCAAATGGCAAGCCCATTAGAACAGCAGATCCGAGATGAGTTGAGCTTCTTTAGTTATTATTCCGTGTCTTTTTGTTTTTGTTTTGAATTTAAGTAAATTTAAATTTTGTTAGTAAGTATACATGAATACTAATTTGTTAGTAACTTCCAAAGGATTTGATCTAAATTAACGACACTCGAGAACTCATCCAGCAATCAATTGATTGAGATTTGCAATTAAGTCTTCCTTAAACATTTCCATTAAGTATGAACAGAATTGTAACTTCGGATAATCATCTCTTAATTTTTTTGACTTTCAAGCGCACTATGGTATTTTTTTTTTTTTTTCAACTTCAAAGCATTTGTTTACTGCTAATTTGTTCTGTGAATCGATGTTGTTTTTATTTTCAAGTGTCATAAATTAGATTTGTTTCTTTTGATTTTTCCGAAGTTTGTAGTCCTTTCTGCCTTTGAATCCGTATCCAAAGGCTCAAACATGGTTGTATTGTATCCAAAAAGCTACGCGAACGTAGATTTTTTTGATCGAGAACGAGCTCTAAATATCATAGAAGAAAAAGGGTATATATACAAATAAAGAATAGAATGAAATTTGATACGCAAGAGACATTCACGAAGATGACGACAATTGAACACCTTAAAGTTATTCTCCACTAAATTGAGAACACAAAACCATCCGATTAACAATTTAGTCGAGTAGCAAAATAATGAGTACCTCGGTAATAAGGGCACAAAAGGCGATCTTCAACCTAATGAATGACTTCAGAACGACAGCACTGTCGCCCTCTTGCTATCGCTCACGTTTCATTCGAACTCGCCAATTTAACTTAGCAGAGAAGTTAATAGTGAAAGCAAGTAATAATATACATAAATAAATAAATCGCATATCATAAGTAACTATCATAATGTAATATTGTAGAATCTTTATATTTTGGTGCAATCTACGAGTACATGAAAGAGCGTCGCATAGTGTAAATAAGAACATATTTAACGCATTGATCGTAGATTAAAAAAAAAAAAAACAAACAAGATTGTGTGAATGATGTAAGGTTTATCTACTCCCCATTTAAGTCCCTCAATGAGCCTATGATAGTTTTTAGACGAAGCTTATAATGAGTCCTGCAGGATAATCGTACGTATACAGCGTTGATTTTGGGGGGAGTGGGAAATTCTTTGCGGTTTTCTGCGGGTCTTCGATTGGAAAGCATGTTTTTTGTTGACACTTTAGTCTGTGTTGCCACATGGATCTCCAAGAAGTTTAGGCTGAGTTCGTAAACGCAGCACTGCAACGTCAAGCGTTCTTAATTGCAAACATTTGGCAATGATTCAGTTCGTCATATGAAAGCAGCCGCTACGCAAGCAAAGGCAACCATCGTGTCACAGATTCTCGTGATGCATCGCAACATCAAACAAATCATAGTACAGCATCAGAAAGGCAGTGATGCTTACGCGATGCGCGTTTACGAACTCAGACTTCTTCTTTTTTTTTATTTTCGAGAAAGATTACTAGGAAGTCGACTCTGGCAATGGTGGTGGGTACATGGTCGTTGGATTCAACTTGTGGCCGCTCCAGTAGGCACGAACTTAAGGTAGCTCCCTGAAATCGAGCCCACTAAGTTGTGTGATGTCCTTCACATGAGTTCCTACTGCAATCGTGGACGTTTTTTGATGCTCTCTCGCACAGTCACGAGATTCTTTCCAAAGATACCAAATTGCCTATAAACTTTACATTGCTTAGCAAAATAAGGCTTTTTATTAGTAAGCGCCAGGTCAGCCTTGAATTAACAAGCGCCAGGTCAGACTGATTTAGCTCCTGATTCCAGACACGTTTGAATACAAATCATTGACATAAATCTCAAATCTCAACTGCTATGCTGTAATGCATTGTGTTTCAACAAAAATCCAAACTGCTTTATTACAGCACTCAAATGTTTCTGCAATCTATCACAACAGGCAACATTTAAAAAAAATGATCAAAACCACAAAAATGTCACATTGAAACCGCTTAAGAATGAATAACGAATTAGAATAACTACCTGCGACACGTTTTGCTTTTTACATTCCACACACATTCCACAATAAATCTTCTCAGAGCTCACATATATTTGCCTGATGCCTATTGCAGCATACGGAAACCAGTTGAGATGTCACTGAATGGTAGCTATTTGTCTTGCTTACGTAATGTCTTCCTGAACAAATAAATCTGTAGGCAACTCGGTCTGCTAGTGGAATTAAATAATATTAAACAAGAATTTCAGGGAGCTTCCACCTCAGTTGAAGCCAGATGGTGGCTGTCTTAACAACTTCACTGATTTCTCTGGCATCTCTGGATGTGCAGTGTCACGGCTTATTGTTTAAGTGAGTCGACCTTTACAGAAACAGCTACTAAACAGACAAGAACTGGACATTGAAGGTATAGCACGGGTGGTTACTGAAAGGAGCTAGAGCTAAAGTCCCAAACATCGTCAAATTTCAATGTGTCCATTACTTCTTCTGAGAACTTAAGCAAAATTCCAACATTAACGTACGTAGAAACGATTGCCTTCGCTCTCACAGAAAGAACCAAAAGTGAACGAAACTTGGTACAGTCGTTTTTATTGCCACAGTGTCACATTTCTGTGTTTTTGGTTCGATTGCTTAAGTCCACTTAGGTCTTACGTTCATTATCATACAAGCAAAATTGAACGAAACTCAACGAAACTGGGTGCAGTGTTTATTACTGCCACAGTGTCACATTTCAGTCTTTTTGGTTCGATTGCTTAAATCCACTTAGGTCCGACGTTCATTATTAACTATATGGCTAAGTGAACGAAACTCAACGAAACTGGGTGTAGTGGCTTTCAAGGCCACAGTGTCACATTTATGTGTTTTTCAATTGACATAGGTCTCCTTACGTTCTGCTTGCAGTCAGCAAGAGCATCATTAAATTGGCTCGAAATTCGTCCTTCCTCTCCTTTCATTCGAAACCAGCAAGAATCGCCTCTGTCCGTCCCGCTTATAGTCCAACTCTCGGCCATATACATATATCTGTCGGGAGTAGCAGGATAAGAGTTTCGTGATGCATGCTTTTGGTTGATTTCCAAGTTTTTTTTTTAAACGAACCGAAGTAGCAGCGGTTGACAAAGGGCATCGTCGATTCGTGAGTTAATTTTCACCATGTCCTAGAGAAAGTCAATTAATCTTCTTTTCAAGCAACTGAACCACTGTTGGCATAACAATTTGAAACAACATTCTGTCAGACTCAAATGAAAATCTCCAATCCCGTGTGAAAGAAGAGAAATATCTCCCCAACAACGCTGTAGAACGTCACTAGAAAATCTTGTATTTTACAAGCGGTATTAAACACAAGTGTAAACGCAGTGTATGCGTAGTTGCATTGCTGTGTCTTAAACCGTTACCCATTCCGCATATCCATTTTCATCATTAGCTTGTAAGTAAACGTAGAAGAAGAAAAATCTGAGACACGAACAATTAATATCACACAACCTTAGTGTCAAAGGTTATTAAATGACTGTGTTTTTGTTTCTTCTTCCTTTTGAACCTCAATCTCTCTCTCTCTCTCTATCCCCTTCTTTTTTCATTGACATTGAGAAACTACTTAAGAAATAAAATCGAATCGCTGGTAAGATCATACATATACTAGGTAATTGTGTAAATATCACTGAGTGAAGAAAGGACATCGTCGCGTCGGTCCACTTGATAGTCTAGCACAAACACAAAACTTATGTAAGACAATTCAAATGTAATTTTCCCCCCTCCAACAGAAAAACAGAAAAAAAACACGTCTAAGAAACAACGGTAATTAAAATAAAGTCTAATTAACTAATATTTTGTATATAAGAGTTGCTAAACAAATAAATTTAAAAAATATAAAAACTTTTGATAGTGTCTCACACAATATTTATAAATAGATGAAAGCGTATAATAGGGTATCCTTTGTTTGATTTGAAAACAAGATGAGAATTTATTTAACGTACGAAACATTTAATGCTCCTCTTCCTTCACCTCCACTCCACCATCCATACTACAAACGGATTTACTTCATTCGACCCACAGTTCTGTCCATCATTTCTTCTTAGACATGCATGAACTAATATTAACTAAAAAACACACATACACAGAAAATGAAAAAAAAGTAAAAGAAAATGAAACAAACCAACTAACTAAAGAAGAGTAAAGAAAAAGAAAAATATAATGAGAACCTCAGAAATATCCTTTATATACTTTTTTACAGGCTTTTTGCATAATTAAAATGAAAAAGAAAAAAAAAAAAAAACAGAAAACAAAACCTAGTTCATAAGAGTATTAAGTATTTAAATTGAAATAATTATATATATATTATATAAAATGAACATTTTAGATAAATAAATTAATCTTAGGTAACAAATACTTATCTAGAGGTGATGGTGCAATTTATTCATTTGATTTCAACATTCTGTCCTATAGATTTACACATATTATTGCTTTTAATTTTTTTGTTTTCGTTAGAATCATTTTTGTGTTTATTTTTGTACTTTTTTTTTGTAATTTTCATGAATCGGAATATTTTCTAAGAAAATTTGTAAAATAGAGGGTAAGTCATATAATTTTTCTGTTTGTTTTATCGCCGTTTTCAAGAGTTACAAAGTGTATTTTGTATTCTTATATATTTTTATTGAAAATGATTCTAAATATAAATTTATATATATATATATATTAAATGTGTACGTGTAGATTATTCTTTCTTTAGGTTGAACATTTTCTTAAAGAAAAGAAGTAATATGATAGCATATTCTATTGTGTCGATGATTATTATTATTACGAGAAAATTAAAAAAAAAAAAAAAAGAAAAAAAAACTGTAAATGTTTCCATATATATAATGTATTAATAAAATAAATGAAAATATTGATGTATGTACTTTAAATATATTTTTGTATCATTTCGTTTTTTGTCTGTCTTCGTTGAACCATTCCAATGAACGTGGAAAGACCAGAAATAAATGAGTAAACTTCGGCCATATTTGCCCATAGTCCATGGCGGCAATTTTGAAGCGTACGCCGTGAAGGATTAGTGTGTAGTGGAATTCCCTTGACTATCAGCTCCATATGCCCCATCCACAAAAAAGGCGATCTTACATCTTGCAACAACTATAGAAGCTCAACGTCGCCTACAAGATCCTGTCCAGCGTACTGTGTGAACGTCTAAAGCCGTTTTGCACCGCACTAATCGGCACGTACCAGTGCGGGTCCCGGCCCGGCAAATCGACTTTAGACCAAATCTTCACACTAAGACAAATCCTCGAGAAGACCAGGAGTGTTTTCAAGGGAGCGAGTTTCAAATCGATGCGCGCCACCTCATCATCGATTTCAATGCCGCATACGACAGCATTCATCGCAAGGACCTATTCGATGCGATGGCCGAATTCGAGATCCCGGGCAAACTGATCCGGTTGTGTCGCACGACGCTAACACATACGCGATGCACCGTGCAGATCGGCTCAAGGATTTCTGAGCCGTTTGAAACTTGCACTGGATTTCGGCAAGGATATGCGCAGTCGTGTGATTTCTTAGAAGATAGTGCGGAGGGTAGCTGTAAACACGAAAGGCACTATCTTCTACAAGTCGGTCCAACTGTTGTCGCGCGTTCTCAACGTGCCGTAGTGGAGGCTTTTACGACGATTGAAGAACAGGCGAAACGAACTAGTCTCAAGGTCAATGAGGACAAAACGAAATATATGCTGTCGACCGAAAAACGTGCCTTCACACACCACCTTGGACAAACTTTCAAAACGCTACAATTTTGAGGTAGTGAAGGAGTTTGTCTACCTCGGGGCAAACGTGAACTCCACAAACGACATCACAGTGGAGATCCATCGCTCTTGGCAACCGGTGCTACTTCGGTTTGTCAAAACAACTCCTGACTAGAAGGACCAAAATCATGCTCTACGAAACTCTTATTTTGCCAGTCTATGGAGGCGAAACCTGGACGCTAAGCAGAACTGCAGAGCTGATTCTTGGCACCTTTGAAAGAAAAATTCTGCGTCGGATATATGGCCCCGTCTGCGAGGAAGGCGAATGGGGGAGAAGACATAACCGCGAACTCTACGAGCTGTACAAGGATGTGGATGTAGTCAGGAAGGCAAACATTCGTCGACTGCACTGGCTCGGCCACATCGAGCGCATGGACAACAATGCTTTAGCAAAGAGGGTCTTTGAATCCGAACCTACTGGTTCGAGAAGGAGAGAAAGATCGAATCTCCGGTATAAAGACCAAGTAATCGCGGATGCAAGACAGCTTGGTCTTGATGACTGGAAGCAGCGTGCCCAGGACCGTCAACGATGGAAGGCAGCAATTGCTCAGACTCGGACCCTCAATGGGTCGCCGGCCTTTAAAATTATGTATAATATATATACATTTCGTATGATTTTGATTGGAAATGACACACATTTTTGGGTCAGCGCATGTAAGTTAGTTAAACATTTGTGGCAGTCAAGGACTTCGTCTACCTCGGCTCTGCAGTAAACAGGGGCAATTACACCAGTGCCAAGATCAAGCCCAGAATTACTCTTGCCAATCGCTGTTTCTTTGGGCTCGAGAGGCAATTGAGTAATAGAGCCGTCTCTCGAAGCACCAAGCTGACTTCATACAACACCCTGATCATCCCTGTCCTGCTCTATGGCGCAGAGACAAGGACGCTATTGAAGAAGGTCTTGGTCGTTTTGAGAGAAAAGTTCTACGTGCGATCTTCCTCCTGTTTGGGTTGATGGTGTCTGGAGGAGGAGATTCAACCACGAACTGTACAGCGGCATGCACCTAGTTAAGCGTCTCCGGATCCAACGCTTATGATGGCTAGGTCATGTAAAGCGGATGGACACCACAGTTCCGGTCCGAAGAGTCTTCGATTCCGAGCCATTGGGACAACGCAACAGAGGACGTCCTCGAACGAGATGTCGCACCCAAGTGGAGAAGGACCTCAACCAACTTAGTGTGTGCAATTGGAGGCAGCTGCCGAAAGATCGTGCTGGCTGGAGAAGCTTGTTGGTGGAGGCCCAGGTCCACCCCGGACTGTAGCGCCAAATAAAGAAGAAGTATGTATGTAAGTTAGTTCAGCTGATTACATGAAATGTTGGCACAGAATACCGCGCTCGTGGGTATCTGCCACGCCGAACTCTGGAATCAGACCCTTAGCCTTCGATTCCTACTCAGAATCCAGATTAATCAATATTCATCAACAATGACTGAACAATGTACAGTGAGAAATAATTGCCATTTAGGTGTTTGTTGAAAGGCTTGTGCGCGGTAAGTCGTCTACAGTTTGTTCTGTCAAGAGAACAAGAATGCCGCGGATTTCTTATAGGCGTTTGGGACCATGCCCTTGGCCTGTCTACTGCCTTGAGAGTTATTCCACCTCCGGTTTTGCACTCGAGAGACTCAACCATCAATGGAAGCCCTAATCAAGGACGCAGGTAGCCCCATCGCAGGTTCAGGTCCTAAGAGTATGGCTGAGTTCGTAAACGGATTATTAGTGCAGTACTGCAACGTTAATCGTTCTTAATAAAAATCACTTGGCAATGATGCAATACATCGCGTTCTAAAACCATTAAGGACTCAACCTACGTTCTCTGAAACTTGACTCGCAAGTTTATCGGCGATCTCATCTCGTGGTGGCCCGGGACCCAGTCAATACTTGGCGAATTTAGACTGCCGACCAAATTCAGAGAAGACTTGCTTCCCAGAACTAACTTGAAAGGGTTCAGCAAGGCCTTAAGCACAGCTTGGCTGTCGCTACAGACACAAATAGTTCGCCCTTCCACCTGTTCTTCAGAATATTTTTCGTGGCCATTAGAATCGAATAGGTTGCCGCTCGGAAACCGACGAGAGTTTACCTAACGAAGTGTGCAGTCAGATGTTGTCGCCCTCCACGAAGGCGCCAGCGCCAGATCCTTCATTGGTCTTTGAGTCGGCCGTGAAGATTCGACTACAGTCCTCACCAGATTCTGGCCAGAGCCCAGTCCTTACGTGTATTAATCGAATCAGATATCACTGGAGTGCATGCGCCAACATCGAAATTTCCACCTAAAAAATCGACAGTGGTTAGTATAGGATTTTTTAGCTTTTTCCTAGTTCCTCTTCCAACTGCCACAGCGGACCAATTAGACTTACCAACGACTTCTATACACCTGTGGCTATGTTTTCGTACGTCTATTTGTCGAATCTGATTCGTGCATTCGACGACATCGAAATTTCCACCTAAAAAAATCGCAGTGTAGGATCATTTGGCTTCATCTTCCAACTGTTGCAATTAGACCTACCTTAAAATGGCGCCCAAGAATTTATACTCATTATTTTCAGATTTTTTTCCCCATCAACACCACATGACCGACATCTAGTACATTTCTGAGGCAATCAGCTGTTTGTACACAATTTTCGCGCTCAAGTTGCCCGCACTGTTCTTATCAGAGGCACTTCTCCAACCGGAATGTCAGACAAATGTCACCACAAATGTCAGTTTGCGTGAAAATTTTTTGGTGGGTGGTTTATTTGTAATCAACTTTCGTTTTTTTTCCTTCATTCTACAAAAGTGAAAAGCATAAATTAATCGCGCCGCAATACGATATCGCACAACCCTACGTCCGGCAGTGCAGCATTCGGTCATTTAAATTCATTCGTGTGAACAAATAAGTTATTGTCAGGGAATTTCATCAAATGAAACGGCATTTCGAGTCATCAAATCACTCTTCCCCCTTGTGCCACTGCCAAATTCCCGACCTTCACGCAACCTTCAGCTCACGTGTGTAATCAATAGTGAGTTCTTGCTACCAAGTAACCGCGAGCTTGCCTATTGTCGTGAAACACCAATAAAACACCAACGCATTGCTTCGAAACTCTCAATCAAGTCGCAGCAGTGGGGCTAGAAGATATAAAAGGAATACGTAAAGTAAAGGTGTCCGCTTTTGAAATCCAAATCCAAATCCAAATCCAATTCAGACACACGGTCAACGTTAAACTTTGATATTCATCGGTGATACTCGCTGTAATCTAATTCGCTTTGAGATAAAAGTCTCATCTTGTCAGTGTTCGGCGATACAAAAATATATTTTTTCTCGGCAGTCCTACCGTTCGCATCGCTTAGGCTGTTGGAATTTTGCGCGCGCGAGTGTGATTTAACACGTTCGTTGTGTGTTGTTTGTGATTTCTAAAAAAAATCCGTGCCCGTGTCCCGTACTGCAGAGCCTGTGAGCACCAAGCAAGTGCTGCTGTCATTGTGAAAAAATGTGTGACCGGCTTCTGAACTACACATCGAAAGACTCCATGGCGGTTGACCGTAGTAGGCTAAACCAGAATGGAGTTGTGCAGCCTCTACTAACAGGTGGGTTTTTGGAGAACAAAAAAAAATGCACTTGCAACGTCCATTCATCCATTCAGGTTATAGTACATATTTGCTGACCTCATTTGTGCGGTGGTAGTCGCTTGCAATGAGATTTAATCGGTTTTTCTTTCGCCTCTGTTCTCTGCCTCTGTATTTGCTGATAAAATTGCTGGTGTTTCGGGGGAGCTTTTGGCAAAGTTTCAGTTTGATAGAAAAAAAAGAATGTTTTGCGCTTCCTTGTTGTTCTTTTTTTTCTCCTCTCTGTTTGTTATCGTCCCCGTACATTACCCTCTCACCGAGTACGGGTGAAATTTGCTGTCGCAATCAAGTGATTTGCCATTAAATGAATGAAAGGTCATCAGGATGAAAGTGTATTGGGCATGTCTCTAACAGCTATGGGGTGTGCATTTCACAACGATTCCGATAATGTTGTTCTTTGGAATTATTTCGGACTTTATTCGCAGGTGCTCTGTGTGCATGAGCACTGTGGGTATTTTTGGATTCCTCCTCTGATATAATGATGCTGATTTGCGAGGCGTTTTGCGTGGGCCACGCGTTCTAAATCCCGATCTTGTCACAGTCGTTGTGGGAGCAAAATGAAAACGTAGACACGGATTGATTGCGGGTTGATTGCTCGGCTGTCCTTGAAAGATTGTTTTCGCGAATTCTCTTGTGTGCTTCACATTCGATTTCTAATTCGAAGGAATGTCGTGTGTCTGTTGGTCAATTAAATGCTGATTAGCCGTTGGAGCGGTTAGAATGTTTCTCTGATTTATGTACATGTATTAAATCTTGTCGCTGACAAGTTGTCAACATAGGCAGTCACTCTGAGTTCAGAATTTCAAGATGTACAAAAAAAAAAAACGTTTAAATTAAATCTCACAACAAACAAATTGTGATTTTTAATGAAAATAAATTCGTTCTGCTGCGTCGCCTATAATCGCCTACGTTGTTTTAACTTATTTAGCCGCGGTAAATGTGTGCACATATATAAGTACGTGTATTTGATACATTTGACCATTTTTGGGAGTTCTTTCCCACTTCTTGTAGCTCCACAATTTCCGATAAACCACTAAAAAGTGCCTAAAGGTGTGACAATCTTCTGAGCTGGGTACGATTACCATATTTCCAGCAATCTTGTTCGAGATAATATTTACATATGCACTGATTTCATCGCCCGATGAACCTTGTTGGATGTCGCATTATGTCTGTGGTCAAATGGAGGCAGAAAGTTTTTATGTGAACAGTGGTGAGAATAAAACCATTTTGATTTTGTTCGCTTTCTTCGTAGCAGCGCAGCGAATTTTTGTAAATTATTGTTTTTTGTTTTTAATCGTAAAGGTCAGGCAGGTGAAAATTGGTTTTACGCTTGTAAACCAAGTACATTTTTTTTCAAACGACGCTGTCTTTCAAATCGGTATCCCTATTAAAATGATATTTTAGGGGTAGTAAATGGATTTCTACATTATTGTTGCACGAAATTTAAGGCAGTTAGGTACGGTAACCTAGTAAATATGGTCAGATTTAGGTCAAAAATGCGCCCTTTTGTTGAATTATTCGTTGCCCTTTTGATGGGTTTCCATTATCCCTCTCACGTAAACGCCCTCGTCCCTACTGGCGAATAACTGAGAGAGTTCTGTTTCACAAGTCTCTCTTGAGGCGAACTTTTCACAAGCAAAGTCCTCCTACATGGACAGGAACATGTAGTAATCACTTGGTGCTAGCCCGGACAATATTATTATTGTTTTTATTGTTAATTGGAAAATTGCACCGCGACCTTAAGATCTATTGTGCCCCATATTCATACCTTTGCTTTCTTAAGAGCTCCCCTCTCATGCAGCTCTTTTTAGTGTCGAATTGAGTCTTATTTGCTTTTTTGTTCGTTTTTGTTTTATTTTAGAATTCATTTTTCTTACATGCTAGACAAAAATAACTAAAACTAGCTTAACTAACTTAACAATCGTTCTTACATCTAACCTACTGACCCTATACGGGTAAGCTATTGTGAACTAAATTTAATTGTGCCTTTCGGCTTAGACCGTTTTTTTTTTTTTTATTTTATCTGAATGGACTTGTTTGGCCAAGAAAACTGGTAAAAAACTTGGCATTATTTATCTATCTTAACCTATCGTAAAACTACCTTAACCTAATATAAAAACGGATAAGCTAACTTAACTATGTCCGTAACAGTACGGCACGTGCACCAGGGCGTATATGTTATGTATATGCCTAACATATAAAATTTATACGCCGTGGTGCACCTTTTTTTTCTCTTATTTATCAATTTTTTTTTTATTTATTATTAATTTTTTTTTTCTACGCTACCCTAAGATCTATGTAAGTTGGCCCCTGGGCTGGTTTTGGTGTAACCACCAGTAAAATTGCCGTTCTTTGGCAGACTCTCTCCTGTTCTCGAGCAGAGATAGCTCTACTGAACCGGAGGAGGCCCTCGTGACTGCGAGCGACATCCCGTTCGTATTGGAGTCGCCTGTCCACTGTTCGGCGTACGACATGGAAGATGACAGGACATCCTTGTGGATCCTGTATTAGGCCAATTGTGTCGAGATAGAGGAGCGCTTCAGGAGGAATAATACCGGTGAGGCGCACTCTCTCATGGTACATATCATTGGGGTAGTAAGCCCCAGAGATCAGACTGTTGGAAAAAGTCATAGCTCGTGCAATATGCCTACTGATCAGCTTAATAATAAAATTATCTATCCTGTTCAAGTTGGCTTCGTTGTACAGGACCTCGTTAGGATTGAACTTCTTGTACTCAGACTCGGGTGTACGATACAACCGGAGACAAGTGCGAAGACACTGTCTCTCGAACAACCTCATCTTTTCCATCTGGGAAGGACTCAGTCTTATTTGCTCCTATTGCGCGAATGTGGAACAAATTTGTCCTAGACTATTCTCTCTAAGCCAGTTTCCTTTAGGAATCTGATAATGAGAACTGGTTCTAGTGACTCCATTTCTTTCTCAGATAGTAGGTGAGTGCCCAGATGTATTTGCCTTTTGTGGGTTAGCGCCGCACAAAATCCCAGTATATGTTCTGGAATTTCATTAGATTCTCCGATGCTCCTAGTTTCCTTAAGTGCTCCCTGAGTTCACAGTGCCCTGTTAGGATACGGAGGTTGTTTTCGCTCATTCTGATACATGCTTCAAACCTCTTGCGGGGCCCGGACTATAGGTGGATGCAAACGGACCTCTTAACGAAGCTTTCGGAGCTTCTTCCGAGTCGCTATCCATGTGTGTGGCCTGGCGTTGTCCTGATGAAGCACAATTCCACTCCTATGGGCTAGCCGCTTCTGAGCTATTGCTTCCTTCAGACGGTCCAAATGTTGAAAGTACGGTTTCGAATTAAGAGTCTTGCAGCAGGATTCCCTTCCAATTCCACTATACTCAAAGCAAGACCTTCCTGGTCGTCAATCCGATTCGACCACCACCGATTTCGCTTTACGTTGTCGTAAGTGATCCACATTTCGTCACCAGTCAGCATCTACTTCAAAAATGAATCGATGTTGTTGCGATTCAGCAGTGATTCGTGGGTGGAAATTCGGTCCATGAGGTTCTTTGGCGTTAACTCGTGTGGTACCCATACATCGAGTTCTTTTTTGTATTTAGTCTTATTCAAATGGTTCCATACGTTTTTTTGTGCAATGTTAAGCTCTTGGGCAATCGAAACATGTTCGACGATTTGCATGATTTTTTGACATTTACGACAATTGACCTTCCAGGGCTTGGTGCATCTTTGACATCGAAATTACCGACGAACATCGGAATAGACGGAACAAAAATTGCACATGATTTACTCTTGCAATAGATATCACGACCACAAACATTATTCCGATTTTCAACCACCGCGCTTGCGTTTCCGCCTTTATCGAAGAAATACTATAAAATACGGGGAATTTTCGCTTTGCTGGTGTTCATCTACGACGCGCGCTCAAGCAGAACTCAGTAGATCTATGACAAAACTTTCCGTAATGTAGTTTTAGTATAAAATCTTATTTTTCTCGTGGCATTTAGTTTGGTCCGATGTGACGTATACAACGCGAGGTATACATATGTAGATTACTAAAGACATGTGTTGGAAAAATAATGGATAACGAATGATATAATGTCCAGGTGTATTCGCTGAATCGAAAAATTCATATCGAGTACCTCTAACTTGTACGAAACGTTAAATAAATGTACAAATATTGATGCTATTCCCTACGTTATGTAACTTTGCACGAATATTTTGGGATCTTTAACGTTATTCTCTTCGCACTTGTTAAATTGAATGCCCAATCGCATCGGAATGCTTTACTCTCCGAACACATTTTGGACCCATTTCTGAGGAGCTACCATGTTCATCATTAAATTGTATAATATGGGTGGCGCAACAGCCCGTAGAGGGGCAGGGCCTAGCTTCTCAGCAACCACTCGTATTGTGCGTGCTATTGTTGTTTCACGAGTGGAAAGGACCGACATTTTTATGCCGACTCCGAACGGCCAGGTTTGAGAAGCTTTTTCTAGACAGTTGTACTCTTTGAGCATTGTCCGTGACTCGAAAGAGGTGAGGCCGTGAAAAGTATTTCTTGTCGTACCAGGAATCGAACCCAGACAGGTAGGTCCAAGTGCGTGAGAGTCGACGCACATACCCACAACGCCACGGGCCACCACTTGCTCATCATTATCAATATCAATAACATCGTTCTCTTGGACTACGACTATCTCCTGTAAGAAACATTTCAGCATTGTTCCAAGACTCCAAATTCTCTTCTAGCGACAGACGTTTGCGAGTTAAAGGCAATTTTCCAGAGCTTGCCGAACTACTGTCACAACGAAATACGCGACAGATGCTTTTCAGTACAATATGTGCTATTTTCGCTGCAAGGATATGAATTTTCACTAGAAAAAAGATAACTCAATGAATATCGCCCATCCGTTCTTACTCGAAACTAGGATTCAAATGCGCCTGACAAAACAAACCAAAATCCTGAACAGAACGAAACTTCAAAATCGAAAACATCCCGACTGCAAATGGATACATGTGTGTGAACGTTATATCGTTATATCGATCATTCGTTATATAGGCATTCGTTATACTGGACCACCATTGTATATTTTTTTTCCAAAAGACGGGTATTTTCAAGACCTTTTGTTCAAATCGGTATTCTTGTTAAAATGTCTAGGTTTACGGAGATGTTCTCTATTTATCGCATGTATTTATTCTTATTCTCATATTTCTCCATATGTACGTCCTTTTAGATAGGTCCTTGTCAACCACTTCAAAATTAAATACACCCTACTTCGTTCCACACATTTTTGTAGAAGTCTCTCCCACGATCAGCATTTTTGTTGAGTCAGAATTTCCTTTCTGTCCTCATGTTTAGTGACTTGTTGTCTAAGCCAACCGCACGAACGTGGAATGCTCTTCAACATTTCCCACCACCCTTTACTGTCCAGAACCAGCATTTGAAACCAATTTACACTGAGACCGCCTATCCCACACTCCCTCCCTATTTACGTTTTGCTGTGTACTTGAAGCATTTAAAAGGTGGTCATAAACCCTTTTGCGTGCGTCAAAAAATGGAATTTCTTTTCCACAAAGCATGCCCTTGACACACAAGCTGCTTCCATATCCGTAGTTAAAAGTATAAAATCGAACCACGCCTTGAAACCAACGACAACAACAGACTTTGAATATGGAGAGGCGACTCGTTAATTACGTTGTGTTCGTTTTGACGGTTCTTCAAATTATCCAAATGAAAGGAAAAAGGGCTCCTAACTGACCGACGCACGGTTCTTAACTAACAACGTGAACGATTATCAGTTCGATTAGGTTTTTGCGTTTTTTCGTAACTCTGGAGATGATGAACGTGACTTTATTTTATTTATATTTCCTCACGTAGGGATAGAGCTGTGAATTGCTTTCAGTTGGCCAATTGTATGCTATACTCGCACAGCGAGGGTCACGAACGATTAATAATGTCTGAAGGAAGCGAATTCTGAGTATCACGGAATGAAGTAATACAGTTTTACCTGAATTCACTACCACTTGTGCAAATCAATCATATTTCATATCTGTGATAAATAAAAATGTATCTATAATGTCATAGTATGGGTGGCGCTAGAGCCCAAAGAGCGCAAGGGTCTAGCTTCTACTGCAATCACACGTGTTGTGCGTGCTATTATTCTCTCACGAGTGGAAAGGACCTACAGTTTTATGCTCCGAATGGCCAAGTTTGAGAAGCTTTTTCTAGACATTTATGCTCTGTGAGCATTGTTAGTGACTCGAAAGAGGGGCCGTGCAAATAATTTTTCTCATATTGGGAATCGAACCTAGACACCAAGGTTCAAGTGCGTCGACGTACAGACCCAGAACGCCACGACTGCCACGAAAAAAGAACGAAATCACGTCTGTGTCTGAATGGCTGTGAATGGAACCGAAGAGTGCCGATGATTTGTCAATGATTCTATTTAATTCTTCAACATCTTGGAATTTGGATTCTTCATTCTTTTAATCGAACAGGTAGTACTCAAGATGTTCAGTTTCTATTGACTTTTACTTCAGGTCTGTTAGAGCTCTGGCGTGTTAGCGGCATTCATGTCCTTCGATCAGTAGTTTGGTTACCTGACACAATCTCAAGAGCAACCTGCGTCAAACCTCAGAACTATTCAGTAAACAAGTAGCAGCCAGCACAGTTCTGAGACTCGAAACATCCCGACTGTGGTCCAAAGTAACCATCGGTCACTCAACCCTTCTTTACGAATACAACATCCTTCCCAAGGACAACGATCGCATTTTACCCCAAGCTATCTTCGAGAAGGAATTCTCCACCAGCATTGTCTGACAATCAGACGTTGGATTATCCTATCCTCTATCCTTCTATCTTACACAGACGGTTAGAAGACGGACGAAGCACTGGGTGTAGGTGTCTACTACAAAGATCTTGCCCTCTCTCCTTGAAGTTCCCCTAAAACTGTAGAGTTTTTTCAGGCAAAACCATTGCGATAAGGAAGGCATTGTGCTGACTGAAGAAGAATTCATTATCCATAGGAGTTGAGACAATAATTAAGTCCTTGGACAATGTCATGTTCAACTCAAAAAAATACCTTTATTGAAGGCTGTCATCTTTCATCTTTGTCATTTCAATATATGTACACCTCACGTGGATACCGGGAAATTGCGAATTCGATAAACTCACTAGGTGGGGTACAACCTCTTCTCTAACACAAGGAGCAAATCCACTTTCTATGTCGATCGCCAGAGCCTACTATCTTCTTAAGAAACACACAATTAGAAGCAACCAACCACAAGTGGCTAGAAGGCACCACCTGCCTTAAAACAAACGAAGTTAGGACGGCATTAAATTTTAAACGATCATTCTCAGACAATCACTCAGGACACTCATAGGCGTCATAACCGGACACTGAGCAATTGGCATTCAAGCCCGCAGGATGGGTGTCCCATACAATGATTCCTGCAGAAGCTGCATCGATGAATACGCGGTAGAGACAACAATTGACCTCCTCTGTTCATGTGCCGCTTTGGCAAGTCATTGGTATTCACATCTAGGGGCCGACAATTTCAATAATCTCAGCGAACTAAATAGAGTCAGCATCAGCCAGCTAAACCGCTTTGTTACAAGCACCAACTGGTTCCAAGTTTAGGAGTACTTAAACCGCGTGGTACCAAAATGAGCCTAATTTGGCCTGGTCTGTCTCATGTTAATTTCTTTACATTTTTCGTTTATGAACCGATGTGTCCGTTGAGTCCATTTTGAGTTTAATTTTTGTTGGGAACACAGACGCCTTTATGTTGTGTACTCACATTGGACACGTACACTGAGTTTTGCAACAACAATCAGTAACCCTGTTCCCTCGGCTACACTCTTGCCAAGTTTAAACGGACACAGATTCAGAGGCATGTTTGTCTAGTTCTTTCTTAACGAGTTGCTAGTGAATAGTACACGAACTTAGCCGTAAGCCATAAGTTTCAATGCGTCTTTTGGTCCGAGACGCATTAACACTTATCCAACTGAAATGTCGCCATGAGAAGATCATTGTATCAATAAATAATCAGGCAACTACCACGATACCTGTCCAGCCCTCTCAGGAACAAGGAATATCACGTTGGGCAACTATTCGTTCAGCAGCCGAGAAGAAATGTAGAACATCAATATTCAGAACATGGCAGAGCAAGAAAACAACTGCTTCAGTTGTGACAGTCACTCCAACCTAACCTAACCTTACCCGATCGGGTAGCTCTTTTCACAGAACTTCCAACTTCCCAAAACCATAATGGATGTGTTCACAACTAAAACTTTTCCTTTACGAGCTAGCTTGCGGCCGTTGAACGCAGTTTGTTGACTTAACGCTTACGCCATTCATTATTGTCATTAGCATTCTACTCATCTTGTTTGCTTCAATGGAGCACCTTACAGCATTTGTTTACACCCACAATAGAGGTAAATCGTAAATCGTCACTATTATCTTTATCATTCGAGCTTAGAGAGACTAGAAAGCGTCATTGTTTGCTTCATTATTAATCGTAAAATGAGGAATCATATGCAGTTGCTAAAAGCAGTGACTGAACTGAGATCTGATCTGAACATCATTGTTTTTGGAAGACAAAAAGATGAAATGTAGTAAGCTATGTAGTGCCAATATCCGGCATTTATGGCGGTCGACTCGACACACTTCTCTCGAGAGTTCATCTGTTAAGTGCCATACATATGAGCCACGAACTGCAAACGTAAACTTATAGAAATAACCATTTTCCAGCAAATATAAACAAAAAGTTATACTTCTTAGTAAGCAAAAAGTTGCGAATTGAATTATCGAGTTTTTTTCTTTTTTATCGACAAAAATGTCAACAAAAGTTAGCTTAAGTATCCTAATTAATGTTTTATTTGCGATCTATCAAGCTGAGCACGCAATACACAAAGAAACAAACGCGATCCACAATGCCCATGACCAAAAAATTCGCGATGAAGGGTCAGTTTGCTTACATTCCACTCTCCTTCTCTGCGAATGAGAAAACTCCATATGAATGAAGAGTCAGAATTTGCGAAGTTCGCGATTCGTAGTGTGACACCTTAATCATCTTGTGGGAAACAGCCGCGAAGGAAGAATAGAATCGATGATTAGTGAAACCTCTACCATGATGGACGTTAGGGGACTTAAGTCAACCTAAGCAATCGAGCGAAAACACTAAAATCTCGTTCACTTTTGTTTACTATATATTCAATTCAATTACTCTCTTCTTAAATGAGAGTCCGTTCGCCACCTACTTTGTGATCCAGCAACTATTTCTATGAAGTGCTAAAACATTGATATAAGACTTGTTGCAAAAGGGAAGTAGGACCAGTGAGGCAATTTGGGTGTTGAATGGTAAGGCGGCTTGTTCTTCGTACAAGCTCGTCTTAATCTCAGAGCGGTGCTTGTTATCGCGCCTTAGTTCAACGGCCGACTGAATACTGTCTGTGTCTATATCTACGGGTAGAAGTTATAATTTACCCGAGGTAAGGCATGCCTGTCGTAAGAGTCGACTAAAATCCATGAGCTGAGAACAACAGGTTTTGGATACGTCCCCACTTCAGTGCTCGTGGAATATGACGGTTACAAGCTCACAAAGTAATTAAGAGAAAAGAAGGGCGCGCCAATATCAATCATTGATTGGTGCTGATAAATACAAGCTTTTTTGAATATTTGAAATAGCGGCCAGTCTCGAGAAGTATGACATTCTACTGGTAGCTTGACTATAGGCTGTAGTCAGGTGCCACGGAATATCAGGAAAGCTCCTGAGATCAGTATAGGTTTCAGTCTGATCACTTGAGGTTGGCCCCGAAGTGGCGGCATCGTTGTGGCTGTGGCTTAAACCCCAAAGTCGCGGAGAGAGTTGGAGATTATTCCTGCATGTCTGAGAGTTAACCTGAGGAAGGCAAGTAACTCCGAGAGGTGAAAGGAGTATGATCCAAATCTGTGTGGAGTTGCATAACACAACCGGGTGCTAGGACCCAAAGAGCAGAGGTCTTAGAGCGGCCTCACCACTTTACCAAGGTGGTCCATAAGCTTATTTCAAAACTTGGAACTTAAGATACTGAAGGCGTCTGGCCCAGCGTCGTAAAATGGTCCTAGGACTAAAAGAACTAGTGATATAAGGCTTATACCTGGTGATTACGTTAATCAATTCCTCACTTGTCTATGTCTATAGCGAGCTTATAGGAAATAGAAAAACAACAATTGCAATACATGTAAGGAGGCGAGCTACGTCGTATTTGGCAGCACTATAATTAACTCGTTGGCTATAGTTTGTGTTCTGGCAGTCGTTGTTTTGCAGTTGTGTGTTGCAGTCGTCGCGTTACAATCACCAAGAGTCGTAGCCGTAGAGAGCCGAATTTATTAATTATTTCATCAGTTAAACATTCCCGTATATTTTATTATAACTCTTATATTGGATTAAACTTCATTGTTAAATAAAACATTACATACATACCACCAAAAGTGGCCAGAAAGGCTATAAACTAAGATATTTTACAACTAATCTTCAGCCTATACCTTTCAATCTATACCTTTCATCCTTGAGGCCACATTATACAACATTTGATCGTCCCCTACACGCCCACCGAACGAAAACCAGTCTCAGCTTCAAGCGAACAGCGACTTTTGATTGAGATTGCGGAAATTCTTGAAGGGAAATGAAGAGATTTGGGTGACATAAGAGACTGTCCGGTACAGAGAAGGCTCGCTTTGTTCAAACACCGCCATTTGAGAGGAGCCCGTGAAGTTATTTGTTTGGTAGACGAATTGTGTTAAACATTGCGGACACAATAGCAGTTCAGGGGTTGCTTCCTATGTTAAAATTTATATAAAACAAAGTGTGTGTGAGATGTCATCGACATTTTTTTATTCGTTTGAAATTCGTATGTACCGATAACGCCTCCAGCCCAAAAACCACACCAAACAGTGAATATTTCGGGATTTCACGTGGATGGATTGGTCGTCCTAAATTCGACAATTTTGTTTTCTGGCGTACCCATTCGTTCGGTAATGGGCATCATCCTTATGATGACCGTAAAATGGGCGAAGCGCGCGGAACATTGCCCGAACAGAACATCCATTTTGATAAACCGACAATTTGACAGCTTCAACAATATGACCACTATCAACTGTCAAAAGTTCGGAGGTTCCTATTGAAAGACCGTTTATATTGCTCATGTTCCGGTTCGGATATTAAGACCTCACCTAAAATCTTCTCTCTCACCTTTCAGTTCACCAGAAATCTTAAAAAAAAACTTCTCAAAGGAGTCGTCATAAAACAGTACAACTCGACTGGCTGTTGTTTAAATTAAGCCATTTTATTGCCGTTATACAGTAAGTCGTAGAAGGGTTCCCATTTCGACGTGAATCTATAGACATTAGACGCGCACAATCGATTTAGGTCCAATATCTGTGTACCTTATCAAACCAGAACAATGGCTTCCAACCCAAACCTAATCTTCGCCAGACGAATTTAAATTTGATGGCGTTCATATAAGCATAAGCAATTCAAAACATCTTCCAAGTTCAAAAACCGTCTTCTCATCTCTTATCACAGTCCCCGCTCCGAGCGAATAACCCCGGCGCTGTGCTGGGCTCTTATCAACTCTTTGCAGAAACAAAAAATGTACAAAGTTCTCAAAGGAACCAAACAAATAATAAGTGCAATCAAAAAAGTCGCAATGATTAGTTTATAAATACGCACAAAAAATTCCATAGAGTCCCACTGGTCAAGGTTATCGACACGCTTCCTATCCAGCCCCGTGTCAGCGTGATCTGATAAGACTACGGCCCACGGTGACTAAAGGCAAGTAACCGAGCTAAACGTTTATCGAACAGGTGCCGGCACGGAGTGTATCAGCTGTCGGTTGAGATGTTATCGGAAAACCAAGTATTGCATGTGAAATCGTGAGAAAACTTGTCAAGCGACGATACACCTTATCACTCTACGTTCAGTCTTTGGAGTTTCTTGTGTGGTTACGTAGCTCGCCGCTTATGCGTCCTTTTGTGAATTTTTGGACTGCATACCAATTCCGAGAGTTGATTGTTATTGATTGGCTCGGTTATCTGGTGCGGACGTCATTTTTGATTGGGGGGCGGTTGTGATGTCAGGTTTGAACGTGTTCTGTGAAGTAGGTGTACTGACATCATTGCGAAGCTGATGATGCATCATTTTTCTTCTGAGCTCTCGCGATGAATGAAAAGGGGAAATAAATCAACACCTCATTACCTTTTCTGCGGGATAAATGAGAGATAAGATAAAAATAAAAATAATTCCGACTAACATCGACATCAACACGCGTAAGCACTTTATTTACACTTTATAAGTCTAACTCAGGAGGGGAGGCTGACTTCAATTTCGCAGCAGACAGACTGTCACCCTAACTTGACCTGACTTTAACTGCGATAGCCCACCACTAAACCTATCAAACAATAGCAAAGAGGTTAAATGACTGAACTATACCCGTGTTGCTCTGCAGTCTCGTCGAAGAAGATTTCGTTTCTTTACCAAAACCGTGTTGCCTTTCATTTCTGTGCGAAGTAATGCTTTAATTACTTGAGATATCAGAAAATTACTGCTTACTCATGTGATGAGCTAAATAATCGCGTTTTATTGTGCCAACAATTTACTGTTTACGTATCGTATCTACCTGCTGTTAAGAGATGTCACTAATCTTTGTAGTGTACACTTAGTTAGACACACGCGCATATGCATCCAGCTGTTTGAGAATGCCACAGACTAGGCGGAGATGCCATGTCAAAATATTTATTACTAGAATAGAAATTACTCATGCATGTTGTGTGAGAGATATAACAAATAATGACTCAAACCCGATTCAAAAAGAAAACACATGTAAATCACATCATTTCTGATTCACTGCATGATGCAATAGGCAAACAAAATGTGTATCTAAGTGTTTGACTAGACCAAATTACGGATAACTAAAATGCTCGTACCTTCCTTTATAGATAAGGCAGATTTTTTTAGTGAATATTGCACATTTTTGACGGTTAATAAACAGTGTCCTCGGGAATTTAGACGCACTGACTGAGATTTGCCCAGTTGCCTATTCAAATATGTGTTTAAACTGGACGACAGCTGCGTGCAGACGTGCCTTGTTCAGATAGATGCGCATTTGTTTATTTATTATTTAATTTTACACGAACTTCAATTAGAATGAACGCCCAAGCAAGGCATCGAATTGAGGTAATCAAATAAAAAGATGGTGCTTTTGATGATTTCAATTGTGTTCTCCGATACGTGCGCAGTCTAGTGATAAAATATTCATTTGAATTTTATATTGGCTGAAAACGTTGCAAATTTGTGTGCTTTTTTAGAGGTATACAAATTCAATATGAATTAAAGCACTTGAAAGCTGATGTTAATGTCAATTTTTTTCCACCGTTGGTGGGTGGAAATCTTCAACAAGACTCTATGGCTAACGTTCGCCCATAGAAGTGTGAGATTTTTACTCACTAAAACCACCTCCATTTAAATGTTATGTTCGACCACAACTAAGCGAAGCACTTATCCAGTAGTTTGTATTTCTTGGTTTAGATATGTTTGGCAGGTAACTCTCCAATGAATGTTTTGTTTGAAGTCGGCACAAGACGTTAGTTTCCTCAAGGATCGAATAAACTGCGGAGTTTTTATGCTCTTTGTAAGCGATTTTCTTGATTTCATCTTGGACTGGTAAAATTTACAGATCTCTGTGGATCTCGTCGTTTCTGCTATACCGTGGTGCATTAACAACAGTCCTAAGCACCTTGTTTTGAAAAGTCTGTATAATATTCACATTGCTTGCTTGGTGCAACCCCAAAGTTGTATGACATACTTCCAAACTGGTTTTAGGATTTGCTTGTCATCATCTATCACTTAGCTTGGAGTGCTTACCAATAAGCCAGTACATATCTTTGTATTTTATGTCTAGTTCTGCACGTTTCTTTTTAACGTGCTCCTTCCACTTGCGTTTTACGTCAAGAGTCATTCCGAGGTATTTCGCTTCATTACCGATTGGTATTTGGACACGATTTAGAAAGACTGGCAAGTTATTACCGTGCCTATAAGTAAAATTGATATGAACGGATTTGCTTTCGATAGGGAGAATTCGTGAGAAGTTCATCCATTCGTGTATCTGATCTAGTGCGTGCTGTAATTTTGATGTAGACTCTTCTACCGTTTTGGCTGTTACCAAAATGGCGGTGTTGTCAGCAAATGTGCCTAGAACAGTGTGTTCTTCGTGTGGTACATCACTGGTATACAGCAGGTATAGCTGGGGGCCAAGAACACTCACTTGCGGTACACCAGCATTTTTATTTTTAAAGGCAGAATATCCATTTCCATGTTAATGTCCATGATATAAAGATGATTTCGGGCAGACGCGAGTGACCTCAGCACCGAACATTGCCCCAAATGGCTTAGGAAATGCTTACGTTGGCTTCCACAGCGAAAAAATTGCGGGTAAAGGTTCACTGATTGAACTGTGCAATGTCTTTCAACGTATTAAAGCTACATATGCACCTCAGCTAAATTGCTGCTTGGACAAATGGTCGGTGGACGGAACACTTCTTCGCATTTAAAATATATAATGTTACGAGGAGAAATAAATCGTTTAGAGTAAGAGCAGAGCTAAAGTTCTGTCTTATTTTTCAAAGTACTCTGTTTGATTAAAAAATTAAGCATCATAATCAGCTCGTCACGGCTAGCTCGAATGAAGCACAATCGTTAAGTAAAATGTTTGACCTTATCGAGCAACTGGGGCTGTATAAAAAAATAAAAACGCTGCGAACGTTGAGTTCCAAATCTTCCAACGTCTCTAGTTTGTCGTCATAGATCAGTGACATCACAAAGAAGGCAATTTAAAGATGTGAGATCACATGATCGTGCAGGACAGGTCACAGGATGATGATTGGACCGTAAAATTGACAAACGAACAGAACAAATTCTGAATGAAATGTTTGCGAAGTCGCAATTCACAGTTCGCAAGACACTACTCATCTGTGCAGCACTTAAATGGTCACCGATGCAAAAGTCTATAGAGCCAGAGTTTGTAATGTGGGGGAAATGAAGTCCATTCAAGTCGCAAGGTGTACTGATTCCTACTCTCCAGAATACTCACTTTTAAGCCACGAAGTTTCGCCTACATTCCAACTGAACCGCTGCTGCGGCCAGATAACACGTCGATGGGTGGTTCACTTGCATCACTCTCTTTATGCAACATGTTGTGGTCCAACAATCACTGCCATCCTCAGCTGAGATGCAGGCTGAACAAAAATAAAATATGGCTTATAGCGGCTGAACTAAGTTGTACTTTCGTCTCTCTCATCTGCCGTCCTCCTTAGTTAGCAAAAAAGGGAAGTGTAAACCCTTTCGGGTGGGAAAGCTCTCCTCGGACAGCATTCATAACCATCAACGTAGCCATGGTTCTCAAAATATGTTTTCACAATTTACACACGATGTTTTGGCGTAAATCTATCATCATAAAATGGCAAATCGTACTGATCACAAATCAACTTTTAGCTGTCCAATTGACAATCTGTAGAGACCGTGTTTCCAGTTTAAAAACCAAACCTCTAAAAGAAATGCCCTTTGTATTGACTGCTCTGGCATCACCAAAATTAGAAATTATACGACCAGGCAATGATTGACATTTCTGTGTGGCTTGCGGCATCGTGAAACCACATCCAAGTAAAAATCACCGGACAAGAATATTAAAAGTACCGCGTAGTTAGTCAAGAATAGCTTAGCACAGAAGAATTCTTCTCTCCATTGTTGGCTATTCCTTGTAGGACAGCATCGATTTCACAACAATGCCGTGCAGTTGATGGTTCAGTGCTAATGATACCCTGGTGCCTGGGGACACAGTGCAAAGATACCACAAAGTTGTTTCTTTATTAACGTGCGAAATGTCACTGTCGGGGCAATCATCTGCTTTATGGATGGCAGGGAGTTCAAGCTACATTTATTTGCCACTGCCTGCAGTTTAGAGTACAAGTGACCTACTAACACCTAATCGGCGGTATTCTCAAAAGAAAATTGAATTGAATTGAATTGAAGAGATCGGGATATGTCACAAAATGCACTACTACTTTGACTATAAAACAAAAATAATTACACCATCTATTGGTCTAGCATTTGAGTGCTGCCCACAGAAATCGAATAACTCCCCTAGAGAGAGGATGTCTTGAAAGTCTTTCTCTTGCACGGATGTTCTGTTTATTATTTTGAACCTTTCTCGGGCAAGACTTGGCGTTGGTGACAATATCATCCAATTTAGGCCAAAAAAAATTGGTGAGAAATTGGTAATCATTGCCTTATAGCGCAAGCCATCGACGATTGACGTATGATCAACGTCGTTCTCAAAGAAATATGGATCGTTGACGCTGTCAGTCCAAAATCCACACAACACAGTGACTTTTCAAGATGCATTGTTCGATCTTGGATCTCATGTGGATTGCTATCCCAAATTCGACAATTTTGTTTGTTGACGTACCCATTCATGGGTCTCATCTTGTGGCGACCATAAGATAGGCGAAGTAAACACTTCGGTGTTTGGTGGTCGTCTTATGACTTCAATTCTCTCAATTCTCTTATTCTACCCTACAAACTAATTTCACCACTGTCAGCATATGAAGTTCAATCGTTATCGTAACGTGATCATAACGACTCAATTATTGTTTTTTTTTGTATTAGCGCCGAATTGCAGCGAAATGATTAATTGCAATGCATGCGAAATATAAAGTGCATTGCGATGACCCAATTTAATTGAACTTCATATGCTCACACAGCGGAAGGTTCGCTGTTGGGGTGAACAGCCGGAGCTTTGCCCGAACCGAAGACCTATTTTGATGAAACTATTTTATCATTTGCACGTGTTGTTGAACGCTATGTCTATCCATGGTGATTGAACGACAACCAATTTGACAAATGCAGCTTCAACAATATGGCCGCTGTCAACTGGCAAAGGTTCGGAAGACCCTTTAGGCTGAATTCTTCATCTTACAACATAGCAATCTAGGGGTTAACTTTTTGATTAATTTATTCATCCCTCCGCCTTTCTGCCACAGTTCCCCAGAGTCTGTATCTGAATGCAAACATTGGTTTAGAATCACATGCTTGATGCTACAAAAGAAGCCTCTGCTCCTCTGCTCAATCTCGTGCTGATGTCATTCTTGCTCGGTCTGTGGAGCCGAAAAGAACAAAGTTCTTAATAACCTGATGATAAAATGGTGACATTCTGCCCAATTCGTCGATGGTGTGCATCGCCCTTCGTGATGACGGAAAAAACCGACTTACTTTACAAATTACCTTTCCGCAGGACTATCCAAGCAACCGTCCTTCTTCTGCACTGAACTGAATATCCAATAAATGTTTATTGCGAAATTTAAGGTGTCCCGCAACACAGAATCGTGCCATCTGCCCCCAAAAATGCTTATGAATCATCGCCACCAACTAAAATAGATTTCGCTACATTGATTTTTATTTTTATGGTCTCTCTCTCTCTGTCTCTCTCTTCCAGATTTATATCAAATCACAATGGCATATGCCTACTGGAAGTCTGGCAAAATAGGCGATCAGAGTGTGTTTGACCTGTTCTTTCGCAACAATCCGTTTCATGGAGAGTTCACGATTTTCGCCGGCCTCGAGGAAGTGCTTAAGTTTTTGGACAACTTTCGCTACACAGAAAGTGGTATGTATACACGTGGCGTTGCAACAAATTGTTCCATCCCTTCCTAATTGCGCATCACTTTGCATAGACATTGAGTACTTAAAGCAAACCCTGCCCGAGGGAATTGAAAATGAATTCTTTGAATATTTGGGAAATCTCACAGCAAAGGATGTGACACTGTATGCCATTGACGAAGGTTCTGTAGCGTTTCCACGGTAGGCATACCTTTGCACAGTTGAGTGGGTTTGAATGTTCTGAAGGCACGGATGATTTTTTTTACAGGGTACCTCTGATAAAAGTGGTGGGTCCCCTCATCATAGTGCAGCTGTTGGAGACAACGCTCTTGACATTGGTCAACTACGCAAGGTGAGCACAAATTTCATCAGCTACTTATTGAATTGAGATTTATTTGAATGTGTGTTTTCCTTTGTTTTTTTTGCTGTTTTTCTTCCAGTTTGATGGCGACTAATGCTGCCCGATATCGCATGGTGGCCGGTAAACAGGTGAAACTCTTGGAATTCGGTTTGCGAAGGGCACAGGGACCCGACGGTGGACTATCAGCATCGAAGTATGCCTACATTGGTAAGCCGTTTGTACTGATTATGAGTTTGTTGCCTATTTTCCCGTCGAATGACAGAAGCGAGCGCAATTAAATTGCTTATCATGTTTTGCTCGTGACTACATTTAATTGGGTCATGATCTGTGTCATTTTATAAAATCCGCCAATTAAATGACGCCGCCTCTTTATTAAATTGCTAAACTTACAATTGTTATTGCGTCACCACTGATAATGACATTCATTTCGCATTGATTATCTATCTGACTGGCAATCGCAGTGGGGAGATTGAACTCCTGTCCACTGAGACGGTGACGAGTTCACACGGCTGTTCGTTTACATTTCGCGTGGATTTATTGACCGATGTTAGATAATGTTCAGCAATCAATTGATGGAAGTAATTGTTATTTAATCATTATGATAATGTCTATCTGAAAAAAAACATACATTTGTTGCTCACGAAAAAAATAGTCTCTGACGTCTGATTACAAATTACGGGTGAATGGAGCATTTCATGAATTTAGAGGAGTATTTCATTGCATTTGATTGATTCAATGGATGTTGAATGAAAATGATTAGCTGCGAAGTGTATGACTCTCGTTTTTACCCCAGTCTTCAGGCGGCTGGAACGAGAGATGTAAAAGGTTCAACTGTCTGTTGTGCGCAAAGTATCGCATATCAGTGCTTTCAAGACTCCAGAACATTTTTTGGCAGCACATATGCTGCTGTTTTAGTATTCAGTTACAGGCGATATCATATTGGCCACGCATATGTGTCAAGCATTGATTTTTGGCAAATAGGCTGTTTCTGCAACTGTGTAGCTTAAGACTGAATTCTTAAAGGCGCCCCTTAAATATGATGTTGATCAAGTGTGCAACCAAAGTCGTGCTATTTTAAGTAAACCTACATAATAAATTTGCGGAATTACATTTTGATACAGCAGTTTGGTTTCCACCAACAAATGTATTTTAGTAAATATCACGGTCGTGGTTGCTTTGCTCTTCAAGGACATCGAGAGGACTGGATATAGTGTATCCTGGGAAACCGTCAACACTTTGTTTGACACTAATCGGCCGAGTTACTGAATGTGCATTTGTAGTACGAGCTGTGTACAATGTGGCCGTCCGTCTTGTTTAACCCACATAATATTCTGTAGGCCCGCTTGATCCAATTCAGACACAAGAAAGTTGTTAAACATATTCTAATGATGACCCTCAGTAACTATTAGAGCAGTGCTTCTAGCATCATCAAATAAATAGATTTCACTGGTGCTGCCGACCGAAATATCAGACCAAGACACAAAGGCCCTTAGTAATAGAAAATCATAAAGTCGCTTCTAAAGTCGAATTTTGTTAGGTGTAGCTAAGGTACTTTTAAGTTTCCGTAGTAATAAATCAGTTTTAACAAAACTCGAATTTAACGTAATCATTGTGAATAAACCTGTCATATTCGCTATTGTGAGCTAGCACAGCTGATTTTGACACTCATTTTGAAACATTAAACTGTCACTTTTAAATTCGACTTAGATACGATTCGGCCACATCTAAATATTTGTCGATTTTAGAAGTGGGTTGCTCGTTTATTACTACGGATTTCGTGTTAAACTCTAGTTTACGTAAAACTCGAGCCAAAGTGTTGTACACGCGAGGCATCTGAGAACACTCATTTTATGTGACTTATAAAGCGTGTTTTACTGTGGTTCCATTTTGGTTCTGGACAAAATTCCTGCCAGTCCCTGGAAGTTTATGTTTATAAAGTCCGATTTAAATTTGTTTTTTCTTGGACTTAATGATAAACAATTTGCCGCAAATTTAACGTCTTAAATGACGTGGAAATTATGACTTGAATGAGCGAAGTCAGACTTTATTGTCGACGATTCATGCAGATCTATTAAATGTACCGAAGAAAGATAGGAAAACATTGCTTTAGAAAAAGCAAATCTGATTTTGTTAATTGATCCAAGCGATATATGTTCACATAAAAGAAGAGAAGTCACAACTGCGAAGCAAGTCTGCGATAAGTTGGCAGCTGCATTCGATGAGTCTGGTATGCTTCCAGTATTGCTTAACGATTTTTTTACAAATATGTTCTTATTAACGATCTGATGTGCCATTCACATGAGCCACGATGTGCGAACGCGAACATTCAACTTTTCCAGCAAATAAAGGGTGTTTTTTTTTTAGAGGTATACAACTTTAAGTTGGGATGGACACTATTTTAACTGGCGGCCATTTTCTCAGCTGTCAAGTGATTTATTTTTTGTTTCGTTTGGCATTTTTACATGAATAGACTGCACATGGGTTGGTTGAATAATTGGTCCGTACTTCTTTAAAAACGATGCTGGCCAGAACGTTACAGTCAATGGTAACCGCTATAGAGCCGTTTTCGTTCATCAATTGAACAACCATGATGTGCAGGAGCTGTGCTTTCAACATGATGGCGCAACATGTCGCACAGCTCGTGCCACAATTGATTTATTGAAGGAAACGTTTGGTAACCGAGTAGTTTCACGTTACGCTCCCGTAAATTGGCCTACACGATCGTGCGATTTAACGCCGTTTGACTATTTTCTGTGGGTATATGTGAAGTCGCTGGTCTACGCCGACAAGCCCGAAACTAATGACCCCTTGGAGGACAACTTGTTCGCCGCGGTATTGCCGATATACGACCACAAATGTTGGAAAAAGTCATCGAAAATTGGACCTCCAGATTAGACTACATCCGAGCCAGCCGTGGCGGTAGTATGCCAGAATCATATTTAACTGACAGAAGATTATCTTTCGAATATAAATTAAATTTCATGTCAATTTAAAAAAATCATCTTTGTTTTATTCCATTTCAAAGTTGTATACCTCTAAGAAAAACACCTATAAGCAAAAAGCCATACTTCTTGGTATGCAAAAAGTTACGAATTGGATTATCGAGTTTTTTTTATCTGCACAAGCCTCAACAAAAGTTAGTTTCTGTATCCTAATTACTGATTTTAAAGTTTTTCTCTGCAAATCCATCATTCTATTTGCGAACTGTCTGGTTGAGAGTGGAGGCAAACTCGATCCACAATGATCATGACCAAACAATTCGCGATGAAGAGTGTCAGTTTGCACAAATTCGACCCGTAGTTCTTTGGGGATGAGAAAACTTCATATGAATGAAGTGGCTGAGTTTGCTTAGTTAGCGATTTGTAGTGTGCTCATATAATGACACTTTAAAGGGCGAATCCCATGAAATCATGCGTTGCGTTTACAATCCACAAAAATCGTACTTGCCGGTTGGCAAAGAGGTGCCCAATGAATACCTACGTCGCGTCCGAAATCCATACCATCCCACTACGATAACATCAGAGTACAATGATTACGTTTGGGGAAAGGAGCTGTCAAAGTATGAAAAAGTTAAAAGTTGACCAATATCATCCGTCGTGGTGTATTCCACTTGAGGGCCGCATTTGCTGACTCTCTCCCTCTCGTTAAGGCGCTTCGGTCTTCGTGACTTTATCTTATCGTTGTTGTTTATTGTGACCCAATAGCTACTACTACTGTGTTTATCAATAAATCGAAGTCAACTCAAACTTGCATCGTCACTTAAAAAGATTCGCGTCACTCCGAGTGTTCGAAATTGAAACAATTATTTAAATAAAAAGTTGTCATAACATCAACATGTTGTTGTGACGTTAGCTGATCCATAATAGATTGTTATCGACCAGTCGTTACTTCGTTGGGGTTCATACCTAATTGAATTATAGGTTAGAAGGGAGAAGCAGTATTCTATCTATTGTTGGCTACTTCTAACTCGGTATCAATTTCACAAAAATGACGTTTAATCGGTAGTGCAACATTTATAACAAGCTGATACCCAATGTACACAAACCACAAAGTTATTTATTTATTTATGTGTGAGTTCCCACTGCTGAGGCTATAATCTGCTTCTTAGATTGGGAACTCTTCACATGTCTTTTTGTGGGGCACCTGTACTCAGTTTATGGCACCGCGACATATAGATCTATTGGGCAACCTTTTGCTAACTTTGCTCTCTTACGAGTTTCCCTCACATACCATTCTTTTCGGAGTTGTTTTGAGGGTTATGGACTCCTATTGCGCAAAGGTGGACGAGACTGATTCTAGAGTATTCTTTCTAAGCTAGTTTCCTTTAGGAATCTGAGAATGAGAGGTGGTTCTAGTGACTTCATTTCTTCCTCTGATAGTATGTGCTTACCCTTTGTCTTCTGGAGGCTAGTGCCTCACAAAATCCCAGAATGTGTCCTGGAATCTCATTAGACTCTCTACAGAATCGGCAAATACCTTCTTCTGATACTCCTAGTTTCCTCAGGTGCTCCCCCAGTCTGCAGTGCCCTGTTAGGATATGGAGGTTGTTCCTGCTCATTTCGATACATGCCTCAAACATCTTTCGGTTATACTGATCTAAGAGTTTCTTGGCCTGTTTCATGCCATGAGCTTTGTTCCAGGTTTCAGTTTGGTTCTTTCTTTGAGTTCTTCTCTGAGAACATGGTCTCCTACAGCGCAGAATGGTTCTGGGCCTGTGAGGGGTTCCGATGCTCCTTTCTTAGCTATAAAGTCGCCCATTTTATTCCTTATCTTTCCCCGTGTGGCCAGGTATCCAGTTTTACTCTGTTTCTCCTACTCAATTCTTTGAGCTTCTGTGGGAATACCTCCAGCAAGCTTGGATTTGATGATGTAGGAGTCTAGCCCCATGATAGCGGCTCGACTGTCCGATATTAAATTGGTATAGTTTCTGTCAAGATGGATTTGTGCCGTGAAACAACGCAAATGAACACCGAATTTCAAAATTCGGGGCGTTTTTTTTCCATTTTCCATGCGGAAAAAAGGCCGAATTCAATTTCCAGTCGTGTTGATTGGCCACCTAGCTCATAACGTAGATCTAAATCGTTTTTTACCGGGCTTGGTTAAATCATTGGTCTATGCCAACAAGTCGGCCCGGTGTCGTTGGATGCACTCAGAGCCATTATTGATCTGGAGATAGCAGCCGGACAAACGTTCAAACCGGAAATTAGATTCAAAGAATCCACCGCTTCAAACGTGGCCATGATGGACATGTGAAGGACGTCAAATTCTATCCATAAATGCTTTGATTTTACCCCTTTCAAAGCAATAACAAGACATTCGAAATGGTTTTGCCAAATCCCTTTTTGAAAGGGGAACATAGGACATAGCTACCAAGATTTATTGGTGCTCCTCTCCCTATTTGGAAGAAGAATACTTTCTATCAGCCGACAATGAATTGCCTTTACTCTCTTCGAGCGTATAGATCTTAAAATTGAATATGCAAATCGTAGCATATTCACTTTTCAGCACTTTCGCCGCATTTTAGTTCAATTTAACAAACACGATGTCCCTGCATTCAGCGCAGCTCACATTGTAAAGCTTGCTCATGCTCAAGTTCCACTGCATAGAATTAATTTGCACATCATTTCTGACTAATCGAATAATTCATTAAATTCCCCCCGTTCAAATTAAATCTTAAACTTTCTACACAAAGTGCTAACATGCGATCATACACAGTATTACCTCGCATAAGTCGTCGCCCCCCCCTTCCCCGCAGAGCAAGGACTTGCATTTTCGTTTTCAGCTTCTACTGTTACCAACTTCAACAATGAGTCAAACTTTACGAGCATGGAAGGCATTTCCTTCTTAACACCATTGCAGGACTTCACAAGTTTATGCATCGTAAGCTATTTGGTGCCGGTGCCATCAAAATCACTGGATTTTCCCACCCCATCACCGAGAAGCGAAGGTTAATTGTCGTGTGTGTGTGTGCGCATTGTACGCCAGTACCATCCTGTGCCTGGCTTCTTTTTACTAGACCACAACAACTTTCACGTTGAGATCGTGTTTGCAAATGGTTTCCATTCAGTTTGACTGCTGTTTTTTTTTTTTCATTCCATACTCCGCCCACTCGCTCCATTTCGAATTGGCTGCCTTTGGCAATGTGTACCGGGCTGTCAGGTGTGAACTAGCTGATAGTTAATCGTTAAGCCCCATAATCAAACAAGGGGTCGTTTGTTTGGATGGTAAGGCGCAATTATGAGGTGTGCTTTGTGCGCTTGGAATTGTATTTTTTGATATTGTTTCGACATATTGGTTGCAATTTCAATTAATTGGCAATCTCTTATCTGGAATTTAATTCTGTTGAACTGGGGGCTAAGCCTCTACTCTTGATTGTCTGTCCTGGATGATGAATGCATGCACATCGATTTGAACGTCAACGGCAATAACCTTGATTAAAGTGACTTGACTTGTGGTTTGAATTGCATGGCTAAAGGTAGGTTAACGTTCATTGACTCGAGCGCGTGAATAACTTGTAGAGCAAACCAAACTCTTGTCCGCTGGTCAATTCCACCACGTTTTCATTTATCCAAATATCTTACAAATGAACGCATAATCCAGAAATTCACTAGATGGCTCCTTGTTCACAGTCGAAATTGACTACATTTCATTGCCAATGTCTGTGAACATAAATCATCGTATTCATTGCCCTTGCGTCAGTCGGGTGTTAAGTCTTTCACCTTCGAATCATGCAAACTCAATCGATTCCATTAATTTCATCAGCAGAGATACAAAGCAAATAGAAAACAAACAAAGCAACGAATCGTCGTCCCACTCGCATGTCAATGATCACATGACTGTCAATCATTTCTCATCGTAGGACCTCTCGCTGAAATATGTGCATACATTAAGGCATTCAAGGTGACTTCGACACTCAAAGTGGCGCACAATCGCAGACCTAGAACAACAAATGTTCGCCTCTCTCACCTTGATCTTCTTTAGTTCAAATTTCGTGTGCCAATTGTGTTAGCTTGAAGCCGATTGCATCGATATTAATAGCAGCTGGCAAATGTGAGGGATGCTCTTCAAACTCCATTACGAGGCATGTGCACGGTTTTGCTGGCAATAACCAGCTTTAAGAATGTCAATAATGGTCAATGATTCAAGGGTTATTTGCAGTCACTTTCTGTCTGACGCACACAACGTCAGAGTCTCATGCTTAATTGCAGTTAGATTGGAATCAACTTCGTCTCACACTCTCAGAGATACTTAGTCACTATAAATAAATCATATTTCATGGCTTTTTCTATTTGTTTTCCATTCACAGGTGGATTTGACGGCACATCAAATGTTTTAGCTGGAAAACTATTCAATATCCCGGTGAAGGGAACCCATGCTCATGCTTACATAACCTCTTTCACTGGAACGGACGAGCTAAAGACACGCCTTCTGCGCCACAAAACAGATGGTACGTATTCTCGTTTCGACTTGTGTTGTTCTCCTATCAAAATGTCCTTCCAGGTATAACCGGTGATCTATTGGACCACGCCTTGGAGCACAAACAGTCGCTGAGTCATGTATTGGATATCTCTCTGGACGAGTCCAGCGATGGAGAACTTGCTGCTATGGTTTCATATGCGATTGCATTCCCCGATGGATTCATGGCCTTAGTCGACACGTATGATGTTAAGAGGTATTTCGCTTTTAGGCAAAATCTCTCGGATAACGTCTTCACTCTTTCATAATTACACAATCACACCATTCTAAGAACACACAGAATTGCACGATCAAGTAAAAGTATGATCAAGTGACGACGATGATGCTGTTCCAAGAGTAGAAGGCATTTTAGTTCAGTTAGTTACTTTATCGGTTATCCCCGTCTGTATGTAGGATTGTGTTATACATTTATTCTAAATATCCTTACAATGATTTTCGAACGCATGTGGTACTTTAGAATGATTTACGACATTCTGTCGTAATTCTAAATTTGAGATCAAGATTTGATTTATTTTTTAAACGGTTGACTTTCGATTCCCTGCATTCTGCGAAACAGCTTTTACTCTAAACTGCTTTTCAAAAAAACAAAAGAGTCCTTAAGACCACATCTTAATCCAACATGAGGTGGCATTTTAAATGTCGCACCATTGTTGAGGTGAACACTCAATTATTATCATCGCAACGACTTTTTAATAAACAAAAACTAGGAGATTATTAAGAACGAATCGATATAAACCTGTATGGCGCCGTTTCGTACTGCATTCCAGCACAGTTAACTTATTTGGAAGCCACAGACAGATAGGTTTTGTTTTTTTTTGTTGCGAAAGTTGACAAATGAACTTAATCCATTTTTCAAGTGGACTCTTTATACGAGGGGCGTTCAATATATTCTCGGTATCGATATGAAAAAAAAATGCGAATTCAATTTAAATTGTTTTTATTTTTCAATATAATCTCCTCTAACATCAATGCATTTGTTACATCTTGCGTTAAGCTTTTTTAAACCCTCAAAATACCCATTTTTTGCCGACTTGAATTCTTCATCATCCGAAAATCTTTTGCCACGAAGACATTTTTTCAAATCCGGAAACAGGAAATAATCACTAGGGGCAAGGTCTGAGGACTATAAGGTGGGTGTTGGATTTCTTCGAAACCACAATCTCGCGCAGCACCTTTGGAAACTCGCGCCGTGTGAACAGGAGCGTTGTCATGAAGAAGTAACACACCCGCTGCGAGTTTACCCCGTCTTTTCTTTTTAATTTCCTCCCACAAATTATGCAAAGTGGAAGCGTAGGATGTGGCATTGATGGTTTCACCTTTTTTTTGTAGTAAGATTCCCTTTGAGTCCCAAAAAAATGGCCATGAGCTTCCCGGCAGCTTCCCGGTGACTTTGAACTTCTTCGGGGGGTCTGTTCCTTTTTTATGCCACTGCATGGACTCTTGTTTGCTTTCAGGGTCATAGTGTTGGACCCATATTTCGTCACCAGTAACAATTCGATCCATAACACCGTCCGCGTTCTCACTACACATCTCCAAAAGCTCTCTACAGCATGCGATTCTCACTTTTTTCTGAGGCGCTGTGAGCATTCGTGGCACCCACTTTGCACAGACCTTTGAAAGGTTAAAATGGTCATGAAGAATGGTGTGAATGGTACCAATTGAAAGCTTGGTGATCTCCGCCATCATTTTCACCTTTATTCGGGCATCCTCAAGAACAAGTTTTTCGACTTCTTTGATGCTTTCTCCCGTACAAGCAGTAGCCGGGGCGCCGGAGCGGGGGTCGTCTTCAATGCTCTCTCTCTCTGCCTCTCTTGAACTCACTTGACCACTTTTGCACAGTTGATAATGAAGGTGCGGAACCCTGGTAAACAGCCACCATCTCTTCATGAATAGTTTTTTGACTTTTTCCTTGTTTAGTGAGAAATTTAATTACAGCGCGATGCTCAATTTTCACCATCATCGTTTTAGTTGCCATTATGATTCTGTTGAACTAGAGATAAAACGCGAATTAATAATCACATTTATATGAAATTTTACATGAGTGCACTAAAATAATAACCACGGCTTCACCCCGATACCGAGAATATATTGAACGCCCCTCGTAAGTTGTGTTTTTTTTTTTTTTTTGCGAAAATTGACAAATGAACTTAATCCATTTTTCCAGTGGACCCTTTATATATTACATGCGCATATAGTGTTTACTTGAAATTAGTATGAAACAATCACCTGGTTTTATGTCTACATCATATCTATTTCTTCTATTCAAAATGACACCTCTTGTTGGATGACCCTATATTTGAAACGGCGACGCAATTAAGAAAAGGATTAATAGAACTACCATTCTTGAATTTATTCAAGATTTATTGTAGTAGTACTTCTGTTATATTGGGGGGCATAAGTCGATGAGTAGTATTAGTTATGAAATAAAGGGTGTTCAAAATTTAGCGCAAGATTTGAATTAAATAGAAAACATAGATTCTTTAGATTGCCTTAGATTGTATGAAGCATAAAGTGGATAGGATAGGGTTATTTATAGAATAACAAATCGGGTAAATGGCCACCATGACATTGCTGGCACATACGCATCAGCAACAGTGATCGTGTACTGATAAGTGCCATCGTCTTTCGGAGCTTACCGCTCTATGTCGTACAAATCGCTGTTCTTAGCTGTGTAAAGCGCAGCTCGCTACAAGGAAAGCAAATTACTCCCGTAATTAGTTCAAGTCAATATTGGTTTCAAGACTGATTTTATTTTCCAAAAACTCGTTCTATTCAAACAGAAATTCTTACCACGAAACTATAGTATTCTATACATAAAATATGATTTTTTTATTCCTATGGCCTTATTTATATTCCTATTGCGTATGGTGAGTGCAATGGCTAAAAGTGTAAACAATAAAAAACACATAAATTTAACTTCCCTCTACGTAGCATGAATCCCGATACCGACACTTTCGGGCATCTTAGGCGATACAATATCACGTAATGGTTTTTCGTACTGTGTGCTTGCATTGGATCGCACTACAACAGTCCATGCTTGACCTCATTTTCAAAAAATGCCTTCAGCCGACCGATCAGTACCAAACAGTGGCACGTTGTGGATGCATTTGTTTTTCGATAATCAGTAATCACATGTGGGTTCTCTTCCAACCACGCGCAATTTTGGCAATTAACGAAGCCATCAAGTTGGGAATGTGCTTCATCGCTTAGGATACATATTGTGATGCTCCATTAATCCATTTATGAACTTCCTTGGCTGTGTATGGTCATTAGGCTTCAGTTGTCGTGTTAATTAATATTTGTAAGCAAGGGGGCACAAGTCATTTGAGAGCGTACGCCAGAGGGCTTATTTGAAATTAGCAATTCGTATCGACGACGCCGAATTGATGTTCCGAAATTTTCACCAATACTCTTATGCACTGCTTTGATATTGACATTTCAACGTCTTTTTTTTCGATCAGTGTATTAAGCAGAAATCAACTAATAAAGATGTTCAACTTTCCAAGCAAAAATACCATGACCTACCGCAAATCACGCATACTTCTTCTATTTCGAAGCTATATTTTACGCAACTTTCTCAAGTGGTGTCTTTTGATCAGCTGCTTACCCCTCCAAATCAATTTTAGCCAATAATAGTGGCAATTACTTTTCCAATGTGCTTAACTTGCCCACGATTCCGAAGCATTCCATGAGTTATGGTCGTCAAGTTTTGCAAAGTAAATCGTTTATATGCGGAAAAAAAGCTTGAATTTAACCACAAAACCATATTAAGCCCCTTTTGCTCAAAGGCAAAATATTTGAATTCAAATGTAACTTCCGAACACAATTAGTTTTTCGTAGGTTCCTCCTCCTTTTTTTGAAATATGGATCGCATTTTAGTCGGCTTTGCTGCTGGCGTTTTCACGTTCCGAGTGTAGAGCTTCAAATGAGCTTCAAAATGACAACCCAATTTATCAGTTGTTTTCAATTCACAAATCCCACATAAAAAATATAGTGTCCTTACTACATCCACGAATTTGAAACCAGTTTTGTCGCTAAATTAACTTCAATCAGGTGTTTCCATTTCTCATATATCAACTGAGATAAAAAATTCTCAATTTGGGAGAGAATCTCTCAATTGTGAAAGCTCTCTCACCCTGATTTTTTTCCAACATGTCTGAAACTCCTTACGTGAAACTGCCAGAGAGCGAGATCTTAAATTTTTTTTATGGCATTCATCTCAATTCGGTAAAAAAAAAACCTCGAAGCAGTATTTTCTGCAAAGGAAAGCAAATGGATTGCCTGTGTTGACAGACAAGGCCAGCAGCAACGCCCTATTGTATTTCGCTCATAAATACTCTAGTTAACCTCATTATTTCGATGGAGAAGACTTTCAGCTGTTCAAAACACTGTTCACGTAATCACAGACTTTGCAAAAATAACAAGCTGTCAAAATAATTTCAGGGGCAAGAGACGAGGAAATTGGATATCTCTATTAATAGATCTCTGGTTTAGCATCTCCAGTCTCTCTGAATTTTTCAATAAATCGCTTCAAAGTTGATGAACTGTGGGCGCCAAATTTCATTATTTTTGAGATATTGTTCAATAATGAGAACACGTATAAACCGAAAACACGGGGAAGTGGATTTTATAAAAGTATGTGAAATACAAGGGAATTCCACTACAATCTCACTACTCTCGATAAATTCAAATCTGGCGTTGGTTTTGGGACGCCCTTTATAATCTATAATAGATGATATCCTTCTGGTCACTCAACTTCTTCGTAACATTGATTTGAAGGGTCTTGACAGACGAAGACTGCTGGGGTGTAATCGGATAAGGCTATAGTCGACCGTCGCATTTTTGGAAGTCACATTCGACTATCAACTGTACAAAAGTTTGAGTAATGTTATCGACAAAAATTCGTCTCAAAGTGGCATCACTTCCACTTCCACCACGAAGATCGGAAGCAAATGGACGTCAGCTATCCGACCTCCAATCAGCCGCAAAGTCAATTATCCGAACTAAACCTTAAAACGAGTAACACATGCATACGTGCGTACTCGTATGTGCCTAATAAAAATACATCAGAACGTTACCTGGAATCGGTCGCAAATGCACGACTCTTAAAGTGACAATTAAAATACGCAGAGCAAAAGGCACGATTGCGATAATTAATTATCGCAAATCGCCTTAGCCGATTCCACCCCTGAGCTCTGGTGTTCAACCTTATCTATTCGGTATCCTGTACCTTGTCAGATAACAAAGATGTGTTCAAGATTCTTCATTTATTCGTCCAGTCTTTCTTTGTTGCCATCTCAAATATGGTCACAAAATTGGTAATATTCATGATCATTTTCAACATTTTTAATACAAAAAACCTCTAAAGCTCTGCTCCTTTGATAGATATTAGTTCTACTGCACATAAATCATTTCTTTTCACCTTGTGATTGGGCGCTTTCGTTTCAAAACCAAACAAAACGAACGACGGAAGAGGAAGATTTTTTTTCAAAAAATGATGAAAAAAAATTAGAAAAAATATATAAATAAAGGGTGGTTAAATTTTAAGGGACAATTTTAATTTTGAATAAAACACAAATTATTTAGGAAATTATTGTCATTTCTTTTTATTATGATAATATTGGTATGGTTCAATTATGTGTGGAACAAAATATCGGCCAAATAGCCGCCGCGACCTCGGCGGCACGCCTCCATCCCATGGTCCAAATTTTCGATGACGCTGAAGCTTAATTGAGGTTCTACGCCGTTAATGTCGCGAATTATCTCATCCTTTAGCTCTTGAATTGTTGCTGGCTTATCGACGTACACCTTTTCTTTCAAATAACCCCAAAGAAAAAAAGCCAACGGTGTCAAATCACATGATCTTGGCGGCCAATTGACATCACCACCACCTGAGGTAACACGGCCATTGAATTTGTCGCGCAAAAGAGCCACTGTTTCGTCAGCTTTGTGGCAAGTGGCACCGTCCTGTTGAAACCACATATCGTCCACATTCATATCTTCCAATTCGGGCCATAAAAAGTTCATTATCATTTCACGATCACGATTCACACACAAAATACTGCCCGATGATGCCGCCAGCCCATAAACCGCACCAAACAGTCACTCTTTGTGGGTGCATTGGTTTTTCGACAGTCACTCTTGGATTATCATTCGCCCAAATGCGGCAATTCTGCTTATTGACGAAGCCACTGAAGTGAAAATGTGCCTCATCACTGAAAAAGATTTTCTTCGAAAATTGATTTTCCACTGTTGCCATTTCTTGCTACCATTCTGACCATTGACGACGCTTGAAATGGTCAAGAGACTTTAATTTTTGAGAATTGAGTTAGTCTGAAATTGAGAGAAAAAAAAACTTGACGTTTAGGTGTGGTTCATATTCAACATCGGCCCTTAAAATTTAACCACCCATTATATTTAATTAACGTACTGCTTACAGGATAACATATCATTGAAATAAAACAACAACAACTAACACTAAATAATGTCTATTTTAGCAGCCACATTATAAATAGTTCGAATAAACATCCTGCGCGAAACAATTCCCTAGGTCAGCAAAATGGAAAGATCGAAAATGGTACAACAAATAAGTTAACCAATGGAATAACCACAAATGGACATTCCAAACAAAACGGCCACAGCGCGTCTCATACCAAAGATCATACGAAAGTCGCGCAAAACAATTCTGTGATCCCTAATCATAGGAACGGAACAATGCCCGACACCAAAGAGATCACCATTACGAACGGTGTTAAGAACGGATTGAAAAATCCGCCACTCACTGCGACGGCCGAAAATAGTACATATCTGCCAAAATATGTCGAGAAGTCATTCAGGTAATTTTAGGAAGGCGCTTCCAATTAGAATTTAGACCTAAGTACATGTACACCTACATATAGTTATATGAATTTTCTTTCTGTTCATTCTTCCAAAAACAAAACAAAAAAAAAAAAATGTGCATGATTGGGTTTATGTTTGAAAGCAAACATCAAAATTTTGATTTCATACTCTCTGTTGACTGTCTTCAAAAATACGATATTACTTTTCTTCAACTTATCTTGCATATTTTCATGTGGTTTTGTGTATTACTACTAATTGGTTTTTTGATTGAATTTGAAATTAATATTAGAATCTGGTGTATCATACACAAATTGGCAAGCTGCATATCCAAATACAAAAAAAACAAAAACGAACTAAATGGCGAATACGATTGTATACACATCAATGCTTTCACAAAACGAGGTGACAATAGTTAATATTTATTCATTTATTTTTCTTTATTTTACTTTTAGTTTAAGTGCATTCATTTTATTTGAATTAATTGTATTCCTTTTAAGCGGGTAAGAGACTGATATTTTAACCTACAGAATGTAAGAGTCTGTTCGGACAGATTTTTGTGTGCAACAGACTCTTTTTTTCCCCCTAAATTTCCACGTTCTGCGGATTATTTTATTGACTAATCTAAGCTTTGATGTCCGAAAGCTATTGAACTGAATTTTAGGCCTCTTTCGGATATAATACAACCATTCAGCAGGTTACCTGGCAATTTTAAAACGACTCATTAAACAACTGATGGAGATGAGTAACAATTCTGACCATATTTTCGTAGCTCACATTATCCTCAACAACGCTGCTTAATTAGGGCAACAAAAACGATCTTGACGTGCACAAATACGCTGTCGCGGATGTTATTCCTCCAATCCTTCTGAAGAGGTGTTCTTACTTCTTCTTCGCTGGCAAAACCACTGCGTAAGCTTTTTCATCTATCCTACTCTTCAGGTCTTTCTCCGAGTAGATGGAAGAGTATTTGTCCAGCCCGTCCCTAAACAAAAGCGAATCATCGTCACCATCCTCGTACCGACACGTAGCATTCACGCCCCTTCTTCCTAAGGTCACGAAAACGCTGATAAATCGTCAACTTATGAAATATCTTCGATCGCTAAATATTCTTAATGACCGGCAGTACGGTTTCTGCAGCTTAGCTTCACTGGTTATTGAAGTGGAACCAATCTTTGCACAGTACAGACGAAAACAAGATAGTTGCGCTTGATATTTCTAAGGCATTCTAAGACACATGACAGAGTTTGGCATCAAGCTCTTTTGTCGAAAATGCGTGCCAATGGTGTCTCTTCTTCTTTTATAGATTAGAAACTACCTTTCGAACCGTTCGGATGAGTTCAAGTCTGATATCCACTTAATAAATACTGGTGTCCCCAAAGGCTCTGTTCTGTCTCCGACACTCTTTCTCATTTTTATAAATGATCTCCTGTCTGCTACTTCTAATTCAATTCACTCCTTCGCTTATGACAGCACCCTTAGCTTCTCTCATTAGTTCCAAGACTTCCAACGACCCCGCCCTTCGAATTGGAATGGCAGCGTATGTTAAGAACATAGAGTGGAATTCAATGCATCAAAAATTCAAAGCTGTCTGCTGTCACTTAAGCAAGCCCCTAATAATCAGCCATTATCCATGAATGGCGCTTGTGTCGATGAAACCGGAAGCCTTTCCATCTTGGAACGATCACATATTCGAGGTCGCCAAAAATGCTGCGAAATGGATACGTGTTCTCAATCGAAGCAAGAAATATTTGAACTCTTCTGATTTGGGATTAAATTATAAGGTTGAGTACAACTCTCATGTCTGGTATGGTGCCCCCAAGACCACTTTGAACCTGCTAGATGGAATTAAATCGATTAAACTTATAGGAGACAACAATATGGCAGACGCGTTCGAACATCGATGTACCGTGGCTTCTTCATCTCTGTTTTATCACTATTTTAACAAACGATGGTCAAGTGAGCCTGCCAATTTTATTCCTCGTCTCCATGAATTGCAAGCCCATCAGTTTACCCTTAAGCCTGCTTTGAGGTGCACAGTTAGGTTAAGAGACTCGTTTTTCAGCCTCGTGTAGGGCACACGAATATGGTATGCCTTTCCCAGCCCAATATTTCCCACAGACTACAATCCGCAGACATTTAAGACCAATGTGTACAGGTACCTCCTCTCCCTCTATACCTTCGGCCCGTGCTGTGCCTTGACCACGCTGACTACAAATAGAAATCCAAAATGTGAATTAATTTTGAGATATCCCAAACAGCATTCTCTAGTCGTATGAATAGATTCATATCCGATATATGTTCACCAGTCTTAACCGTCACAGTGATTGGCATTAAAAGGCTAAACGCCTAAATGGGCCTTGACTTAAGTAAACCTAAGCTTATGTCCTGAACGAAAAGATGCAGTCAAATTTCAGTGTGTTTATTGTTTCTGAGAACATACGCAAAATTCCAACACCAACTGTCATTTACGTACGTAGAAAGTGATTAATGTCACTCCCAAATAAGTAAGCAAAAGTGAACGAAACTAAACGAAACTGAGCTAAGTGGTCACAATGTATCATTTATGTGTACACACTCCATGTTAAAGTTGACTCAGGTCTCCAAATGCAATATTCGCAATCATTTACTGATAATTTTTTTTTTCAAAGCTTAGCAATTCTTGCTCAGAAATTGGTACGACACATTCAATTGAGATTGGAAAAGATTTCAGCGCACGGAATAATAATAATTGGTCTTACCTGTCAATGTATTTCCTTCAACTGAACTGAACTCCTTCAACTATCTTGTTACTCATCACTTTCAACTATTTAGCAAGAGAATAACTGCGTACGTTAGTAACTATACAAGGCATTTGCTAATAGTTTCTTTGTATCCGCCAGAAATCAACTTATAAAGAGAAATGCGACTTCGACTTGACTATCACACTTGGTTCCTTGCATTCTTTGAGTCACGCATTCACCTCTTAAGAGCACAGTGATGCCAAAAGTTTGAAGGAACTACAATTTCTAATATATTAGGTGTAGTAAAAAGAAATCTATTATTTTTGTACGAAATTTAAGGCTGTAAAAATGGTCAGACTTAGGTCAAATATCGACTCACCGCGAGTCAGCCAGGACCGTTTTTGCTTGACGTTGTCGTAAATGATCCACTTTTTGTCGCCAGTCACTATCTGCTTCAAAAATGGGTCGATGTTGTTGCGATTCAGCAGTGATTCGCAGATGGGAGTTCGCTCCTTGAGGTTCTTTGGCGTTAACTCGTGTGGTACCAACACATCGAGCTTTTTTTTATACCCAGCCTTGCTGAAATGGTTGTTTGTGCAATGTTTAGCTTCTGGGCAATCGAAACAGTACCTGCCACGACGGCCAGGCTCGACGATTTTCATGATTTTATCGACATTTGCTAGAATTGGCGTCCCACAGCGTGCTGCATCTATGACATCGAAGTTACCGCAACGGAATCGATGGAACAAAAACTGCGGATGATACTTTTACAGGACCAAACACATTTGTTTCCCATTTTCAGCAGCCTAGCTTGTGTTTTCGCCTTTATCCAAGAAAAACTTTAAAATATGGCGGATTTTCTATTTGCTGGTGTCCATATTCGAGGCGCGGCCAGCAAAACTGAGTACATCAATCACAAAACTGTCCATAAAGTAGCGACATTTAGTTTGGCCGGATGGGCCGTATACAACGCAACGATATAGCCTACTAAAGCCATCATTTGGAAAACCTATAGATCTCTTTTTACTACACCTAATAATTACACTGAATGTCAACAAAAAAAAAACGACCACAGATTCAAACACCAAACCAACATTCTACATCTCTCATGCGTCACACCGTCATTATCATTCGAATTCATTCTCACACTTGTCGTGGTACCACCTTAAAGCAGGCGCACATTCAAAAATTCCATAAAAGCAATACAATTCAGTTCGATGGCTTTCGGATTCTTCAATCGCAACATTTTCTGTTTATGTCTCTTTAATCCAAAAGAAAAAAATCTGTGTAACTCTCATTCGAGATGGTGTTCATATATTATGGTAATTATTAATAATGTTTGTTTGTATGCGATTAACAAAAGTGTTTAACTTTAATTTGGTTTTAAATTTGTTGTTTTTTCTTTTTATTTTATTTTTTTTTGGTTTGTATGTTACTCATTATTTCTAAGCATTATTTTTTTTTTTTGTTGATTATTATTTGTTTAATAAAAACAAATGGAAAAAGAACGTAATCCTACATTTAACAAAATGACTTCCCGGCACAATTTTGGCAGAGGTATGTAATAAAGTAAACTACATTTATGAACATTTGGTTACGAATAACAATAATAAATCCATTACATATAATTTGTTTAATTTTTTTTTTTTTCAAAATTCAGTTTTCTCATGTTTTTTTTTCTTTCTATAAATTGTTGTTGTTTTTTTTAAGTTTAAAATGATACCTTTCTTTTAAGTGTTATTGTTTGAAAGTTCAAATTGCTTACTTGTCCTCGTCCTCTTATCATTCACATGTTCGTATAACGGTGACTGCATGCATATAGTACATATATATATATATATATGGGTTGATTTGGACCATGTTATAGTGTAGTTTTCATCCACATCGAACATCAATTTAATTTCATCCGACAAATTGAATTATTGCAACAATCAAGTCAAGAAAATAATGTTTTATGCAATCAAATAAACTGACTAAGTTGAGACGAAATCATGTAAATGGCATTCTCTGAGGTGTCTGAGGTCCGCTTGGAAAACGATGTGAAAAAGCTGTCAAAAAAGTGCAAGAGATGTCAGCTATCTCTAAAGTGCTTGTTTTCTTTTCTAGCACCCTAATTGCGTGCGACATAGTAGCAACGATGGAAGGGAATTAATGTCGTCCACAGCATCAATTTCAGACAAAATAAGGAATCAGCCATGAACCACCAACTTGGTGCTTCGACTGAATATTGAATATTCGAAAATAGAATGTCCATCGCTTCAGTGACTGACGTCCTAATTTGTAACTTGTCAGTAATCTGGCACCACTTCTTGTGTTTTCAATGAATTAGCGTGCTTTAGGAGCATCAGTTGCTGCATCTTTTGATTCGGTATATTCCAGTGTACTGCAGTGGCAAAGGATATGTTCAGTAGTCACCACACAGTTTACAAATAGCCACATTAGGTAAACCAATTACACGCACACATCCAATGAACACCTCAATTCTTAATCAACAATGGCATATGAGAACATTTTATTGGACAATTAGTCTCGTAGAAACGTGAGCATTAGTCTGGACTACTTGCGGTTCGTTTCCAAGCCGATATCCTTTGATTGGAGGTAGATAGTTAATCTTCTTCTTCTAATGGCGCTACAATCCGTGGTGAACCTAGGCCTCAGCCAAGTAGCCTCTCCAGTTGGCACGATCTTTAGCCAGCTGCCTCCAATTTCACACGCCAGGTTGGTTGATGTCCTTCTCCACTTGTGTGCTCATACATGTGGCTGCATTTTTTTACAAGTCTAATGGAGCTTGCAATGCTCATGAAACGTGGTCCTTGAAAAGGTGCTCAAAACCGCGAGTCAGAATTAACATTCATTTCTAGACACCATTTGTTAAAGAATAGCCACGAATTCTTATAAAACATAGTTCCACTGGTAGCGGAAATAAGTTGAATTTGAGCCCATAGGTTAGGTTGGGTTGAAAGTAGCTTTAGATGCACGTAGGTAGGGCTGTTGTATTGCCACGTGGGTTAACAAAAATCGAGGGCTGTCTGTCATAGATTTGTCAGTGAATTCTAATTCTGATATGACTGGTGTTTCGCTGATGTCGCCTAGATTATCGAAGAACTAAGACCCGAATGTGGCTCTCCTGATCGAGGCGAGCGCAGGGCAGCTGCAGAGAAGGTGTTGTACACTTTTCTCCTCTTCTTCATCTCGGCAGTTACTACAGAAATCGTTTGAGTATAGTCTTTCTGCATATAGACCTAATAGGCAGTGTCCGGGGATTAATCCCACGGCAGCGCTGATTTTGGATCTCTTAAATGAGATCAGATCGAGAGAGGGCCAGATTAGCTTGGACATTTGGCATGTATTGCCTGCCCCCCAACTGGCATTGACTTTTTGTTTATTGATAATATTTAGTTGTAACTTGAAGGTGGCTAGGGGAGTGCCTATGTTACAAGAGGTTCCGTCAACTGGCAGTTTGGTGGCGATTTTTGTGTGTTTGTCAGCTTCGCAGTTTCCCCTAATGGCCTGGTACCCAGCACAGGCAAATGTGAGACTGTCCGAATCTCTAGTCAAGAGATTCACGACAGTTAATTACTACTTTAGAGTTCATAGCGAACCACGTCAGGGATTTGAGTGATCCGCGCGGGCGGAATCACGTTCCACCTCAACCAGGACAGGGCTTCGCTAATCGCCATTGTTTCCGCTTGGAAAACACCTCCAGTGATAAGGTAGACGAAGTGATTTATTTACATTAAAATGTTCAGAGAATACACTACTTCCTACTACATCTTTGAGCCCCTAAAACTGGGCCTATTTTACATTTGCCCTTTTATTACTGTCGCAGTCTGACACCTACGATAGACCTCTAGTTGCATTTGCCGGCATGACGCACCATTCTCATAATTCAAAGTTGCACCTCTCGAGCCAGTGATAATGCTCAGAGGGCATACTTGTTCATACAAACCTGTAGGTCCTCAGGTCCACCTCGAATAAGACCACATTTTGACTTGCCAGGCCCACCTCGAATAAGATCAAATTTTGACATCAAGAGGAAAGTTTGAAATATACATCCGACAAAGAAAAAACATATTTTGTTTACTAAAACCCAATAATTACCTCCAAAATATATCAATTTTCATTTCATGGATGAAGTCCACGAGGGATAATTTCGAACTATCATATCCATATCGCACACTTATTCCAAAGCATTTTTTTCATTACACTTCCTTTACACAACGTACATGTATGTATGTCCGAGAGACCGCACTGCATGGCTTCATTGGCCCCTTAGACTGGACCAGTATTCGAACAACAATACAATTAATGAGAGCACTTTGTCTGAGCACGTAGACTTAAGTAGATAAATTTAAAATTAATGTTCTATTAATCTGTGTATGTACATGAAACGTGAAAACGATTGTCTGTGTCAACGGGCTTAATAGAGTAATTTTGCTAGACACATTCACACCGCTGATAAGATTGCAACTCACCCAGGCTGAAAGGGACAGTAACAGGGAGAGGGATGGATTAGGATCCACTTTTAGGATCAAGACTAAGGTATTGCATAACATCAATGATATGTCAGCCCAGAGCTTAGTTTGGTTTTTGCCTGCTTTGCAAGATGCATTCACTGATTTTGGCTTCAACTAGACAGACTGACTGTGTGCAAGAGAAGAGATGTAGTTTAGCCTTTGTGTGTACAAGAGCATCCATAAATCGATTCAGGGTCTTCTGCTTTGCTTAACTAATCTACAACAGTGTTTACTAAACAATTACTGATTGGAACAGATTTTTGTCTGATTTGATTTTTAGTCAAAGAGTTTTCTTTGTTAACTTAATCCTACATTTGAAAAACTCGGTAAAAAGTGCTTGATCACTGGGATTCTTACAATATCAAGTTATTTCATGAGGCGAGTATGTTCGAATCGCTTTTTTTACAATACATATGTTCGATCAACGTGGCGGCTGTGCCGTGGTTAGTTTGTGTGTCGACTCCGTCGCACTTGAACCTGCGGAATCTATCCCACATCTGTTCTGTGATTGCCCAGCCCTAGAAATCAAAAGAAGGCAGCTTTTAGGAAAACACTCTTTCATAGAACTAGAGGACTTCAGCGGCGTTGAACTGAAAAACCTCCTAAGATTCATAAACGAATCTGGTTGGTTTTAGTACTAAAGTAAAGCTGATAAACTCGGTAAACGCGACACTAGGCTGCCAGTTGATATTTAGGCGACAGTGCCCCGTAAGGACTCCTATTAGCATGCGTCTATCCTTGCGAATAAATCCGATCAATGATGTTGATCACTTTTTGCTCAGCGTCGGCCATAGAGCCCTCGCCTGTGTTCCAATATTCAGGCAAAGCCATCGAGTTCTGGCTCTATCCAGAAGTCTAGTTTTTTTTTCTTTATGGAGCTGAGCGGAATATGCGTATACAGGATTGCTAGAGATTCTCCCAGGTACGAACCCTATTTTACGAGGCTGTCCGAAATGAGTATAATGATTCCACTACGAATTTGAGTTGAGTTTGAGTAAGTAAACGTACAGTAAGTAAAGGTTGTGTGGTGGCCCGTGGCGTTGTGGGTATGTGCGTCGACTCCTACCCCCTCTAGGTTCAATTCCCAGTACGACAAAAGTAATTTTCACGTCTCCACCTCTTTCGAGTCACTGACAATGCTAAATGTCTAGAAAAAGTTTCAAAAAACTTTGCCATTTGAAGTCGGCAGAAGACTGTAGGTCCATACTTAGGGAAAACTATCTGCGATACCAGAAGGTTTCGTATATTGCAGTCCATTGCAGTGACAGGGGATGCGTTCAGCAGTCTTTTCTTGGTCACCACACTTTCAGCAAAAGTTCAAGTTGTGGTTATTCGTGGACAATTGCATCGACTTCTTTCGTCGATAGTTCATGACCCGATCTATAAAAACCAGTTTATATTTTCACGCCACTGTTATAACTGTCAAGAAGTATTGCCTAAACTTCGTCATTGCCGATGGCCGTAAAACGCTTCTTTCACTCGTGAGACTTATCGTTTTATAGTTTCTTACACTTTATTTGGATGGGGTACAGCGTTGCCGATGTGGCACGATCGTGCCCTTATGGTACTTTTTGATTGAAATGACACTCTGGGTTCTAATCGGGTAATTCTTCAAGCGACTAGCGTCCATCCGATTCTCTACAGTGATATCGTCGATGATTTGCTTCATGTAAGACCATCATTATCGTCGCGTCTATCGCTTATTTTGTATACAGTTTGAGGGCTTTGAGAACAATGCCTCTCACGTAAGAATGACATCTGTGCTCTTATTCCTCTCAAATTTCACCAACCCATTCTCATTTCAGCTTGCGCCCAAAACTAATACAATCGAACAATCGCCAAAGTCGCCAAGACGTAGTAACTGACAGTTTTCAGTTTGCGTGAAACAGGCAAAACGATATCGTTTAAACGCTAACGGTTTTCATTCTTACATGATGCGAAACTATCGCAGAAACGCTAGCGCGAGTCCATTGTCGCCTCACGCGATTAGAGCCCTAGTAAACAATTTGAAAATTAACATATTTACATCAACGATTATAAAACAATCGCTTACATCTGCATTCCGGTTGAAGAGCTGAATGCTCGTTGAGTTTCGATGAATATGTGTAAATGGTGCTTTTTTAATTTATTAACTAAATTATTTAATGCATTTTTGTTTGTTTCTATAACATTTTCTAATTAAATGCAAACAATATAAAGTTGATTAAAATTGGTATTTTGGTAAATTTCCTTTTGTTGCATCCATGGCCTTAAAATGACACATTTTGGTAGCAGTGGTTGCACTTTGAAAAGTATTTTTGCCGGCAACGCTGGTGGGCTATATTTGTTCCATAGAAACGAGCTTGTTGTACACAGAGAGAAGGAGATAACTCACTGGTTTGTTAGGTGTCAATAGCTAAAGTGTGAAGGTTCTTAATCTGTCTTAAGCGTCCTGTCTTTTGCGAACTCTTTTGTGAAAAGACGCCGGCTTTTGCGTGGGTTAGCAGGACAACTACTCAGTCAGTAACTCTTGAGAAGATTGACATATTTGCGAGACGACACAAATGGACCGAATATCAAGTACAACACGAGTGGAACCAGGAGGCTCGGATTCGAAGACCCTCTTTGCTGGATCGTTGTTGTCCATGTAATTGATGTGGACGGGCCAGTTTAGTCGGTTTAGACGCGCCAGTTTAGTCGACGGATTTTTGCCTTCCGAACTACATCCACATCCTTGTACAGCTAGTAGAGTTCGCGGTTGTGTCTTCTCCTCCATTCACCTTCCTCGCAGGCGGGACCATATAGCCGATGGAGAACTTTTTCTTTCGAAGGCACCAAGAATAAGCTCTGCTGTTGTCTGCTTAACGTCCAACTTTCGGCTAAACATAGCAAGACTGGTGAGATCTACAAAATCTTCAAATATTTTCTTAAACCTCCATTAATTCGAAGCTCTTGCTTCGAAATTGTAGAAGACGTTGCCTGCCGCTTTTCTTTGGCAAACCATTGCATACCGTGCACAAATACTTCTTGTCATCATTTCATTTTATGTGGCATGAAACAAGGACGCTTGATGATGATCAATGATTTACATTTGTTGTCTAGTTTTTCGGTAACTTTCTGTACCATATATGGGATATTGATGGATGTGGATAGATGTGAGTGAAAGGGTTAATTTGAAAAGGAAGGCATGTGGAGGTAGATTTTTAGATCTGTTTTAGGAATAAAAGACATCCACAGCGGATCATCACCAGTTCATTGTTTCAGTCCGAGTTTACTTGGATCTGAACTGTAACCCAACCTGATCTTCACAGACAAGTCCTTCATCCTTTTCTTTGCGTGGCACTGCAGTCAGGGGTGGACCTGGATCTCAACCAACAAGCCCCCTAAGCTAGTGCGATCTCTGACTAGCTGCTCCCATTTGCGCACACCAATTTTATTGGGGTCCATCTCCAATTGTATGCGAGAATAGACACGGGCACAGAGACTTTTCGGGCCGCAGACAAGTTGTCCAATCGTTCTACATGCCTACCCACCTTTGGCGTCATATCAATAGACGACTGACTGGGCTCATTCCGCTGTACCTGATAGAATGTTCTCCAGATCTATTCAATGCACACATTACCAAAGATCGCACGCAGAACCAGACCAGGGAGTTCTTCACTCGCTTTTGAAATTGTCCATGACTCTGTGGAGTAAAGTAGAACTTGGATGAATACTGTCTTGTATAAAGTCAGCTTGGTTCTTCGGGAGAGGCCTCTATTAGCCTATTGAGCTGAAAGAAAAATCCGTTGGCAAGAGTTGTTCTGCATTTGGTCTCCTTACTGATGCTGTTAGTAGGTACTACTCACCCTGGAGACGAGCTAAACGAACTCCCTGACTACCTCGAAGTTAGAGACGTTCTAATTTTACAAACTTTCAGAATATTTGAACGTTCAATAGTCGCGTATGTCCTTTATAGCCTGGGTACTCTGATTTTAACAATCACTTAAGAATAGAACACACCATGCAATTTGATAATCGTTGTTAATTAATTACAAATAGTAAACACATAAAATGTGTGTACGCTTTTTTTTAAATTCACAATTTCATATCAATCTTCTAGGAGTGGATTGCTTAATTTCTGTGCCGTTGCGCTAGCACTTAACGACCTTGGCTACCGGGCAATTGGTATTCGCATTGATTCCGGCGATTTGGCGTACTTATCATGCTTTTCACGACAAACCTTCGCGAAGGTTGCGGATCGTTTCAAAATCTCATGGTTTAATACGCTTCAAATTGTGGCATCAAACGACATCAATGAGGAGACAATTTTATCACTCAACGAGCAAGGACACAAGATTGATTGCTTCGGAATCGGAACACACTTGGGTGCGTATGATTGTTGTGTCTTGTTGTGCATTTGTGATGTTTGCTTTTCCTTTCAAATTTAGTGACTTGTCAGCGACAACCAGCCCTGGGATGTGTATACAAATTGGTTGAGATCAACGGTCATGCACGCATTAAATTGAGTCAAGACGTGGAGAAGGTTACTATGCCGGGCAACAAGAGTGCTTATAGGTACGTATTAAGGAGAAACGACCAACCATAATTGACTTAAGGAAACTCAAACGTATGCCTAAACGATGTTGGTGTATAAATAAACTCAAACTCATGTTGGAACTAAACGAAAAGCTGTAATTTACGTACAGAAACAGCGTAACATTGAGTAACCAAAATTGAACGAAACTTAACGAAACAACGAAACATCGCAGTGGTTATTGTGATCACAGTGTATCATTTCTGCAAAGTCGCTTGATTGCAGAAGTATGCTTAAGTCTCCCTAAGTCCATTATGGTTAGCCAGGAATATTAAGACATTCTCACTAAAATCAAACCATTTTGCTTAATTTCAGACTCTACAGCGCCGATGGTCATGCTCTGATTGATCTCATGCAAAAGGTCACCGAAGCACCACCCGAAGTTGGACAAAAAGTACTCTGCCGCCATCCATTCCAAGAGTCCAAGCGTGCTTACGTTATTCCCTCAAAAGTGAAGCCACTCTTCAAAGTCTACTGGAAAGATGGTAAAATTCAACAGAACCTCCCACCCCTCGAAAGTGTTCGCGAAAGAGTTCAAAAATCACTCAGAAGCATTCGCAACGATCACAAACGTACACTAAATCCCACACCATACAAGGTGAGCATGAAACACAAACACCCACTTGTCTTGAAATTCTCATAAATATTTGTTTGCACTTGCAGGTTTCCGTCAGCGATGATCTGTACAGCTTCATTCATGATTTGTGGTTGCAAAATGCACCCATTGGTGAGCTGTCATGATCCATATAAGATGTGGTTACGTTTACACACAGTTACAACACCACACAGAATAATGTCACCCCTTAGCCGGTCTAAGCGGGAGTCATCTGTATCTTCTTTGTAATTGTATAACATAGGTTTAGAGATGGTTTTAAATGTTTCATCAGTAGGCAACATTGAGAATTGATTAAGAAACAGATATAAAAAAAACACAAAAGTTAGGCCTAATGCGTTGGTTAGCCTGTCGTAGAACATGTAACACGATTACTTTCTCCCTTTTTTCCTTAAAAAAAAAATAAAATACAAAAATAACGTAACGCATACACACCGAATAGAGTGAGAGATAGATTTTTTTCCTGTTTACAAATGAATACATGTAATTGTGACTTGAATCGATCGGCCTGTCACTTGTGCCTTCGCGGAAGGACTATCAAGTTTATTCATTATTATTTTTTTTTTTTGGTGAGAATCTCCCGTCAGTGCAATTGCATGCTACGCAGTAAGTCGTCATTGTGTTGTTTTGTTATTTTCTTCTTCTTTATTTTTACCTGAATGTACGCGGTAGGCCTTATATTGTTAATCGTGTTAAGCTTAACTTTATTCTTATATTTCGAAAGAAACAAAAAACAAAACAAAACAAAAAAATATATATATGTATATTTTCCATTCACTAGATTAAGACTAAAGTTATTTGTTAAGATTTGAAATGAACAACAAATCATGTAGAGAAAAAAAAATGCACAATGATATCATGTTTATCAGAACACACACACACACCCACACACACATTTGTAGAAAAAAAAAGCAATAAATAAAAAATGCAAGACACAATGAAGAACACACATCCTTCAGGAATTAAGGTGCCTTAGCTGTGACTTGTTTTTGTGAGTAAACTGTTGTGAGTACCGACAATTTTGTTTTTCGGATATTTGTTGGACATTTTTGAATGTTAGCGTTGAGACACTTTTTATAAGTTTTTATACAAATACCTTGACCAGCTGTGGCCAGTATACAACTGACTCTTCTTAGCCTAATCTAGTCTTGTCACGAAATATAACTAAATATATCGTTTTAGGGTGCAGTACAGTTTTTGCACATTAGCGCTCCACGTTTGCTTCGACCAACAGAAGTATTTATCGCCTTCACGTAACCAGAAACCTCACAAAAAACAAAAAAAAAATACAACGAAAGAGCATACTTACAACACTGAACATCTTCACACATGAATTCTTCTAAGAATGAACTATTTATACTATGATAAATATTGCTTTGTTTTTTTTAGGGGCAAAGAGAGCTATAGCCACGCTTTATTAATCAATTCAAATTGGCGTATTGTGAATTCTGTTCAATCTGAAAATTTAATGTGGAAATAGAAGAAATCCATGAAAAATAAAACGGAAATGTTGTTTACTTCATGCGTGAGATAGGTCCTTTCCCATATCACAACGGCGCGTTCGAGCGATAGGGCTTTGACATTATCTGTAGATTACATGCAACATCCTTGGATAAGTCATAATAGAGCGGTCGGGCTTTAACACTTTTAGTGGGATACACGAAAATCTATTGGATAAATCACAAGACAGGGGTCGGGCGTTGAAGTTTCACAGACCGTAATATCGTAAGCCAGAGCACGAAATTCTAGGTAGAGCTACTTCTACTCACACAGTCGTGAGATAATTTTGTTTTATTTAATCTTGTGATTTTTGACGGAATACGTCGACCATGGTGTAATGGCTGAAACACAGTACTGCGTTGTGCGTTCGACGTTGTGATAGAAAACGCAGTGCGTTGAGATTCGAAATGTCAAATCAATCATCAGCTGTTTTCATTATTTTTAAATTGTCGGCAGTTGCCCACTGATTTGAAATCTCTTTTGTCGTTAAATTAATTTTAATCGGCTGTTTTCAGTTCTCAAATGTCAGTTGATTCTCAATTTGGGAGAAAATTACTCAATTTGCATGTAAAGCCCCGGTTGAACGCATGTCTCTCTTAAAAATATCGAACATGTCTGAAATTGGGTGCGTCGTCTCATGATATACAAAATGTATCATGTTACCAGAACCCTCTCAATTTTCTCTTAAATTTTGCCAAAACGCACGACGCAACATTCTGTTCACGGCCATTGAAATGTGTGTGTTGAAAGACAACGCAACGCAGCAACGCACTACTGTGTTTCAGGCATAAAGAATATAAGATGTGGTGTCCACCACTATTGAGACCCTGCGTGACGTCATCGCGGGAATTTGTATGTCAACGGAATCCTAAAGGTTCAAACAGATAAACATTTTTCACACACATGAAAACAAAAAAACAACATTGCCCTATTGGTTATAGTTTCTGCAACCTTTTACTGTACATTGTTGCATTTTCGTACATAATACCAATTACATCAAGCATCAAGTGGTGGCCCGTGGCGTTGTGGGTATGTGCGTCGACTCCTACGCTCTTGGATTCGATTCCTGGTACGACAAGAAATACTTTTCACGGCCTCACCTCTTTCGAGTCACTGACAATGCTCAAAGAGTATAAACTGTCTAGAAAAAGCTTCTCAAAACTTGGCCGTTCGGAGTCGGCATAGAACTGTAGGTCCCTTCCACTGATGATAGAACAATAGCACGCACAACACGAATGGTTGCTGAGAAGCTAGACCCTGGCCTTCTACGGGCTGTAGCGCCACCCATATTATATAATATCAAGCAATACATTTGTCTAGTGTCAAAAACGGACCCCGAGTGACGTCACAAAACAAAAAGATGGCGGTTTTGACAGCAGCACACCTTATATTCCTTCCACCATGGCGGCGACTATTTGTCTAAAGTCTCCCACCCTTAGAATCCGTTGCGTGCGTGCGTTTAGATCAAACAACAAATTTTCATCACGCGACGCAAATAACCGCCCCAATGAATGCATTGCGTTTCCAATCCAAATTCATATACATATGTACAATTAAGGAAATCGAAGATTCATAAAAATCACAAAATAGTTATTAAAACAATCAAAAGGTCTAAATTTATTCATAAGATTTCGAAATGACGAACATAGCACCACCATCAATTTCGAAGGAAACATCTGTCAAACGCAATAAAAGTTAAAAGTTTACCAACATCATCTGTCGTGATGCATTCAGGTTCCGGCACATAGAATACTTTACTTGCGTTGCATCAAAGCATCCATTGACGGTGAAGTACCTGACGCAAGGGGGTGGCATGAATACTTCAACGCACAACTGATTTCATTGGCAGTCTGTCATCTACACCTACATCTACAAAAATGCATTATAAATATGTAATTACAAACGTCAATTTACATTTGCATGTATTTTAAAATCGGCTGCAACCACAACCAACCCTCAGATGTTAATTTAAAATTCGAGTTCTATTGAAATTGCTCAATGTGTTGACTGTCAACGCTGAAGGAGAGAACAAAGTTGGTTGAGGAACTACATCCGTTACGTCGACTTCAGCGTTGGGATTTATGTCACTTCCCATAAGAACGCATGTATTTTATGTATCTGTCAAAGTATCGCTGACGCTGACGCACGTAAAGTAATATATATGCCGCAGCTTTTAAAGGCTATAAAGGCAACGGCGCGTTCGAGCTTTGACAAGCGTCGGCACGCGTTTTATCGAGTTTACGAGAATTTTGCGTCAGAACCCGCCAACCTCAAGTTGCGTTTTGGCAAGTTAAATGTTCTGAAATACATTTTCCAAGGAATCATATGTTCTATATATTAACAAAATCCCTATCGAAAATGAATTACTTACACAGTCGCCTCGGTTTGCCAAACAAAAATTCAAATTGAGACATAAATTTAAAAAAAATATATCACAACCGGCAAGACGCCAGAGTGAGTAGAGAGTAGCTCCACCTAGAACTTTGTGCTTTGGTTTACGATATTACGGTCTGTGAAATCTCGACGCCCGACTTAACAAATGATTTTACATGTATCCTACGTAAAGTCTCAAAGTCCGAACGCCCGAAAGAGGCGTTGCGATATAGCCTTAAGCAACGCGCGCGTTCAATTTCGACATGGAAAACCGAAGGTGCCGCGTTTTGACACAATATTCCTCGTAAGCTCGATGAAACGCGTGTCAAGACGACCGCCAGTCAAAGATAGAACACGCGAACGAGCTGCTGTGATTTGGCCTTTTATTGAACAAGGCCTTATCCTTCACTTTCCAGAGAGAAGAGCAATACAGTAAAACCCGCTTAAGCGAAACAAAATCAAAACAAAATCTCAGATAATGTATGTCTTTCACTTAAGCGGGTTTCACTGTATTTGAAATAACATCCGAACACTGCTTAGCCGCAGTTTGACCAGAAGTTCACAGCATTATTGAGTACTTTGCGATGCAAATAAATGAGTAGAGATGAACTTGATCAATTTACTACTAAATTACCAAACTTTCCGGTTCCTACTATTCAGGTGACCGCTGTGGTGTAGAGGCTGGGTGTCTAGGTTCAATGCCTGACACGAACAACTTCTACATGTGGTGTCCCACTCATCTCGAGAGAGGACACGTCCACTCTGACACTCTAACATTCTCATTAACGAGGCCTGAAAAGATGGGAAAACAAAAATAATCTGTTTAATCCATGGTGGTGTAACAAAATACAACTTTTCAGCTTTTCACTTGTAAACTCTTATCAAAACCGCGTGTGAACGCGAGGAAACTGAAATAAAGTGGTGGTCCTCTGGGTTCTCTTTTTTTTCTAAATTCATTGATGTCTCTAAGGCGTAGGAAAAAAATGGTTGACACTCGATGCACACGTGTAAAATGTACTCGATATTTCGAATTTTTCGATTTAACGAGGACGCCTGGACATTTTATCATTCGTTATATTGGACCACCACTGCATTATGAAAATCAAATATTTCTGAATCAGTCTCTTATACATGAAAATACAACCGCTGTGGAATGTGCTCCCCGATCTGATGCCAAGCCCCCACTCGCTATATGATCCAAAACATTTTAAATTAAACGGTCTATGCCTAATGCTCTTTGTGCTCTGGCTACGCTTCTGTAGATGAATACATAAACGAATAAGTATATATCACTTAAAAATTAACTTAACTTCACACTTTGTTAATCAGCACCAATTTTCGGCACACAACTACACACAGTCTAGGCCATTAAACAGACATTGTGCATCAATTTTATTCCTTTGGCAAAAGAAATTTCTATATTTTATACCAGAAAGAAATACTGTTATGTATTTTTTATTAACTGCTAGATACTTTACCAATGTTCTACAGGACTTGGCTAGCTTCGTTGTGTTGATTTCCGGGTGAATACTTTAGTAATTTATTTTTATTTGTTTTTTTTTCTTGTAGATTTGAAATGAGTAAGTTTATAAATAATTGTTAGACATTTGCAAAATATAAAAAAAAAACAAAAAAGACATGTAATTTGTGCAAGAGTTCATGTAGCACAAAATTCGCATTAAGTGATTGTGGTAAATAAAGTTTACACTGTATGCAATTATCAAATGTGTTTGCTTATGTTGTTGATGATAGTTTTCAACGAAAACGTACCCTTACTCAAATGCAGACTTAATGTGTGCCTACTTGCTTGGATGGGATACTGATCTTAGTCATTCTGGGAGAGGGAAGATCAGTCGGAGTCACTCATGAACTTGATGAAAACAAGTAGCATTAAATATTGTTCGGCTCAGCAGTTAAGTGTCCCTTGATCAAGTTTCAAAACATTATTCAAAACCACTTCCTCCATCAGCGCTCGAATACAGCCCAGTATCTCGGTTTCATTCTAGATAGGAAGCTCAATTAGAACTCCAATCACATAAGGAACGTAACATCAGCAAGAAAGTCGTAGCCAAAAACTTTAGCGTCGGTAAAAGCGGCCTTTGTAATTTGAAAGACGTTATCGTATCCATGACCGAAGCGACAGCCAAGCTGTGCTTAAGGCCCTACTCAGCCCTTTAACCGCTTCCATGATAGTCCAAGAATGCAAGTTTTCTTTAAATTGGATCGGCAGGTTCAATTCGTTACGACCCAGACCTAGGGATCACGGGAAATGAGATCGTCGATGAACTTGCTAGTCAAGGATCAGAGGTGATATTCTTAGGACCCGAACCTGCGTTGGGATTACCCTCGCGTCCTCGGTTAGGGTTTCCATCGATGGCTGGGCTTCTCGAGAGCACAATCGGAGGTGGCATGACTCTCCAGGATGTAGACAAACCAAGTGCATGCGTCTGTAAGAAATCCGCGGCATTCTTGTTAAAGACTGCAAACGACTTACCGGTGCACTAACGGACCACTACACCTTTGATGAACACCTAAATGTGCTTCGCCTAAGCGATGACACCCTCTGCGACGCGTGTGGAGAAGACGACGGCACTGGAGAGCACTTGATCTGCAGCTGTCCCGCCTTTGCTCGGATGAGGTGGCAGTTATTTGGTGCTGATGAGGTGAGAGCCGATGATGTAGACTCCTCACAAGAATGATGTATTACAGATTACGTATTGCGCATGTCCGCCATGTTTGTTTACTTTTCTCACAGTTTGCCTACATCCCAGGCGACAAGAGCATATTTTTTCCTTCTGAAGGAAGTAGACTTTAGACGTATATAATTTCTACTATTCTAGGATCTACAATTCGCAAAGGGTTGCTATATTTAAGACCTGACTTACGTTGGTGTATGATGGGTTATCATGGATAATCAGGATTATGCTATTATATTACTGCTCCAACCGTAAGACCACTGTCCACTGTGGTACATTCATCCATTGATATTAGAATGCAATAAGAATTAAAGCAGGACATGAGGCTATGATTGCAAGCTTTTTGCAAGAAACTGCAGCCCCTCTAATAGTTCCTGAGTAACCTGAGTCGCTCGACTCGATTCGAATACAATGTTGTTCTTTTGTGTTGGTGCAGGTGAAAATGTTGTTGTGAAGTAATTGATGCAGATGAAGTTACAAGGGTTGGTGGTGTTGATGAAGAACTCATCGAAGTCGTAGATTATAGTTTGGATTGCTGTAGGGAATTAGTTACTCAAGGAGCTAATGTAACCAGTCCGCTGAGTTTTCTTTTTGGTGTCCTCTGATTTTTGAGCAACAAAGCACCGAAATGCGATAAACAGCTATGAACGGATATGCCTGTGCGAGCGTTGAAAGCACGGTTTCATCGGTATAGTCCTCAATTACCAAACAAAATTGTTTAATAAATATGCAATTTACAATCTAAGTTTACTTGGATAAACCATCAAATTAATTAATGAGTGCAACACCTTGAAGATATTTTTGAAAAACGCAATGGGGACAATTTGCTCGTCTTCAACGATTTTCTTAAAAAATGCAATGAGAAACTTGTTGCTTATTCATCACATTTAATAGCACTTTAGAAAATGCAAATGGAATATTAAAATATTATTTCACTTTAAAGTAACCCATTTGTGTTGATCTGTATGAATGCTTCTCACTACTTGTTCAAAATAATTTAAAAAACAACTCCAATCAGGCAAAAGATTGTTTTAACATTTTAATAATTCAATTAAGAATATATTAAAACAACTTTTTCTTCCTGACACAATATTAAAACATTAGTATTCTCAACAAAAAGACAAACATTACTTTTATTGTTTGCAATTCGTATGGAAATTACATAGAGCTGTCAAATCGGGTGTCGCCTGTGACGTAGGCTGCGCAGAACGAACGAAAATTGAACTCCTTATTGCGTAATCTTCTATCTCTCATTTCTGGGCTCCTCACCACAAAAGCGCCAGCTGGTATTCCTTCAGAATACCATGAAATTCCATTAAATGTAGGTTGCTACCTGGTAGTACAATGTACCAGTTTTTGAGTCTGAGTTCTCCAGTGTAGCGTTCAAAAACACTCGACAAAAAAAAATCCATGAATTAGACGATAAAACAAATCAGGAAGTGTTGAAATACAACGACACGGTACTTCCTTGAAGCTATGTTCATGGTTTTTCGTGTGTTGATGGAAATCTTCGACAAGATTCTATGGCGAACGTTCGCCCATGGAAGTGTGCGATTTGTACTCACTAAAACCACCTCCCTTTAAATCTTATGTTCGACCACAACTAAGCGAAGCAATTATCCAGTAGTTTGTATTTCTTGATTTAGATACGTTTGACAGGTAACTCTCCAATGAATGTTCCTGCTAATACTGCAACCATGGACGGGTGTAGGCTGTCGCACGAGATCAAGGGGTTTAGTCCTTTGAAGTCGGCGCAAGACTTTAGCTTCCTCAAGGATCGAATAAACTGCAGAGTTTGTATGCTCGTCCTTTGTAAGCAATTTTCTCGATTTCATCTTGGACTGGTAAAATTTCAAGATCTCTGTGGATCTCGTCGTTTCTGCTATACCATGGTGCATTAACAACAGTCCTAAGCACCTTGTTTTGAAAAGTCTGTATAATATTCACATTGCTTGCTTGGTGCAACCCCAAAGTTGTATGACATACTTCCAAACTGGTTTTAGGATTTGTTTGTCATCATCTATCACTTAGCTTGGAGTGCTTACCAATAAGCCAGCACTTTTCTTTGTATTTTATGTCAAGTTCTGCACGTTTCTTTTTAACGTGCTCCTTCCACCCACGTTTTACGTCAAGAGTCATTCCGAGGTATTTCGCTTCATTACCGATTGGTATTTGGACACGATTTAGAAAGCTGGCAAGTTATTAACGTGCCTATAAGTAAAACTGATATGACCGGATTTGCTTTCGTTAGGGATAATTCGTGAGAAGTTCATCCATTCGTGTATCTGATCTAGTGCGTGCTGTAATTTTGATGTAGACTCTTCTACCGTTTTGGCTGTTACCAAAATGGCGGTTTCGTCAGCAAATGTGCCTAGAACAGTGTGTTATTTTTGTGGTAAATCACTCGTATAGAGCAGGTAAAGCAGATGGCCAAGAACACTCCCTTGCGGTAAGCATTTATATTTTTAAAGGTAGAATATTAATTTCCATGTTTTACTCGAAATATTCTATCAGAGAGAGTTCGCTAGGATACTAAAGGTTGGTTAAATTTTAAGGGCCCATTTTGATTTTGAATAAAACACAAATTATTTAGGAAATTATTGTCATTTCTTTTTATTATTATAATATTGGTATGGTTCAATTATGCATGGAACAAAATATCGGCCAAATGGCTGCCGCGACCTCAGCGGCACACCTCCATCCGATGGTCCAAATTTTCGATGACGCTGAAGCATAATTGAGGTTCTATGCCGTTAATGTGCCGAATTATCTCATCCTTAAGCTCTTGAATTGTTGCTGGCTTATCGACGTACACCTTTTCTTTCAAATAACCCCAAAGAAAAAAAATCCAACGGTGTCAAATCACATGATCTTGGCGGACAATTGACATCGCCACCACGTGAGATAACACGGCCATTGAATTTGTCGCGCAAAAGAGCCATTGTTTCGTTAGCTATGTGGCAAGTGGCACTGTCCTGTTGAAACCCCATATCGTCCACATTCGGGCCATAAAAAGTTCGTTATCATTTCACGATAGCGAACACCATTCACAGTAACTGTCTGACCGATCTCATTTTGGAAAAAATACGGCCCGATGATGCCGCCAGCCCATAAACCGCACCAAACAGTCACTCTTTGTGGGTGCATTGGTTTTTCGACAATCACTCTTAGATTATCATTCGCCGAAATGCGGCAATTCTGCTTATTGACGAAGCCACTGAAGTGAAAATGTGCCTCATCACTGAAGATGATTTTCTTCGAAAATTGATCATCCACTGTTGCCATTTCTTGCCACCATTCTGACCATTGACGACGCTTGAAATGGTCAAGAGGCTTTAGTTCTTGAGTCAATTGCACCTTGTAAGCGTGTAAATGCAAGTCTTTATGCATAATGTTCATCAACGACGAGCGTGAGAGGTGCAATTGTTGGGCACGACGACGAGTTGAGGTGGACGGCTCTTCAGCCACACTATCGCGAACAGCAGCAATATACGAGCTGTACGAGCATGCACTGGTGTTTTCACATCTCCTACAGACCCGGTTTGCTCAAATTTTTGCACGATTTTTCCGATTGTACGCACATTTGGACGATTAAATTGACCGAAAAAATCACGAAGTGCGAAGTGCACGATATGCATTTTGATTCATAATAAGCCTGAATAACTTTAACGCGTTGCTCGATTGTGTATCCTTCCATCGTTCAAATTGAGTTAGTCTGAAATTGAGAATCGTCAAATGAAATGCAGAAAAAAACTTGTCGTTTAGGTGTGGTTAACATTCAACATCGGCCCTTAAAATTGAACCACCCTTTATAAAGTTTCCCCGGTAGAGATCGGTTAAGTTTATATTTCACACCTTCGTGCCAAACTTTGTCAAAGGCTTGGGAAACATCAAGAAATGCCGCTGAACAAACGAGCTTATGTTCAAATGCCTTTTCTACTACATCAGTTATACGATGTACTTGGTCAATAGCTAGGAATAAGCTGTTTTTCTTCCACAATTAAACTTAAACGTCTAAGTAGAATTTATTCAAAAACCTTAGACATTACCGAGAGAAGTGAAAATGGTACATATGACTTTTTATCCGTTGGTGGTTTCCCTGGTTTTAGTACCATTATAACTTCCGCCATTTTCCGCGGACCAAGGGCATGTTCTAGTCTAAGGGCGGCATTAATTATGTAGAGTAATTTAAGAAGGGTTTTCTTGGGTAACTCTTTAAGAACTTCTGCTGTAATTAAATCATAACCAGGAGCTTTTTTCGGTTTGAGCTGTTTGTAGTACTTTCTTAAGCTCTGTCAAGGTAGCACATCTCATTTATGTAATTGTCGTGTCTAATGATTACTGCCTTAAATTATCAAAACTTCGTTTTCCCAAACCAACAAATTTACTATCTTCCCACTTCAAGCACGAAAAAAACTAGATTTCACTCAATCAACCAGTCGGAATTCCGCACGAAGCGACCTCTATGAAAAATGTACTAGATCACTTGCATAGAGCCAGCTGTGTGCTATGTACGACGCCCATATACTCCTCGGCACAAAGAGAAATGTCAAAAGTGTTTGTCGTTTCGCTTTGTGCAACACCCTCCCCAAAACCAACAACCACTTTCCTTCATCACTGTTTTTTCGTCTTCTTGTGAATCAGTGCGAAAGAATTGTTTTTCTAACTATTCTCCATTCGAATACTATCAATATCTTGCTGCTCTACCTTACCGTGTGTGATGTGTAATAATTAGATTAAATTCCTGTCGTGATAGAAAGTTCAACCAAATAACAAAGACACCTCATCCGGTTCGTCAATCCGAATCTGTCGCAAGAATTCTTGAGGGCCTATTCAACGTTTGCCAACGGTAAGTACAATCAAAAAAAAATCCATTGAAAATTGCACAAAATCTCTTCGGTGCGAATTCATCCCTGTAATCGTGACATTTTCCCCCATTTTTTCTTTTTGTTGTTTATAAATACCGAAATGCAAAATTGCAAGCCCATCCCCAGAGAAAAAAAGAACCCGAAAAAAATGCCGGCTGCCCGGTGCGGGCCGCCCTTTCCCGATTACGTGTATATTGAATAAAAAGGAAATCATGTTCATTATCTTCAATTTCTGTTTGCGATATGAAAAGAGTTAAGGTTTTTTTTTTTTTGTTGTTGTTCTTTTGTTTAAATGTTACCCCCTGCCTGTGAGTCACGAACCTAAAATCAACCAACTCAATCCACTCACTCACTCGACACTCGACGACCAAGTGAATGTTGAATGATATTTATTTTATTTTTAGATAATTTGTTGTTGATTTGTTTTTCTTTTTTTTTTTTTATCAAATCGGGCGGAATATTGGCTTTCGCTGTTCCGATAAGGAGAGCTTCTTGTTTTTTTTTCTCTTCTCATATCAGCTGCCATTCCCACTATCGGATATCATTTTCTACGATTAGCCACTCTTGTTGAGAGTCATCGGCCAAGTGCATTTTGGAAAAAAATAGAAAAATCCAATTGAATGTGAGTGCGCCCGTGTGTGTGTGGCCGCGTATGTGCAAGTACAGTACACAGGAGTCGAGTACAGTATTATTTAATTCATGCTCCTGTTCATTGATTTCTCTCTTGTTCGCAACGATGATGATGTGGATGATGGTGGTGGTGGTGTGTGAAATATATTTAGAGATGATTTGCAATGCCCCCTTCGACGGATGTGTGTGCAATATCAAGGTTGCCACACGGCAGACGGACATGCACACGCAATGTGCAATGTTGCAAGGTTTTCCTTCTCTTCTTTCCTTTTTCCGTTCTTTTCCCTTCTCTCTAATGCTTCGTCGGTCAGTTAAATGACCTATCCAATACAGAGTTGCCATGCGGATGAGTCTGTGTTTACTTTGAGAAAAAATGTTGGTTGTTTATTTGTGCTATTCAAAGTGTTGAGAGCCATGGACTGCAGCTGTTGGTCGGTGGATGTACGTACATATTTTGGGCTTCCTCGAATAAGTTCAATGCTGCCGGCTTATCAAGTCATCAACAGACATTTTAAGACTTAATGCTTACGTCTGTCCAGACTTCGAATATGGGTTGAAGATATTAATGGTGTACCTGGATAAGATTATTTTCTAATTGTTGAGAGTAAGTTCCTTACTTCACTCTTGGCGGGGCACTTGACTGACCACCTGAGTATGTTTCTGGCGCCTTCTTACTCTTTTTCATCGTCATATCACTCCAGTTTTCAAACACATGTGGATGGTCATCTGCACGCATCTCCTCTTCGAAATATGAACACTCAGCGCAGTTAAGTGCATAAGCTGCTCGTGGACAAAATGCAAGTCTTTCGGGATAAGGAAACGCTCTGCGATGGAAATGACTTAGTTCGTGTGCTACACGCATCTCGGGCTACCCATCCCACACTTCACCTCACTTGCCTACAAGATTGAAGAATCGCCGACGAATTAAGCGCGTGTTAAAGCAGCCTTAGATTGCTACCCAACTTCAGCCGGCAATCTTGATGTTGAACGTTTATTGCTTTGTTCAGTGATCGCATTAAAACTTAATTGTGCGCTTATCAGTTGCGCACTCTTCAATTAACAATAAGGACAATCACTTACACTTTACTGACGTTATTTTAAGCCCCCTCCGCCATGCCTGTGTGATGATTCATGATGCGGATATCTTGTTTGAGTGAACTCTCTTCATGTTTAAAAAATAAGAAAGAAGGAGGTACATAATCAGGTGACCTGATGGCTTTTTTTGCACCCTGATCACCACTGTCCTGCTCTATGGCGCAGAAGTCTGGTCAATCTCAAGAGCAGATGATCTTTTATAAAGAACAGTTTCTGCGTTCCATCCTTTGTCCGAAAATTCAACCATGACCTATACGACATGAGTCTTGTCAGGCGTCTACAGATTCAACGCCTAAGATGGCTAGGTCATGTAGAACGCATGGACAACACTGCTCCAGCCCGAAGAATCTTCGACTCCGAACCAGTGGGACAACGCAATAGAGGACGCCCACGGAACCGATGGCACACACAAGTGGAGAAAGACCTCAACCAACATGGCGCGCGAAATTGGAGGCAGCTGGCTAAAGATCGTGCCAGCTGGAGAAACTTGTTGTCTGAAGCCCAGGTCCAACCCGGACTAGAAGAAGAAGATGGCTTTGTGGCCATGACTCACTTAGTTCAACATGTTGGGTCCATTGTGCCTTTGCTGGGAAGGATTACGTAGTCCTAAAACGAGCCAAATCCACACATGAATTTTTGCAGGTTTTTCAGTTCAACACCGCTTAAGTCCTCCAGCTGTGCGAAGAACTGCTTTTTTAGGAACTGTCTCCTTTTCTTTCATAGGCGTGGACAGACTAGAGCAGGTGTTGGATAGCTTCTTCGTCTCTGCAGCTTCTGCGAAAGTCGTTAGTTCAGACGCATGTGCACCCGAGGAAGAAACAGAATCTGTCCCACATCTGCTCTGTGATTGCCTCGGCCTAGCAATGAAATGAAGACAGTGCCTGTTAACAACTCCTGTTAGCATGTGTACATCATTGCGACTAAATCCGATCAATGATGATGATCACTTTTTTCTCAGCATCGGCCATGGAGCCCTCGCCTGTGTTCCAATACTCAGGCAAAGCCATCGAATTCTGGCTCTAACCAGGGGTTCGTCTTCTAGTTTTCTCCTTATGAAGATAAGCGGCATATGCGCAGGATTGCTAGAGATTCTTACGGCTCCGGATCGTATTTCTTGAGGCTGTCCGAAAGACGTAAAGGGTGATTTTTTAAAAGCTATAGGAAAGCTTTTCAAAAAAAAAAACACAAAATTCAGAAAAATGCATGAAATCTTTATTTGAATCGATAGTACGGTCTCTATAATTTAATGTTTGAAGATTATTTCATGCAAATGTTGACCTTGACTGCGCCTCAAATGGTCCATCCGCTTAGTCCAATTTTGGCATACTCTTTCCAACATTTCGGCCGGTATTTCACGAATAAATGCTTCAATGTTGTCTTCCAATGCGTCAATTGAAGCGGGCTTGTCTGTATAGACATGAGCTTTAACATAGCCCCACAAAAAATAGTCTAAAGGCGTTAAATCGCCCGGTCTAGGCGGCCAATTGACCGGTCCCGAACGTGAAATATTTGTTGCGCGTGCTGTGTGGCATGTGGCACCGTCTTGTTGAAACCACATGTCATGCAAGTCAAGCTCTTGCATTTTGGGCAAAAAAAAGTTGGATATCATCTCACGGTAGCGCTCACCATTCACAGTTACGTTACGATTCGCATCATCCTTGAAGAAGTACGGTCCAATGATGCCACCAGCCCATAAACCGCACCAAACTATGGCTTTTTCTGGATGCATTGGTAGCTCTTGCAATGCTTCTGGCTGATATTCACTCCAAAATCGACAATTATGCTTATTTACGTACCCATTGAGCCAAAAATGAGCTTCTGACCATAAAATGGAATAAGCGCGCGATGTACTTTCTTAACAGAGCACGCATTTTGATAATATAATTCAATACTTTGCAAGCGTTGTTCGTTTGTAAGACGATTCATGGTTAAATTATAGACCAAACTGAAGATGTTTGACAGTGAAACAAAACACTAAACGTCCGTCAGCTGTTTAAACCAGTGTTGCCAAAAAGATAATAGCCAAAAAATCACCCTTTATAATGAGTCCACTACGAAATCGTTTGAGTGAGTAATGTTTGTTCTAAGGCGAAGTTGTTTCGTCGTTTTTCCGAAAAGTAGAACTAGTGGATAACTATCCAGTGCAATCTAAAGACCCAATAATCTAGTGAATCCATAGAAATTATAAACTCCAAAACTACCACTTGAGACTGTTTCGTTCACTTTTACTTAATCAATCGTTAATTGTGAACACAAATGGCTACAGCTGAAGAAGTAACGTCTAGTAGAGTCTGAATAATAGTTACAAAAACGTCACCACAATCTCAGTCACACTGGTCCACTGGTGTACCAGCACAAGACCCTAGAAGCCTGGTATCGTACACAGACGGATCAAAGATGGAATCCAGAGTGGGAGCAAGAGTCTCTGGACCCAACTTAAGGATTTCCGTTCCAATGGGGTCGTACAGTGTTTCAAGCGGAAATCCATGCCATCGAGATCTGCGCCAGACAAAACCCCCACAAAGACATTAAGTGCGCTGATACTCTGATATTCTCAGACAGTCAAGCAGCACGAAAGGCACGTCTAACCTTTTGGACTCCAAATAGTGAAATGTTGCTATGACGCTCCACAATTTCTTGCCAGGCACAACAAAGTGACGCTTGGCTGGGTCCGTGGACACAGGGGGATTGCAGGCAACGAATCCGCAGATGAGTTCGCGAGAGGTGGCTCGGAATTAATTGGCCAGCAGTCGCAACTCTGATTAACGAATGGGAAAACAAACTTCGCCTAGACCAGTGGACACATGGTCATGGTCTTAGGCAATCCAAACGTTTTTCATATAAGGATATACTTAATCTGAACAAAGAAAACTTAAGATTGCTAACAAACTTTCTTACGGGCTGAACTACCACCTTAACAATATAAACCTGTGTCAAGACAAGGTCTGTCGGCTTTGCCTCGAAGAGCATGAAACTTCTGACCACATTTTGTGTAAATGTCCGGCACTAATATGGTTAAGGAAACGTATAAAAACTCCACTACTGAAGACTTACTAGCTATCATGAGGGAAGTAGTACGTCTTTTGGGATAACTCAAACCCTCCGATAAAATATATCTACCCTAGTCGCGGTGTCGTTGCCTTCATGGCATGGGTTGTACAAGAGGAAAAAAATAGCCTTAACTAACTTGCTGCAAGTTCAACGAAAAGCTCAGCATCCGGGGACCGCCCAGGGCCATTTCCTTCAGTCCCAACTACTTTAAAGTCACAATAAACGAGCTTTTTCCAATCGCTCTCTAATTGAATGCGTTCCCATTCATAGAACACACATTATCCTCCGCTGAATGGAGCATTTTTCTGAAGATTAAAATCCACCCATTCCTTGTCCAAATCAATCTCAGTTAATGCAATCTGCCTCTTCATCATTTCCTCCTGAAGAGGAAAACAATCTCATTCAAGTTAACTCAGTCACCTGGTAACCCTATCACAACATCGGCTCCAGAAGTTCACTCATTCGAGAGCATTTATCATTCCCCGCATCCGTACATATTTACTATGTGCCCATATAAAAGTATATCAAACTCTTAAGTGACGTCTACACTTGCATAGAATCAAGTTGAATGCAGTTGCACACTTGCACAACGTCACTTCGCCGGGCACCTCGCGCTAGGCGGGGAACAGAAACCGAAAGAAAACACCGTCTGCATGTTCTCAAAACCAATTGTGTGTGTCGTAACTTGTCGGTGGGGCGTTGACCTTATTTCAAATCGTTCCATAATATGATATCCATCGCATGTGAGTGTATCTTTGCATCTCTTCCGGACCAAGGTGATAGGGCAGAGTTCAGCTGGCTCTCGGCGATAATTTAACTCGAAATGTGGGCTTTTGATTGTGGTTTCAAAGGATTCATCATCGTTTGTTTGTTTTTGCACTCACCTGACGAGACAACACGTAGTCAAATTTAAAGTACTGACTGACTCATGGATTGATTGCTTTGCTTCGTGGTGAGTAAGTATCGTCGATGAGTCACATTCAATTTGACGGAAACCAAACGATTGAGTTCACGAAACATAACTTTTAGGCAAATCTTCACTGGGAAGTAAGCAAGAAATTTCCATATTTTCTCATTCATGTGGAATGGAAATCTCTTTTGTTTGAAATCAAACCCGTTTGGCTGCGGTGATTATCACCGCTAGCTTGTTTTTGCGCAGAAACCAACTGATGAGGTTCACATTGATTAGATATCGCCGCGGCTGAGTGGCTCGTCTGTGCTCAATTAGAAATCCGATGCTGTCGGGTAAATAAATTGCCGCTTGCAGACGGTGTTTGGTTTCAATCCACGCTCTGGTGAGTTGTAAGTTTGCCTGTCAGTCGATTAATGTACAATTACTTGCCTCTTTGGCTTCGTGATTAAGAGTTGGTGTGGTTACTGCTGTTTGTCAAAAACCTAAACTTTGGTCGGTTCTTAGAAGGAAAGCATTGTTATTCATGGAATTGTGCACTTTGCACATCGTTGTGGTTAAGTGTGCACATAGTTGATGGATTCTCGTTAAAAATTAGACATGGCATGGTGTTCTGGGCGAAATGACTGCGGTACACACAGACATTCCACGCGAAGTTGATTAACTTGTTTCACACGACGCTGGTTTTGTTGGTTCCGCATGATGCCTATCTGTCGTTAATTCGTTTCGTCGTCTGTCGGAACCCGCGTAAACTTGATAATCATTCACCTCACTTTAAATGAGTGTCAAAAAGAGTCTAACATTAGAACATAAATTGGCATCACAGTGATGGAATCTCATAAATGCTGTGTGTTGATGTTTTATCTCCGCCCGGCTTTGATGTGTTCGTAATGGCGATAGGCTGGTAAAATGCTTCGACAAAGCCTCTAACCTCTCGCAAAAATGACAAGACATTCGTGTTAATACGCCGGTATCCAAAAATAAATGGAAAAAGATCAGAAACCTATTCAGTCGGCAACAGTTTTCCTCTCTGTGTACACATGTATAATTCCAAAGCTGATCGCAATAAAATCTCTTTCTCTCTTGTTGATCTCTTAATCGTTTCTTTTCTTGGATCGGCTACAGTGTGGCACAAAAGTGAAGCAGTCCTTTGAATAAATTAATAATTCGAGTAAATTGCGTTGGAGTGAAGTCCCCAAATTACTCTTATTTGATTACTCTATATAAGATTTTTGTTTTAATGTCCAGAAAAAATGTTGTCCCGCAATGTTCACCAAAAATTAACGTGGGGCGCCAATTTGATTTTCTTTGGATCTTGCTGGTCTTCCTCTTAGGTTAGACTAAATCCGTGGGTAAACGCGAAAGCCACATCTGATGGACTTCCGCTTCCTCTTGCGAGAAACCATCGACTTCTCCCTCAAATGAACACAATTCATGTCAGCAGTATATTTTTCGGGGAAGTAAATCATTTCACATCAACTACTTTTCACGCAGAAAGCTGGTACCTAAACACCGGCATGCTCTCCGTAATATCCTCTATGAATGGTTAATAAGTCGGTATAGTTTGTCTTCTGTTTTAGGACGGCTGGTGCATTTGGATGATAGGATTGTAAATTGACTTCGATTTAATTTTGAAATTTGGAAAAAAAGAAGCTGCCAGCCTAGAAATGTTGAAAATGTCAACGTTTTGGACGCAAGTCATCAAAGAGAAAGAAGAAGCCAAGGCGAAAGCCCTAGCTGAAGCTCAGGCCGCATCCCAAGCTGAAGCTGCTAAAGGTGGGTGAATCATAGTGGCTTTTTTTTTTTTTTTGTAACTGGTGATTGGCAAAACTCATACATAATATTGCATGTCCTTTGGGATGTGGCACAACGAAACGATTATGCCGCATCGCAGAATAACATCATTTATTGAACATCAGGATTTCATCTGCGTCTGGCTTGGGTAAAAGCACAAAAAATGGGGACGGCATATTTGTGGCAATCGTTGACAGGACATGAAACAGAAACAAATCCCGGAAAAAAATACGATCGTTGATCGAGCATTATACACAATTTCGGGAGATTTTTCATGTTCTTTGGGTTGTTCTAAAATTCATGCAAGAAGCGACGTTAACTTAACACAAGTTTGCAATTCAAAATTATGCATTCCGACTTATACAAACCTATGTGTAGCCTATCGGATAGCAGACATTTCGGACATGGACTAGCTAGCCCTGCACACGGAGTTCCCGTAACTGAGTTGCGATCGAATTTCCTTGAAACAGCTCTATAGAGACATACTGCTTTGACTGCTTTGGCTTCGCCGGCCACTCATTATCACCAAAATGGAAATTTCAGTGAGAAACGGACTACTTCTGATCCCGTATGGTATGGAATTCCTCCTGTTGAAACTATCATACATCTCGATCGCAGTAATCACTGAATTTTGCTAATCATTCGTATTTTCTGAGAAAAAAAATATCCAGATCCAGCCGGAAACTCGCAAACAGTGACGCTCATTCCTCAGCAATCAGTGATAGATTATTTGAACCCAAGCCTCAAGCTCGAAGATCCCAAATCAATCGGATTTCCTGACGCCTTTTGAGGACTTCGAAATAGAGCACAAAATAACAATCCCCACGAGAGAGGAATGAGACGAAGACTAAAGCTCGTCTAGAATTAGACAGGAAGCAAATTAGCAAACTATTCGGCATAATAACTGGTCATTGCCTAATAGCAAATAGAGCTACAATACTCGGAGAGTCCTTCAATGACTTCTGTAGAAGCTGCATTAGTGAGGAGGAAGAGGAAACTGTACTACACTACCACGGTACCTGCCCCGCCCTTACAGAGGCAAGAAGAAAATTAATAGGAAGTTGTTCCTTTAACAACCTTGTGGTTGTTAATGTCAAGGACATCCTAATATACCTCAAAACCACCAACTGGTTATAAGACAGTCAAAACAGACAACTGAAGGTGACCATATTCCCCAAAACAATGAAGCCACTGGAAAGTTAACGAGAAGCCAGGTCTGAAAGCCCGAAAGTGACAGCAGAAAGGACCTTAAAGGTCTAAGTGAATGATAGTTTCTTTAGTAAACATGCTAGACATCCCTACCCACGTGGACCCAATTTTCATCAACGATCATCATCGCTGCCCATAATTTTGTTTCACAAATCAACATCCACCTCCTGCTGTTTCATTATCCATTCAATGTAACGTCCTTGCCTTGTGACTGTCAAAGTTTATTGTTTTTGAGTCAATTGCAGTTTTGCCTGCATTAAGCTGCACGTCTTACCAGAGAATGTGCTTTGAGGGCTTGGGGGCCTCAAAGTGTCTAGCTCTTGACTTGATGTTCCTGGACTCTCTTATTATTTCAATCTTTTTATGTTGAATTGTCCATGAATTGCCTGCCAGAAGGTCTAAACTCATTAATTGATTCAATCTCCCTATCTCCACGATGAAGTTGAGTCTCTTCTCCGATCGCATTTTGTACGAAAAGTAAGACGTGTAGTTGCAGAACTTTGCTTCACTTTCACATTGTTGTTGAGCATTGATTCAACACTGCTCTTTAGCTTTTGCCTACTATTAAACGACTCACGTTTCGTGAAGATCCAAGAAAGTACGAGAGAAGGGTTTGTGAGTCACTGACAATGCTCAATGAGTATAGCTGTCTAGAAAAAGGCTTCTCAAACTTGACCGTTCGAAGTCGGCATAAAACTGTCCCTTCCACTCGTGATAAAACAATAGGACGCACAACACGAGTGGTTGCTGAGAAGCTAGGTCCGGGCTCTCTACAGGCTGTAGCGCCACCCATATATTAAAAGGGTTTGTGATATTGGACTAGACAACCGATTTGAAATGAACAAACGACGACTTTTGCAACATAATTCGTCCGAACTGTCATCAGTATCCACACAGTCAGCAATCTTGCTGCACCCTATAGTAAATTGTTTCAGTTGTCTAATTCCATTTTCAATTTTATTATCGAACTAATAAAACATGGAATACCGACAATAACGCACAGCACAAAAGCTTTCCACGAAATGACGTCCACAACACGGAATGACAGATGCGATTAAGCGAAGAATATCACCGAAACATGCGCATCGTATAATAACATCCAATGTGCCATGAAAAAGCGATCTTACCCCATCATTTCTTAATAATACTAAACTGGGAAATAAGGAATGTACATAAATATTTTCGATTACTTTTTTTTTAATTTTTTGTTGGTACAATTAATTGCTTTATTTGAGTTGGAAGGGAGTTCCAAAGCCTGGTATTATAAAGGGTGGTTAAATTTTAAGGGCCGATGTTGATTTTGAATAAAACACAAATTATTTAGGAAATTATTGTCATTTCTTTTTATTATGATAATATTTGTATGGTTCAATTATGCATGGAACAAAATATCGGCCAAATGGCCGCCCCGACCTCGGCTGCACACCTCCATCTGATGGTCAAAATTTTCGATGACGCTGAAGCATAATTGAGGTTCCATGCCGTTAATGTGCCGAATTATCTCATCCTTTAGCTCTTGAATTGTTGCTGGCTTATCGACGTACACCTTTTCTTTCAAATAACCGCAAAGAAAAAAAATCCAACGGTGTCAAATCACATGATCTTGGCGGCCAATTGACATCGCCACCACCTGAGATAACACGGCCATTGAATTGGTCGCGCAAAAGAGCCATTGTTTCGTTAGCTGTGTGGCAAGTGGCACCGTCCTGTTGAAACCACATATCGTCCACATTCATATCTTCCAATGCGGGCCATAAAAAGTTCGTTATCATTTCACGATAGCGAACATCATTCAGAGTAACTGCCTGACCGGTCTCATTTTGGAAAAAATACGGCCCGATGATGCCGCCAGCCCATAAAGCGCACCAAACAGTCACTCTTTGTGGGTGCATTGGTTTTTCGACAATCACTCTTGGATTATCATTCGCCCAAATGCGGCAATTCTGCTTATTGACGAATCCACTGAAGTGAAAATGTGCCTCATCACTAAAGATGATTTTCTTCGAATATTGATCATCCACTGTTGCCATTTCTTGCCACCATTCTGACCATTGACGACGCTTGAAATGGTCAAGAGGCTTTACTTCTTGAGTCAATTGCACCTTGTAAGCGTGTAAATGCAAGTCTTTATGCATAATGTTCATCAACGACGAGCGTGAGAGGTGCAATTGTTGGGCACGACGACGAGTTGAGGTGGACGGCTCTTCAGCCACAATATCGCGAACAGCAGCAATATACGAGCTGTACGAGCATGCACTGGTGTTTTCACATCTCCTACAGACCCGGTTTGCTCAAATTTTTGCACGATTTTTCCGATTGTACGCACATTTGGACGATTAAATTGACCGAACAAATCACGAAGTTCACGATATGCATTTTGATTTGAACGCCCATTTTCATAATAAGCCTGAATAACTTTAACGCGTTGCTCGATTGTGTATCCTTCTATGGTTCAAATTGAGTTAGTCTGAAATTGAGAAATGTCAAATGAAATGCAAAAAAAAAAATTTGACGTTTAGGTGTGGTTCACAATCAACAAACACCCTTTAGATGTAAAATAAACGAGAAGAGTTCAAGTCCGGGATGATGGTGCAAATATAAGTTTTTCAAATAGATGTGGTGGTAAATGTCTGTGCATGGTTTTGTGCATGAAAATGTAGCACCACCACAACATTCAAGAATTTTTTTTGGTCATAAATGTGGGTGCTTTCATAAACGTCGGCAATCAGCGCTAGTACAACCGCATTTCTTTTCTCATGCATTTTTGAACACACACACAGTGCAGAATGTTTGCAGGCTTGCTTTAGTGCAACATATTTTCTTTCAATCGACCCTATTTGCAGTCAAAAAATAATGACTGCACAATCTGCCCGTTATGGATGAGCTATTGACGTTAATGAACGGTAGGTACTGCAGTTCACGTAAGTTAGAATGATCGTATATCTGCATTAATGAACATGGATAACGCAGTAATTGTTTGTCTGACGTTTATGAAAACACCCTGTGTCTTACCATGCCATTGAATGCAAACAACAGCAAAGTTATTGATAAAATACTGAAGCAACGTCTTATTAAATCGGAGCTTGGTAACTCTGGGTGTAAAGGCAGATTTAAATACGCCCGATGGTGTAATTGATATCATCAGCGCCATAGAAAGAGAAAGATTTGTCTAGTAACCCAAACCCAAACACAGGGGAACATCATTAAGATAGAAACAAGGCAGTAAATCAGTGGCATGATGTTTTTTTTCGAAATTACTCTGCGTTGTGATTTAGCAGGGTTAAGATTAAGTCCATTGTTTACCGACCAGTTGCTTCGTTGAATCTGCACATCAGATCTTGATCTAAACCAATAGGTGAACCTGAACACCATCAGCATAGCATTGGTGTTGTGGTCTTACGATTCTGAAACGCGGAAATGCATCTGCCGACATCGAAATTTCGGCCACACAATTCGTAAATTTTCGTATTAGTTACTAGCTCCTTGCAAATTTTCAAACATTTTAATTCAAAAATATTTACCAAACTTAGATACTACGTTTTATTCAAACTTACTATGCTCCAGTTTAAGAATACATATGTATGTATAATTTCGACACACACAGCAACGTTTTAATAACTAACTGCCTTATAAGCTATTCCAATATATGTAGAAAAAAAAAGAAAAAAAATATTAAATTGCACAAAACTGCATATGTGAGTCTAGCTACATTAATATACTTTTGGAAATGGTCTCCCTTTGTTGCTGCATTATCGTTATAAATCACTAATTAGCAATAACTGCAGGCGGACGACGATGCGACGACTTGCCTTCCATTGCGTGGAGATTACTGAATTTCGCCACAAAGAAAGTTAATTCATTAGGCTTCTGGAACTGAAATACTCTTCATCAGGCAGGTCGATAAATTCCCAAAACCAAAGTATAATCCAGAAATAAATGAGTAAAGAGATATTCAACTTCAACCATTTTTACCCCTAGTCCATGGCGGAAATTTTGAAGCGTAGACCGTGAAGGATAAGTGTGTAGTGGAATTCCCTTGCATTTCACACATACTTTTACCATTTACAGATTCCCGGATTGACCACGATAATGGCGGAAAATTCGCGGATTTTTTAGCAACATGGCCGCCGATTCGTGAATTTGCCCACGATCATGTAGTATTATTCGGGGGGTGTTCAGAAGATGACTCATATTTTTAAGAGGACATATATTTGTAATACGGGCTTGGGTGAATAGAAATGTAATGCTACGCTCTCTTTACAGGAGTACTTTGCATCAATTTAATTCTTCAGAGTAAAATATAGCCGATTTAGATGCCATAACTGGCAAATGAACTTAGTTGTATATCCTTCATTCATGAATTATGAAAACTTCTGCAATTAAATTGCATAATTTGTTAAGAGCAAATCAAACAAATTTGCATTTAACTTTCATCCGTATTTCTGTAAAACAATTGAAATGAGCAAATAAGCTATTTATTTTAAGTGATTCAAGCAAACGTTTCAATAATATTGGTATTATTAGATACCAGTACATGTTTCGTGTGAATGCATTTGTTCGGTATTATGCATATGCAAAAATACATACACTACTTCATGTGTATTCATTAATAATTAATGTAAATAATGTCAAAATTATTTAGTCCTACTACCTCAGACTGTTACTCTCAGAAAGCTACTTCATGAACATACGCTTTGTTCGTTTGCTTACCCCTCCTTACTGTGTTGAAAATTTAACAACGAAATTTGAAAAAAAAAGTTCAAGTAACGATCGAATTTTCAAACAAGAACTCTAATTCACCCCACGACTACGGTTGGGGAAGGGCATCAGCTGTGTACCAGCTGTTCGCAAGAGCTCACACGTATTCACAGATAGGGGACAAAAAAGCGTATAAAAAACGCTGTCAGATGAAATCAAGGAGCAAGAGAGGAAGAAGTTGAATATCTCTTTCGTTTCCAAGATATCCTGCTTCACGGTATGAAAAACTTTGGAAAAAATCAAGCGAACACAGTGCAGTGATATGGTTCAGGTTCAGGTAACGAATTTCAACTTGAAAGGGTAGTCCAAAGTGTTCATTGAAATACATAAGAGTATTTATTAAAGGTGAACTAAATCAAATGGATCGAAGGAAATAGAATAATGTCCCTCATAGGGTGTGTTCATAGAACATTTGCTGGTCTCATTATGTCACTTTATTGAAAAGTGTACATTAAATGCAGAAGATTAATCATTTCACGTGTCTGCCATCACGTCAGCTCAGTTTTTCGATACATTTCGATGGTTTTGTCCCGTATTTCATGAATAGCCTGAGTAATCGTTTCTGGTTTAAGCAAAACAAAAAGTCCAGCAACGCCAAATCTACGTTATTAAAAAAAGAAACCAACAAATGGCCCATCATTTGCAAGTTGATCCCGAAAATCAAAGCCTGTTGAAATCTACTTAATAATAATCATACTATTGGAGGAGGTGGAGGGGGATTGCTTGGGCCAGAAAACTCGTGTCAGAAACTCGAAAGAAGTGGAATTGTGAATGATGAAAGTTGCTCGTGTCGAGAATTGAACCCGCAGCAAGCGCCTACCCACTACGCTACGGTGGTCACGTAGAGCTTTAGCTTAGAACGTGCAAAATCTACGTACAATGTGCAAATTGTTTCTATCGTGGATTGAAGTTGTATTGTAGGTACCATAGAGGGGGCCATACATGAATGTATTTGGAGAAAAGGTAAGCTAAACGCTTGACAATTGCTTTCGATTTTTTTTTTTACACATTATCTCATAATTAAATACTAACTAACCACGTAACTTAAACAACCATCTGCTTCGCTGCATCATATTCAGTGCTCAACAGATGTTGTCTCTTTCAAATGTATCAAAAATTATTCCACGATTTGGTTGACAGGCGAAGTCTCCATGACCTTGGCCAACATACGTGTGTACATGTGACCTCGCCTTAGTGTATCATATTTTTAGATGCAAACATACCGTCATCGATAGCACCTCGAAATAGCTGATGTGAACAATTCTCAAACTTATCGCCGCGGTTGTTGCCATCAACCCACTGTGGAGGTCATCCTTCAGTCGAATCATCAGAGAAAACCATCAAAAACTTTACTGTTTCGTTTATTTTTTGCAAATCTATCTTTATCTATTTACGCTTTGCCGACAAAAGAAATGATATCCAGCCTCCTCTCCCACTGTTTTTTTTTTTTTCTTTCTAAATTTATCCCGCAAGACGTTGTTGTAAACGATCGTCGTCGTCTCTCTCTGCAGCTTATGTAACCCAATCAAACGAAACGAAGACCGCGAAGAGGCAATAATAAAAAACAACAACCAACCATTGTGCATAAATATTGGTTTTTTGTTCGCCTTTTAATAAATTATTCCTCTCACGGAGCGAAAAAGATACCGCACACCGTTTAGCATAAACGAGAAACTTTCCTCTTCCTTCGAAATTTACCTCCACCACATGCATAGAACGGAAACAAAAATTCAAAAAACAAAAAAAAAAAAAAAACGAGGAAAAAAAGAAGAATTTGAAATGGAAATTTTTATGAAAAGCAGAAAAAAAGAAGAAATAAACACACAATCCGACGTTTGTTTCGTTTTGGAACGTTCAGTTGAATTTTAGGTGTGGTTCTTCGCGATTGCGCTACCTAGAGGCAGGATTCCTATCACGGCAGCAAGGATTAAGGTCAGCACCTAATTGATACCGATGTGCGAGCAGGTGGGGCGCATAACCTGCAGAGGGCTAATTTGCGATGGAAATCCACAAAATCGAGTTGTAAACAGAGACGCGGGAGTGTTGTTGAAACGTGTCCGTTTTTTTTTTTTGCATTCACTTAAAACCGGTCGACACGTGCTTCGCTGGAAAAAAAAAAGAAAAAAAACCGTGAATCTTAGTTTGAACGTGAAACTCCTCCAGTGGAGTGTGTATCTATGAATCAGTGATTCCTTCGCTCGCCATTGATGAAGCAGGGAAGCCGGTGACAAATAGTGCGATATTTCTCGTTTCACGGGGTGGCCTGGCGCCGACACACGGGTGTTGGTGAGGTTTAGAGAGCAACATTAAGGGCGGTTGTGAAGGCAGGAGCAGTCACCGCGTTAAAATAACTCTGGAGGGTTGACTACGTACGAACTGTCACCACGCATGTGTCATTCGAAACCGGATAGAAACAAGCAAACCATTGAGAGAGAGAGATACAGCGCAGGAAGAGAGTGATTCAGGCGAGGAGAGAGAGAGAAAAAGTGAGAGTGGGAGAACGAGCTACAGAAAGATTTCCCCTGATTTTCTTTTGATAGAATTCCCTCGAATGTATCTACTCTACGGACTACGAGACCCAGTCCCAGACCACTATCTTCGGTCATCATCGCCATCATCATCATCATCATCATCATCATTGTCACATTTTCTCTCCTTTGATTGGCGCTCTTTTCGCTCGACTCCATCCGCTCCACTCTCTCATCTGACCAAAGTGTAGAGAGCGACGGGCGACACTGTGTAGACTGTAGAGTGGACTTGGAAGACTTGGTCTGGAACTCCTATCTGCAAAATGTGATGTGTAACGTCAAGCGCGTGTACACGCAAAAAATAATTCGTAACTCTCTTTCAGTTTGCCAATAAGCTTCCTCCATCGCGGAAGCTGTGCGTTACTTTCTCGTGGTGGGTGAACTCTGCTCTGAACAACGCGTCATCGTGTGCACGGATACGGATACGGATATCTACTGAAACCGAAAAAAAAAAACAAATCTCTCAAAAGTGAATATATTTAAGAAAAAAAAAATAGATTGATTTACACCTGACCGAGTTTCTTCCGATTGATGAATGATTTCTTGGTTGATTCGCGAGTGTCTTGTGGTGACAAAGACTGCGGTCCAGTTTTGTATTTTTCAAGCATTTATTGTGTTCAGTAACATCATTTCGAGTATATACACGTTTTCGGGGTGTGTTTTGTATTCCCGGTGCCAGTTGACCTAAATCTTATTCCTCGTTCTCCGCCACTGCAGAGGATGGGATTTGCTTAATCCCTCCAATTTTTTTTTCTTTTCGTTTTTCTACTGTTTTTGTTGGTCCGCTGTGTGTGCGTCGTCTTTAGGTCATTCACTCAAATTCGAATTGTATAGCAGTAGCACTAATCGTCGTTGTGACTCGAAATCTTTTGCAATAATTTTTTTTTTCGGAGTGGTAAATAGTCAAAAATTGATTGGCTTTAAGTGTGGTTTTATTTTTTGCCTTTAGTGAGACCACAAATCGGACTTTTGTTCGTCGACGGCACGCATATAAACAGACTTTGCCGTGTTAGCGGCGATTATCGCTTACTTACGAGTACTTTGTTGTGATTCTTGAGCCAGCAATTTTGTTAATCCCTATTAATTAATGCGCTTATGGATTTGTCCGAATGGAACCAATGCCAATTGGTAACTGCCCTTGCGAGAAATAGCAGAGAGAATACTTAATAAAGTCTTGACTAATTGAGTACTCAACGCAGTGCCAAGGGAAACTTTGCCGAAGTTGGGTAAATTAAGTCGGAAGACATCTGTTAAATTTTTCAAACGCCTTTAGAAAGGTTGTTCATGATGATTGATTTGAATCATTCGGTTGAAGGTTACCCGTAAATGAGTCAATTAGTCAGATAAGAAGTAAGCATTTAATATTTAACGTGGTGACTTAAATTTAGATCCTGATCCCTGTGTTGTGTGTTCCCTTGGTCCTTGACTGTAGCCTGCTGCTAGTTTCTAATTCGGAACTGCTTCAATGTAATCTGCTTTCAAAGGAAGTGCTGAGAACAATTTGTCCATATTGTAAGGTAGTTCAAGCAATCTTTACTAAAGTTTCAAGCAATCGAAAAGCGATACCCCACGTTATTGTTTTCCTACAAGTTGAAAGTGAGCGTTTTTCCTCTTTGTGAAATTCAGCTTTTCTTCTTACAAAAGTTAACAATTTGTAGGGCAAAGGTCGACCACTAGCAAACCAACGACTTCGCAACCCTTCGCGATCAAAAGCCGATTGCGGTGGCATGTCCTTTCTGATTCCTTGGCCAGTAGTTTCTGTTTGCTATTTCAGTCGATTGAGGAAAAGAATAATTTGTATTCCATTCGTGCAATATGGCTGAAGACAATCAACATACAGGGTTGGCCAAATACAAGTTTCTTTTTAAAAATGCAATAAAATGATCAAAATTGAATTGGTTTTCCATGAATTATGGCTTTATTAGTAAGAACAAACATTCCCATTAATTATGAAATACAACGTCGTTCAAGTTGCTACCTCGACTGGCTTCGCAGTAGCGCATTCTGTTAGCCCAATTTTCTAAGACCTTGTTGATGGTTACGGGTTGTAGCTCACGGATTGCTTGGATGATATTTGCCTTAAGTGCTTGTATCGTTTCCGGATTGTTGGCATAACATCGGTCCTTCACGGTTCCCCAGAAAAAATAAGTCCAAAGATATCAAATCGCAGCTCCAAGGCGGCCAATTGACATCGCCAAGATGGCTGATAACACGATTTGGGAATTTGTTGCACCAAAATCGATTGTGACATGGGCATGGCGCGCCATGCTGCATCAACCAGAGGTCGTCCAAATCCATGTCATCAATTTCAGAAGAAATTAACATGGTTCTGTAACGCACACCGTTGCTCGAAACGTCGTTCCCAGCCTCATTTTTGAAGAAGGCCACAGCAGCCGTATTCCGATCTGTGTCGACGACGACGAGGACCATGAGTGTTGTCCGCTATCATACCAGTCTCACCAACTTTTTGCACAAACTTGCGTACAGCTATCGCGGTGGGTGCTTCATTTCGGCCAAAACTTCTTGTTTTCAAAAAACGAACTGTTGGGCAACACAGCACTCACTTTGGAAACGAGTTTTCAATATTTCCCAACGTTGTTCAAGTGTAAAGCGACTCATTTCGTTCCGCGGAGGTATGCTACTGACTTTCTGTCAAGATTTCCATCGAGAAACAGCTGTCAGTGTCAAAATAAGCTCTGATTTAAAAAAGAACCTCTAAATGGCCCATCACTCTCTGTAGTTTTTTTTTTTAACCATTTATCGAGTAGACGATGAATGCCATTTCTCATGATCGGAGGTTTTCACTTGTCGAGAACTGTTGCGATCTTTGTTGATGAATATGACGACATCAATTGGATTAAGTTGTACTCAGAATGAACCAAGCCTGGAGCACATACGTCGAACGGTGGAGAATTTTGAAGGACAGGCTCTTGGGTCTGTTTTGCTGTATGTGACTGAGCAAAATCAATTTCCGCGTTCCCTGTCTGTCAGGCCTTCACGCAAAAAGAAGACTAGTCTCGCCAACGACTTCTGTAGAAGCTGCATAGACGAAGGTGAGGAAGAAAGCACCTTCTTTGCAGCTGCCCTGCACTTGGCTCATCTGGGAAGCCACTACAGGCCCCTACTTCTATGATAGTCTAAGCAACCTCAGTAAAATACCAGTCAACGCACTAGTAAAATTTGTCGACAAAACTGGCTGGTTGTCTTAATCATGGCAACCCTCTCTATTAATTGCAGCCCCTACGTGGCGGTACAATGGACATATTTTGGAATAAGTGCATTAATGCCATTACCTACCTACCTGGCCCTTAAATGGTAGTTGTTCCCGCAGAGCACCACTTGGTTTGATCGTTTTGACATGACCATCCTCATTATTGAGAGCTTCAACATATTCAAGGAGTCCTTCTTGAGTTTGCTGTTGGTTTTCAGAAGCGATAACTTTGAATTGCTGCTAGAACTACTGATGATAACCGTCCAAACGATTTTCAAGCTTAGATTGATATTTGTCAGATCCTTGAGAGAGTCACAGAAGTATTTGTCAGCTGTGTTCCTTCTTGTATTAGTCACTGCTGGGCAGGTCGTTAGAAGATACTTCAGTTCATCGATATCCTGTTTGTTGTTTCCGTACTCAGGCAAGCCATCAAGCTCTGGGTCTGTCTAAGGCTTCGTTCTCTAGCTTCTTTCTTAAAGATTCTAGTGACGTATGCGCGTACGGTGTGGCTACAGATTCTTGCACAAACTTTTTGTTACTTTGAATACCGGTATGGCCCGGTACAAAGGATATCTCACTGATGCTCTGTCTGCACAGTCTAACCAACTTCGCTGTCAGGAAAAAATTCAGATCGATTTGTCGGTTACGTTGTGAACTTTCGCCGCCAGTGCTGCCTCATGTATTACAGCCTCGTCCGATTGAATGACGCTCAGTCTAGAGCGACTGTACCAGCGCTCGTCTTTGAGTCGTCAGTGTTTAAGGCGATCCCCTCTACTTCTATTATCAATTATTCCTAGCATTGTATCCAGTCCAGAAAGCGCTGACTCTATTCCGGGGCTAGAGTTGTCAGTGATTCGCAAGATTTGGACCCGTGAAAATTATGTTTGTCGTACTGGGAGGCGAACTTAGACACCTTACGGTGGACGCACTGACCCACAATGCCCCCGGCCGCATCTATTTTGTAGCCTGACAGCTATTTTATTGCCTTGAATACAATGGCGTCCAGCAACCCAGAATAAATATACCATCTTGTTACAGCAAAGCTCTTGATCCGATGATAAGGATTTGTAGAGCCTTTAGCGCAGCTTTGCAATCCACAAAGATATGTACAAGCGAGCTGTCAATATGTACAGAAGTGCATTCCATTCTGCAGAAGTCATTTGTGATGGCGACTAGTCTCCTTTCGTTATCTCCCAAGAGGAGGTGTTCTAAAACACGGCACAATCATGCAACTGATGTTTAATGCGTTCAAAGAAAAAACGGCTGCTTAAAGCGGTCGGCATCAAGTCTGGGCGAGATCGTCTTTTAAGTTTGGCACTTGTACTTGCCATCCATCTAGTGGTAGTATGTTCAAACATTCCTACATGTGAAGAGCTTGCCAGTGGCGAGCAGAGTCATATTGAAGTGAGATTTGTTGGAGGAGTGGTTGCGTGTGTGACTAACGTCTATAATGCCTATGTTGCCTAGCATCCAGCACGCTTCACAGTTGCATAAAATGCCACTCTGGCCTAGCACCCGACAAATATGAACGACAGTATAAGTCTGAAGATAAAAGAAACTGATTCCGAACGTATATACCATTTAGTACCGAGTCCTTACTTCATTCATATATCCTTTTCGGATTTTTCATTAATCGAGGCCTCCTCCTCGGAACAGAAAATCAAATTGTGCGAATCCCGCACAGAGAAGCGACAACGTTCCCTGCAACATTTTTTCTACTGCGCCATGTTTTGGTCACCGAAGTTGTTCCCATTTACCTGATGATGGTCAATAGATTTTTGCGATACGCAAGCTCGGTCCTCGGTTAAATTTGCCTCGCGAAGTTGTGTGTGTTCAAATTTCGTCATCTCTTGGTTTTCTGTATTAGAGGTGAGTGTATGTTCGTGTTCAATGCTCCAAAAGGCACGTGGCTGCTGTGGTTTCATGGGTAGGACCGTCGACTCATAGGCCGTGTCCTTACACGAACAACATTCATAATTTATGACTTAACCCCTTCCGAATGCTCTGAGAGTATACTTGTGCCGAGGGAAGCTCTTTAAACTTCGCCGATCGAAATCGGCACATCCCCTCCACGCTCTAAGCACGCACAGCATGTGTGGTTGCCCTAGAAGCTAGGCCAGGTCCACATTGAATTGTAGGGCCACTCAAACAATTTTAGAAAGACACGTAGGTGGCATCAGTGTTTAAGAGCGAATTCTACGCTGAAGGTCCGCGGGTTAAATTCCAATCAACACCCCTTCTTTCGAATCACTGACAATGTATATCAGTCAAAGCTGCATCGTTCGGACTCGGTATACCCTCTGCACCTGTGGGTGAATATCATGCACGGCGCGAGTGGTTGCTGTAGAAGCTCGCAAAAAGGCGAATAAGAAGTACACCTCGATATGAGGCGCGACTAGAGGAGAAAGAAGTGCCGCGTATGTCTCTGCTGAACGGTAGAAAGTGCCTATCTTGACAGCCGCCTGAGGCATTTCTACGACCAGCGACAGAATACATTTCTCTTCGATGTCTCATTAAGCGATACGCTATCTTGTTTGAACAGCTATTTAATTGCCGGCACAACCTGATATCAGTTCATTTATGGGCTTCACGAATCTGTGAATTCTCGCTTGGAAAACGTGTTCCTCTCCTTGAGTGACTTTGAATGTCCAGCAGCTTTAAATTTTCTGCTTCAAGAGTGCTCCTTTTTCTGCCTGATTGCAGAGTTCAACGCTCGGTGCGTACAAAATGCACAAACTTCAAGTACCTACTGGAAACCACTTGAAAAAGTCCAACCAAAGCAACTTCTCCTTTAAAAATCCTTTGACCTGGTTGCAACCAACAAATGAACATAATTTTGTGGGCACAAAAAAAAAAAAGAAGGGCTTTCTAAAGTTCAGACTCACGACGAGCAGAGCAGCGTAGCGGTTCAAAGTCCTCACCTCTAAACTGGTGCACCTGTGAGTGGTGGTGTCTCGTCAAGTGTATTTAATGCAATGTTTACTTGCCAGTCCGACATTAAAGGATACGTCATGTGCTGCCCCCCAGTCGTTTGGTGTACACAAATATGCATTTCATCGTTATAATCACACGGGAGCATCGACATCGCATCCGCATCTCGCTAGCAGGCATCTCACAACACGCAAGCTTCATCTGATATTCATTAATACGTGTTGACCTGAGTCGATGTTGTTAAACTGCAAGCCAGTCATCCCCTGTCTTGTGCACGTTGTCAGTGAATTGGAACTAAGGGGCGGGGTAGACACTTGTGCCCGTCCTCGTTTACTGAGCGTATTCCGTGAATGAATATTAAATTTAGTTTCGCCTTGAAGAAGGGCGAAAAAAAGAAGAAACGAACGAAAAAGAATGAAATATTCAAACAAGCCACGCTCTTGGCATTACTCTCTTTTATGATCAACGTCAAGCCATGAAAGAGGATAAAATATTTACCCCGAAGGGTCACATTCTTGAAAATACGAGGATGTCCCCAAAAAGCCGAGTGGTGGAACGGGCGGGAGGCGAGTTCGGGTTGATTTCCTTTTGATTAAAACCGCTTAAACGGCTTCTCAGCGAGCCAGTAGCGACGGCGACGGCGACGGCGACGTGCCAGGGAGACGCGCATATGGGATATGGATTCCTTCCAATTGACCTAATTAATCGTGAATGTGATTCAATGGGGGATTGATATACTCGCAGCTCACACGAATGTGCGCTTATCGTGGCGGCGGGTGGGCCCGTAAAGGTGTTGTTCACAAAGCCCCCCTCCCCGAGTGTGTGTTTGCGGCAAACATGTAAATTATCCTTGGTTGCCTTGGCGGAAGGATGGGTAGGAGATCCCCTTGTCAAACTCAATAGCCGAGGAGGGGTGGAGTATCGTTCGACACCGCCCATCCCCGTATCCTGTAAGCCTTCTATTTACACTTCACGGATTGCGAATACGAATACAGTGCTTCGGGGGAGCGGTTCCGTATTAAATCAGAGTGGGCTCCAAATGTAGGTCAGATTACCGAATGAAGGATAACCGTCTTTTGATTGTATTCAGCGACCATTTCTGCTGCGAAACTTTTTCAAAGGATTCAACTATGATTCTCTTATAAGTATTCATTGGCTCTGTGAACAAGACGGGAAGCGCTTTGCAAAAAAAAAGGGTTTCTCTGTGAATACAACGCCAGAATGGAGGCCGTGGTCGTGCATTAAGAGTCCATGAAGCATTGAATCAACTCAAAGGAGAACGGAACGGAAAAGATGCATTCATCATCTGTACTTTGAACGCCAGTTGTAATTGCCTTGTTCGCCGTGGGGGCGGGGTTTGTGTGCATTTCTCATTATTGCTTGGTTTGTAATTCAGTTTCGAGGTGTTGTTGCATTGCTTAAGGAACGTTGTGTTGCAAAAAAGTTCACCCCACGGCACAAAGAAAGTATTCCTTCGAATAGTGGCCAATTAAGTTAAGGTCGTTCAGTCGGGGGAATGGCAAACAGGGTCCTCATTGGTGACCACATCTTTGAAGAGACGCCCAATGAATCCACCGGCCCTTAAAGCATACCAAAGGGTGATTTATTGCAGGTGTAACTGCGAATCCCTAAACGATTGTGGGCTCTCCATGTCGCAGTTTAGGCGTTCAATCAAACGTCTGCCCCATAAGTGTGATATGCTTCTCTAGTTGAACCATGGTTATCGAAGTAAATTCGGACAATTTATAGCCGTTGCTCCATCTAACAATTGGTGGCAACGCATTCTGACCACAAATCAGCTGTCGTCCAACAAGAACTGCCTGCAACGACGAAAACACTGATCCCCAGTTGACCGTCGAATCTCTAAAACCGCTCGTGGCTTCCCCACAAATCTCTACAGACAATCAATGCATGCTCATCCTTGACTTTATTCACCGCTCGCCAGGGAATTACAACCAAAAACTATGTGATTCGGATTCTTTGTTGCGTAAACTACGTACAGAACCTTGCAGAGCACATAATTCAATTATCAGATCGTTCGGCTTTTCATCGACTCTTGCTCACATTCATCGAAATGGGGGAGAGAACGGAGAGTCATTCTGAAAGCAATAATTGTGTGGAATGGCATTGAACTAAAATTAGTACACACGTGAGTTCATTCTGCCGATGAGTCATGGCACAGCTTAAATGATTCGTATTTCACCATCCTTTGTGCAGACGTGTCGAAGGAGTTCCGTGGTCGTGGCCTGTAGCACATACCATGGCCAGCATTATGAGTCGTATTTGTGCATCAGTGATTGTTTAATATTATTGATTTGGCACAGTTTTGTATCCGTCCACATTCACACCTTGTTTTTTAGGCCCAAAAACTGGATAAACATGTCGCTGAAGTCTACAGCATTGCTAAAAAAGTGTGGTCCGGTTGTGGCTCTAGACCAAAACGAATAGAGACTCATCATGAATCTCTGGTGGATTTTCTGAACGCCTAATTCGACAATTGCAAGTCTGAACTGAATTATGAAAGTGAAAACGAGCTCAAACCCCGTATGACAGTACCCTTTTTTCCGCATTTTTCTTCAACTGGAAATGAAATTAAAGCCGTGTGAGTGTACGTAAGCACTAGCATCATGAAATCCTCAAAAACAATGCATTTTCCAGTCGCTGGCAGCTTATTTTTTTGGAATATCTGCATTTTTCTCTGTTTGAAAACCAAATTTTTGCTGCCTACGGTACAGATAATGCACATATGCATCTACAGTCGAACCTCCATAAGTCGAATAGTCACGGGATATCAAAATTAGTTCAAATTAGAGGGAGTTCCACTTAGAGGACAGTTTTTTGTATGGAAAATTTAGGAGAATGCCAAAATATGGCGAACAAAAAATTCGAGCTAGAGAGGAATTCGACTTAAGGAGACTCCACTGCACTTTGTGTACAGACGATGTTTAATCCTTTGCAAAATAAGTGCTGTCTTTTTCCAAAAAAGGCTTGGGAAATAGACTTTTCTGCCAAGTTGCATTCAAATTTGCAAAAAAGGTAGTGTTATACGGGCTTAGGTTAGGTTAGGTTGAAAGAAGCTTTAAATGCACTTAGGCCAGGTAGCCCCATTGTAATGCCACAAGAGATTGGACAGTCTTTCTATTACAGCCAGCCAGATTTGTCAGTGAATTCTAATATTATTATGAGTTGTGTTTCGCTGAGTTCGCCTAGATTATCGAAGAAGTAATACCCAAATGTGGCTTTCCTGATCGAGGCGAGTGCAGGGCAGCTGCGGAGAAGGTGTTATACACTTTCCTCCTCTTCTTCATCTCGGCAGCTACTATCATTTGAGAATAGTCCTAATTTTTTTGCATGTAGACCTAATAGGTAGTGTCATACGGGCTTAATCGCTAATGAACAGTTTGTTCGGGAAATTGTTTGTTCAAAGTTTGACAAAGCTTGTCACAAAAGCTTGAAACGCAACCTAAGCCAATTTCCTCCCAGCCAACTGTACAGACTTTTTGGAACTACCTCAAATAGGAGACAACTCAATGGCACAGTTGGTTGAGTGTCTGCTTTTGGTTAGATAGGTCCCCGCTTTTCAAATCAGTGCTGGTAGTCTGACTATGGGTATCACAATGGACCAACAATGGTATAAGTGTGCTGACGATTTCCCTGGCAGCCCACTTACCCAACCTAACCTCTAATAGGATCTTTCACGTCGTGGTAAGCATGTACTCGAATACTCCGTATTCAAGTCGACAGAAGCGGGTGTACCTTAAGGAAGTGTTCTTGGTCCTCTCTTTTATCTACTTTGTACACGGCCAAACGTCGACAGTCGACAATATCATTGCAACGAGCTCTAGGTCAGGTACACTAATATACAAATAAAAATTGGCGAATGGCGCCTTAGTAATAAATCAACTCGAGTTGACAAACCGGGTTCAAACCGAATCAACGCAGTGAACGCATTGCACATACACGTGACATTGGTTTTGTTCAAACCGAGTGTAACCAGGCAGGTTCTAAACCTAGTTGAAGTTCGGTATTGGTCCTGTTTCTCATGAGTCGGTCATGGTGGTACGTGGTCTACTTGCCCTTCTCGTTGTTTCTTTTTGTACACATAGTAGACCCCTTTAATCCGACAAGCCTTAAACTTCTAACGTGACTCGAGTGTACGTACAATTTATTTCGGAAAATCTTCCTTAATGTGTGTCTAAAAAGGTTGTAAACAATTGTAGTGATTATAGTGAGTACACTTTGATTTGTAATTTGGCGGATTATTAAGAACTCTGTTTCAAAACGTTTCGAACTACAGGCAGTCCGACAAATTCGATAAACCGACAGGGGCTTTGCAAAACGTTTTTGTCTGCAATTGTATTAGTCCGCTGTAATATTGTTAGTTACGGAGTTAGCCGGCTCAAGTTGCAACTTACGGTGTGGCACATCAGTAGCTCCTACCGGGACTAAGTCCCTCCACATGAACTGGTGGCGCTTATTCATAAATGGTCTTCGAATACTAAACAATCACGGGATGTCTCTCGACGAAATAAAAAAAAAAAAACTCAACTGGATGAAGGACGTTAGAAACGAACGTGAAGAGCTTGAAAGTAGGTACAAAGAAACAAACTGGGTAATTGAAAGATTTTCCACACTACGTTTAGACAACACTTGTGTCGCGTGGCGTGTTAATTGCAATTTTTGACCACGTCGCCGGGTTGATATGTCTAGACTCTCAGTATTGACCGACTTGTTAAAGGGTGGCTTTCTCGATTGTTTTTAATTAACCTCTTCTCAGTTGAAGAAAGTACTTCACTATTGTTACCACGTACGGAAATGGCTAGTTGTTGATCTAACGATTGTGCTCTACAATAATGATACGTTTGTTGCACCGTTCAAACATTTGGCTATTATTTATCAGGCCAACGACGCTTGGATCGTCTGAGCCTGAGCAATTGCTGCCCTCCATCGCTGACGGACTTGGGCACGCATCTTCCAGTCATCAAGGCCAAGCTGTCTTGCGTCCTCGATGCCTTGGTCCTACCGGAGATTCGGTCTTCCTCTCCTTTTCAAACCAGAAGGCTCTGATTGGAAGCCCCTCTTAGCTGGAGTATTGTTGTCCATGGGCTCGCCAAGTGGCGAAGCGAATGCAGTCGATGGATTTTTGGCATTCGGACTACATTCATAGTTGTCGCGTCTTCCCCTCTATTCACCTTCCTCGCAGATGAGACCATATATTGTATGTAGAATTTTTCTTTCGAAGGCACCAAGAATCAGCTCTACTGTTTTGCTTAACGTCCAACTTTCGGCTCCACATAGCAGGACTCGCATTGCGCTGAAGAACATGGATCTTGGTCCTTCTTGTCAGGAGGTTTGATCCCAAGCAACAATATGTTGGCTATAGCTCGGATAATTCACTGTCAGGGTATATTAGGTTAAATCCGTGATTAGACGCGAAAACCACGTCTCATTTAGGCCTTGATGGACCTATTGGGATACCTAAGGAGGGAAATGTTTCTTTTCACCTTCCTGAGTACCGCAGCCGGCTTGGTGTGCGAAACTGGAGTGAGTTCGGACTACTTAGCGACTGTAGCATGGTACTTCCGGTGACCATCCGTAGCAACTTTTTGTAGCATAGTGCGAGTATGTCGGTTTTTGCCACTATTGAGGTGGTTAGAGAGTTACACACTTTATTAGCTAGCTCTATCATTCTGGCATCCACGTTCTTCTTGACATCTGCAAGGAGTGTTCCCGTCAGGGTAACACCTTCCGTCCATTGACAGAGACTTTATGGCGATGCAAAGGTCTTTCTATAGTTGCTTGGGGATTTTTACTTCTTTATATGTGACAACTATGTTTTTCATCGCATACGTTCAAGCAAACAGGCAAGCAGTCTACGCAAAGCTGACTTCAACTCTTGAATGAGTTAAAGAATGTGGAAGCAAATCCAAACGGAATGTTAAATCCGGAACACGAGTTGGATGTACCACTTTGAAGGTAGTCGATCTGCTTTTAATTTGTTGGTTAAACCACAGACTGCCCCTTTACATTACCGTAGCGTCACTTTGGAACAAGAAGTTTTTATTAGAGGGTACGTGCCTTCCAAATAAATATTGGTGCAGTAGTACGTTGGAATAACTTATGTTGTCCCCTACTGATTCCAAGATGATTCGAATGGCACTTGTCAGCGGGGTCTAAACATCTAAAGCCATATTCGTCGCATTCGTCCTTTTTCTTGACTCTCCATGCGAGAAGGAATATTGATCTGTTCCCACACACGTTTCCCTGACATACCACTGAAATAAATTTGATTGAACTGTCTCTTGCCTTGACTTTCCCCCGTTCCACACACAATCAGTTTTTTTTTCTTTTTTAATTGAAATTGAATTTTCAAATTCCGACGCAGGTACGATAAATTGTCGCCTGTCAAATAAACGCATCACACTCTGACATGATTGTTTGCCAACTTTATTGTTTACGTAGCTGCGCAACTAATTTCTTCAACCACTTACGTTGAAAATAACTTCCTTTCATGTCCCAATCAGATTACACTTCCAATTTACATCATAAATTTGAAATCTTTTAAGTGACATCGAATGCCACAACAAAACAGTAGAGCGCTCCGAGTTTCACAACAAAAGGAAACAGTCCCGGCTCCCCATTCCGCCCGACCGAGAGGAGCTCATTTTCACTTGAAGCGCCACGCTTGAGAGTTTCTGAGAGAAAAAATAAAAACGTCAACCCTCATGGAAGGTCAAACACACACACACACACAGCACAGGTGACATTGACATTTGACACTTATTCGTGGTTATTGTTATCTGTGCACATCATAGTTGCCGTGGCCACGTCAGTGTCAATTGTCAGATGGCGTTTGAACATATATCGATACGTTCACTGTGTGTTCCGTTCACCGACGCGATACGTGATTTTCATCTTGTGGTTGGGCGAGCACTTTTATGGGGCGCTCCCTTTCGCTTAAGGTACACATGTAGGTCAAAAGGATACTCGGCTGTGTTTGCTGGGCTTGTACGTGTACCCCGAAAAAAAAAAAACGTGTTATGCCGCAATGATGTGTAATTAAATTGTCTCCTCGCAACAATTCCATTAGATAAACGAGCAGTGCGTATCATATGCGTGCGCGTCATAAATAGCCCACCAGAGTTTCGCTTCAGTGCGCGTCGCCATTTAATAGAGCTTTCAGTGGCTTGTTAGCCGACCGTTTAAACATGTTTTCGTGCTGTCGCTGTGCCAGCAATCCGAAGAAAGATGGTAAAACAACAAAAAAAGATAAACAAAAGCCAGCAACAGACGCTTCAAAGGACAACAAAGAGGCAGAAATCGATAAACCACCCGAAGATGGTACAACAACCGACATAGCGGAGGCATCAACGCCGTTGCCGCCATCGAACGACAATGTGAAGCAATTACAGAGTGAAAACGAAGTGAAAAATCCGACAACTAACGCAGCAAGTAGTGAATCGATAAAAAAGAACAATAGCCCAACAGAAGCTGCCACCGAAGCAACGACAAAGGCGAACCATCACCACGGTGCTGCTGCTGGTGGTGGCGACGATGCCGAAGACAGCCTGAAGAAGGAGAAAGTGGATGACACTGGTATTTAATATGCATTTTCTTTAATGACACACACACACTACTCTGTGAACTAACAAAACCACTTAAACACATGCACTAGCACTATGTCTGTATATTTTGTCTCTATATGCTTTACAGTATCGTCTGCCAATGGCACAAATCGGCAGGATAACACTGACCACTCGGCCACCACGAGCAGTACGTCACCAAGCGTGCCTACGAATTGTGATAGCGTTGATAGCACTCATCACTCACCACTTAGCAATGAATCGTCACCACCGCCACCACCAACAGCACCAGCGCTAGAGCACGCCCGATCACCATTGCCAACAACGACATCGACATCGACAACGACAACAGCAACAACAGTGAATGAGGTGCGGCCCAAAAGTTGTCTGTCACGTCACAATTCGTCAAGATCGTCGATCAAGAAACGGGTCAACATAAACAATAGCACCGAGATCATAGCAACACCTGATTTGCCATCAATCGACGACGATGAGGTGTTCTCCGATTCGATACCGCCGCAGAAGCGTGAGAATATGTGCGCGCCGTATGTGGAGAATGGTGGTGACGGCCTTCAGGGACGCTTTGGCCTGCCAGAGTGGTTCAATGAGGAGCGATTCAATGATATGTATATAAACTTTCACACTGTCTCTTGCTTTCGTTGTGTCACTTATTGTTTGCAACACTTTTATTTTTTTTGTTTATTTCAGTATTTTTCTTTTGTTTTCACGAAAATTGTTCTATTTATCTTGAGGGCGGGCAAGGACGTTCGGATACGTTTATTTGATTTGTCTCGTTATTGCCTCCTGCGACAAGGATGGAGGGGAATGGAATTGAATCGTTTCTAGCTGGCTGCAAGCTGTCAAGGAAGAGATTCTTATTTGTGCGGAAATGTTTGCTTTCTCATCCAAATAAGGATAAATTCACAATAAAAGCCAACGAGGAGTCTGTTTTTGATTTTCCTGAATTTGTGAATTTGGGCAATCATATTCGTGTTACTGGCATTCAGCACATTCGCACGTAACGTGAGGAACGAGAGTGCTCAGCTCGCTTTAAAGTGAAATCTTTCGTCTCCTTAAGGAGGGGATATCTAAGCACGATGGGTCGAAAAGTGGATCCGCAGCTGGTTGTGCAAAGTGTACACCCTTGTCAAATAACACAAAGTTCAGCTCACGCAACACTTGTCGCGATCTCGAGCGAATGTTGTCTGCGCTTGATTTTTTTTCCGCTGACCCGTTTGAATACCTTTGCGACGCCACTCGCATCCAATTACACAATGTGGCGACTTATTACCACGACGCCAATGATTGTTGAGGTGTATGTTCGAAGCATTTCTAGGTTAGGCTGCGTTGGCGGCTAGACGGGCATTATCCACTTCTCATTTGGGTCATGATATGGGACCCATTGTAATGCTCTAAATCGTTGTATCAATAATCATTGAGCGACATTCATGATTTGATAGCCGCTTCATTGTCGTCAACTGAACGAATATCTGAAGCCGAATGAACACCCTGCATGCCGCTGTGTAGAGAGAAGGTGCGTCATCTACAGCTGGTGTCTAAGTTAAATCCCGAATAAGAAGAACATTCAAAATTCACGACTTCACCTTCCTTCAGTCACTGACACATAGTGGGCCAAATACATGTTTCTTTTTAAAAATGCAATAAAATGAACAAAATCAATTTGTTTTGATGTATTATGGCTTTATTAGTAAGAACAAACATTCCCATTAATTATAAAATACAACGTCGTTCAAGTGGCTGCCTCGGCTGGCTTCGCAGTAGCGCATTCTGTCACCCCAATTTTCAAGACATTCTTGATGGTTTCGGGTTGTAGCTCACGGATTGCTTGAATGATATTGGTATTAAATGGTTGAATCATTTCCGGATTATTGGCATAACATCGGTCCTTCATGGTTCCCCATAAAAAAGCCAAATCGTAGCCGCCGAGATGAAAATGCGGCTCGTCAGAAAAGATGATTTTTCGCCCAAAATCGTTGTTCAGTTCAAGCTGCTCGAAGGTCCAAACTGTGAAGGGATAACGAAGCGGCGCGAGTCAATTGGACCTTGTAAGCGATTAATCCGAGATCTTTGTGCAGAATTCTTCTCAGACTAGTGTGTGAAATGTTCAGCTGTTGAGATCGATGGCGAGTTGATGTTGGTGAATTGAGTCTCATTCAGTCTCGGTCACAACAGCAGCCATTCTCACCCGTGCGACGGGACCACGAGTGTTGTACACTAGCATACCAGTCTCACGAAATTTTTGCATAAACTTGCGTACAGCAGTCACGGTGTGTGCTTCATTTCGGCTAACTCTTTTCAAAAAACGCACTGTTTGAGCGACACAGCACTCACTTTGGAAATTTGTTTTCAATATTTCCCAACGATGTTCAAGTGTAAATCGACTCATTTCGTACCGCGGAGTTATGCTACTCACTTTCTGTCAACATTTCCAGCGGTAAACAGCTGTCAGTGTCACAATAAGCTATGATTAAAAAAAAAAACCACTAGATGGCCCAACCTGTATAATTCTCTAAGTCTCTAATGGCCAGTGAAGTTAAGTTCGGCTGTACCTTAAACCGAGTTTCACAGTGAAATCTGAATTTCAGTTGAGTTGAACCTCCTTTGTGTAATGCGATCGGAACAAATATGGCAACACTTACCATTTGGTGCGTGCATTGGCTAACATTTCTAAGGGCTTTCGTTTAGTTTTAAAACGCTTCGGGAGCATTCCTTTTGAACTTTTGTTACGCTTCTGTTTTCGTAAAACAAAGAGTTTGCTAATCAACCAAGGAAGGAAAAAGTTGCGGTATGGGAATCCATTGCAAGTGATTTCAGTACAAGGAATGGATCCCATTACCGAACATCAGACGTCGGAGAGGAAAAGATATGAAATTTTGGAAAAAACTGAGCGAAACAAAATGGCTGAAGGGCAGAACTGGGGCTTAAACGGCAGTGTTCAAACTTGAACTACAAATTTAACTCAGTACAGGGGTTAAACGAAACGGCGAAACCGAATAAATCGTTGAACTCAAGTATAGCTTAGTTTAAACGTCCACTGTGAAAGTGGGCATTAATGTTTAACTCCTTCGCCGTTCGGAATCAGTATAACACTTTTAGGTTACCTCATGCCACAGCACGAGTGGCTGCCTTTTGAAGCTATGCACCATATGCACCCATATCCTGTCACCTACAGCGAAGAGTGTACGCCTAATGAATTATGCACCAACAGCGAATGAACGCTGATTTTTCAAACAAAGTCATTTTCGGCCATGAGGCTCTTGTTCAGCTTTGTGGCTTCATTTTTCACGTCACAATTATCGAATGTGTGGTTCGGAAAATCCACAAGTAAACGACAAATGCATTTAGAATGTGTGACTGTTTAATGAGGACTTTAATCTGGATGCATCATGGTGAGGCAGGAGAAGACACAAAAGCCAACTCTACAAGTGGCTGAACCCGCTCAACTATACTGTCTCGGTCACACTGAGCGCCTTAATACCAGTGCTCGAGCTAAGAGAATCGATTCAGGGAACAAGGAAAAGCCGAACCTCTATTAAAAAGACCACGTGCTTGGGAACGCAAGACTCCTTCACAGAAGGCATCTATCGAGTGGCGAGCAAAATTGAATACATCATTTTAATTTTTGTGATTTTTCATCAATAACACTTTTTTTTCTCTACGACGGATTTGGTTGAAATTATTAGTTCTCATCGGACAGGAACCTATTGTTTCCTGTTTTCTGCACTCAAATTGTTCGACTCCTCCATAGATCACTGGTCTGAGAAATAAATAAGGGACGCCCCGCCACACTTCTGCTTTAAAAGGCCCTATGGACGAGTGGATGTTGGCCTTAACCAACCGGCCAGGTTTTGAGGTTTTTCGTTACACCGATCCTTTCGTAGAACGACTAGCTTTCCATACAGTAAGCACTCCGGCTTGAAATTGACTGTAATCTAGAAGCCTTGGGTGTACTCAGGGATTCTGAGAATGCGCCAGCAGCTATTCTGTATTTATTTTCGAAATCACTTCATGGACTTCCTCTTTTGTGCGGCTGATGCAGTGTTTTGAAGGAAATGCCAAACACAATTGCTTTTACAATCCAGACTTGGTCCTTCTCTTTCGATCTTTGTTATTCTTGGAAGGTCTCATTTCCTTATCTGACCTCTAGAAGGCAAGTGGTGGATCTTCTTTGCATTCGACAGGCATTTGTTTGACATTCCCACTTCTTCTCCGACCAGGAGGCTATGATAGGTTAGAATGCCTGAATGCCGCCAAATAACAGGCAGGTCAGTGTAGACTCGTTGTATTACCACACTACCTACGTTTCAAAGCCTCTGCCGGAGCAGATCATACGTTTGATTTGGCTCAAAGACGGATTTTTGCGTTTCGGACTGTATCTCGTAGAGCTCGTTGATGACGCAGAATTTGTCTACCAAGTAGACACCACATATCCGCTTTGCTATTCTGCTTACTTTTCGGCTTTCGTCTTAATGGCGGCTAGATTGTCGAAATGCTATACCATCTGGAGTCCTGTTCTCCAGTGTGGTCCGAGGCTTAAGTTCTGCATCTATTCTCTTCGTAGAGTTCAGTGGTTGTATACACTCCCTAGCTACTTATAATCAAAGCTATCAACGATTAATTTTGTTCAAGGTGACGATCGAGAGCTCTTTTCGTTTTCTTCCTTCACTTCCTAACCACTGTCGAATCCCTTTCTTCAATTGCCATAAATGACTGGCTTAAAGCAGGGTCTGCATACGATTAACTTGTACGTAAATACTAGCCCACCCAAAGACGAGTCTCTTTCGCTGCCTCTTGACATATATTTGGGCGAAATGCGTATAAAAACAAATAATCAACCCTTTTTTAACAATTAAAAAACACCGTTGAGGTGCTCGCATTGAAACACGAACCATTTCACTCGCGTTTCCTTAAGAATTCCCTGTTTCTATTCAATGCGAAACGACTACGACACCCGAAAGGTGTTCATTCCGCACCTCATCTGTTCACAAATGAGACGAAATGTCATACCACCCTACCTCCGTTTGCGTTTCTAAGAAACCCTATACCGAAATACATTTCGAACAATTTGAAGAATGCAATTCACTTTGATGTGGGCTATTGAAGGAGGAAGTCGGCGACAGCGCGCTTTTGATATGGGTTCGCTGATGGATGTGCTGTGCCTAGGTGACGGAAATCAAGATGAACGACACGTTGTTGCCTTCAAACGCGGCATGTAATCCATTTTTTATGCAATTTGTATGCACAATAAGTTTGTACATTAGTTTATTGCATCCACAGGAACTCAATGTTTTCCAATCAAAATCCGAAACATTCTTCAGCTTCCCTTCCATTAATTCGGCAAAATGTTATGAGGACCCTCTGGTAGTTGTGAAATTTCGGTTGATGAATATCAGCGACGACAGAGCATCTCGCTGATTTTTCACTGTCACATAAAATACCCACTCACCGGACTGTCCACTGTGGGAACGGGCAATCGGTTAACGAATCCGATTATGGCTAAAAGCATTCGTAACGAGTTTATCTCTGTTTATGGACAGACCTTGCACGCTGCACGCGTACGTTGAACGCGGTATGATTTTGTATATTTCTATATACATACTCTCACAGTGGAAAAGTGTTGAGAATAATCTTTTAAATTGAATCACAAATGGATGTGTGCCACGGGGAAATATTTTTATTGAAACGCACGGCCAGTAAAATGGGTGGACATAGGGGCTTTCATCCGAATAATTCGTGATGTTTAATTCTACAGTTAATTTGATTATTTAAGAATTACTATAGTCCCGAGAAAAATATTTCGAAATAGCCCTGTTGTTCATCCTTCTTGGCTGTAGGTTCGGCAGTTCAATCCTCGAATCGAGCAAAATTTCGTAATTCACGGCTTCACCTCTTTCGAGTCACTGACTAGGAAATACTTATTGTTTCGAAAAAGCTTCTCAAACTTCGCCGTTCGGAGTCGGCAAAGAACTGTAGTTCCCATCCACTCGTGTTAGAATGAAAGGAACACTTAATTCTAACGAACGAATCGTTCAAGTATTGGCTTCAAAAAAGATTCGGCCGTTTCAATCAATCGTTCATTTCAATCATCGTTCGTACAAAGATATGGACAGATATGTTGTATTCGTTCAATACTATCGACTGCAACGCCAAATGGTTCCAAGTATGCAAGTGGAATGTATGTACACACGAGCAATATGTATTGATGTGTACACTTTAGTTTGCCCATCATCCGTTATTTAGTTCAGAACGATATGAACGAAGGAAACAATTCAATACGAACGATGTGTTCATATGAACGAACACATCAAATGATCGAACGGGACGAATAGAACGAACGAAATAAAATTATTGAATAATTATCGTTCCGAACGAATCTTCAAAAGTACTGACTATGTGATTGATTGGCTTGTAGATGAGTGATTGCAATCGCCAATACTTTTGAGTGAACGGGTCAAATCGAACGAATCAATCACGATTGACATAGTTCGACCACTTCGCCACCATTTTATTACTATTATCGTCCTAAGTGCCAATTGATTCACCGCCAGTGGTCACTGGATCAAATCTAAGCGATCCAAGATTTAAAAGCATTCCCTCAGCAGGTGACATCCGCTTTTACAACCATTTTCTCAGCTGTCATCGCGAACAAATAACTTATCTGTTCAACTTCTGATGCCACATATTTGGAATATTATTCAAAGTCATCGCGTCGACATTCGTCGTAATCATAAATCACAAGCACAAGTGACAAAATGGAGCACAAACGTTCACACTTAACGACAAATCGTTCAAGCAAGGCAACAAGTCAACAAAATTGAAAATATTCCATAAATTCAACCGACTTGCAGTTGAGCGTCGTTCGCATTCAACGATTTGGTCAATCAAACATTGATTAATGTGGACGCCGCTAATAGATTTGCACAGTCGACTACATTGCTGATTGGAATCTGACACTTAATTTGTTGCTATTTGGTGTGTATTATTGCGCTGAGCGGGGGAACACTTGAAAACTGCCTACAATGTCAATTGAAAAATAATGGCAATAGACGAGATGAAGGTTAACGTGGACAAATCAGAGGTTATGGTCATTTCCGGAACGGCTGTTCAATGCACTCTGCTTGTTGATGGAGTCCCATTGAAGCTGGTGGACAAGTTTAAGCATCTCGAGGTCTTTTTCACGAGTGATGGGAAGAGTAATGCTGAGCTTTCGCTTGGGTTTCCCTGTAGATTGACCAAGCTAGTTCAGTTTTGAAAGGCCGAGCTTGGTGTCTCTCACCATTAATGGTCAATGGTCTCCGAACGGCCAAGTTTGAGAAGCTTTTTCTAGACAGTTATACGCCTGTAAGTGACTCGAAAGAGGTGGGGCCGCGAAAATAATTTTGGTCGTACTCGGATTCGAAGCTAGGCGCCGAGGTTCAAGTGCGTAGGAGTTGACGCGCAGACCCACAACGCCAAGTCTGAAAGAATAAGATCACGAATTCAAGCTGCTGTGGGATTAACTCGCCGTGATAGGGAGAGAACCACGGCAGTACGCAAGGAACTCATTGAGAAGCAACTGCTTGTTCAAACGGAAAGGACTATGCATCGATGGTTTGGGCACGTGGCACGAATGTGACCCGAGGAGTGCCTTGAATGCGATTCCATCTGGTAGGCGACAGCTTGGCAGACCCAGGACGAGGTGGTTGGACCAAGTTCAAAAACTCGCCTGGTTGCGCTTGCGCATAGTCGTTGGCGGAGCATTGAGTGGGCTGGAGATATGTCGTGCGTGCATTATCCCCGCGATCCCTGTATTCAAGTGGCACTACGACTTCCAAGATGTGCCTTGAAGGCGACACCTTGGCTGACCCTGGCCGAGGTGTGCGGAACAAGTCTAAAAACTCGACTAGTTCCGCTTGGGCATGATTTCTTAGTACTGAGTTAGAGTCGACGGCGGAGAGGATCGAGTGTCCTGGAGATGTCTCGTGCGTGCGACCTTTTAGTGGATCACGCGGCTCAGAAGATGAGGGCAATAGTCGAGATGAAATATACGAAGAACAAAGAAAAGTGGACTTCCACAGAAGTGCTCTTGAAAATACCAGTCTTCTGAGCACGTGTTTTCGGGATTAACAAAGCGGACTTCATGCCAATGGTGGCCCTAGAAAAGACCAGTCTTTTGAGTATGCAAGCTTGCTCATAAATTTGGTCATTGTTCAAGTTTGACATCGATGTGTTCATCCGCATTATTTCGCTGCTTTCAAAGCTCTTTGAACGACAGAACAGCTCCTAAAGGGCAGTCGTTTCTCAAATTCGTGAGACTCAACGGGAAACTAAGAACTACACAAGACCTGGTCGCAGAAAGGGTGGACTGTTTGTGACAACCAAAAAAGCAACCGAATCTTCCCCACATTCTCTATTAAAACGTCACTGCCAGCGCACTGCCTTTCGCGGTACATTAAACGTGTTTCAAAACCCGCCCCAATTACGTAATGCCTTGGCTTAAAGAGTTCAATAAACGTCTGGCCGCATAAGGCGTCACTCAAGTGTTACTTGACATAACCCACAGGCGCCTCAAAGCCACCACTTAACCCAGTTTGCAAAGCTAAGACTTTGATGTGTTTTTTTCCGCAAAGGAACCCATCACGTCAGATCCATCCGGTCGTTTGCAGCAGGGGTATCGTTGCGCTACAAAGGCACACAACCACCCCGCAACTAAATCCTCCAACTCTCATTGTGCGGGAAGCGTAGTGTCGCACTCGTGTGTCGGAGAGAAAGAGTAAATATTTTGCAACCCTTCATCAGGACACATTCCAATCCGAACCCTTCACCCCAAAAAACTGTGAAAAGATAAATAGAACAATTGCTCATTTTTTTTTGTTGGCTTACACACACACACGTTCCTTTGGCAGTCATTCATTACTTTCCACGTAGTTTCTTTGGCAAAAATGCATGCTCTTCCTTCCGCATCCCATTCCATTTCATTCATCCCCTTGGTGGAACTGTAACAGACCTCTCGCTGTGCCATAGCAAAGCTCCCCGAAATTTTACTTGTATCAACCCTCGAAATTCATACCGCCTAACCACAGCCCGCCCCGCCACCTATCCCGTTTTCGAATTAAACAAACACTGCTATGCGAGTGGGTCTATCCTCGTGTGGGCTCTCTGTTTACTTTTTTTTTTTTTTTTTAAAAAAAATTATACCTATCACATGCATATTTAAACATTTTTCTTTTGTGTGTGCTTTATGAAAAAAAAACAAAAGTAACTTCATGGATCCACCTGTTACGCCAGTCGGCAGGGATGAGCTAGAGCTAAGGCGTCATCGTCTATATTCGGATTTGATCACAGCAGCCCAAGCGGCGGTGGACAGTCGGTTGCTATTCAATCAGATCGGTTGCAATGCGCCGCCACCCGAAGGTGATTTACTTTGTATGTTGTTCTGTTCTGTCTTGCGTTTGGTTTCCGATTCAACATTTTTTTGGACGGAGTATCCTTCCCGTAATTTAACCTCATTTGTTTTTTTTCTCTTAAATTTCTTATATTGTACTTATTTTTACGTTTAATTCTTGTTTGCATGAACCACTAAAAATGCTTGCGCCATTGCTTGCGGATTCCTTGCATCGTTCAGTAGGTCTTCAGTCGAAACGAACCAAAAAAAAAATTCACCCAAGTTTGGATGGAGTCCAGCTGTGAGATGTGGATCTCTGTATGATTTTGAAATTTTAATGACGACAAAGAAACAAAAGCGGACGCATTGCGGGCGTTGAGTGAAGTCCCAGTGGGGAGTGTACAGTGTGCACGTTTTGAGTGATGATATTTGTGTCCCGTTGGGTTGGATCCTTTCCTCTTATTTTTTTCTTCCCCCACTTTTTCTTCTTGTGTAACTATGGAGGGAAGAGTGGCGCTGAAGTATGAAGTAAAATGACTACAATCCATCACAGTTTCAAGGACATAATGAGGTTACGAACGTAAAGGATTTCATCACATTAAATCGTATTATTGTCCCTTTTTGTTGACATCACCTACTTGTCACCGCAACTACTTCAAGCAGTCGGTGTGAGTTGGACAGGAACTCATTTGTCTTTATTAAGTGGAAGGAGTTCTGGAAAAGCCCCTGACTTGACTACTTATTTTCATAAGCTTGTTGGTTGCTCTACAGAGAGAGAGAGAGAGAGAATGGAGGAGGGTTTATTGAGTGGTGTTGGATTGAAATGTAGGTTCTATTGTGTCTATTCATTAACTTGTTTTTGTTTTTGCGGTGGAATGGTGTTCAGCAGCGACGATGATTTAAATTTATGGGTGAATTGTCCTGAAGGGATTGGAAGTCTTTCACGACGTTTCAAGAGAAAGAAAAATTACCCTTTTGCTGAGACACTATCATCTTCTTTGTGTGGCCCTACAGCCCGGGATGGAAATGGGCGTAAACCCAGCAGATGAACGGACTTTTGGAAGATCGTGCCTCTGGTGTTGACTTCTCAGTTTCGCACGATCTTCTCAAGTTTGACGTTGAAGAAATCACATGACAGCGTAGCGCCTTGTCTAAAACCTTTGTCGGTGAGTTCGTTACCGAACTTGCTAGAGCAGCGAGAGTTCTCCATCGTCATCCTGCACAACCTGACGAGTTTAGCAGGAATGTCAAAACTAGACATGGCGCTGTATAGCTCGTCTCTATTCACGCTATCCTTGAAATCGACGAATAGGTGGTGAGTGTCGATATGCATCTCTTGAATCTTTTCCAGGATCTGCTGTAGATTTGGTCGATGGTGGACTTTCCAGGCCTAAAACAAGGTCTGCTTAATTTACATCTTCTCTGGTATTTTGTTAGTCCCTCTAAGGCGTTTATCAAAAATCCTTATCAGATTCCGATTCCGGCCAAACAAACCCACAATAGACGAGATCTTCTGGCTGCGACAGATCCTGGGGAAAAAAAACCCAAGAAGTGCAGAGTAACACTTTTCATCACATATTCGTGGATTTTGACAGCCTGCCACCGCAGCATAATGGCAGTAATTGAGACAGAACCCACAAAAATGGCTTCTGAATCAAATAGAAGCGTGCCTCAACTCCAGGCCTCTGTGTCCTTTGACAAGGATTCCGCATCATTTCCCGGTACTCACGTCAAGTGATTTCCTCATCGGACGAGCACTCAACATCTTTTCGATAGCAGATCTTTTAAGCGTACACCAACTGCACCAACAATTCTGAAAGAAGTGGAAATCGGAGTATTTAACGAAGCTCCAATACCGATCGAAATGGCTGAAGCTGGAAGCAAAACTCACAATTGGCGATATGATATCATTAAAAGACGATAGCTTACCCCCTGCTAAGTGGAGTCTCGCAAGCGTCATCGAAATACATCCAGATCGAGACCAATTGGTTCGAGTCGTCACGCTGAATAAAAATAGCAAACGGTCAGCTCAAGCGGCCAATAACGATGTCCATGGAGAAAACATGTATATCAAACCATACAATCAGCAAACCATACAATCTGTATAAGATAAAAGATAAAATAAACATACTGAAAATGTTGTTGGCAAATTGATCATGCTCATTGAGTACAAAAATAAAGGTGAAACCATCAACGCCACATCCTACGCTTCCACTTTGCATTATTTGCGGGAGGAAATTAAAAAGAAAAGACGGGGTAAACTCTACTATTGAACGCCCCTCGTATATCTCCACTTTTGTCGCATTTGTCGAACACACCCGGATTTAGGATTGCCACGACCATAACGTACGTTTGCAGTATTCGAAAGCTACTTGAGTGCATTCTTAGACATGAAGCTTGATCTCTCCATATCGAGAACGATGCGACAGATTTTGTGCTCTTCACTGGACTGTCCAGCACACCGGCTATCTCCCAACCCTTCGACTGATCTCGTCGTTCCGTGGAGAATACAAGAGTTGTGCTCTCAACTTTGATGAAGGCACTCTTTCCAGAAATGTGTACTGATTCACTTCATTCGTGGCGTCGTCCCATACCACAACCGGTGTTCAAACTATAGTCGCATGCATTTAGAAAAGAATTAGCGTCTCTCTCGTTTTCCCCTTCAAACAACCCACACAGACTTCTCTAAACTCATACGCCTGTGCACATCATCAAACCACAAATAGTCCTTATCGTCGTTTAGCCGATTATGCAGTCATTGTTGCCAAAGCATCAGCATAATCCATAAACGAAATGCAATTGTCCACTAGAAGCAACTTATACCCATGTCCGCCGATGAGACCTCTCAACCAACAACTAAGGATCCAATTAAAATCTGAAATATATTCAAAAGCCCACCCCTTCCCCATCACAGACTGTGGTCGCTCCCAAATTTCATTCGGGAATCCGGACCCGAGTAAACCAATAAACTATATAAGTGCCCTACTAAAAATCATCGTCAATGCGTTGGTGTGTGCCCAACGCAAACTTTATGAATTGAAGCTCTTTCCCACCGCCCACGTCATAAAAATGTGGCCACATTGTTTGCCAACCAAATGTCCATCAATTACCATCCGACAAAAAATGACAGTCCAGTTGTGTTCGAAGGAACTCAACGAAATATGTCCCATTCGGGGGCATTTTTGTGAGCGATTACCTAGAATGGAAACCCATGTGTTGTGACCCTAATCTGTATTTGTCCCAGACACCAATAGTCAACGACATATTGAAGTCGTCCTTCATAATCGGGTGATTTGTGCTGAAAATTGAAGCTTTATGCGATGACATCGAGCATTTGATTGTGACGAGTGTATTCTGTTCTGTTTTGTTGTCGTCAAATGAAGCTGAAGTTCTGTTTGTCGACTATACTTGCCGGCGAAGGAGGAGGAGATGGGAAATAAATAGCATTTCGGATGAATGGGTGCGGAAGCTGCTGTTGGTTTCGATTAGACATCAAACATGAGACGACGAATTACGTTTCCTTTTGATGGCGACGCAGTTAATTGAATTCATTAAATAAACCCTTAAAAGAGCTTTAGAGGTCAGGAACTTAATGCAAAGTTGGATGTTATTGAGTTCGAAAAGTTTTCACCTTAATTCGAAGTTTATAACTTAATCTTTATTGACTTTTTCGCATCTGATCTTTCGTCGCAATCGGTGGGTTGTTGGAAATTTATTTGGTCGCCTTCACGCTCGGTAGCTAGAATGCGAAAGGACATTGTCAGGACATCAAATTATATATTCCGTCCGTCGAATATTTGGCTGTTTATGGAGCTCTAGCAATTGGTAAAAAGTTTGACTTGAACAAGATGTGTAGCGACGTCACATTAAGAAGATTTACAGGCTGACCAGCCACGAACGATAGGTAAAAAGGGTCTTCCAATATGGACTTCTGAACTTTGACAGTTGATAGCATCCATATTGTTGCAGCTTCATCTGTCAAATTCTCTTTTTTATGGCGCTACAGTCCGAGGTGGACTTGGGCCTCACCCTACACGATCGTATAGCCAGCTGTCTCCAGTTTCGCACACCAAGCCTGTTGAGGTCCCCCTTGACTAGTGTGCGCCACCTTGTGCGTGGACGTCCTCTGTTGCGTTGTCCCACAGGCTCAGAGTCGAAGGCATCTGTCAAATTGACTGTCATTTATTCAGTCTGTTCTGGCAAATCACCATGGGCGGACATAGCGTTCAACAAAACGTTGTTTTATCAAAATTGGTCTTCTGTTCGGGGAACGTGCCGCGCGCTTCGCCCATTTTACGGTCGCCATTCCAAGATGAGTCCCATTTCTGAATGAATGGGTACGTCAACAAACAAAATTGTCAAATTAGGAACTATACCAATCCACATCAGATGCAAGAGCGTCCAATGCATCCCGAAAAAGTTACTGTTTGCTATGCATTTTGTGTCGGCTCCGTCATCGGTCCATATTTCATTGAAAACCACGTTGGCCAGCCCATCACCGTCAACGGCAAGTGCTATAGGTCGATGACTACTTATTTTTGGCGTGATTTGGATGATATGGCTACTGACGACATGTTGTTTTAACAGGACGGCGCCACACAGCTCACGTGGCACACAGCCCACGCCCGAGGACATGGTCATCTCACGTGGAGGTGATGTGAACTGGCAACTGGGACCGTGCGATTTGAATTTTGACCTCGTTTTTCAGGGCCAAAGCATTGGCTTCCATTGGCTCTACAGTGACCTAGCCATCTCAATTGTTGGAACTTCATTCTTCTGGCTAAGTCGATGTCGCTGAACAGCTCGCATAGTTCGTTGTTACATCTTCTCCTCCACTTACCAGCTATGCAGACGAGGCCAAGAAACCACGCAAAGAATTTTCCTCTCAAAGCAGCCAAGAGCAACCACCTTTGCTTTTGACAAAGTCCATGCCTCTGCGCCATATAGCCGGACTGGGACGATTAAGGTTTTATAGAGAGTCACTTTGGTTGTTCGAGTCAGGGGTGTGTTTCTCAATCGCTTTCTTGGCCCAAAGAAGCAGCGATTGGCAAGAGTTATTCTTCGCTGGTGTCGTCTGAGTTGATAGCAGTTCCTAGGTAGACAAAGTCTTTGACTACCTCAAAGCGATATCTGTCTATTGTGACCTTTTCTCCGAGACGTCGGTGTTGGCTGTCCTTTCTCGTTGACAGCTTATACTTGGTCTTGCCATGCTACCATGCAATTGCCGTTAAACCCATCGTCGCGGCAATACTCTCAAAAGTGCCACTGACATCACGCTGCGTTGGAGTGTTCGCTCACTATTTAATTGAGAGATTGAGCATTGAAGGAGTATGTGTGTAACGTGGCGGTTCTTTGAGACCCCGATTAGCACTGAGTGGCGTTTTGAAACCAAAGATTAAAACCTGAAAGTTGAAAATGGAAGTGCCTTTGGAAACATCGTACAGCTGGATGACGTCGTTGGTTGAGTGCCTGGCCCTGGTTAGAGGAGTACCAAGTCAATACGCTTTATCCGGTTTTCAAATCTGGTCCAGTCATTATTTGCCATTGGAATCAAATTAACGGCACTATCACTGGAGATGCCAATCAGTGGTAGTAGTCTGACTATGGGGATCACAATGGACCAACATAGTGTCTCTAATTGTGCTGGCGACTTCGCCGGCAGCCCACTCTACGTAACCTAACTGAAGAACCATCGTGCGGCGTCCAAAAACAAGAGTAGTTCTTGGATGATCTTTAAGACAGTAGATTTATTTAAAAAAAAAAACGTCTGAATGTCTAGAGAAATTGATGCAACGAATCCCGGCATCACAATGCGTTCATCGATGAGAGAAACGTGACTAATGTCCCGCGACTATCTAGCTTGTCGTTGTGAGGAAACTTAGTAGGCCGGCAGTTTAGGGCCACCCATACTGTACGGACTCCAGATAAGGCCGCCGAAGCTAAGAGGCAGTCAATCCTAAATTCAGCGGTGGTGTGAGCTACAAGCAAACCGTGCCGAAGAATGAATGCTCCGTTTGTCCTATCCTACCTAGAAAACCAGACCAAATTCTGACTAGTAAATCACTCCACGAATCGCTGCAGATGCCTGTGGGACTACAAAGCCGCGATCTGATAAGAAAATTGAATATAATCTCACGCCTAGTCAGACACAGTAGCCTTCACCTTAAATCTCAAATTTCTTCACAACTGCCACCCTCTCTCCTTATCCCATTCGAAAATTAGTAGTGCTTGGAGTAAATGCGGTCATCAAATCATCCCCATGCCTAGATTAAAATCTCAGAAATGTGCTTCTTTTTACGTGATTCTTGGAAAAAGGTTGTTAATGAATAGTCATAATGAAACGTGCAAGTTGCCTTCACTCTCATTACATCACGGCTGTATTCAACCAGTTCCCCTCTACTCATTTGTTTACTGGAAGGCAGACAAAACGATTTGACTTAATCTTCAATGTGATTAAGTGCAACGCCACATCTTTGTGTATCTTTGTGCTCTTCAGTGAATGCTATTACGTGCTTAATCTGGTGTTTGTTAAAATATAAAATGATTTGACGTTAGTCTCGAAGTGCCGGTTGGTTAGTCACATGAAAGCACTAGTAAATTAATCCGTTTTAAATCCAAATCATATTACACACAATTCCTAGGAAAATGTGGTCTGTTGCTGCAAGTATCTGCTATCTATCGTTGGTAATCTGCCTTCATTCGGTGGAAATAAAGTGGAAGTGACTCAATTTATGGTGAATTGATAAAGTTACTAGAAATGGAAAAAGTAGAAAATGCAGCAATATTCTGGCCATAAAATTATTTTATTTAAGTGTGTGGCCGCAGTAGAGGGATGTTGGCTGAGGCCCAGGTCCACCCGTACTGTAGCGCCAGCCAAAGAAAGCGAATCGAAGAAGCATTTCCGCAGCAACTAGAGTTTTATCTCGTGTGAAAAATGTATGCAATCTTTGCACAGTGTAGGCGAAAGCAAGATCGTTGCGCTGTCTGTCGTTAAGTTATTTTATCAATGAACTATTCAATTCAAATTGTTTTGGGTGAGTTCATGTCTCTGCAAGGCCGGCGGCGATGTTCTGGTAGGGAGCATGCACCAGATCGTCTGCAGTATTTGGGAAGACGAAATCATGCCCATCGACTGGAATATCAGCTGCATATGCAAATCCACCTCTTGCAACAACTAAAGGTGTATATCCCTGCTCAACGTCGCCTAAAATATCCTGTCCAACTTACTGTGTAAACGTCTAACACCATCCTTCCACCGCACTATTCGATATGTACCAGTCCGGCCCGGTAAATCGATTATAGGGCAAAATTTTCACACTGAGGCCTATCCTGGAGAAGACCAGTTAGTATCAAATCGACACACACCTCCTTTTTCATCGACTTCAAAGCCGCATCCAACAGCATTTATGGCAAGGAACATTTCGAAGCGCAGGCCGAATTCGGGATCTCTTGAAAACTGATCAGATTGGTGTTGATGGTCTCCTGCCGAACAGCAAAACCTAAGGCAGTAGCGCAGTCATTTGCAGACTCTCCCTGCACTCAGGACTGGCTCTGGCTACAATCCGAGCCAGGAAAGGACTGTAATCGAATCTTCACGGACGGCTCGAAGACCATGACTCTGACGCCTTCGTGGAGAGCGACAACATTAGACTGCACACTTCGTTAAGTAAATTTGCGTCAGTTTTCCAAGCGGAAACCTATGCAATCCTAATGGCCACGAACTATATTGTGAAGGACAGGGGAAGGAGCGGAGTATTTGTGTCAGAAGTGACAGCCAAACTATGCTTAAGGCATTGCTGAACCTTTTAACCACTTCCAAGTTAGTTTAGGAATGCAAACCTTTCCTGAATTTGATCAGCAGTCTAAATTCGCTAAGACTTGCCTGGGCCGCGGTACATCACATCGCCGTTGAACTAGCTAGACAAGGATGAGAGGAGGTACTCTTAGGACCTGAGCCTGCGTTATGACTAGCCGCGTCCTTGGTTAGCGCCTCCATCGCCTTCTCGAGAGTACAACCAGAGGTGGCATGACTCTCCAGGATACATAAACTAAGAGCATGCTTCCTAAAGTTTGTAAGAAATCCGCGGCACTCTTGTTATCTCTTGACAGAAAATACTGCAGACGACTTAGCGACGTGCAAACGGACCACTACACCTTCGCCAGACACCTAAATTTGATTGGCCTAAAAGATGAATCCCTCTGAATCGACGACACTGTAGAGCACTTCCTCTGCCACTGACCCACCTTTGCTCGGATCAGGTGGCAGTTATTTGCTATTTTGCTGATGAGGTGAGAGCTCATGCTGTAGGCTCTTCGTCACAGAAGCATCTGCTGTTATTCTTCCGAAAGACCATCAAGCTACAGCAAATCTCCCTCCGACCAGAAAAAAAAATTTGCAATGTTTTTGAAGATGAGGTCCTTGTAGTGTCGGCTAGCTAGTACAACCGCTCTTGTCGCTGGTCAGATAACAACTCCTCTCATCAAGATTGGACATGCATACAAAACAACAGAGATAAGAGCTAAGAGCATTATGACATATCGAAGAGCACCTTCCACGCTTCCATGCTCTAGCGTGGTGTTGCCAATACACTACAGTCCTGGCCGTCTGACTGATACTTTTAGGCTGATTACAGTTCTTTCTGCTTTTCACAATTCGTCACTAGATCCACGACTGCTCGTTTGCATTCTGCTCATCGGCCGTAGAAGTTGTTGGATAGAGTATGTTAAGTTGTCTGCTGTCTCTTAAGTTAACCCCCTATTAATCAGCCATTACCCCTGAATGGCGTTTTGTCCATTGAAACCGAAAGACTTTACATCCCTTCTATATTTGTGTTCGATTCCTTCTATGTCTCTCCATCTGATTTGGCTTCAATTTAACGAGGAATCGGTGTATCAATAACCGGTAGAGATAGCATATTGGATCTAAACAGGATCTGAGTGGGTCACAACTACTTCAGCTGTGACAGTCACTTCTACCTAACCTAACCTAGCCTGGCTTCAATTTAAAGGGTGATCTTTTAGCTATTATCTTTTTGGCAACACTGTTTCAAACAGCTGACGCACGTTTCGTGTTTTGTTTCACTGTCAAACATCTTCAGTTTGGTCTATAATTTAACCATGCATCGTCTTACAAACGAACAACGCATGCAAATTATTGAATTTTATTATCAAAATGCGTGCTCTGTTAAGAAAGTTCATCGCGCGTTCATTGTGTTCAGCGACGAAGCTCATTTTTGGGTCAATGGGTACGTAAATAAGCAGAATTGTCGATTTTGGAGTGAATATCAGCCAGAAGAGCTACCAATGCATCCAGAAAAAGTCACAGTTTGGTGCGGTTTATGGGCTGGTGGCATCATTGGACCGTACTTCTTCAAAGATGATGCGAATCGTAACGTAACTGTGAATGGTGAGCGCTACCGTGAGATGATATTCAACTTTTTTTTGCCCAAAATGCAAGAGCTTGACTTGCATGACATGTGGTTTCAACAAGACGGTGCCACATGCCACACAGCACGCGCAACTATGGACTTATTGAAGGGCGAGTTCGGTGAACATTTTATTTCACGTTCGGGACCGGTCAATTGGCCGCCTAGATCGTGCGATTTAACGCCTTTAGACTATTTTTTGTGGGGCTATGTTAAAGCTCATGTCTATACAGACAAGCCCGCTTCAATTGATGCATTGCAAGACAACATTGAAGCATTTATTCGTGAAATACCGGCCGAAATGTTGGAAAGAGTATGCCAAAATTGGACTAAGCGGATGGACCATTTGAGGCGCAGTCAAGGTCAACATTTGCATGAAATAATTATCAAACATTAAATTATATGGACCGTACTATCGATTCAAATAAAGATTTCATGCATTTTTCTGAATTTTATGTGTTTTTTTTGGAAAAAACTTTCCTATTGTTTTAAAAAAATCACCCTTTATAGAACCTTGAGTGTAACGCTCATATCTGGTCTGTTACTCCTAAGATATTTGCACGTACTGAATAGAATCCAACTACTCCAACAAAAACTACCGCAAAGTCTGTAGACCAACTCGAACACCTACCGATGTGCTGTGCCTTCTCTGTCGCTGTTTGATTGCTGTTCTAATAAACGATGGTCAAGTGAGCCAGTCAATTGCATTCTTGTCCTCTTGTGGCATTGCTCCAGACTGAGGTATGAGTGTACCCCGAATAGTATTCCAGGGCTAAGTACATGCGCAAACCTTCTGTGCGCGTAAAAAAAAATGACAAACAGATACCCGCTTAAAGGGTGTGCAAACTTAACCTCTCCTAACGTTCATTCGATGTACCTCGTAGTCACATGAATCACCAAAGTCTGACTCACTGAATTAACTACACTCAATCTGATCATCAAATCATATGCTAGTCTGGTCAGTTACAATCCAAGTATGTACACACTCTTCAATGTGACCGAGTGTGGCACTAATACAACAGGCAGTAGGCACCCCACTGAATTCAATCAAATCGAACAGATTCCACCGCACTTTTATTTAGATTCTCTCTCAGTTCAAAGTGTGTATGTGTGCATAGAACGATTGAATAGAATCGAAAATAATATATTTATAATAAAATTAATCACACCAGAGATATGGATGCCATCCAGACGACGACGACGACGACGAAGAAGAAGAAGGCGGCGGCATTGCTGCGCACAAATTCGCTTCCAACTCATTGAGCATGTTGCGCCGGCTGGCGACTTGCTCAAGAGGAATTTAGTTTCAATTTAAAATTCCCCCCGACAACACTCGCGGTTGTTCGCGCACAAAAATTCTCACAGCGTCCCATAAAGCAAATTCGACAAAAATAGAAACGTTCAAGAAGGCAGCAAGCGGCGACCCAGTCTGATCAACAAAAGGGACCGGATCATCGGCGTTTATTCGCATCCAATCCACGAAATGTGCGTATATTCTCTGTCTTCTCACACCTGCCTAAGCTTGCCACTAATCTGCGTACGTACGTACATATATTCTCGCCTTATTCCCATCCCAGACGTGTCTACTTTTGTAGTCGAAAGAGAATTCCACAATCCGTCCACAATCCGGTGTGATGTTTAGAATTGAATTTAAACAATTGCTGCTTATCTTATCGCGCCCTAAGTACCGACTCAAGCAAGCACACACCTTATAGTTCTTTGAGTGACTCAATGATTAATCACTGTACGTATACGGGAATTATTCTCTAGTGATAACCATTCTCGAAATTCTCACGGATGTCCGTCACAATGGCGACTACCACCAGCGCAGTGTGACACTATACAGTGTGACACAGTCACAAGCACGCAGGCCTTGGAGTGGTGTATATATGTATATTTTTTCTGTCTACTCTCGGTATTTTTACACATTACCCAGAGCGGAAAACGAAATGAGCCCCCGCCGCGTCGTACCGCCTCACTCACGTATACCGTGTGTATCCGTTGTGCATTACGCGCGAGTTCTGTGCGAGTTGATTCGCTAGCGAAATTCACGAAAAGCAACACCACCACCACCCAATTAGTTCAAGCCTCGAAATTATGTAAAACAAAGTAAAATAAAGATTCCTCTAAAAGACAAAAGCAGAGGAATTTTTTGTGAAAAAAAAACGGAAAAAAATCCATTCTGGAGAACCATTCGCTTGCATTTAATGGGTCAAACTCTGGGCATGTGCTGCGGGCGAACACTGATAATCAACGAAACCATAGCCTGTAACAATCCAGGTAAACCACCACCACTGCGTCCTTTAACAGCCGCCTCCTGGCCGCTTCATAATCCAAAACCAACTGAGCATCCTTAAGAATTTGCCATCGCGAGTGAAGTGTGTCTCTAGTGTGTACGTGTGTGAGTGCTTTGTGACATTGACCGTAATTTAGAGAACGAATGAAAAAAAAGAAAAGTTATGACTGCTCAAAAATAGAATCCCCATATCGAATGTGAATTCTCCTCCGTCTTGCCAATTCCAATAAAGATTCAATTCGAAACAGACAACGAACAGAAGTGCATTTTGAACTTTGAATGTTTTAAAATAAATCCTTGTCGTAGGTGTGTGCTGGGTGTTTCCAAATCCTCATCAAAGGGGTGTCCTAACAAGAGATAAATCTCACCTCTTGACAGGAGCGGGAGGAGGATATGACGCGCTTGTCAAAATTCGCCTCGATTTTGTTTTTCAATTATATGTAAATGCGTTCAACATTTTCCGCTGGTTCAGATTCATCGGAAAATTTTGTGAATTTCACGAACCTACCTCTAAACCGAGTAAATTTTCCTAAAAGAAAAAAGAGGGGTGTGTGACTTGTGAAAAGTATTAAAACAAAAAAAAGCATTGTTGACGGACATAGCCTCCATTAATTGGCTCGTGTTGTTCGTCCTTTTTTGGTGAAATCGCATTAAATTTCATCACTGTTTTCAAAAGGCATTACATTAGACCTTGTGGTTGTGTTTCGGTTCATTTGGTTCTAGTTAATCACAGCCGCTTGGGGGACAATGACATCAATTACAAGTTGAACTTAAGTGTTGTCTGGGCGGTGTAGTGGCTTGGGGCAACATATCTGATGCTGGCTAATTGAGTGTCGTGAAATTGGATGACCACTCAATTTTGACTCGTCTGCCGACATGTGTGATAGATCAGGCACATCTTCTTGCATGAACAGGTTACTATAGAGAACCCCAGTATGTCTCCAGCGTAAAATACATCCAAGACTAAGGCAAAGGCAATGTAAAACACATCATGTTCCTTTGCATACGTAGAACAGTCCTTATGCTATACAAATTGATATTTAGTCTGAGCGAAAGGTTTTTGCATTACGATCCAGTATTGCATTGAATGCTCTCTACTAGCTCTCTACTCCTAGGATTTTGACAATGTCATGACAATAAAAGTCTTGAGAATGTTTCCCTTTAAAAATCATGTTTATTAGTTTAGTTCCTCGTATATTTTACGACGCACTTGTTGCAGTAAATAAAATGCTCAGTTCAGCGTTTGCACTTCTGTTCGTTGCCACTTTTTGATTGGAACGACACTGTAGCACTTTAATATTGAATTTGAAAAATGAACACTTTTTAATAACTTCTTTACCATTTTCCATTTAAGTACAATTCACAAAGTTGATTAAAATACAGAAAAAACGTATATTTTGGTATAATTCCGTTTGTGGAACCCATGGCCTTAAAATGGCACTTTTTGGTGTCACTTTAAGAAATATTTTGTCCGGCAACGCTGGTTCCATTACCAGTTAGACTTCCACAAAAACGCTAATCAAGAGCGAGTAGTCTGTAGCAATCACATTCTGATGACTCGGTACCGTTGACAGTAGCTCCGCTGAACATCAATCAACCAGCAATTCACACAATTTCAGTTCAATGTCAGGAAGTGACGTATACTCGTGCTCACTGTACGTGGGTTTTCGTTGCGTGTTTAGAGTATGAAATGTGCGAGACACCACTGCATCTTGCGTGGAGTTGCATACTTTAGTCTATAGCACTTCTTGTGTGGAATAAAAGTGGTAAATCATCGGTATGTAGAAAATAGTTTTTCTTTTACTCAATGACATCTACATCTCGATGTTTTACTGTTTTTAACAAATATCTCGAAAGCTATGATATTTTAATTGAAGCCGATTTGTTCAAGTTTTTTGCTATTGACTTAGAAATGGCATGGGGCAGCCTTCACCTCTTCGCTTACATGTAAGGGTCGTTCAATTCACTAGGGCGAGCATGGAACCTATTGCCGCTCGTGACAATTTTTGGTACTAGATGACTCACATCGAATTATGACAGTTCTCTGGCGGGAAGGAATTTGTATTGAAAATTCAAATTTGGTGGAAAATACAATTTTTTAAAGTGTATATCAAATTGTTAATTTCTGGTAAAATTAATGGTGGAATATCGAGAAAAAGTATGTCAGTTTCGTTATAAGTGCTTGTCAAGTCATCTGAAGTGATCGTTTACATGGAATCGCGTGATGAAAAATATAAAAAAAAAAAAGAATAATGTACGATTGAGTACGAATGAGCCCCATTTCACTCAACTGAATTTGTTTTAATTAACTGGTTAACAAACTATCAATATAACACATGATATGGTTCACCATTCATATAATATTTATTTGAAGAATGACAAAACAACAACGATTTCATGTAAAAACTGGTGGTTCATTGCATTTTTTTTTTTAAAAACAGTGTCCTACAAAAACTGTCACAAGTAAACTCTTGACAATCGCTGAATACCAAACTTGGACACTTCCACTCGACATTCAAACATTATTTTAAATTAAAGTTATTAGTTTTCTAATTAATTTAATATTTTTAAATCACCACTACATTTCGAAATTTCAATCCAAATTCCCATCCCACAATGAACTGTCAAAATTCCATATGAGTTATTTAGTACCACAAATGTCCGGCAGAAGTTTGCTGTCCCTAGTCTTCTTAGGGACTTCTAAACCTTGACAGTTGATAGTGGCCATATTGATGAAGCTACATCTGTCAAATTGGCTGCCATTTATTCAGTCTGTTTTGGTAAATCACCATGGACGGACATAGCGTGCAACTACATGTGTATAAAAAAAAATGCTTTTATCAAAATTCGACAGTTTTACGGTCGCCATAAGATGAAGCCCATTTCTGGGTGAATGGGTACGCCAACAAACAAAATTGTTGAAGTTGGGACGATACCACGAATCCACATGACATTCAAGAGTGTTCAATGCATCTCACTTGCTGTGGATTTTGGGCTAGCGGCGTCATCGGTTCGTATTTCTGGCCAAGACGAACTTTGAGGCCGTTTGAGTCGTTATTGAGAATGACGTTGGCCAGGCCATAACAGTCACCAGCGTGTGCTAAATGTCGATGGTTACCATATGGTACCCATCGGCCTGAAGTGGATAATAAGGTCACCAACGACATGCGACTTTAACATGACAGCTCCAACACGAGCGATTCGAAAGCATGGTCATCTCACGTGAAGGTGAGACGAGGTGGCCTCCGAGATAGTGCAGTTTGACCCCTTGAGGAATTTTCTGAAGTCGCAGGTCTATGCGAATGCGCTAAAGAACTTAATGAAAGACCCTTTTTATCATCTACGGCCAAACCTCAGACCACGGTCGACTGAGTTTTCTGTGCAGCATATAATTTAAGCTCGAATTAGCACATTTTTGTTTAATAAATGTGTTATGCTTGTTTCGTTAAAACTTGCATCAATAAAAATATAACAAAAATTACGCAATTAATTGTTGGTACATATTTATATTTGTTATACAAGTCAGAACAAACCGACCACATAGCCTGCAAGTTTGGCCACCACTGCTTTATATCATTCGATAGGGCAAGTCGAAAGTTCAAGAATTCCGGGAATTTTTCCAAACAAAAAAAATCCAAAAACCTCCTTTTTGAATTGTCATCCAGATAAGTTGGTATTTGTTGATATTTAAACTATCTAATCTCACGTCATGTTCATTTCATGTCAATCGTTGAATAAATGTAGAAGCTTCGAAAGTGTTTCTGACAGTCGACCGACTAGACTAGACGCACAAAACTTCGATCGATCGATCTCTGTTTTGATGACAGTACCTTAAACAAAAAACAACAACGGTATCTGCCTTCTATAAAACACAACCAATCATTTGTGAATACAGTCAAAACCAAACATACAACCACTTGGAACAGCCCAAACCTAATCATTGGCACTAGCCTTTCAGTTTTTTTGTAAATAGAAACTAAATGAAATAAATTTTATTGCCTCTGCCATGAATTCAGTTATCTTTAGGCCTTTCCCAAATACCAGATAAATAAATGATAACTTTTTATATACGTAGTTGGGGCGCCTATTTGACAAATGGAATAATAAACATTTTTTACGCGATATGTAGCAATTTGTTACCTGATGCAGCTCCTCTCTCTATGAGTCACGGTAAACCTACACAAGTCTGTTGTGGTTTTCGCTTGAAATCGGAAACCGAAACGATATCGAAAATAAAGTTTAATCGACACAAACGTTGGTTGATGCTATTATGTTCCGGTTTCCGATTGCAACTGTTTTACGCAGCACTCGTGTTGTCTATCTATGAACGTGTCTATAGATGTCACATGTGGTGACGATTAAATTGATTTTATTATTGTTATTCGCCTTTTTGCCCATGCATCGGTTGGCAACATTTTTTGGTCTCTCAAAATTCCTGGAATTAGCTCCAATTATGGGGAATTCGTTGGTTTTTCCATTCATAACCAGGCGACCACCAAAAATTATCCTTTCCTCTTAATGTGCGGCAACTTTAAAGGTGGTATTTTTTTTTCCTTTAACATCGGAGTTGTGATTTTTCTGCAGCAGTTGAAGGAAGATAAACTTGTGTATTCTAGTTTGAGAGATGCCAGAGGCGACTTGCATCATGCTTTTGTCCTCGAATGAGTGCAATTTTATTTCGAGTCCGACGAACGGCGAAGTTTCAGAAGTTTCTCGTAGCAATTATACACTCTAAGCATTGTCAACTGGCGTCAGTGGAATGAAAGGAGATGTGTCCATGATGAAATCATGAACATTCAGTAAAGGACAATCGGGTCATTGTGGCCACAAAAACTTTTATAATATTGAAGAATATTTAAAGCAGGACTTTCCATCAGCGATTAGAAAAGGATTGAAAATAAATTTCCAAGGATCCACAAACCGATGCTACGCCCTTTTAAGACCATGTGAGCGGGAGAGACAGCAAATGCGGCCCACAAGTGCAATGCATCACTACGGATGAAATTGGTCAACTTTTCATACTTTGACAGTTCCTTTCCCACATAAATCTTTTTATTCGGCCGTTGTCTTAGTTTAGTTTTATCAATTTCGGACGCAACGTACGTATTCTTTGGGCACATCTCTGCAATCCGTCAAATATTTTGTGACAACGGATTCTGAGAGTTTGGGCGTTCATGATGAACTTAATGGCCTTCATATGAGCTCACTACGAACGATCCTTCATTCATATGGAGTCGCAGAGAACTAGGAGTAGAATTTATGAAAACTGACACATCATTGCGATTTTTTGGATCGCGTTTGCCTCTCTTTGTTTATTGCATTCGCAGCTTGACAGTTCGTACAGCGAATGATTGATTCGCAGAGAAACAATTTAAATTCGTTAATTAGGATAATTAAACTAACTTTTGTCGGTACAAAAACTCGATAATTCAATTCACATCTTTTTGCATACCAAGAAGTATGACTATTGGTTTATATTTGCTGTGAAATGGTTGTTTCGGAAATTCGTGTTCGCAGTTCGCGGCGCATATGAGTGGTCCTTTACAGAAAATAGGATTGAATAAAAGCCACTGAAGGATAGACCCGAACTCAACCAACCCTTTTGAAGCCCTTGCTCTCTTGCGAGTTCCCCTCACATTCAGTTCTTTGCAGAATTGTATTGAGGGTTTCTCCTGTTGCGTATAAGTGGAAGAAATTCATTCTAGAGTATTCTCTGTAAGCCAGTTTCCTGTAGGAATCTGAAAATGTAAGATGGTTCATCACAAGCGCTTTCTGGTAGCAACAGGTTCGTGAGATCCGCCCTCTCTGGACTTTAAGAGGAGCCCCAACTGTGCCTTGTTGAAGCCAATCAAGACACGTGGGACTGCTCTGCGCCACCGGTCAACTGGTAACCCACGAAGATGAACAAATTTTTCTTGCAATTCTTCTATGCGAAGTATTTGAGCTAGTAGGCCTAGGTTGCACACGGTATGGACGCCGGTGGTTGGGAATTTCTTTGCGTGTCATCGTGATGTACCTCAGGCACAGTGGAAATTAAGCCACAATGAACACACAATGAACACTTAGTGAACACTGTGGCTTATCTCGAAGGTTCAGAAGTCGTGGCATCTCTTCGTCCATCAGGGTCACAGAAGAACCGTCGTCGATAAAGGCGTATGCCTCCAATTTAACCCCGTATCCGTGCAACTGGACTGGAACAATTCGCAGTAGGACGGGGGGTCTGTCCGATGACTCATGGTTCGCACTGTATCATGACGTGTGTCGAACGTTCGAGTATTTATTCGCCGTGGTTTGACGCACAGCAGGTCGCTATGTAGAAGTGGATGATGTTTCCGTGTGCAACCGTTACTTCCGCATACAAGGACTTGCGGTTTTTTTTGCGTGGCTTTGTAATATTGTTTTTGGAATATACACGCCTTGTCTACTGGTGGACGCCTTGACTACAATTTTTTATCAGTTCTGTCTCCGTGTGGCAAGGTATCCATCAGAGTTTCACTCTGTTTCTTCTACTCAATTCCTTGAGTTTATGTAGGCATTCCCACACCAGCTGGGATTTGATGATGTAGGAGTATAGCGGCTCGACTGCCCGCTAGGCCTTGGAAGAGTCCTATTCAGATCGTCGCCATTGTGTCTTTTCAATTTGTGCTTACTTACTTACTTAAGGTGGCGCTACAGTCCGAGATGAACCTGGGCCTCAACCAACAAGCGTTGCCAGCCAGCTCGATCTTTAGCTAGCTGTCTCCAGTTTCGCACGCATAGTTGGTTGAGGTCCCTTTCCACTTGCGTGCGCCACCTGAGTCGCGGTCTTCCTCTACTGCGCCGTTCCTCGGGGGTGGATTCGAAGACTTTTCGTGCTGCAAGTGGTTAATGAATTTTTGCTGATGTTGGGGCCGATGAGGTGGGTGGTCGCAATTGGTATAGTTTCTGTCAAGATTGATTTGAACGCATCTGTCTATGGCGTAGATTAAAGACACATTTGGTTCTGTCCAAGGCACAAATACGAGTAGCAAGTTCCATTATACAGACGCGATGTGTAATGTCATTTCCATCGAACTGCTCCGCCAACAAGGTCAATGCAAATTCTTAACTTTTGTTAATGACCTTAGCTTTTCTTTCATATCACTAGATAAGCGCGTTTTTCTTTTAGTAAATAAACTTGAAAAATATGCACAACCACGTTTTACTGCAGCAAACCTGAACACACTGAGTAAGCGAAATTATTCTGAAGCTTCGTACGACCATATTGCATTACCTCGTGTGTGTTTCTTTTTCCACATGACTCATCAATTGCAGCATCACATCACACACGTGGGAATACAAACATCCATTAGAAGAGTACGTCAGTAGGCAACAATTCGGGGGGTGAAAAATGGAATTCACAATGTTTAACCCAACGCCGTGTTCAAACGCGACGTGGTCGCCCTTTAAATGGTTTCACTGCTCTGGCCAAAATTAAGTGGTCGATAAATTTTCTCTTTTTTTTGGTGAATTATTTTATGTGGATTGTACGGAAAGGGGAACCTAAACTGAGGACTATATCGTTGCTTTTTTTGTAATTACAATCCATGAAAATCGTTTACCTAGATGAATTCATCAAGTAATGGAGACATCACAGAGGAGTCGCTGTGCTTATTTCAGCCATAAATTTAGTCTTCTCAAAGTTATTGACTGCAATGTTTAACTGCAGCAATAACTTCGGTAGGTATAGGTACTTAGGTGTAGGTAGGTAGGTAGGCCTAAGACCAGACCTAACTCGGTGGATGTACACAGCGGAGTCGGCGAGGGTGTTTACTCAGACACCCTGAGCTCATTTGCAAAGCGTACAGACTCCTAAATTACACCAGCATCTTCCAAGCGGAAGTCCTCGTCATTTGGGAGGCATGACGTCGACTTAAATCTCATCCGAACACAATGCCAATGCAAAGAATAGCTATCTTCGTTGACAATCAATCTGCCATCAAGGCAGTTTCATCGGCCTTCATAAGCTCAAAGTTAGTTCAGGAATGCCGCAATGAACTCGCTGCAGCCGCGGAAGAGTTCAAAAGAAACATATATTGTGTTCGAGGGCATAGAAACATTGTCGGTTACAAGAAAGCCAATGAACTGGCCAAACAAGAAGCTGCGCTGCATGACTGGACTGCTGTGGAGGTACTAGGTTCCACTTGAATTGGTAAAAGCACGAATTACATCACATTTCTTTAAAATAGCTAACCTCAGATGGCCTCGGTCAACTAATTGAGCAATGTATAGGAAGACATGAACAGAGTACAACGTACGACGAACTAACGATCTTCTAAAGAGAACTAGCACAGATATTGCGATTACATGGTCCATGGACACTGGTCGATAGGGTGTTCATGCAGTTAGACCAATGATTCCTCATAACACAAACCAGAATCATTAACTCACTTCCTTTGCTCTTGTGCAGCGCTTGCCAGGGCGAGGAAATGGACTCCAGGCAAATCCTGCCTTGAATCTCTCAACGAGATATCCAGAATGGACTTCAAATAATTACTAATGTCCCGGAACGCCTCGCGATGATTCTAAATGCACATCATGTCGTTTTAATGTATTATTGAGATATCTATAAATCCAACCTGAGGTACTTAAGAAGGACATTAATTAATTAATATGCTTTGCAAAAATCTCATCAAGCGAGTTGGAGATGGGTCACCAAGCGTTCGCCGCGTAGATGCAAATGATATGTGCCTATGGTCTCCATCTCCTGCGGCAATGTGTGTTTTCTGGCTTTGCGGCTTTGTCCCCTATCGGCCAGTGTGCCGTACAGACCGTCACAATCCTAGCTATGGCATGTCGAGTTAGACGAAGGAGATTTTTTGTTTTTGAATCGATTGTACTCAGACCATATTTTTCTTCATGAAGCGCAGTTTGTCAATCTGGTCCATCTGAGGTTAGCCTTGTCAAGGAAGTGCGTGGAGGTATTAGCCTGCACTGCCTGTATTGGGATATACACCTCTTCGGCAAGTGAGCACAGAAGGGCATGGGTTTGCCTAGCCAGTTTGTTGGCCTTTTCATTTCTCATTGCGGCCTGGAACCCAAATAAGGGACATGTGACGCTAGCTCAGCCCGACATTCTTCTACAAGTTTAGAGTCTATAGAGACGGTGGCAATAGCTTTGATGCTTGGCTATCAATATATATGGCAACGTGCTGCATTGGCAGGATATTTGGGTACATTTTGACTTGACGACCTGCTTCCCGGATTGCAAATAGTTCCGATTGGAACATACTGCCCGCTCCGACTCCGCCGCCCATCATAGAGCCGTCAGTGAAGATTGCCCAGTTAAAATCCCTGCCATTTGCCATATCGATCTCTTGAGGATTATAGTGGCAAAGGCGTTTGATAGATCAAGTTTTGGGCCCGTATAGTCTGTGGAAGATGTTACGAGATCTCTCGGTAGAAGGTCTAGGATGGTGCAGTGACCATAGGGTTCTGATGTCCATCACTCAGACTCTCTGAGCCTGATGGGACTGTGTGCTGTAGTGTTTAAGAAGATGTAGCACTACGGTGTGAGCGTCTGTTGATGTCGTCCGTAGAGCGCCTGTGGTGCCAATGCATGCTGTTCTTTGTATTTTTTATGAGTTCTGTCATACTAGTGATCTAGATAATAATACCGCTAAAAAATACCGATCAAAAATACCGCCGTGTTCATCCGTAGGATCAACTTTGGTTGGAGACCACATTTTTTACTGAATGCGTAGAAAGCTACGCACGCCTTCGTAACTTCCTCGTATACTTTTTGCTTCCAGCTGAGTTTGGGATCTAATGCAACGCCTATGTATTTAGCTCTTAGTAGGATAGAGAGAGAGAGAGAGCGATTGATCATTTAGATGGGGAAGCGGGACGATGGGATTTTTGGTTTTAGTGTTGAACAGCATCAGTTCCGTTTTGCTTGAGTTGACAGCTAGGCCTAGGTACTTACTCCACTCAGTGCGCCCTCTATGAATTCACTGATCACAGCCGGAAACTTCCCTGATACTAACATCGCCACATCATCCGCGTACCCTACTTCTTTGACCCCTTCTCTATCTAGTCTTAAAAGTACGTTGTTCCTGCCAATAAGCCAGAACAGAGGGCAGATGTCATATTTAGTGTAGTGTGATTGTAGTCAAATTGTAAGTTCGACAGATTTTACCATTTGTATTTTTTTTATGTACAGGGTGTGCCAAATACAAGTTTCTTTTTAAAAATGCAATAAAATGAACAAAATAAATTTGTTTTCCACGTATTATGGCTTTATTAGTAAGAACAAACATTCCCATTAATTATGAAATACAATGTCGTTCAAGAGGCTGCCTCGGATGGTTTCGCAGGAGCGCATTCTGTCACCCCAATTTTCCAAGACCTTGTTGATGGTTTCGGGCAGTAGCTCACGGATTGCTTGGATGATATTGGCATTTAGTGCATGAATCGTTTCCGGATTGTTGGCATAACATCAGTCCTTTACGATTCCTAACAAAAAGGCGGTCAAATCGAAGCTCCGAGGAGGCCAATTGACATCGCCAAGACGGCTGATAACACGATTTGGGAATTTGGTGCGCAAAAGATCGATTGTGGCATGGGCTGTGTGGCATAGCGCTCCATCTTGCATGAACCCCGAGGTCGTTCAAACCATGTCTTCAATTTCAGTAAAAAAAAAAGTTGAATAACAAATCTGTAACGCCCGAACGACTGAAACGTTGTCCCAGCCTCATTTTCGAAGAAGTTGATGTTCGTGAATTTATTCTCACACTCTAGGGCACAGCAGCCACATTCTCATCTGTGCGCACCGTACGACGACAGGGACAATGGGTGTTGTCCACCAGCATACCATTTTCATGAACTTTTTGCCAAACTTGCGTACAGCAGTCGCAGTGGGGGCTTCATTTTGCCCAAAAGTTGCCCAAAAAACGGACTGCTTGGACTAAAAAGCACTCACTTTGAAAATAAATGTTCAATATTTCCCAACGTTGTTCAAGCGTAAAGCGATTTATTTTGTTCCGCGGAGGTATGGTGCTGACTTCCTGTCAAAATTTCGAGCGGGAAACAGCTGTCAGTGTCAAAATAACCTATGATTTGAAAAAGCAAACACTAGATGACCCACCCTGTTGTACGTAGTCATGACAAAACTTCCTCAATACTTCCACTGAATTAAAGGAGTGCGGATGCCCATGCTGACACTCTGCCGATATATTCTTTAATGCATCCTATAAATATTTTCCACTTTTCAGCTCGACCATATCCCCGCCCGAAAATAATTTAAGCCCCAAACATGAAATTTTAATGAAACCAGAAAAGGTGCCGTGTCCCATTTAACAGCGACAACTTCCACTCTTTATCGAATATTTAGTGAAAAGAGAAAAAATACAAAACTCAGAGCAATGTACTCGTGAAATGACCTATCCTCTGCAGTTTACAGGGGATTACTCCGAGACGCACTGAAATATTTATGAATCACGTTTGCCTCTAGCCGGGCAGCGCGGCGTGAGTTACCTCCGCCCGTGGTTTGCCTTTTTAATTTGTCTTATTCTGTGAGTTTTTTCCCAGTTTTCTGTTTAATCTCCACCCGTGGAGCATGTTCCCTTTTTTTCTTTCATTCAATACGATGCATAGCTTTTGGCGGTTGCCTGCCTTTACATGGTACCAATTTAAATTGATGATGTATGTCCTTCCGGTTTGAATTTGTTGACGGTTTGCATGCTTTAATCGTTCAAAGGGGGAATCCAAAAACCACAGCCTTTCAAATTTAGAGAACTTATGAAACGATTTTTATTTTCAGCGTGTGATCCCGATTTGAAACCGTCGGTTGCAGCAGATCTTGAGCATTTACTCAATCGCTTGGAACGTCTGGTTGAGAGACTCGAACGTTCGGTGTCAGCACGTGAACTAGAAATCGCCAATAAAACCCTCGATTCGGTGCTCGAAAAGAAGCGCAACAGTTTCGATTTGGAATCAACCGATTTGCCGCCAATACCAATTGGGGAATCTGAAGCAAACGAACAGCAGGATAAATCAAAGAGTCTCAACGATCGCATTGAACGCATTGAGAATTCATTGAGCAAATTGAACGACAGCTACAGCAAGGAGAACGACAACGATATTGACGGCAGTTTGGAAAATATCCCAACAACAGTTCTCGAAGAATATCTGCCCGAGGAGGATCAATCGCCGTTGCCACCACCACCGCCACCAATTGTTGAGAGCATGAGTGTGTTGGGTTATCAGGATATCGTCAATGGCCCATTGAGCCAATATTTGACTTTGTCGCAGAAAATTGGCGGCGATGTTGCCACCCACGCGAAATTGGTTAAAGCCGCATTTGAGTAAGTCCACACCCGAGTCAGCCAGTCAAAAGGCTATACTAATCATTTTTCGTTTACAGTGCACAATTGCAGTACGTGATTTTGGCGTCGGAAAGTGCCAAACCATCGCAGGATAGGCAAACGCAGTTGCTGAAGCCCACATCAGACCAAATCAGCGCTATTCAGGCGTTCAGGGAGAAGAATCGCGCTTCTCCATTCTTCAATCATTTGTCCGCTATTAGTGAAAGTATCCCGGCCCTTGGATGGGTCTGCGTTGTAAGTACTCATACTCGTACGAGTGCCAACTGCAAGTGGGACGAATCAAACGTGAACATTACTCTTTCAGGCACCAACACCAGGTCCGCATGTGAAGGAAATGAATGACGCCGGTCAGTTCTACACCAACCGCGTTCTGAAGGACTGGAAAGAGAAGGACCCCACTCACGTGGAATGGTCCCGAGCATGGGTACAGACGCTAACCGAATTGCAGCAATACATCAAGCAGTACCACACCACCGGTCTAGTCTGGTCGGGCAAGGGCGCACCAGCCGGTGTTCCACCACCTCCACCATCGATGGCTGGCTGCCCACCACCACCACCACCGCCAGCTTTTGATCTGGCCTCAATGTCTCTCAACGATGGATCTGCTGACGAACGCAGTGCACTTTTTGCCCAGATCAACCAAGGAGAGAATATTACTAAAAGTAAATTTGCAAACTCAAACACGTCCTATTTCTCGATTCACTGACATCTCTTACTCGTCTTAGATCTTAAGAAGGTCACCTCTGACATGCAAACGCACAAGAATCCAACTTTGCGCACTGGACCAGCTCCGTTCAAAGCACCGCAGCAATTCGGCAACATCCCAGCTCCAGCCAAGTTTGACACTGTGAGAGAGCCTGTATTCACTCGCGACGGCAAGAAGTGGTTGATTGTAAGAATGTGTCCCTCGTCTCGTCGAACATGTTGAATTCTAACCGGCTTACGTTTCAGGAATACCAAAAATCCAATCCCAACCTGATGGTGGAGAACGCCGAGATGAACAATGTCGTCTACATGTTCAGATGCGAGAACTCCACGCTCACCATTAAGGGCAAGGTGAACAACGTAGTTATGGATTCCTGCAAGAAGTGTTCCTTGCTCTTCGACTCGGTGGTCTCGTCAATTGAATTCGTGAACTGCCAAAGTGTTCAAATGCAGGTAAGCTAGCTACTCATGGCTACCCATGACTTCCTGAATGACTCGTGTATTTCTAGGTTCTTGGAAGCGTGCCAACCGTTTCAATTGATAAGACCGATGGTTGCCAAATGTATTTATCGAAGGACTCTCTGGGCGTTGCCATCATCAGCTCCAAGTCGTCCGAAATGAATGTTTCAATTCCAATGGCCAGTGGCGATTTCGTAAGTTAATCTCAAACGACAAAATGCAAGTCCAGACGTTAATTTAACCACTTTTTCATTTCCCTAGATGGAACAAGCTCTTCCGGAACAATTCAGAACCACTATCCAGGGCACCACCCTGAAGACCGTCTGTGTCGACAGTCTCGGTTAAGTCAACCCAACGCGCGCACATCAGTAAACCAAATCAACAGCAACCACCATCAGCCAGTCGTTGAGAAAACATTTAGATATCATTAAATTAAAATTAAAACAAAAACAAATAAATATGTGTAAACAAATTTTTTTTTACTAATTGTATGCGCGTGCGAAAGTATTGTACTAACCAGCAAACAGTAGCACAATGTTGAGGTTATGTAATTTGAATTTTGAGACTCTTCAGACAAACCGCGGCGGCATACTTTCGCATCAAGATTTTATCAATATTAACTTTATATTTAGCAAACGAGTTTGTTTCTTTTGTATTTATGTACCAAAATAAACAATGAAAGGGTGTTTTTTTTTTTTTTTTTAGAAGACAAAAATATAATAATCCCCGAGGAACGGTAGAAAGTATTTATTGTCGGCAGTACTAAACAAATTTAAACAATTTTAACCGTAATTCAATCAAAATTGTATCGATCCTCTTATGGAGTTTATGCTAAAGTAGATAAAATAAGAAAACAATAATTAAAAGAAACCAATTTATACGTGAAAAAGAATTGTGTTGTTTTTTTTTTCTCTTTGCAATCGTGTTTGGGTTCCTTGATCTTGAGGCACTCCATTGTTGGCTGGAGATAGCCCTCACAACACCCGTTGTAAGGTGAACGAATGTACGCAGCGAACACCCTAGGCAAGAGTCCCGATTGGCGTTTGAGTGGGGAGCTAACAACGCGCTGACGTAAAAGAAAATCAAGTTATAAGCGAGCAAGCTGACTCCGATCAATGATCCCAGGACAACTAACAACGACAAGGCGCGATGAAGGACAACGATTTGCGAGTGAGCTCCTGAAATGTAGGCACACTACACTCCGGGGCCGCTTACTAAATGGAAGTGATCCTCAAGCAGTATAGTAATATTACAGCGATCCAGGAAATATGCTAGGACAAGGGATAATGACAAAATATATGTCATTGCAGCTGTCACAAAAGGTTGCACATATTGGAAAGCGCATTCGTTGCGTTGGTTATAGTCGAAGGTCATCGACTTTAAGCCGATAAGAGATTGTCTGGCTGTGATCCGCATCCAAGGCATCCCAACATCAGCCTAATATGTGCACACGTCCTACTGACGAGGCTAAAGACTCTGCCAAAGAAGACTATTACGGCATCTTGGACGGTGCCTTCGGAGACTCCGGAGTACGATGTAAAAATCTCGTTCGGAGACTTCAATGCCAAAATCGGTAAGCAAAACATCTTCGGCGGAGTGATCGGAAAGCACAGCCTCCATCACACGACAACAGATAGCGGCTCCCGACTCGCTGCTCGAGGTTCCCTCGCAAAAGAATCCATACAGCAACCTGGCGATCTCCGGACAGTCCAACCGCCCAACAAATCGACCATGTGCTCGTTGGCGCAAGGCATGTGTCTAATGTCCTGGATGTACTCTGACCATTTCCTCGTGGCAGCACGATTTAGAGCTCGACTGTCCAATGCCAGAAAACTGCAGTAGCCACAAAGAGAAATTTTGACATTGGGCGCCTGATCACACTGGAGATTGGTAGAGCGAAGAGCAACTAAGTGAGAGACTCCGGTAGGCCCATGTCGAACACTAACGCCAACGAGATGTGGTTGCACTGCCGCTCGGCCATCAAAGAGGTAGCGGAAACAGCTTCAGGCTACCTAAAACCACCGATACGAATTTCTTGGAATTGGCGAATGTGAGCAAAAGCCATGTTCAACCGACGAGACATATGTATGCCGAGTTCATAAACGTCGAACTGCAGCAGCCCTGCAAAATTTGCGTTCATAAATATAAATACACTGCATTGACTATGCATGAAAGCAGTCGACAACTGCAAAGCAAGGCGACAGTCAAGTCTGCCATCAAGTTGGCAGTGATTTTTGTTTCGTTGCAGGGAAACCGAAAGTTGGACTTCTTCATTCGAAAGTGGTTCTTAAAAATATTATCCGGAAATTCTCTTATTATTTTAAGGACATTAAGATCCTTTTTGGAGAACGTCTTGACTTTGAATACTTTTTATTTGAAATCATCGCCCTTTTGCTTCGTGTTTTTTGTTTGGCAATGCAATTAAACATCACTCACTTTTGTATCGCCTACTGATGTTGCGTTTATGAATATTTTTTCAATGCTGACCTGCGGCAAACTTGCGGCTGTATTTGTATTCATGAATGCATCGAGAACATATTCTGTGCAGTGCAGGGACAACAATGTTGCAATTATGAACAAAACCATACCAAAAGGCTATGCAACGAAATACGAGAGCAGTGCAAGAGGATAACCGGGCTAGAAGACAAGAGGAGAACAGGCTCCTACGCCTGAAGTAAATGTGTCTGACAACATCCCAGCTTAAGGATATTGAAAATCCTAGGGACAAACAAAAAATATGGGCGTGGCAAAAGGCTTTCGGAACGGCAGCCAGGCTCTTCGAAATTGTGGGGGGTAATCTTGCTACTGACCCGCAGGGAATAGTGGATGTATTTATGCAGCACTTCCAACAGCTGCTTAACGGGTCGGACGAGGAGAGACTGGTACGGAATCAGAAAATCCCAACTCCAGTCGACGAAGTAGTCCTCCCACCCAGCTTTGAAGAAGTCTGCACAGCCATTAAAAAGCTGAAGAACAATAAAGCCGCTGGCAGTTGTGGCGATTAACAAGTGAAATCATGAAAAATCACTCGTATTCCGAATCATCGCAGCAAATCGAAATCAATTATTCAGAAGATTTAAGTTCCAACGGCTTGACATATTAAGCAACTGTACGTCTCACTTAGGTCCGTATGGACCCATTCTGTTGCCCAGAGGGGGAAATGTACTTGTACCCTTAACGCACTCATCGAGACTTTGTACTCGTTGTTTGTGAAGACTAGTACAAAGTCTCTTCGTCCAGCATCTGAAAAAGTTAGATAATCAAATGTTATTAAGTTCTTGCAGGTCTTGGAGGAAGAATTCTCCCATGGTCCTGTATCGCAGTTGGTTGAGGCTAGGACAGTATCCGACATAGTGAGGAGTGTTCTCTCTTTCTTTCACATCGCCGCACCCTCTGCATATGTAGTCATGGGACTGTCAAGTCAGAAAATTTTATTGTTCATTGTGAAGAGAACTAGCTCTGTTTTTTGCCGATTGACACCTAGACCGCATTCTCTGGTCCATTTTTCTAGTTCTAGTCGAAGACTGGGCATTCCCCAGAGACCACGATAGCAACATCGTCTGCATAGGCAATGACCTTGAACCCAATCCTTTCCATAGTCAGTAGAAGGTCATATTGAAGAACGAACTGTCAAAATTTGCGTTACCCAATACCCTGTTAAAAAAAACAAAGTTTAAGTGTGCATTCACCTTCGATTGGGACATACAAACATTAGTCGCAGTCATCTCATACCCAAAAAACCTTGGATACCGGGCTACAAATACCACCAGTCGAAAATATAAATCGTGTCTACCATGTTTTTCCAGTGCTAAATATTGCTCACCGTACATAATAATCAGTTGAGCCACTTGTTCTGCTTTGCATTGTATACTCTACGCCCTGAAGTAAGGAACCTCCGTAGATTTTCTGTTTGGGACCACTCCATTCAAACCATTCACATTAAAAAAATGAATGTAATATCACGCCATTAAGGATCTGGACGTTGTCTCTAAACTCTGAAAAGAGCATCAGCTGTCGCTTATGCCTCGAAGAGATGACTGTTGTGTTAATATGTGTGTTAATAAATACGTCTGTAACAACTACCAGGGCATAGAGACATCCCAAGATATTATGAAGCGGACGTGCCACTATTCTATCCCTCTTCACTGAAGATGAGTTCAGTCACAATCACCTGTGAACTTGGAATGCATCGATTGTAAAATAACCGCAATGATTGGGCCAGAACTCAGCTCTCAACACTTCAAAGAACTACTTTCCCTAAACAGAGTCAGTAGTTCTCAGTCTCATTACTGGGCATAGTCTGCTGGAATAGCATGCTAGGAGGCTACTCAATGATTTCTGCAGAAGTTGCATGGGTGATGAAGATGTTGAGAGTATCTAACTACTGTCCGCCTCTGTCGGTACTCAGATACAGAACGTTAAAAGCGTTGATCTCTGCGATTTAGGCAACATCCCTATGGAGTGATTACATGCCTACACCGACAGTTGTTTCTCACGAGTAGAATTTCTGGGATAACTAATTGAATCTTGGTGGCAATGGGCCGTCAGGGCTAGGTGCCTAACTCAAGCATGAATTTGCTCTAGTGCAAAATCTACGCGTGACATCTAAGCCCATTGCATTTTAACATGTTGCAGAATTGCCGTTAGGAAATCCCCCCATATGGCGAAAATATCTGCGGTGACGATTCATGATTGGTAGCATCTACAAAGCCACGTCCGTCTTCTTCTTATTATTAAGCCTGCAACCCAAGGCCTGACCTGAGCTAAAGCTGGATCTCTTAGTAGAAGGTCCCTGACCCACCGGCTTGCAGTCGTCAATGCCAAGCTGTCTTGCGTCCGCGATAATTTGATCTTTATACCGAAGTCTTCCTCTCCTTCTCGAATAAGGACTCTTAACTGAATTATTAGTGCCCATGCGCTCGATGTGGCCCGACCAAGATAAACAAGTTCCCAACCATTAGTACAAAGTTGAGTGGAAGTTGAGTGGAATATGAACCAAAACCCAACAAGGCTTCAAAATCAACTCAAATAATGTGGGATAAAGGATATCGAACTAGCTGACACATACGCTGAGCTCGATAAATTGCAATCCATCTTCATTTCTTATCCTTTTTCGGCTCATTTCAATTTTATTGAAACATTCGCAAATGTCTAGGAAATTGCCTGATTCGACTGCCAAACCAGATAAATCACAGCACAAATTTTTAACCAGGATCTAAATTGTTTAATTTTATCTAGAAATCGTACTCCATTCATACTTTCAAAATAAAATTAAACTCAATGTGTAATCACACAGAATTCCGCTCCGGAATATTTCCCATTCAATTACCCGTAACTTGGCATCACTTGGACACGAAAGAGAACGCCACATATGCCTGCCACAATTGAGTATCCCTTTTTGTTTTGAATTTTATTTGACAGCCACAAAGCGAAAAGACAATTGCTAACGCTTTCAAACAAAAAGTGAAAAACATTTGTAGAAAATTCCAATTATACTCAATAAAAATCGTTCATATCTGGAAGTATCTCAATGCAGGAACCCGAAGAACAAGCGCCTGTAATTCAGCAGCCGGCTGAAACGGCCGCAAAGCCCGAAGAAGCCTGTGAAAAAGATCCTGAAAGCGACGGGGTGGACGACGACAACGACGATGAGGTGAGTATGAGTGGTGTACCCATTAGCATAAACGAGCGCCAATGACGCCTTTCTTGTGCAGTCCAAGGGCGAGAACTTCGAAGGTTTCAATGGAACAGGACGAACTGTGACCTTACAGATGCTCATGGCCGCGAATGTACTACAACCGGGCAAATCGGCGATGACCATTGAATACCTGGGCCAGAAATTCGTCGGGGACCTATTGGCGGATGGGAAAATAAAATCGCAAGAAACCGAAACGATTTTCCTCACACCCAGTGCCTGGGCGATGCACTGCAAGCGCATCATCAATCCGGAGAAGAAATCCGGCTGTGGTTGGGCGTCCGTGAAGTATAAGGGCAAAAAATTGGACGCATACAAGGCGACTTGGTTGCGCAAGTGTGCCCTGCAAAAGGACTCAACGCCGGAAGATGGTATGTGCGTTGAAAATCACTATATTCAGTGGCATTAGGTTTCCTCAATGGTTTCAGATCTCGATGGTGATGTTGATAAAAAACCAGAATCTCCACAGCCAGTCATCAAGCGTACGGTGTTCCAGCACAACACCATCAGCAATCGGAACGTGATGCAGTGAGTAAAAATTACAATGGGTTCAGATGGCTTCGTTTGTGGGTTGGTTACGGGAGCTTATGACTAATGTGTGTTTTTTTTTGTGTTTCAGTGACGCGAACGCTTTGATTGAAGCGGTTCCCTTTGCGGCGGTTAACAAGTTGCAGCCATTCCTGCTTACCATCAACACTTCGGCTCTGTTCTTGGCCGATTTTCATTCGCATCTGACAATGCATGAGGTGTGCGGCTATTTCGCTGGGACGTGGGATGTCAATTCACACAGTAAGTGGTTTGTAGCCGATGATAGGATATTCATTTTCTCTGTGTTCCTTTGCAACCTGGGGTTAAAAGTTTTGCAATTCTCTTTACCGACTTCCTTGGGCATATGACCAAATGTCTGTTCCAGCAGAAGAGGATTCATTTCGTTGCCAATTTGGCAAAGGCTTCCACTCTTCAAACTCAAATCGAAGCCGTTTTATGTTTATTTCGATTCTATTGCCTCGAGGTATATGATTCATGTCCTTTTCTGATGTTCCCCTTTGCGTGGCGCTATAATCCGAGGTTATCGCCGACTCTCAGCCTGTGGGACAACGCCACAGAGGACGTCCGCGCTCGATGTGGCGCTCACAATTCGAGGAGAACCTCAGTCGGCTTGGTGTGCGAAACTGAAAACACCTGGCGAAAGATCGTGCTGGTTTGAGACGCTGGGGTGAGGCCCATGTCAGAGATTAAGTTGGTCCTCACTTCACAGAGCTGGCAATGGTCATCCACATGTGGGCGCAACATTAAACGTGGACGTCCTCTGCCGAGTTATCCTCCTGGCATGGAGTGCACAATTTTCGTTTAACTTCCACATATTTGTGCACTACATTACCGACATATCTACTCTCCTGTCAAACTATTTCCTTTGTTGCCCCTCAGACTATACAACAAAGCCTTAAACTAGGTCTTCACACCTGAACAGACTCCAGACTAATCATCATCTCTCATTTTCCAATCCAGCATTGGCCATCACGAAGGCGTACCCATGCAGAAACTCTCGCTTCGATCGTCAGAAGGCAGCCGACGTCGAACACGAGATTCAGAAGTGCATCATGAAGGATCAGCTCATCCTGGTCGGATGGTATCATTCGCATCCGAAATTCCAAGCCGAACCCACACTCCGTGACTGTGACTCGCAGTTGGATTATCAAATAAAAATGCGAGGACCCTCTGAGGTTACATACACGCCGTGCATCGGACTGATCATCTGTAAGTCGAGAGCGCATTGAAAACTTGTATTGCCCTACTGTCATGTGTTGCCCATTTTCAGCTCCATACTTTGATGAAAATCCCACCATGGAGTCGGTGGCGAAATCCATCTGGGTTGTTCCCCCGCCGGAGAATCGCCAAACCATGGAATACGGCCGCCCAATGTTGATGCAGTACTCCGTGCTGCCGGACAAAGAGTTCCCCGAGGAATTGCGCAACGAAATCCACGCCTGCGTCGACTACTATCAACGGTTCCGCAATGAACTCGTCAAGTTTGGGGCCGTGTACAAAGAGGACACCACCTACATGGAGAAGCTTAAGAACTCGCTGTACCCGAAGTTCCCAAGGGAGTTAACGGACAAGACAGTTTGGAACTACGTTCGTTCAGCTCTCGGCTTTGACGAGGACGATGAATTCGTTCTGCCCGCAACGGCAAAGGTGGAGACGATCAAGGAAGAAGTGAAGCCCGAACCGGTCCAGGTCAAGATCGAAACCATAAAGGAAGAGGCAGAGATAAAGTCGGAAAAGACATCTGCGAGCGAACTGAAGGTCTTGTCCCTTCAAGAGCAACTATGTCTGCCATCGGGACTAAACATGAATCCCACGAGGTTATGTTCCCCACTGGCGACACCCAATCCACCGGCCATTCCGATCCCCAGCACAACGCCCATCCCAGCTCTGGTCCCAGCACCAGTCTCATCAACGACCAGTACTACGCCGACGGCCACATCATCGCCTCGCGACAGCCCGATCACGATTCCGTCGAATTCCGCCAGTCCAGCTAAATTTGAGATTCCAGTGCGAGCCAGCCCGTCGCCCGCCAAGTCAGACACTTCATCCAATCGCACTCGTAACTCGCCAGCGCCCAGCCCTGGCAAGTTCAGCGTGAGCGACATCTCGCGCAACAGCCCGAGCATTACGCCGAACAAGTATGAACCGCAACCGTCGCCACTGGTCACGTCGGGCGGCTCGACCAATGACCTCATGGCCGCTAGCTTGGCATCGCTAGCCGGTCAACTACCTCCGAACTTCCTCCAAACAGACATTGCATCACTTTTCAGGGGACACTCCTCGGGGAAGGACTACGGAAGTTCATCGCTCAACCAGTTGGCAGCCGCCGCTGCGAAGGTTGGCAACAAGTCGAATGTTGACCATTCTAATCCGCCGCCAATGGATGCGAGTGTTTACACCACGGCGGCAGGTTTCAACATACCAGGCCCCTCACGGCCCGCAATGGAGCAGTCGTCTTCGTCATGCTCGTCGACTGCGTCCTCCAAGTCGATGTCGAAGCAGGAACGCTCTGAATCGCGTTCGTCCAAGACTTCGGCCAGCAATTCGTACAAAACAAAGTTGATGAAGGAGCTGGACGACCTGAAGAACGATCCACTGAAGATGAGTGAGCTCATGCGTTCGCCGGAGTACGCCGCACTCTTGCTTCAGCAGGCTGAAGCTCTGGGTGCCACCACTCTGGGCACTCTGGGCTTTGGTGCAGATTTTTCATACCTCACCGGAGCCAGCAGCAGTGGGAATTCGAAGAAGCAGCAGAACACTCCCTTGGCCGCCGACTACAACAACTTACTGCAAGCCTCGAAACTGCTCGGCTACGATTCGTACATGCAGCAAACGAAGACCAGCAACGACTTGAACGCATTCCTTCAGCAGCAGATGGCGGGCGTTTCTGCCGCGACTTCATCCACGTCGTCGAAGAAACAACAGCAGCAGGCACAACAGGCCCAGCAGCAAGCACCTCACCCGGATTACACTACACTCCTTCAGACGTACTCCAAGCTCTTCGACACAAGCAATCAATACGGATCCGGCAAGCCGACATCTGCTCACCACGAGCTGTCCGCTTTGTTAGCCGCCGGTGTGGGCGGAATGGCCGGCGTTGGAGGCGGTTCGAACTCATCGTCTAGCAGCAGCAAGAAGAAACAAGAAGCTCAGCAGCAGAACGACATGCTCAACCAACTGCTGCAGTCTGAGAAGAACCAATCCGACCTCAACGCGCTGCTCTATCATCAGAACAAGGCGGCCGCTGATCTAAATGCCCTCTTCGCCCAACCCTCGTCGAGCAGTGGGTCTTCGTCCGCGAAGAACGCAGCCACTGATCCAGCAGCTTACTACAACCAGCTGGCGCAGGAGAAGATTCAAGACTACGCCGCGTTCTTCCAGCAGCATCACGGCAAATACGGAATCCCAGATCCATTGTCCAAGTCTACACTGGCTGCAAACAATCTGTTCATGTCGCCATCGGCTCTGCTGAAACTCCAACAGGAGTCGCTGAACGCGATGATGATGAAGCCGCCAAAATCCACCTCGTCGTCGTCATCATCGTCCCGAGCTCGCGAGTCGTCCGCGTCTCCAGCTCAGGAGCGCCTAACACCCACAAAGAGTGGTCGTGACAACTCAGGCGGGGGCTCCCAGTCGGGCATCAAATACAATTTCAGCGCCGTCGACCTAGCCATCTCCAGTGTATCGAGCAATACTCCATCGCCGGCCCCATCCGATGGCAGTGGATCATCGAGGCGCCCTTCAAATACTCCCCCAGTGGACCTCAGCCGATTGTATTCCGAACTGGCTCCACCCACCAAGAAGCGCATGGAGTTCTCGTCAATAGCCGATCTGGCTGCGCCACCTCCGAAGATCCCAAAACCCAATCCGGACCGCGATGACATTTTGAATTTGTCCTCAAACGAGTGAAGAACTTTTCGATTCCATACATCGCATCGCATCCACGCATATATCTCCACTTTTACATCTCATTCTTGTAAGCATTTAAGTATCGGTACCAGTATTCTCTGATTTCGGACACAACTCTTTGGCAACCGAGAACGGAGGTTTGCTCCTTGAATTTGAACACTCACAACGTGGGTAAATAAATTATAAATATTTAAGAACAATGTCTGTTGTGTTGGCTTTTTTTTTATTTTATTTCGCTTCTGCAGCAAACCACTCGTGCTGGGTTGGGTTAGGTTAGGCCAAAGCGGTCCAACAAGGCCTTTCCAAGAATTCTGTACATCTGTGGTTATTTATTATTACTCGTGTATTACCAGCGGAGAAAGCAGAAGCTTCGAAGGCAATTTCCAACCATCACAGCCCGATGATCCAGATTTTGTCACAGCGCCAGACATCGAACAGTGTGTTATTTTGCGAATCTAGTGGAACTTAATTCAAAAATCAAAGTCCTCCGAATGACAAAAGTTTGGCATCAAACGACAGGTATAACGTCAGGTATTAACGTTCCGCAAAATAAAAAATGTCATGGAAACGGTATTTACCGTTGAGTGACATCGCAAACAGCAAACAGCAAACATTTTCGAGCAAGAGAAATGTATAACAGTTGCATTGACTCAAACATGTGACTCAAATTCATCGTGTTCGTGTTCCATTAAGTAGCAACTAGCCTTCTAATTTGTTTTCAATTTCTTGCCTGTTATTTAAGAATTCTTTTTGGTAAGTTTAAACCTTGTACAACCTCAGCAAATGGTAGTAATTACCGATTTGCTTGAAGGCCTTAGAATTATCCTTTTGTTTTTATATTGATCATCGTCTATTACACATTTCTTACAAGTTAGACATTAAGAAATGGCAAGCAAGATCACAGGAAGAAAAACGTTTAATTGCGAACAAGAAAAGCCACATTCAAAAACGATTTCGGTATGAAATGGGACTGCTAGTTGACATGCCAAAGCAAGTAGCCGGCAATACGAATGATGGTAACACAGCGCGAACATTTTTTAGAAGCGTTGAGATGAGAGCGGATATAACAGGCATCAGTAGTGATCTGATCTACCATTGCCCAATTTTACTCGAAGTAATATCGAGTGAATATGAAATTGATGCAAACAAGTTTGCAAACTATGCCAATGAAGCAAAAAACATATACATATCTAGCGCACTAAGCATGGTACCACATGCCTGCAAGCATACATAAACTTCTGATACACTCAAAAATTACGAATAGAGATGTATTTAAAAGGCTTTTAATATCGTCAGATCCATATCTTTCGAGTCGTGGCACAGCGCCCCATAGAAAAAGGAAACCACTACCTCAAGAATGTGTGTTAAATATAGCCCTGTTAAAGGCTCCCAAAGTACGAGTAGCACCACCTAGTAGCAGTTCCGATGGAGACGATGATGAGAGCCACTAACTTCAAGTCAAGAAAAAAACATAAATTAAATCAACAAATAAAGAATTATAAAAATTTGCTAATCTTTTATTTATGTTTGACTTACAAATGATGAGTGTGTGTACTGTGTTAGTTTCATCAAAAATCTGTCTTTTTCTGAGTACAGTGGTGAAGAATTGAACAAAATCGGGCCAGTGGTATTTTAGTTAGAGACGTTTGCATCCATGAGGTTTATGAAGGATGGATGGCGTGGGCTATACGCCCCCAATCGGTGACCACATATGGCTATAGGTTTTAAAAACTTGATAAAATTACTTTTTTTTCTTCACCGAATAGAAAAATCCAAAGTTTAGCTATCCCAAGCGCAACAGGAATAAAGTTTCGCTAGATGTGGAAAATAACACACTGTGAGGCGTCTACAACGAAACTAACCCAGCGTACGATCCGGTAGGAAGACCACACAACGGCCGAAGAAATTTCGGGAATTATTCAACGAGGAAGGCAGTCGCAGCCGACAAAATTTCACCCCGAAGCGAATGCCACAGACGGTGATGATACTTATAATCATCATCATGAACAATTGTATTAATAATTGCTACTTGCCACTTGCGAGGAAAGAAAAGCTAAAATTGTTGCAATACCAAAAAAGGGGAACGCTGCTAGTGCCGGCCTATATTGCGCTTGAGTAATATAAGCTAGATCCACAGAAACTAAAGCGATGGTCCACCGACCTAAACATCATCCCGGATACGAAGTATGGATTCAGAGGGAAAAACATTCGACGCTACATCCTCTAATGAAGTTCCACCACGATGTTGTAGCTTCCTGGACGTGAAAACGGCCTTCGACACTCATCTACAGGCTGAATCAGATGGGATTCCACCACTCCAACCTGATCAGAATAGTCTATAGCTTTCTACGTCGAAGTGAAAGGCAGCCAATCAACTGAGCCCGTTTAAACTTATTCCGGTTTTCCTCAGTAGGGTTGGCTTGTATGCCTCAGCCTCAGAGTCATTCCATGTATTTTCTCATCGGCTCGCTATCTTGAACCTGAGAAACACCATCCCCCGACAACTCTCCCTCAACGCGCTAGATCTTTCTTTAGAACTTTCGGACCAAGCGAGCAGAACTTCCCAACGACATCTAACAACGAACTGCATGGCTTCTACAAGAGCAGCGATAGCAGTCATCATCGAGGCTAAATCGGCCACCACAAAAAATCGACAGTGGTTAGTATAGGATTTTTTAGCTTTTTCCTAGTTCATCTTCCAACTGCCACAGCGGTCCAACTAGATGTCGTCGGATGCACTCCAGTGATATCTGAGTCGATTAATACACGTAGGAACACATCATCACAGGTGTACAGAAGACGTACGTACGTCTAATTGCGCAGCTGTGGCCGCTGGAAGATGAACTAGGAAAAAAGCAAAAAAATCGTATACTGGCCCCACTGTATCAGTATTTTCTCGCAAAAAGGGGGTGTGTCCCTCTAGCATCTCGGCTTCGTGTTTCTTCTTGTTAATATGATTTAAAGTTATGCGACGTCTAGCCTCCTTCCAGGAGTGCACATGGATGGAGTACATGCATGTACGTGGCCATTCAAAGGCCAAAATATGTTCTGAACTTCCATCTTTCGTGACTAGAGCTAAACTCACTTGAAACAAACAAGAAAAATCATGTGCGATCGATGAAATAAACTCAATCAAATCAGAATTAATGTAAATTTCTGAAATTCTTGTTTGTCACTCCCCAGACAGGTTTTCGCCCAGATTCGATGCAAAGCAAACAAAATTTGTTTACTTCGAAGTCCTATCCTCTCAGATACAGCGACGGTCGGCCAGCTAATATAAATAGCAACACCGGTACCTGGCCCACAGTCAGTTATAGATTATTTTCCCAACAGTTACAGATCGCGCTTGAGAGTCAGTTATGAGTGATTATAAGGTAAATCCGGTGATGGTGATGGGAATAAGTTGTGTGCCACTCAGTAGGTGACTGTGAATCGTGTTAAAATGTGATTCCCTTCGAATAGAAGTGACTCCCTTTGTATTAAACTGCACACGGAATTTCACCACGTTTCTGGATCTGAAAATTTGACACTCTCGCTAAGCCATCGGATTCCGCAATTATTTTTGTTGTAGTCTCTGACCCATTGTCAGTGTCTCTAAGGCCGTTGTTCATTTGCATAGTGGCTGTGCGCGCATATCGAAGTAAACAAGTGACATGACCAGATCCAGTCTTATTAATATTTGAATAATATTAAACGCTCTTTAGCTGTTTTCTTCTCAGTCTTAATCAGTGAATATGGAATAATCGTTTTAGATTGAACGCTGGAAGCGTTTGGAGCTTTTTGTGGGTGGTTTTCAAACTGTGTCTTCGGTTCAAACCCCCTTATGAATATGTGAGGAAACAGCTGGTGATACACTGAATTGAAAAGGATAATTAAATGTAGTTCGCCGATAATCCGGATACGAAACGTTTCTGAAACGAATATGAAGCTAAAACCAGAAATAATGTAGTATAGAGACAGCTGACTTTTCTCTTGTCCCTCATTATTTCGTGAATAACAGTCAAAAACTCGTGAATAACTGTCAAAAGGATTCTCAAAGTCGTCAAGGGATAAGACGTCAATAAGCTGTGAAGTCTGCTATCTCTATAGTACCTGATTTCTGGTTAAAACAAAGTTCTATCTGTTTTCATCGTTCGACGAAACTCAAGCAATGATCTTTAAAACTGACAATTAAAACAAACTGCTGTTTAATAAAATATGAGTAATAAGAGACTTCACCGGAGAAACGTTTGCTTTAAGCAATTCCTAATTGTTTGTGCAAAAATGCCTAAAGTTTACTTCTCCTGGAGAATAGCCACTCTAACTAGTCAGGGACTTCGTCTACCATTTCTCAGCGGTAGATAATAAAATCAGCGTCGGGATCAAACGCAGAATAACCGCTTACCAACCGTTGTTTCTTTCCGCTCAAGAACCGATCTGATTTTATATAAGACCCTGATCATCCTCCTGCTCTACGGCGCAGTGTCATGAACCATTTCAAATGCGGAAGAATTTTGCGTCTGAAGGGGTACTAGTTCGAAGGGTACTTTTCGAATGGAGACATACCATCCATGCCCATCGCTACTGCAAATCATCTAATGAAGTTTGAAACGCTTACTCACACAAATCGTAGACGATCTACCGGCACTGGGTGCCTCATCACAAAAGATCGATGGCATACTATCGATCCCTAACGCTCGCGTAGCCTTATCAGAATGAGTGGATACAACTTCAGGAACATTATCGGCATCATGACCGGGCTTTGTGCAACACATGCCTTCAGATTAGGCCTCTCCTCTAATGATTTCTGCAGAAGCTGCAGCGACGAAGAGGTGGAAGACACTTCTACACATCTTCTATGTAACTGCAGTGCTCTTTTGTCCCGTAGAAAACGTCACCTAGACTCTTAATATTTCAACAACCTGACGGAACTAATGAGCATTTGTATCAGTCAACTCATCCGCTTTATTGGTATGCGGAATAGGAAAAAAAAGATCCGCGTGATAACACAACGGGCTTTCTCTGGCCTAAGTGTGACTACCGCCAACCTAACCTAGCCTACGTTACTGGCATCTGGAGGAGAAGATTCAACCACCAACTGTACAGCGACATGAGTATGGTTAGAGGTCTACTAATCCAATACCTAAGGTGGATAGACCTTATAAAGAACGCGGACAATTCGGCTCCGGTTCGAAGAGTCTTCAACTCCAAGGGACGCCAACCTGCTCAATGTGCGTAATTTCAAGCAAATAGCCAGAGATCGCACTGACTGGAGAGGCTTGTTGGTCTAGTCTCCCAACTCCCAAGTCTACCCCGGACTGTGGCGCCAAACAAACAAAAGTAGTACATGATCGAAATGCTCCATATTAACCATTCTAACTGTCACCCTAGGAAGGAAATTTGTCAGGCAGATAAAGCAAAATGGCCATTAAATGTCATTAAATAATTAGTTAGTATTTATTCCTGTCATTTGTGGTTTGTTGTAAGAAATAAACGTTCATAGACTCGAGAATGTATTTTAAAGACCAAATTCGAATGACCATTGACTTCGTTTTCGTCGTTCTTCATTTCGACTCTCTGAGTTACGTCACAGTCCGTTACTGATCTTGATCTCGCGCTGTAACCAGAAATAAGAGAGCAAGGAGATATCGAACTTCTACCTCCATTGCCCCTTGATTTCAGCTGACAGAGTTTCTTTTATACAACGTTGTGATCCAGTCTCAAACCGGGGAAGTGGATCAGTGGAATTTGTAAGAGTATGTTGAATACAAGGAAAATCCACTTTTTCGTGGTCTCGGACAAGGGGTAATTCTTGTTCAAGTTGGATATCTTCTTGCCTTCCTATTTTCAGCTTGTAACACTAGTCAGCAAAAAGGAGATTTAGCTCATTGACTAAATTTCTATTCAGTAAAAGACGCAAACTGGCTTTCCTTCATATGGACTTCAACTGTCGTGTGTCGAAACTCGAATGTTTACTCGTTTCTCCAGCTTCTGCAATAATGCAATAACTACGTTGCGACTTGCGAGTGCTATTGTTCTCTGACGAGTGGAAGGGACTGCCATTTTTCTTTTTAACACCGAATGGCGAAGTTTGAGAAACCTTTTCTAGACCTCCGTGCCAATCATGGTATAAATGACTGTCTGACTGCTTCATATACACAGTAGGCCGTGAAGACCCCATTTATCACATAGCAGTGATAAGAACACTTCCACGGCGCATGTTATTCGAGTAAATATCATTTCCTGCTCAAGAGTTCGTATCAAGTTCCCAGCTGTTTGCTGAAACTCGTTTATAACAAACAATCTCCCGAATTACGAATACAGAGTCAAGTCGAACGACACAGCTTAGGCCGCTTTTACACATGCTAAATTCGTCTGCAACTCTCCATTCTTGTAGGAAAGGGAGGTGAAACGTGCAAGGAGTAGCCCGAGTTGCGTGTGCTAGATAATTGCAATTGATCCTTCGTATTCCCCTTTATCTCTTTTCGTTTTTTCGAATTGCTTTATTCTTGCATTCTCAGTGTTGGGTATTGGAAGCATGCTATGCATATGTATGATAGAGATGACACGTGTGGGAAGCGGAAAGATTGAGCAGGAATTCCAACTGGGGTGATTTCTACGTGTAAAAGTGGCTTGCTATCACAAAAGGGAATTGCAGAAGATCGTGAGTAAAAAGTTGTGCCGCTTTTACACGGCCTTACGAGTCACGGAATAATGAGCCCGACACGACTCCTTATTCGAAACAAATGCGACAGCCGTGTGAGTAATTGGGTTGAATATTCTAAGGAAGAGATTTAGGGCAGGTTAGGTTGGAGTGGCTGACTGCAGAAGGCCGTCACACTTAGGCCGAAGTATGTAGGCTCACTGTGACAAACGCTTTAGCTGGCTAATCCTGATGCTATTTAGTTCGCTGAGATTATTGAAATAGTGGGCATCTAAATGTAAGTACCTACAATTTACCAGAGCGCTACATGAGCAGAGGGGATGGTTTGTGGTCTCTAGCTCCTCCCGTTCATACAACTTCTGCAAAAGTCATTGCATGGGACACCTAGCGCAGTGTCCGGTTATGATGCCAATGAGCGTCCTGAGTAAATGTTTGCTTAGTCTGATCTGACAGATTGGTCGTTTAAGATTTAGTGCTGGCCTTATGCCCATGGTTTGAGGGCAGGTGATGCCATCTAGCCACTTGTGGTTGATTGTTTGAGTCTTGATGAGGTGGTAGGCTGTAGCGATCGGCATTGAAGGTGGATCTCCTCATGGTGTTAGAGAAAATGTTTTACCTCGAGCTCATCGGCTTTTCATTTGCCCGGCATGTCACAGTGTCCCTGCACCCACATGAGGTGTGTATTGAAATGCTCAGCCATCTCGTTAAGAGACCGCCTGCAATTAAGGGATGATTTTGAGTTGAACATGGTATTGTCCAAGGACTGCGTCCTAGCTGTCGGAACAGACGGTGATATCGCTTTCGGATCGTTCTTGAGCAGGGACAGTGCCATTTTGATCGCAATGGCTTCTGGCTGATAAAATGTACTGTGGTCAGGAAGCTTGAAGGAGAGCTCTTTGGAATCGACACCTACACGCCTTCGTCAGTCTATCTGTGAAGATATGCAGGAAATCATCCAGCGTCTGCTTGTCAGACATCCAATCCGATCTGGAAGGAATGCTGGTGGAGAATTTCCTCTCGAAGGTAGCTTGGAGTAGAGGGCGATCGGTGTCGTTGAAATGGAAGTTGTATTCGTTAAGAGTGGTTAAGTGACCGATGGTGAGTTCACAACCTAAGTCGAAGTGTTTTGCGTTTCAGGACTGTGCGGGTTGCTACTTATTAGGTAAACTAATAGTTCTAGTGGATGGAGCTGGCGGAAGATGGAGGAATGTGGAGGAGTATGTTAAGTGCATCAGAAGGTGTGCTTCTCAAGGCTCCACTCATACACATGCAGGCCAGTCTTTGCACCCGGTTGATTGCCTTGCTTAATGACTGAGACTCCGTTCATTCGGGAAGGGATATCATTGATAGACCTTACAGATTAGTGATACATACACAATTTTAGGCAATAGAGATTACACAACACATTTTGTTCACTTAAACCAAATCATTTACCACAAATTTATCGTAAACTAGTACCTGTCCGGCTTTGGTTGTCATTTCTCATCGGAGGACCTCCGCTGTCCCAATGCTCTGCCCGAGGGTCAGAATTCCCCACAAAAATGCGCATACGGTCTGTATGCCGAACAATTGTCAGGCTCGGCGTTCACTGCACCGCGCACGGAGAACATGAGATCTTGGCTTTATCGCATTCGACCAACCGCAGTCCACGAACCGTTCGCGAAGTACGAAGATGTGCCGTACCTCACGTCCGACTGGGATAAACAGCATCCGAATCCAAATCAGATGCGCTGGAGTCCCTTCGACATCCCCATGACGGGGAGTGTGAATTTCGTCGATGGACTGCACACAATATGCGGAGCGGGGGATATTCGCGGCCGTCATGGCATCGCCATCCACGTGTACCTATGCAACGCGTCAATGAAGAACGCCGCGTTCTACAACAGCGACGGGGACTTTCTTATTGGTGAGATGAAAGCATTTTAAGTGAAACGATTTTTCATCTTTCTGATAGTTCCGCAGCAAGGAACCTTAGACGTGGTCACTGAGTTCGGCCGGATGAAGGTGCAGGCGAACGAGATATGCGTCGTACAACAGGGAATGCGATTCGCCGTGCATGTCGACGGACCTGCAAGGGGCTACGTCTTAGAAGTGTTTGACAATCACTTTCGCCTGCCAGACCTTGGGCCGATCGGTGCCAACGGCCTGGCAAATCCAAGAGATTTCCAGACTCCCGTGGCCTACTTTGAGGACCTTGAAGTCAGCGGTAAATGGTTATATCAGCTTCCGGGTTGCCCCAAATTAATGAAATCCCCTTTCAGAGTACAGCATAGTTACGAAATTCCAAGGAGCATTATTCGTGGCCAAACAGAAGCATTCGCCCTTCGACGTGGTCGCCTGGCATGGGAACTACGTCCCATACAAGTATGACCTCTCCAAGTTCATGGTCATCAATTCGGTTAGCTTCGATCACTGCGACCCGAGCATTTTCACCGTCCTCACATGTCCGAGTTCAAGGGTGGGCACGGCTATTGCAGATTTTGTCATATTCCCGCCAAGGTGGTCGGTGCAAGAGCACACATTCAGACCCCCTTACTACCACAGTGAGTACGATCGGTTAACGAATGCGGTCATTGACTAATCCATTCTCTCTAGGGAATTGCATGAGTGAGTTCATGGGCCTCATCCTGGGCAAGTATGAGGCAAAGGAGGACGGATTCCTTGCTGGCGGGGCATCGCTACACTCGATGATGACACCACACGGCCCGGACAGGAAGTGCTTTGACGGAGCTTCTAATGCGACGCTTAAACCGGAGAGGATCGCCGACGGCACTCAGGTGAGATTTATGAATGAAAGTATGCGTATTTAGGTGCATGACATGACTCGTTTAAGGCTTTCATGTTTGAGTCATCGCTGAGCATGGCCGTTACGAAATGGGGAGAAGAAACCTGCCGCAAACTTGACGCCAAGTACTACGAATGCTGGCAAGCTCTGGAGAAAAACTTTAAATTATAATTTCGTAAAAGAAGGCGAATAAAATGAGGTGTTTGTATCGAATATGGTTTTGTTTCCTTTCAATTTATTGTGTAAGCGAAAGTATGAGTACTTAGCTTCAATGAAAGAACCTTCTAATTAGAGCCAGGATCAGATAAACAATTGAAGCATTTCAGACCACGGGTACATAACTCACAATCTGACTTGGATCTTGGATCAGATATCCTCTCAGAGTACTCTCTCAGGGCGAAGAGTATGTTAAGACAAATTACAAATAATTCACCCAGATTTGCCTTTCGTAGGCCCAACAGCCTTATCTGAGGAAGCTTAGAGTACACGCGGCAGTTAATCGAACAATGAACAATGTCCAGTCGTAATCCAAGTAGACGCACTGGAAGTACATTGCAATAGTACGGTCGATACTGGTGTATGGCGTATTGTCCGGTGGACGGCACTACAAGTCAAACAAAATCTTATTCAGACAAGCAGAATAGAGAGATATATTACAGGGGCACTCAGATCAACGATACTTACAGCATGCTTACAGCTACGGTTGGGTAAAAACTCAGAACAAAGGGCGCATGTCCTCCAAAATTCGAAGATCGCAGAGGTAGCAGACTATCTGATGACGCCTTACCTGCACTTCGAAATAAAGCACTATACTATATTCGAGAGAAGATTGGAAAGATTCAGACAAAGTGCGTACCCCGACTGCAATGGAAATCTACACATCCGATTATGGCACAGGTTATGGCATGTACGAGGGGCGTTCAATATATTCTCGGTATCGATATGAAGGAAAATGCAAATTCAATTTAAATTGTTTTTATTTTTCAATATAATCTCCCCTAACATCAATGCATTTGTTACATCTTAAGATAAGCTTTTTTAAGCCTTCAAAAAAATTAATTTACTCTTTCTCTGCAAAATACCCATTTATTGCCGACTTGAGTTCTTCATCATCCGAAAATCTTTTTCCACGAAGACATTTTTTCAAATCCGGAAACAGGAAATAATCACTAGGGGCAACGTCTGGACTATAGGGTGGGTGTTGGATTTCTTCGAAACCACAATCTCGCGCAGCAGCCTAGGAAACTCGCTCCGTGTGAACAGGAGCGTTGTCATGAAGAAGCAACACACCCGCTGCGAGTTTACCCCGTCTTTTCTTTTTAATTTCCTCCCACAAATTATGCAAAGTGGAAGCGTAGGATGTGGCGTTGATGGTTTCACCTTTTTTTTGTACTCAGTGAGCAAGATTCCCTTTGAGTCCCAAAAAACTGTGGCCATGAGCTTCCCGGCAGACGGAGTGACTTTGAACTTCTTCGGGGGTTCTGTTCCTTTTTTATGCCACTGCATGGACTCTTGTTTGCTTTCAGGGTCATAGTGGTGGACCCATGTTTCGTCATCAGTAACAATTCGATCCATAACACCGTCCGCGTTCTCACTACACATCTCCAAAAGCTCTCTACAGCATGTGATTCTCACTTTTTTCTGAGGCGCTGTGAGCATTCATGGCACCCACCTTGCACTGACCTTTGAAAGGTTAAGATGGTCATGACGAATGGTGTGAATGGTACCAATTGAAAGCTTGGTGATCTCTGCCATCATTTTCACCTTTATTCATCCTCAAGAACAAGTTGTTCGACTTCTTTGATGCTTTCTGCCGTACAAGCAGTAGCCGGGGCGGCAGAGCGGGGGTCGTCTTCAATTCTCTCTCTCTGCCTCTCTTGAACTCACTTGACCACTTTTGCACAGTTGATAATGAAGGTGCGGAACCCTGGTAAACAGCCACCATCTCTTCATGAATAGTTTTTTGACTTTTTCCTTGCTTAGTGAGACATTTAATTACAGCGCGATGCTCAATTTTCACCATCATCGTCTCAGTTGCCATTATGATTCTGTTTAACTACAGATAAAACGCGAATTAATAATCGCATTTATATGAAATTTTACATGAATGCACTAAAATATTAGTGTTACTTGATAAGTCAATTTATATATACAACCACAGCTTCACCCCGATACCGAGAATATATTGAACGCCCCTCGTATATACGTTCCTCTTACCGAACCACTGCAGTGTATGAAAGGCAGAAGTAACAGCTGTACAAGTGTTTTCCGGGCAACGAAAGACCCGATGATCTAGCAAGGAAGAGGGAAGGTTTGCCACTGGCACATAATCAGGAGACACCCCACTCCCCACTGAAGGCAATACAATCTCTACTAATGACTAACGCCATAAGCGATACCAATCGTACATGGACGAAAATGGAGATCATCGAAAACGAACTGTACTGAGTTAAAAGATTAAATTTCTGCTGGAGCTAGACAGGAAGCATTAGTGAACATTCTAGGCGTAATAACTGGCCCCTGCCTCATAGGCAACCAGGCCAGAAGACTTGGAGCGCTCAACAATAACTTCTGTAGAAGCTGCTGGAAGCAGGAGTAAGATGAATCAATATCGCACTACCTTGCAGAGACAAGCAGGAGATCCCTAGGCAGCAATTACTTTAACTGCCTCGAAGACGTATCCACCAAATGGTTATGGAATGATCGAAATATATGTTTTTGTAAATGCTTGCAAAGCCAAAATCTAAGTGGAGTACGGTTTATATGCAATTAGAATGCAGTCACCCTACCTAGTATCTACCTAATCAAGTCTGGTGGCTTTGGAAGAGTCCGAGAGCGTGCACGCAGTCACCAGGTCGGCTCGAAAGTATACAAATATGGAAAAGAGAATAGATTTGTCCACAAGGAACATCTTCAGTGCGTTTTTTGATAGAGGGGAATCATCGATGCACGCTAATATTTTCACAATCCTCCTGCAAGTCTTCACACCACTCCTGGGAATAGTGGAAGACGTGGTCGTATAGCTCAGCTTTCATGGATGAGCCCAGATATCCCAGAGCTCATGTAGGCAGTCTTAATGACACCAATTATCGACGTTACGAATTAATCTGAGCGTAAAATATTGAGGACCTCAACATTGTATTCCTACAAACGCAGGGCACCGGCGCAAAAAGGAAGAGTTTTGGAATGCCAAGGAGCCTAAACAATAGGCAGGTACAAAATTGGCAGTCCAATCTGTACACCACCTGATCTGCGATTACCCAGCTCTAATGAGGAAATTGAATGAGAAGGGTTTAAATAAAAAGTAATTCATTTTCAAACAAAAAATAGAGTAACAATTCCTCCAAGACCAAGGTCCATTTATGCGACGTAGAATTTTTCTTTTTGAATGACTGACTGGAACAGTTTGTTGCAACGGAGTAAACGGTGCAACGGAGTAAGAAAAAAATGACTAGAACGTTGGTGCAATCCCCAGTAAGCTCGATATGGATAAGTACTATGGATGTTAGAATGGATTGTGACATGGAAGAAGTGCATATGTTGCTTGAGGCCCAATTTAAATCCTGGCAGCAGTCATCACCGCTTGTTAGCGCTGCTGATGCGATGTGATACTGACTCAACAGACGGTGCATCTTTTTAGAAGACATTGTTTAAAGCGTGACTGCTGCCTTCAGGACTGCTGCTGAATTAGACTCTAGTCTAGGTACGTTATGTTGTCATTTTTAAGGCGGCACTTTTCTTAGCACCGTTCCTTTACCCTGAATAATATATTCCAATTAGTTTCCCAATTGGGTTGATGTTAATTCTGTGCTATAGTCACTCGGTGGTTCTTGGGAGCTTTAATATGCCACGGGGTTTTACATCCAACACTTCTGCTAGGACACTGTACGAAGTATAATACTACGCAGTGTTTTCTTTCTACGTAAGCCAAGTGTCGAGGTAATGAAGCGATTTCTTCTCCTCTTCATGAATCAAATGTTTCAATCAGTTTATGACCAACAAACTAAGGGGATGTAAGCCTCATCAAGAAGGCATATGTATGCATATCTGCGAAGATGATAGCAGTGTAGCGTGCGTTCATAGTTGATCTTGGCATTTACCGAACCTGCCTCGATATAGTAAGTTAGTTATTTGTGTCTCATTATATTTTCGTGGCAATAATCTTTATAGATGTAACTAAATTCCTCTTGATAATAATAATAACATTGGTGGGGCTACAGTCCGTAGAGGGCCAGGGCTTCTCAGCAACCACTCGTGTTGTGCGTGCTATTACTCTCTGAGGAGTATAAAGGACCTACAATTTTATGCCGACTCCGAACGGCCACGTTTGGGAAGCTTTTTCTAGACAGTCGAAAAAGGTGGGCATGAAAATTATATTTTGTCGTACTGGGACTCGAACCTAGAAGCCGAGGTTCAAATGCGTAAGAGTAGACACACAGACCCATAATGATACGGCCGCCAACTAAGTTCCCCTTGGCGTTCAAAATAATAGCAGAGCATATGTTTCGTCGTGATCTACTTACTTACTTTTAAGGCCTGCTACCCGTGAATGGTCTGAGCCTGGCCTTCCATCGCTGACCGTCCTGGACACGCTGCTTCGACTCATCCAGACCAAGCTGTCTTACGTCCGCGATGACTTGGGCTTTATAGAGATTTGGTCTTCAGAATTCGGCCTTCTGATTCGAAGACCCTCCTAGTTTTATTTAGAGCATTGGTGTGCCTGCGCTCGATGTGGCCGAATGTCTACGGATTTTTGCCTTCCGGAGTCTATCCAGATTCTGGTACAACTCGTTCGCGGTTATGTCATGTTATTCTAATTCCTCCAAGACCAAGATCCATTTATGCGACGTAGAATTTGTCTTTAGAAATGCACCAAGAATCAGCTCTGCTGCTTTGCTTGTCGTCTAGCTTTCGGCTAAATATAGGAGGACTGACAAATTGAGAGTTTTGTAGAACATGATTTTGGTCCTTGAAGTCTGGAGTTGTGAGCCCAGTTGTTTTGACAAACCGAAGTAGCTGCGGTTGCCAAGGGCGGTTCTACTTCGGATCTCCGTTTGTGGAGTTTACGCTTGCCCCGAGGTAGATTTTGCTTTCTCAAAATTGTAACTGCCGATCGTGATGTTTTGTGCCAGGTGATGTGCGGCGGATCGTTTCTTGATCGACAGCATATATTTCGACTTATCCTCATTGACCTTAAGATCAGATCGTTTCGCCAACGCGAATTATATATTTTGGTACTCTTTAGAAACAAAAAAAATAGAAGAATAACACAAGTATATACTTTAGAAATACTTTTTTAATTTCTCTTAGGAGAAGTCGACCGTCCCGTCCGAAGCTTGAAGTGAAACTTGTCAATTATCTATTACTTCTCATTCAGGCAAGCTGCAGTTCGCGGAAATTGCTTACTCAGGTTTTTCCCACACCGAGTTTATTTCCGCGACCAGACTGAGTCGAGAACGGTGTAGGTTTTCAACAATATTGATGACTTCAGGTCAGACAGTTTTGTCTGAAGTGTCGAATGAACACGGTTTCCTTCAAACTTCGGATTTGAGTGCGGGAACGTGACTCGCGCGACGATGTCTATGTCACCTGCGTATACCAACAGTTGGACTGACTTGTAGAAGATAGTGCCAAGCTTTCTTCTCCAGTACCAGATTCAAAAAGTCACACGACAGTGCATCTCCTTGCCGAAATCCGGTGCAGGTTTCAAACGGCTCGGACGTCTTCGTGATTTACTTGCTTTTTATGCATTTTCAGCTTGTTGCCTGAAACACAATAGGGCTTTGCTGCTGGCGTTGTCTTCAAACACAGTCAGATCATATGCATGCACAAAATACAGCTTCGTGCTTCCTTGAGCGAAATGAGAGCAATGTCATAGAACGTGAGAGGGCAGTTTCACGTAAGGATTTTCCGACATGTTGGAAAAAATCAGTGCGAGAGTCGCTTTCACTCGCGGTCCCTTACAAATTGAGAGATCTTCGCTCAAATTGAGAGTCAACTGACATTCGAGAAATGGCAATAGGTTAATTTAACGGGTAAAATTAGTGGAGTAATAAGGACACAAAAATTTTCATGTGGAGTTTGTGAATTGAAAACAGCTGATAAATTGAGTTGTCATTTCAAAGCGCGTTTGAAACTCTAGACTCGTAACGTGAAAAACGCCAGCAGCAAAGGCTTATTGTGTTTCAGGCATGATTCATTTTCAAGGCTGAGCATTCGACTTCGGGCTGCACAGAAGACTGTCCGAAGATTCGAAAGATTTTTGACTCGGAGAAGTAACAGTAAAATATGTCGAATGATCCCCATGTCATAATCATGCCCATTATGAATGGAAAAAGTTCGGTTTCTCTGATTGGGAAACCCGGTATTGTGAACAATGATCGAAGCGAAAAGGAGGAAGTTTCGTTATTGTCAAGAACTTTCCAATGGAAATTTGCAATAGAAGGAACTTTGGGAAAAAAGTAAAGGGAAAAGTTCGGCAGAACAGGAAATTTCCTCGGCATTCATGAATTGATTTGTATAGCAGCTGGTTTTAGCTTGTGTTGCTACACGTGTTGTAAGAATAAAAAGGAAATAATTCCACACCCCAGTACAAAAAAAAGCCCAAAAAATACCGTAAAACTGAAAGAAAAAATTCAAAAACAAAACGAATTCGATTTCTTTTTTAAGTTTTCAATAATTCAACTTTCTTTATATTTATAACGTAAAAAATGTCTTACAGAAATTAAAACTATCTTAGAATTAATTAGTTTAAAATGTACATTACCATTACTTCATAATATTTGCATTTCTTGCTAAATACATCGTTATATACAACTTAATTTACTTCTCATTTAGGAGAGAACATGACCAACAGAGTGTGCATTGTTTTTTTTTCTTTTCCGAAATTTGTTGTACGCTTAGAGCTGGCCTCAGCGAGGGCTAAGCTAAAATGTAGTTAAATGTATGAACAAAACTAAACGCAACTGTTTGTTTATGTCATGGGGAAAACGATGGTGTTTCCAGAACACTTCAGAACAGCATATGGGAACTAAATTAGATAGTTTCACTACGTAATAATGATAGCTACTCACACTTAGGCTCTACAGGCTAAATCTTAGGGAGTAATCTATTGCGCTATTTACACATGGTACAGAGGCGGGGAAGGAACCTTTGGGAACTGGATGTTTTAGATGTTCACACTAGCAACATCTGAGGAATGCGAAAAGAACCATTTTGTCGAATCCCACTCGTACTATCACAGATTAATACAGTTCTGGTGGCGAAGGTGGCGATGGTGACGGGGAAGGTGGGCTTCCTTTACGGTCACCACCTCGCACCCTGTCCTAGAATTGCTTCTTTCTCGGATGCAAGAAATTGCATTTGTTGCCAAGTCGACAGTGACCCCGCATGAATTGCTTGCATACGCGACCATTTGTGCCACCCGATGCCCAATCTTTGTTGCTACGATTGAAATTACTTGCGCCTCGATCCGCACTGTTGTCCCCAGTTCCTGCTGGTCGCCAATTCCCCTCGGAATTGAAACTCTTTCCTCCTCCAGATCGCCAGCTGCCACCTCCGTTGCGACTATTACCACGATCATTTCCACGTCGACTGTCCGGGCCGGGACCGGGACCGGGGCCGGGGCCGGGGCCATTCATAGGTCCATTCATGTGAACCGATCCGTGCATTGGTCCCGGGCCATTCATTGGTCCTGGTCCGTTCATTGGTCCTGGCCCACTCATTGGTCCTGGTCCACTCATTGGTCCTGGTCCATTCATGGGACCCGGTCCATTCATCGGTCCCATTCCATTCATAGGTCCTGGCCCGTTCATCGGCACCATTCCATTCATTGGCCCTGGGCCATTCATAGGACCGGGTCCATTCATTGGTCCGCCGCCCATTGGGCCGTTGTTCATAGGTCCACCCATCATGCCATTCAGGGGTCCGCAGGGACCGTTCATATTCATATTAGGTCCAAAATTGCCAGGACCAGGTCCGAAATTGGGTCCCGGTCCGAACTGTGGCGAATTGTTTCCCATTGGTGGGGCGTTGAAAGGATTTCCCATGGTCATGCTCATATTTGGATTCATGCCATTACCTCCCATCATATCGTCTGAGGGACTGTTCGGGGATAGAGCACAGGGAATATTCATACTGGGACTGCCCATGTTCATGTTGTTGAACTTGTTGCCGGGCATGCCTCCTGGCCCGCATAGTATTGCTTGCTGCATTGGCGGCATATTGCCCGGTGGTCCATTGGGACCATTGCCCATCTGCCAATTGCCAGGTTGTTGCGATCCGAACGGCATAAATGGATTAAATTGATTTCTGTTGTTGTACATATCGCCGCCGGGGCTGCTTATAAATGCGCTACCAATCTCATGCGGAGGTGAGCCCTTCGGATCCGGCCATGGCATGCTTGTGAAGTCATTCACAGCATCCGGGTTCCCTGTAATATCGTCCAGTGGAATGACTGTGAAGTCTGTGTGCAGAATCGGTTCAATATCTGGTTCCGATGGTGAATCCGGTATCATCGCATGCGAGAAGTACAGAGCACGAAGTGTTGTTTGTTCTCTGTCCGCTTGAATCTTTCTCTCCCTACTTTGGCTGCCATCGGGGTGAGTTGGTACATCATCGACCAAGATCAGTGGCACCCATTCAGTCTGTGGAACCATGTTATCTTCGGAATTGAAACCACGGCGCACCAAACTTAGCGCATCCCGTTCACTAAATCGCTCCATGTTCTTCATGTCAATGAAGGTTTTCGTCACATTTATGCGTTCGTTTTCATCCAGCTCGAAGAAGCGCACCTGCTCCAACTGCTCTGGTGGCCTCCACTTGAGCTTCTTCTTGGGACCCTTTCGCCGATGCAATAAGAGAACACCAGGTGGTCCATTTGGCCCGCAACCTGGGCCTGGCTTTTTCGGCGATTCAACGGCTTCTTCTTCCTCTTCTGCGGCTTTCTTCTCAGCGTTTTCGCTTTCCTTTGTCTTATCATCAGTTTCCTCTGTATCTACCGATTCTGAATCCACCACTTCTGTACTGCTGCCTTCGGTGGCACCCTCAGATTTTGATTTTTCATTTCGCACACGCTGCTCAATGTCCTCCTTGACCTTCTTCAGTGGAATGTCATCATCATCTTCTGTATTTGCTGCCGCTTCCTCATCCTTATCGTCTCTGGATTCATTTTCGCCTTCCGCGTTGCCACCAGCTGACTTCTCCTCATCCTTGCTTTCGTCTAACGTGTCTTGGTAGAACTTAAGCGGTGCCACCTTACCATTGCTTTCGGGACTAATTGGTGGGGACATAAATCCATCCTTTCCGGGCTCTCGGGAATTACGTTTGCGCTTGCGCACTTCCTTCTTGGGCACCATTGCCGCGGAGAGGGCATCTGAGAAAATGTTTGTCTCAATAAGGGTTTGAACTGTAAAGAGAGGGGGGAAAAATTATTAATAAACTGAAAATTGTGGGTGGTTTTAACGGATTTGAGCGTCGATGGGGTTTCTGCGTATTCGTAGGAAGTTTTGTTTATGATTCGTCGACGGTGTTGATGGCGCTGTAAATTTAGAAAAAAGGTTATTTAGATCAAATGCGTGGCGCTGCTCGACTAGCGGAGTGAATCGAATGACACTAGACCCCAGAAATTAAGGCGAACAACTGAGCATGGACTTATTTTTGAAGAGAGCGATCGTTTTGTTCGTTTTCCATGCGTTAGGCGTCCATATTTCAACTAGGTTTAGTTGATTTAAACGAGAACTTTATTCTGAGTCTAAGCTTTCCGGAATTTGATACGGAATCGTAGTTTATTCGCTACGACTTCCTGTTTACTGAACACTCATGTAGCCTTCGGGCAGCGAATGTGTAAGCTCGTAGAGGAAGGTATTGCTTGAAAGTTTCCCAAGATGCGAATACTGATTAACAATTGTAATCAAGAAGAAAAGCGCGAAGTTGCTATGCGATTCCATGTTTGACCGTACAGTTATTGAAAACGAATTTAAGAAAAATTAGAGTTGGTTCCAGACACGAATTCTGTCGAAAGTAGCGGTCACATTTATGAGTGTACGGGATTTTTAAAGCATCATTGAGTCGTTTTGCCGAACATTTAAAACAGGTTCTTTCCTATAACTGTGCACATCTATCTCCAGTCAATGTTTAAGTCGTTGCGCATTTAAATGCTCTTTTAATCATGAAATAATCATTAGTCATCGCATCAGTGTTCTCGCAACCCTTCACCTTTAAGTTATCAAGAATGACGGGGAGTTGTTGTTTTCAATTGAAAGCAAGCGCATTGATTTTTTAAATCATCGCAACATCTTGGTTTTGCAGCACATTTCCCCTGCCGACAACGGGCAACGAACGCAGACGAAGATTCAAATGTACCCTCAATACGATACGACGTAGCATCGGCAGGTGTGCTTGGTCTGACTTATGTAATATCTCGATTTGCATCCCTTAATTTTCAGTCAGCTCGCCGAATGATTCATTTGTTATGTCGGGCACATGGTGTATTTGTATAAGTAAAGTATAAGTAAAACACGCTCTTCACCCTGGGCTTTGTAGCAAAATATATAAAATACATCACTTAAGGGGGTTTTCTTAGCTTTTTTTTTGCTTTTACTCATTTGTTTGAAATATTTTTATTGGAGTTCAGGAGGGTTTTCTTAAATGAATTAAATAAATGATATGGAAAAAAATATGTAAAAATGCATACAAAAAAATTAATAAAGATATCCTAACTCTTTGGAAATGTCAATCCCACTCATGCAACAGATCGTTAAGATCAACTTTCATTGCCTCATATACAGCAACGCTGTTCGCATCTTAAGTTAAAGGCAGCCTTAAACTGAATCTTCATGGAATTCGGGCAAAAATGCCAGAAATTCAATCAAAGATGAAAACAGGATAAAAGGCAACAAAGCGTTTCTAAATCTACACAGATCATCAAAGACCGTGGCGCCACCTGAGTTGCATTTTTCATTCATTTGAATTTCATTACTGGTATGACATGTTCACCGTTGCTTTCACAAGGGTTGTTTTTGCCTTAACCCATGGCACATAACAGTACCAGCAAAAGTTCAAACAGGAGCAGGCAGGCTACTTCGAGCTGGATGAAAACGAACGCATAAATGTGACAAAAACCTTCATTGACACGAAGAACATGGAGCGATTTAGTGAACGAGATGCGCTAAGTCTGGTGCGCCGTGTCTTCAATTCCGAAGATAACAGGGTTCCACAGACTGAATCTCTCATTTACATCAGAATGGCTTCAAAATTTGCACCAAATCTCATCCGTTTGACATCGTAAAACAATAGAAATATTTCTAACTTCAGCTTTTCCGCAGAAATTGCTAACCGGACTTTTGAAGTAATGCGCAGATGACTTCATTTTGATTTTTCAGTCATGGTAGATAACGGTCGGTTCGTTACTTTTATCGATCGACTTGCTTGACGGTACAAACAATTGCTTGATGACGCATATACTTAAGGGACGGCTGTCTTCAATAAGAAAAGGAACTTGGAGATCAACAAATTTTCATTGCCTCGTCATGGCATAGCCGATCTTCGAGTAGACATTCCAATCCACCCTCAAAGGGTGTTCGGACTCAGATAGCGTTTAAAAAACACTTGATTTCATTATTTGCTGAGTATACTGATAATTTCTTCCTTCGTTCCACACAAACTGGCTCGTATGCCATTGAAGCTCATCGCTTGTTATTCGTTGTCCTGAGTGAATTTCAGATCACGAGTGGTCTTCGAGGACGGCTTAGTGTTTAGGATTGAAAACTGCTCAAGATCGAGGCGTCATATTCACTTGTTGCAACTGTCCACACCGCCTAGCTACATAAACCTGATTCTAAAGTAACCAAGTGGCACTTAACACTGCACTAGAAGCAACTAATGCATTCAAGGCAAAACCCTTTTCATAAAAAAAAATAAAATAAAATGAATAAATGAATAAATAACTAAATAATAATTAATACATACATAGTTCTATCAATAAACCTACTCGTGGTTGTTTCTAACATACGTCAGTAAATAAAATGAGAAATTAATGACTCATCGGCGATAGTGGCGCCTTTAGTGTATACGAACGGAACATATTTTTAGAAATATTCGTCGAGGGACCCTGCAATGTTCCCGATGCAAACTTGAATGTGATACGTTTCCTCTCTTAGAAAGTGTGGTTCATGCAGATAAATAAAAAAAAAGCTTAGTTCCTTCGACACGTTATGTATTCCTCAAGTTACCGGCTGATATGTGTTTGAAAATCGAATCACGAAAGTGTATGAAGTCACACCCCAGGGGTCAAGAAATCACGAAAATGTATGAAGTCACACCCCAGGGGTCAAGAGATCACGAAAATGTATGAAGTCACACCCCAGGGGTCAAGAGATCACGAAAATGTATGAAGTCACACCCCAGGGGTCAAGAAATCACGAAAGTTAATAAAGCCACATGCCAGGAGTCAAGAAGCCACCAAGTGGGAAATACCATCTCAATCTGACTTCGCTCAAGGGGCAAGTGCATAAATAAACCTTATTCAGAGTGTATCAGCCAACATGCAAGTGATTCCCTTTGAATCTGGCCGCCATTCAATTCAATGCATCGCAAAGGAGCGCACGCGTGATCCTCACTCAGCTTCGAAAGCGTGTGGCTCGTAAGCGTGGGGGCATTTATATCGCCTGGTGTTGTTAACATCGGCGGATCCCCAATAAGACGATCGTGGGTAGTCAAATCCACGAATGCTCATCCTAATTGCATTAAATTTCCGGTCATATCGGGACAACCATGGACTCAAACCAATTCTCGGTCGAAACTCTGCCTTGGCTAGTCCAAAAAATAATGATTCATATCGGTGTGCGGCAAAAAGACACTGCGTGGATGAGTAACTCCCTACTCGTGTCGAAACCAGGGAGTTTCTGTTGGGCATTCCACCCTAAAAATGTCCCTTCTCATCGCATTCATATGATGGGGCCATAACCACTTTTGAACTTCAATATTTGCAAATACATAAGCCTATTCTTCTGAACATAACCTCCAATGTGGTGAATATACATTCTAATTCTATTCTCGTCCTTGAGACTGAACATAATTTTGTTGAAAGTGCCCCCCAAACTCCATAATTATCTCATCAATCCGATGTCTGATTGATTCGTCCACAAAAACAACTTCAAGCCAATGTGCGCAGCTGGACCTCTCATGCACGCTCTCAACTCGCTCTCAAGGTACGCTGCTGCGTTTTTTTTTTCGGATCGTGTTTTGTATTTGATTATTTTGCTACAGAGCCTTGGATCGATTTGCTCAAGGATATCTCAGTTTTATTTTGAATGAAAAAAATCTTTTATTTTTTCATTATATCTTCATTTTTTCAATTAAAAAAAGATTCTTAAAGCTAAAATGTTTATGCTATGTATATATATATGTATATCGTTTAAATGGCTTGCACATTATGTAGTTGCACACGTAGCACGCTCGCCATTATGAAAATTGTTTAAAGAAATTAAATGTATATACTTAACAGTATAGGAGAACATACACCACCTGTTGAGTTTCATATTCGAGAGAGTGAGATATAGAGAGAGCCATCTTTTCATTTACAAGAGAGAGAGAAAAAAAACATAACTTTGCAAATCCGAAGCGTTCGAAACAGTTGCGCGGACATAGCATGGCGAGAACGAAGAATTCACTTCAGCGGCGGATCAGGATTGTTGGCAGTGACTGAATGAAGCATCACCTTATCCAGCGACACACAGCTTCCTTTATATTCGCCCGCATTCCTCCCACCCCTCCCCGCACCCCATATACACCCAGAAACTTTTCGCAGACATTCGTGCGCTGTACATCATACTTTTCTCTATAACTCCTAACGCATACACGCACTCATATGACACAAAATTGATGACTCCTCTTTCCTCATCCTCTATATTTATCCGAATGCCATAGAGCTCAGCTTATAATCCGCTCCTCCTGATTGTCACACTCAGTCAGTCGACTGAATCATAAACAAAATTCCCCGCGAATAGCACAAAAAACGCGCAACGCTCTGAAAAGAGAAAACAAAACGATTTAATAGGATCTGCGCGAAGTAACTTACTTTTCTTTGGTGGTATCAGTTTGATAGCTCCGATCTTCTCAACGGGAACCGCCACATTGTTCATGTCAATTTTGGGCTTCTTCTCGGCGGGTGCGTCTTTTAGTAGAGACGACGACAGTGAGCTGGGCGGCGGTGAGGATCGCTTCAGAGACAAGCTACTAGGAATAGCTGTTCCCGGCACTGGGGTGGAAAGTGGCTTTTTCAAGCCCTTCCTTGACGGTGGCGGCGGTGCTTCCTCGTTCAGGCCGTGACTGCGAAACTGTGACTTATAAGTCTTGACGGTTTTTGCCTTTTCTGTGTCACGGCGAATCTCGATTGACATCGAAGCCTTTTTCGAGGGAATTGTGATAGAAGTAGATTTTTGTTCATCGGATTCATCTTTGGGCTTCTTGGGGATCTTGCCCAGTTTCTCGAGCGATGGAGTAGCGAGCTTATTCAAAGTGTCCTTATCTTTCTCCGCTTGTGCGGCGGGATCAATCTTATCCTTCTTCTCTTCTTTGTCCTTCTTAGAGGACGAGCTTAAACTTGAGCTGGATTTGTCTCTGTGACGATCCCTGTCTTTGTCGCGACTCGAGCTGCTCGATGATTTGCTTGATGATGACCGGTGCTTGTCTTTTTCAGAACTGCGCTCCTTGTTCGAGCTTCGTTCCTTGTCCTTATCGCGACTCTTGCCATCGACTGAGCTTCTATGCGACGAAGATGAAGATTTCGATTTGCTTGACGAGCTACTGCTACTCTTCGATGAAGACTTATGACTCGACGACGATCTGTGCCCTGACGAGGATGAGGATTTTTTGTCCTTATCCGAACTGCTGCTGCTTGATTTGGATTTTTCTTTTTCCTTTTCCCTCTCTTTGTCCTTGTCGGAAGGTGGCTTTTCCTTGTCTTCTTTCTTTTTCGAGGCACTCTCGTTTTCTTTGTTGTCAGTCACGTCTTCACTCATGGCACTCGTACCTGACTTCTCGGCGACCGCTGTTTCTTCTTCTTCACCGGCAGACTTAACCTCCTCCTCCCCGTCCTCTTCTTCTTCATCGTCGTCTTCATTCTCAATTTCTTCTTGCTCTTCAGCTTTTGACTCATCAATTGGTTGACTCTTTTGAAGCGTGTCAACGCGTGCCCACACCTGTTTGCCATCTTTGATTACACACTTCAATACGAGGCCCGATTCTGAGGCCTTCTTTTGCGCTGGAGTCGGCGCAAATGAGCTTGCAATTGGCGGCTCAGTCTCTCCCAGGGGATCTTCTTCCATTTGAGTTGGCTGTCTCATGACACCATTTTGTGGTATTTTCTTTGCACTTGTAACTGTCTCAGATTTAGCCGCTGCGGCAGGGGTTACCCCCACTTCAGCTCGCACTTCACTTGCTTTCGGAGCCATTACTACTGGAGGTGTTGTGGTCGATGCATCACCAGTTACCACTTTTAACCACTGTTCGACCAGTTTTGATGCCAAAATGCGAACACCTAGGGAGGAAATAATTCCAGAAGAAAAAAAAAAACAATTAAATTGAACTTATTACACAAGAATTATGAAAAATGAAAAAAAAAAAAAAAAAAAAAACGCAATAAAAATGGAAGATCACGCTCTATCGACTAATTATAACCTCCTACACGAACGTTCGGTGAACGACTGCCAGAACTAATTCAGCCGCTAACGGCAGTCATTTCACAATGCAGAGGCGGCGTGAGTCATAAACACATACATGCGCATGGACACTTTGAAATGCGCAGCTGCTGCTCGGTATTGCGTCGTCACGTGGACGAAAAACCAGTTGTTGAATCATTCCGATGTGCGAATTAATTGAAAATCTAAACGTTTACTGAAACTACCTGAAAACTTTCTCAGAAAATGATTAAAAGGTGACGTACATATTTATGAGCGTTTATTTATGAGCGTCCGTTATATATATATATACATAATAAATGCGACACATGCTGCAAACGTTTAGTTTTCCAAACATGTTTCTTTGTTCATTTCTTTTACAATTGGGCGAGTATCTGAAAGAATTCACATGCAATCTCATGTTCATTTGCTGTAAGTGATTTGAAATTGCTTGTGGCGGCTTTGTAAATCACAAGCTTATCAGCTTTCTGATTGCGAACTGCACAAAAACACTTAACCTTGGTAATGTCTACATAAACGTTGACACGTACTAGGTTCCATTCTCATAAAAGCTCATCAAATTAAGCACACTTTCAAGTTATATCTCTTTTGTATGGATGGTATATAAGCTACAGATATAAATAGCCATGGCGTTTGTCTGTTCTGGCGATGGCACATGTTTTTCTGATTGTTTGTGTATCGGGGAAATAAAAAAGTGAATTTAATGTTGCCCCAGCTGGGCAAACACAACTAGAGCTCATTGAAAATATGTACATCCACTCCTGCTTGATTAAGAATGCAGACGCAAATAGAGAACATATCGAACGTGTCTTGAAATATCTGACATTCTGTGTGGGTGGATTACACATGTTTTATTCGACTTGGACTCGGCGGTGTAGCCGAACTGGGTGAGACAACTTAAGTCTTATAAGTTTCCATTAAGCCCTCTTACTCCAACCTGCCTGCGTTGAAGGAAACGTCCGCTTTATCACAACATATGCCTTCGCTACCAAGGCTGCATGAGATGAAGGACATCCAGTGTATACTTCATGAAACGAGGATTCAAATTTGGTCTCTCTATAATCGACGTGCAGCGCCTTAGCTCGTTCTAGTAAACAAGACCAATGGGAAACTTGCTAATTCTTGACAAATCAATTTTAAAGTACTAGGCATAATCAACTGCGATCATCTCTTCAACAATCTCTACATTTCCCTATTTAAACAAATATGCATCAGGATCAATTTTATTGTAGGAATTCAGTGGAAAAAAAAGCAAAAAGGTCGGCCAACAAATTAAGAGTGTTCCTAAGCCACTACAAATCTCAACATTCTACTCGGTTGCACGTTGACAAGCACATTAACCTCAAATAAAGAGTATACATATGTAATACGTCACATCACACTATTGATTCGCACCACCCGCGTAGCGTATAATCTCTCCCCCATAATGCTTGCGTTGAAATAATTCTGTAAAAATAGAAGAACAAAATATTGATCTGAACAACTTACCTTCATCATCTCCATCCTTGCATAGACCTTTGACCAGTTTTGGAGCCGAATTACTTTTCAGCCGTTCCACATCGACCGGACACAGTAAAAGTAATTCTAGTATCTCCTGTACCAGTGGCCAATTTTTAGCTCTGATAGAATCATTTAACCACATGTGCGTTAAGCTCCAGCCTCCAGCACCCATAAATTCACCCAATAATTCAGTTTTTGTACATTTTAAAATTTGTACATAAATGCATTTAGACACTAATTTCTTTGAATATTTTGTCATTAATCTGGAAAAAAAGGTAATAAAATCACCAAATGATTACTTTTCTTTTGAAAAATTAATGTTTTTTTTTGTTTGACTTTTAAATTTATTATATTATGTGTAATGGCAGGGGGAAAAAATTCGTACTCACCCTGCAATGCGCTTTACTTCACTTTCGCTCAAAATGCCACCATGTTCGTCCAGCAGCACTTTGAGGCATTTCAACAGTTGCAATGGAACGATTCGCGGCTGATTAAAAAACAATTGATTAAATTAATTTATGTACATTTAAAAAACAGTCGGATATAGAGATAAAAACACTTTTCATTCTTACCATTTTGGATTTTTCTTTCTGCTTGTCAATTGTAGTAGATTTTCAGACGTTGCCGTGCGTCGAAACGCTAGGAAAATAATCTCTGACAAATTGCTATGTATTACGTAATTACTACGCGAGCATTTTCTTCCTCTTCTGTATTTTTCTTCAATTTCATATATAGTTCATCTGTTAATCGCGGAAAAATATTCATAAATTTAGTTATAATTTCGAGCACACTTTTTTTTGAATTTTCATTTTTCATAAACACATACATATATATAAACAAGGGGATAAGAATGTACATGTACACGCATCAAAACACTACAGTTTTTGTTCCTTTTTCCCAGTCTAATTCTTTAAATTGAGTTTAATGACTTAAACTGTCTCGATATGTTATTTCCACAAGTCTACTACACATGTGAAAAAAAAAAAGTAAAATAGCCTATTCCCGAAAATAATCCAACATCCCTCCAGCTTCAGTGTTTCATTCCAACTGATACAGATTTTCAGTTTTATATTAGTAGTCAAGCGCGGAAAATGAAAAGCAATTATTTCCCAGACAGGGTGACGCCGAAATGAGTAATTTTTCTTATTAAAAATAGAGACCCAATTTCTTTTTGACAAATTTTCAAATGTCACTTGGGTTATGATTTTGTTGTCATTGCTTGTTTACAAGTTTGAAGTATGTGACAGAAATGCAATGCATTTTCAAATTAGCAGGGTGGGGACATTTTTTTACATTCTCATGAGCACTCTCTTGTGAAAAACTACGAAAAAAAATCAACAAATTCAACGGCCTTCGACAGTTTTTCGGTGAATTTCACAGCAATTGGAACAGACCTACTCCGTAGGCGAACTAATTTGTCTCTGTTCTCAATAAAACGACATTCGACGCCATTTTAATTTAGAGTTGTCTAGAATTGCGTTTATGTGAAATACGAAAAATCACAGTGTCTTGCTTTGACATTCGCGATTATAAGTAGCATTGAAAGCAGAAATAATGTAGTAAAGGGAAATTCAACTTCAACTTCTCTTGCCCCTTGATTTCACCTGACAGCGATTTTATAACATTTTCACAAATAGGGGATTTTCAAAATTTGAGTGATCTAAAAGCAATATGGCGCTGCAACAAAGCCTTAAGTAGCATGCGTGACTTTAAAGCAAAATCTGAGACATGTATGCAAGGGGATTTGGAGCAAGGACTTGAACATTTCTGACTGAAGGCCGCAGTACAGTTAAGAGATGCAACTAGCTTCCAGTTTAGCAATTAAAAATAATTAACAGTCAGCACTTCTTAGCCGACAATTTTACCTGTCAAATGTAATTGACATTGATTTGGGGGGGAAATCCAATTCAAAGGCCTCTGATCGCACATGGCGACAATCGTCTCGCATTAGCGTTCGCTTCACGTAAGCATGAAAAAACAGTAGCGTTTGAAAGATATGCAATCAAAATCAGCAGTGTTTAAGAAAACATCGTGTGCGGCAAAAAGGCGCCAATTCAAGTGTTGTCGCTGTCACATCTATTCCGGAGATAAGAATTTAACAATTCAGAGATCATTTAAGTTCAAAAAGCCAGAACGCGCTTTTTAATGTTGAACCCCAGGTGCTTTTCGATGCAATGTGCAAATCAGATCATAACATTCTGTAATTAATTTTTGTTTCATAAAATCATTGGTATTTTCTGCAAGTTCCGCGCCACCCTATGAAATTGTGTTTCCACCCTAAGGTGAAACTAATTACCACCCTGCATCCAGTACATTCTTCGACTCAACAATCTATTACAATTTTCGTAAGAAAAAAAATGGCGGCCCCTCCCCCAAGCCGTGGCAAATATCGATTTATCACTTAATCGCAAAATAAAACAATTTACTAACTTCTCATACCAAATTTTTCCGAAATATACATTCTGCAAAATGCATTATTTTGCGCTGTCCAACACAATATCACCGCAGGCACAGATTTCTCATTGATTTCAATTCAAATTCAATTGTTCTTTGTTCACGAGGCGACTTTCACAATTTTTTTTTCAATTTGTCTTTTCTTGCGTCACTACGCAGCCATGGAGTCTTTTTTTTCTGATTTTCCTATTATTATTCACAAATTATATATTTCAAATATTTTATTCGATTGCAAAAAATTCTTAATATCTAGCAAATAAATTGAATACAATAATTTTTTTTTCTTTGCTCATTTTCTCTACTCTTGCTTTGATGGCGTGTATATATATATATAATATATATGTATGTCCTTAATGCGTTGTAATACAAAAAAAATTAATTCCACAGAGAATTCCTAAAACACGTCCAACTCACCCGCAAGTACGACGAATTCTGTTTTAATTCCGTTCGCTGTACTGCCAGCGTTGCATAGTGTTTCGTTTTCTCATGTTGTTCCTTTTGAAGACTCGATGCCTTTATGGTGTCGTTACATTCGTGAGGCTAATCAAATCTGAATTTTTTGTGCCGTCATAGCGAGGACGTGATGTTAATATTCTCTTGGTTATATTTTGAATCTCAAATCCTAATTATCCCTAGAAAGATAAAAAATATCTATTCTAGCTCCCTTTGAAATCTTATTGCGCACACCTGATTGTGCATTTCGTAAATAGGAATTCCTGGCCAATAGTTACGATTTGGCATCACTGCTTGCCCATGGTAAACAAAAATCTGCTGTCACCGGTGATTTAATTTTTAATGAAAACACATTAACAAAATTGTCAATTTTTTTTTTGACAAAAAGTGCATATTTTTTGTTTGAAAACGTTTAAGAATACTTACTTAAGATGGGAAAAGATAAACATCGCAAGAGAAACGCTAGTTCTAGCTCCGAAAGTGTAGACAGTGCTGAGGAGGAACGTCTTCGAGATTTAAAGGAAAGAGATGAATTTTCCGAAAGGCTTAAGAAGCGCGATGAAAACAAGACCCGCAAGGTGCTGGAGTCCAGTGGGAGTCGCAAGGCATTTGAGGAAGCGGCGAAAAGACTCAAATTGGAGCACGATGATCGTGATAAAGTGTTGCCCCAACTTAGGATTCAATCTCGTAGAAAATACCTTGAAAAACGCAAGGAAGACAAGGTCGCTGAACTAGAAGCTGACATACTTGACGACGAGTATCTCTTTGATGATGCCGTGTAAGTAAATCGATCACAATTTGATTCAATTCATTTCACTGACCAGGAAATCCTTTCTTTAGTCTAACCAAGCGGGAGAAGGAAGAGCGGGACTACAAAAAGCAGTTGCTAACTATTGCCAAGGAGCATGAAAAAGCACGAGAACTTGAACGCGTCCAGCGCTATCACATGCCGCAGGATTTGAAGAAAGGCGAAAAAGGTTAGCTTCTTTGCGCTCAGCTTCAGGATCAGGATTTGTGACTTTTTTACACTTTTTTTTAGAGGAATATGTCGAGGTTGACGATAGGGAAAAGCATCCCAACTCCGAGCAGAAGAAATGGGAGCAGGAGCAACTGGCCTCTGCCATGTTTCAGTTCGGAGCTAAGGATGCCAAGTCCAAGGAAGAATATGATCTACTCCTGGACGATCAAATCGAGTTCATTCAAGCTCTCACGATGGATGGCACAAAGAAGGATAAGAAACCCGAAGTCAGCGAGGCAGAGCGGCAAAAGATGGACCTCGAAGAGACGCGGAGGTCCTTGCCGGTGTTCCCATTCAAGGACGATCTAATAGCGGCTATTCGAGCGCACCAGGTAAGTCCAAGCAAAGCCCCGACCGTTCGTGTGAGCAATCTATGTTGTGTCGAATAAAGGTTTTAATTATTGAAGGTGAAACTGGGTCCGGCAAGACCACGCAAATACCACAGTACCTGGTTGATGCAGGTTTCACAAAAGACAAGAAAAAAATTGGCTGCACGCAACCTCGTCGTGTGGCTGCGATGTCAGTGGCAGCTCGTGTGGCCCAGGAAATGGACGTGAAACTTGGCAACGAGGTGGGCTACAGTATACGTTTTGAGGACTGTACATCCGAACGGACTATTCTAAAATACATGACCGACGGTACGCTGCATAGGGAGTTCCTGTCAGAGCCCGACCTGGCGTCCTACAGTTGCATGATCATTGACGAGGCCCACGAGCGCACCCTGCACACAGACATTCTCTTCGGCCTGGTGAAGGATATCGCAAGGTTTCGACCGGAACTGAAGCTGCTCATTTCGAGTGCCACGCTGGACGCCGATAAATTCTCTGCGTTCTTTGACGACGCCCCGATTTTCAGAATTCCAGGCAGACGCTTTCCGGTGAGTTCATGCAAACTGGTGGCCTTTAGTGCTGACATAAGCTCCCTTTCAGGTTAACATCTTCTACACAAAAGCCCCGGAAGCTGACTACATTGACGCCTGTTGCGTGTCGGTTCTTCAAATCCACGCGACCCAGCCTCTAGGAGACATCCTCGTCTTCCTGACGGGTCAAGACGAAATCGAAACCTGTCAGGAGGTGCTCCAGGATCGAATTAAGCGCCTTGGGTCTAAACTTCGTGAACTTCTTGTGGTGCCCGTGTACGCCAACCTTCCCAGCGACATGCAGGCAAAAATCTTTGAGCCAACGCCCCCGAATGCCCGAAAAGTGATCCTCGCCACGAACATAGCCGAAACATCCCTCACGATAGACAATATCATCTACGTCATCGATCCTGGTTTTGCGAAGCAGAACAATTTCAACTCACGAACTGGCATGGAATCCCTGATGGTGGTGCCCATATCGAAGGCGTCTGCCAATCAGCGAGCCGGTCGTGCTGGGCGAACAGCGCCTGGCAAGTGCTTCAGGCTTTACACCGCGTGGGCCTACAAGCACGAATTGGAGGACAACACAGTCCCCGAGATTCAACGCATCAATTTGGGCAACGCGGTGCTCATGCTGAAGGCCCTGGGCATCAATGATTTGATTCACTTTGACTTCCTGGATCCACCGCCGCATGAGACATTGGTGCTCGCTTTGGAACAGTTGTACGCCCTGGGAGCCCTGAATCATCATGGCGAGCTGACGAAGCTCGGCCGTCGAATGGCTGAGTTCCCCGTGGACCCAATGATGGCGAAGATGCTCTTGGCCAGCGAGAAGTAAATCAAATTAAAGGTGTCTCAATCTAAACTCACACCATCCATTCTCTCTCAGGTACAAGTGCTCGGAGGAAATGGTGACCATCGCCGCAATGCTCTCAGTCAACAGTGCGATCTTCTACCGACCAAAAGACAAAATAATCCACGCCGATACAGCGAGGAAGAACTTCAATCACATGCACGGCGACCATATCAGTTTGCTGCAAGTCTACAACCAGTGGGCGGAAACAGACTACAGCACGCAGTGGTGCTACGAGAATTTCATTCAATACCGATCGATGAAGAGAGCGCGCGATGTGCGCGAGCAGCTTGCCGGCCTAATGCTGCGCGTTGAGATCGATATGGTCTCGTGCCTCCCGGAAACGATTAACATCCGGAAGGCAGTCACTGCGGGCTATTTCTACCACGTGGCACGCCTCTCGAAAGGTGGCCACTACAAGACCATAAAGCACAATCAAACGGTCATGATACATCCAAATTCGTCGCTCTTCGAAGAGCTGCCGCGTTGGGTGCTCTACCACGAGTTGGTGTTCACGACGAAAGAGTACATGCGGCAAGTGATCGAGATTGAGAGCAAATGGCTGCTCGAAGTCGCACCGCACTACTACAAGCCCAAGGAGCTGGAGGACTCTACGAATAAAAAGATGCCCAAAACGGCGGGAAGGTCTTTGATGACCGAATGAGACGATTGTCCTGGCGTGTTCGGTGAACTTAAATAAAGAGTTTCTTTTGTTAAACGAGGCAGTTTTTTTTTGGTTAGGTTAGGTGAACTCGATCGGTTTAACAGAAATCGAGGTATCCTTACTTATATCAGGGCGGCGACCCATGAAGGGTCCGAGCCTGAGCAATTGCTGCCTTCCATCGTTGACGGTCCTGGGCACGCTGCTTCCAGTCATCAAGACCAAGCTGTCTTGCATCCGGGATGACTTGGTCTTTATACCGGAGATTCGGTCTTCCTCTCCTTCTCGAACCAGGGGGCTCGGATTCGAAGACCCTCTTTGCTGGAGCGTTGTTGTCCATGCGCTCGATGTGGCCGAGCCAGTGCAGTCGACGGATGTTTGCCTTCCGGACTACATTCACATGCTGGTACAGCCCGTAAAGTTCGCGGTTATGTCTTCTTGTCCATTCGCCTTTCTCGCAGACGGGACCATATATCCGTCGTAGAACTTTTCTTTCGAAGGTACCAAGAATCAGCTCTGCAGTTTTGCTAAGCGTCCAGCTTTCGGCTCCATAGAGCAGGACTGGCAAAATAAGAGTTTTGTAGAGCATGATTTTGGTCCTTCGAGTCAGGAGCCGCAGTTTTGAGCCCAGTTGTTTTGACAAACCAAAGTAGCACCGGGTGCCAAGGGCGATTCTACGACGGATCTCCACTGTGATGTCGTTTGTGGAGTTCACTTTTGCCCCGAGATAGACAAACTCCTTCACTACCTCGAAAAAAAACCGTGAAATTTTGTCCAACGTCGTGTGTGACGGAAGCATATACTTTGTTTTGCTCACAATGATTACGTTAAATTCGAGTTTTGTTAAAACTGATTTATTACTACGGAAACTTAAAAGTACCTTAGCTACACCTAACAAAATTCGACTTTAGAAGCGACTTTATGATTTTCTATTACTAAGGGCCAAGGACTCTGCGGGCCGGATCATTAGTGTCCATTCGTTCTACATGTCCTAGCCATCTTAAGCCATTGATGCGCTGTTTTTTGACTAGGTCGATGTCGCTTTACAGCTCGTCGTTGTATCGACGCGTACGGGACCGTATATTTTCCGAAAATATGGCCTTATGTCATGGCACCGACCTGGGATCTGTCACCAAAAAGATCCATTTGAATCTGCACGCCTATCATGAGGCCTGTTACTTCCTATGCATTGGTGGCATAAGGTTTCGCGTAAATATGTAATTGTTGCTTTCACTAAGCTTCAAAGGCTGGTCGGTTTCGGTTGCATAGTGAAGGCCCCCTAGTACGCCTGGCTGTGCTCTTGATCAACTTCTAAATTGTAAGAAATCCGAGGCATTCTTGTTCTTCTCTTGGACAGAAAAGACTGCAGACGACTTACCGGCGTACTAACCACCTTCTCCAAACACCTAAATGAGCTTGGCCTAAGCGATGAAACCCTCTGCGACGCCTGTGGAGAAGACGACGACCCTGCAAAGCACTTCCTCTGCCACTGTCCCGCGTTTGCTCCGACCAGGTGGCAGTTAATTGGTGCTGACGAGGTGAGAGATGATGCTGTAACCTCCTCATCACAGAAGCGCCTGTTGCAATTCCTCCATGAAATGTCAGCAAATGCAGTTTGGTAGTATAATGGACCAGTTTTTGAGTCTGCGTGCTCCAGTGTAGCGTCAGGCAAACCTAAGGCAAGAAAAAAATACCCCAACGCCACACAAAAAACAAGTGCCATCCACTCATTTGCTTTTAAGTACCAAATAAATACAAGCCACTAACGATTTTATGTTCTTAGTTTATTCGAAATATACGCTTTCTTTCAATTTACAAATTGTAAATAAATTATTATTGAGTTGTTTTTTTCTTTATTTGTTTTGTGTCTATATTTAGCAATTGAATTATTTTGAAAATATATATTATTTGGTTACTGACCTTCGGAACAAAAGACAACAATGATTAAAAAAAAAAAACTAAAATGAAGAGAAAAGGTGTAATATACAGTAACTGTCTGTTCTCTTCGCATCGTATTAATTCATAAATTCAGCTATTCGTTCGGTTATCTATGTACACATCTATGATATATTTCACTACGCAAAGAATTATCGGGGTTTTGTTTTTGTTGCTGCTGAGTTTCAACAAATAAATGAAGAATCAGTCTTAATGTGTATACATAAAAACCATCCACGCTGTGAAGGAGAAAGAAAACAAATTAAACAATGAAATTGAAGCAAGTACATAATACGATGAGATATTGGCGATGGTCGCAGGATTGTCAATACTTTTTGTCACTACCTCTATCTCCCCTTTGAAAGAATTCAACAACAATTACTTAATGCTTACTTCGGAGTGATTTCGTTATACATAGGTAAAAACAAATGCTAAAGACTACAACTATCCTGGCTCCTCCGTAGCTTAACCCGACCTGCAAATCTGCTGAGGGAGTAACTCTGGCTGGAAACGGCGGGTGGAGGTGCTCCAATAAAAATGATGGGGTGATTGCACTAAGTCTATAATCCCCTCAATCCAGGATGTCAAGTGATCCGTTCTAATTCGTTGGTTCACAGCCAGTGGGTTCTATAAGGACTCAGCCTCTAGTGTCGTTACAGAACCTCTCTTATATCAGGTCAACTTGGGGAGTATCAATGGCCATACCGCGCTACTGTTAGACTCTAGCGCGGCCATCCCTTCCCTTAGCTTCTCGTGGAACAAAAATTCCAAACACAAAGGAAAATGAAACAAAAGGCGAGCTAAATCGACTGCGGGGGTAACCGCAGCTGATGCAGTGACCCGTGTTGAGTATGGGCTCAACAAAAAAGAAAAAGATGCTAAGCCCGACGGAAGTCGCGGAAATGAGAGAATAACTCTAGAATAAATCCAACTTTGCGTAACGGATGTCCACAATAATCAATACAACTTTGAAAATAACTGTGGCCCCGATTTTGAGTGTCGATTATCAATCGATAATCGATACACAGCGATTGTCGACAGTCGATTGGATGTTGATTGGTATTGTGATTGTCGATTGTGATCGATACTAGGCGATTTTCGCTTCAAATTTCGTCGTTCACAAATTTGTAGTCGACGGTTTTGGTGACACATAAAATTGTAAAATGAACATGGTTTTCATGATGCAAAATTAATTTAATTTAATTCTCTAAAACATTTCTTATGCTTTCATACTTCACTTTCGAACAATGATAGTTTCATATAAAGAAACAAATAAAACAACGTTTAAAATATGTCCACAAGAGTAATATGTACAGAGTATTTGCAAACGCGATTTGTTTCGATACGCACACAAGTGAACGTTCACATTGGACCGGCAAAAGCCAAATCTTCGTTTACTCCAGAACGTACTCATACTCTCCCTCTCCCTCTTACCTATGGGACGTCACAAACTATCTCTTTCCAATATGCGTGTGATTCTGAGGACAAAGTAAGCACCTTGAAATCAGCAAGGTCGTAGGTATTGGGCTCTCAAGAAAAATGGGAGCCCCCTTCAACGATTTCTGCAGGAGCTGCAGGGCTAACAAACTAGTAGAAACCACGCTCCACTACGTTGGTACCTGTCCAGCCCTTGCAAGAACAAGGAAAAGCACGCCAGGCAACTATTCATCCACAGCCTAGAAGAAATATATCAGGATTCTGGACAAAACAAACTGGCTGTAACACAGCAATTGAGTGGATCATCTTAAGATAGACCACTAGAATACCAGCGGTTATTCCTTAGGTGTCATTTAGTCCTTTGGCTGACGAGGAAGCTGTGTATCAATTATCGGGCAGTAATAGCACAATGGATCCCATCAGGATCTAAGTAGGTCGGAGCTGATTCAGCTGTGCCAGTCACTTTTGCTTAATCTAGCTTAATAGGTGAGGACTTACCGTGTACCACTAAAATTTATTTTCTTGTTTATCAGGACATTAGGATGGCTGAAATCGAGTAAACATGATGGTACGATGAATTTTATCCACCCCACGGCATCACAATGGGTATATGAATACTTACGTGAAGCACGAAGACCTAACCTAACCTACCATCTATGTCTCTCGCTACAGTATAGCTGACACTTGACAGGATCAATTCCACTAATCGTAGATGGTCTGCAGTCACACCGTGCCTCATTACAAAACACTGTAACGCTCGCAACGCTCACCGATCCTAACCAGGCTGAGCTGTGCCAACGCCTCCACACTCACAATGAGTTCTGCAGGGACTGCCGACCCGATCCGCTACTGAATAACTTAGATCTACACATATTGACTCCTGGACCATCGTAAAAATAAAATTAAATTAATTGCACATCTTACCTTAATATCTTTATAATTATTTTCGTTTCCTTTTCGAAAGCAAATTTTCTATCTGAGGTTAAAACTGTAAACGTATAAATGCTGCTGAGACAAGACTCCACTTCCGGTTAACAATGTTGATTATAATTCCTTCTCAATCTCCGAATCGGTGTCGTCGTTCTCCTCGGGAAGATTATTGCGCCTAACTTGATTATATGATCGCAACAAATGTCTTCTATTCTTTCGTCGGATTGCCTTTACCATTGTCGTCAAGGCCAGCGTCGACCGGGTCATCGAAATTAGCGTTCGAGTCCTGCGTTTTATTTGCTAAATTAGATTATCAAGGTAGCACAGGATTTTGGTGTTTTTTTTTTTTGTTGTTGTTGTTTTTTTTTGTGTAAGAAAAAAAAGGAATAAGAAAAAAAAAAAGAAAAAAGAAAACACGAATAACATAAAATAAAGCATTTTAAGAATCAGCAAAATTTTGATATTACTTCTAGCATAACAAACGTTGAAACGGTTATCTATTAATTGAATTCTAGTAAACCACAAGAATAATAAGGAAAAACAAAAATGCAAAGAGAAAATTTTCAAATTGTTCAAACATCTAGGTTAAGGATGATTAGAGAAAACGTATGGCTAGGAAATATAACAAACACACACATCGGACAACAATTGTCCGTATCGCACAGTATGGAGGGAGAACAAGAAGAATGTGAACTGCTGGGTGTCTGCAAATGGCTTTGGTTTAAAATAATAACACACCAATGGAGGCACCCATGAGGAGGGGGTGAATTAAATATGCAAACAAACAAATAAACGGTGAGTCTTGGGTCCACTTTGATGATGTGACCAGTTGCATACGTAAGATGATTCCCTAAACAGAGTCGGTATGTAAAGGGTGTACCATAATTCACGCAAAATGAAAATACAGATTTTTAATTAAAAAGCTTAGCTTTTTTTATTGATTCACCGATTAAACAGATTGGGGTTATATATGGAATAGCACATCGGATAAATGAGTGCCACGGCTTTGCTGGAAAGTCGTACTCTTTTATTGAAATCTCCTATGACCGTTTCGCATAAATGTGGCCGAATCTCATGAGTAAACCGAATTTGCTCTTTCAAGGCGTTGGTGGTCGTGGGCTTGTTTTCATAGACCTTTAACTTCAAAAGATCCCAAAGAAAAAAGTCCAATGGCGTGAAATCGCAAGATTTGGATGGCTAATTCTGATCGCAAAAACGACCAATCACAAGATTAGGAAATGCCACATGCAGTTATTGAATTGTTTCTCTGGCTGTATGGCATGTGGCACTGTCTTGTTGAATCCACATGTTGGTCACATCTATGTCTTGTAATTTAGGCACTAAAAACTGGGTTATCATGCCACGACAACGAATACCATTAATTGTTACTGCCTGACTAGCCGCATTTTCAAAGATGAGTGGTCCGATAATGCCTCCGATCGCCCAAAATTCACACCAATCACTAGTCCAGTCTAGCGGCGTGTCTACCCAGTCCGGTGAGGACTTTTTCAGATTAGACTGAGGATAGTCGTGGTTCTTTGTAAATCCATTTTTGGCCATATTTGTTTCGTATGTATGCTCAGTGCATATTGATGGCCATTTACAGTATTTCGTGAATAACTGTCTAAAAGTTGCTCCAATTCGTCGATGGACAAGGCGTCAATCAGCCGTGAAGTCGGCCATGTCTATAGTACTTGATTTCTGGTTCAGGTATACTTCGGAGAGTCACATTCAGAAGAGGATTTTAGAAATAATCTTCCTGAACAAAGATGACAATTGCAGAGAAGACCGTTTTACTGAGAGCAGCTAAGGCCGATTTTTTTTTTATCATCGAAGGAGCTTCAAGTTGAGACAGTGAGTCGCGGTGAGTGCAAGAACAATTCGTCGCACTCTAGTTGACGAAAAACTTCAAGAACGAGGACAAAACGAAGTACATGCTGTCATCGAGAAAGAACGCACAACATCAACGACTCGGCCAGAACGTCACCGTAGGCAGCTTTAACTTCGAGTGGTAGAGCCCTCTCTCGAAGGACCAAGCTAACATTATATAAGACCCTTATCATTCCTGTCCTGCTCTATGGCGCAGAAGCCTGTACAATCTCAAGAGCAGATGAAGAAGTCCTTGGTCTTTTCGAGAGAAAATTTCTGCGCTCCATCTTTGGTCCTGTTAGCGTTGATGGTTTTTTGAGAAGATTCAACCATGAACTATACGGGCTGTACAGCGACATGAGCCTTGTCAGGATTCTAGGGTTTCGACGCCTAATATGGCTAGGTCATGTAGAGTGCATGGAGAACACTGCTCCAGCCCGAAGAGTCTTCGACTCGGAACCAGTTGGACAATGCAATAGAAGACGCCCACGAAACCGATGGCGCCAACAAGTGGAGAAGACCTCAACCAACTTGATGCGAGAAATTGGAGGCAGCTGGCTAAAGATCGTGCCAGCTGGAGAAGCTTGTTGACTAAAGCCCAGGTCCACCCCGGACTGTGGCGCCACTAGAAGAAGAAGATGGCTTTGTGGCCGTGGCTCACTTAGTTCAACTTGTTGGTCCATTGTGCCTTTGATGGGAAGTATTATACTACCGTAGTCCTAAAACCAACCAGATACACACAGGCATTTTTGTAGGATTTTCAGTTAAACACCGCCTAAGTCCTCCAGCTCTGCGAAGAAATGCTTTCTTGGGAACTGTATCCTTTTCTTTCATAGGGCTGGGCAATCACAGAGCAGATGTTGGATAGATTATGTTTCTTTTTCGTGTGACAAAAATTGTTCTCATTTCCTCATTATTTATTCACGCTTAATATAAACTAAATGCTATTAAGCAATTTTTCTGACTTAGTTGTTCACAATTTGTATTAAAGTATTGGGTATATAACTTAATTCGTGCGGTTTGCTAAGAAATGGTGTAAGTTGTATTATTCCATTGGAACATGCGTTGGAAAGCTACTGTCATTGTACGTCATTTCAGTAAATGACGCTCAAATATGTCGAGCTTTATGCCTGAAAAAGTGTTTTTGCGGGGAGTTCTTCTTCATTACTTCAATATGATGAAAAAGTTAGTATCATCGTATATCTGCATTAATGAACATGCCTAATGCAGTCCTTTGGTAGCCTGACGTTTATGAAAACACCCATTCTTAAATAAACGTTCAAATTTTGAAAAAAAAAAAAAAAAGAACCGCCCGAATTAAGTTGTATACTCAATAGGTTCGAAAATTGTCCATAGCTGTATCATCGTCTAAATATGAATTCAAAAGTAAATGCTCTCTCCCGATCCATCTCGTTGAGGGTCAATGATGCGTCACTAATCATGAACTGTTCAGTTTATGGCAAAAGTAAAACAACCAAAAATTCGATGATGAAACTATACACATAAAGTACACCAAAAAACGGTGTACCATTCAAACTGGACAATAAAGTACACACAAAAATGTCAAGGAGAAGGAAAGAAATGCATCAGTTGACACACAAAAAAAAGCACCTTCACTGTCAGAACCAAGAAAGAAACATACATGTACATATCCCAAAACAGCTTTTAAAAAATAGAGAGTTCATAGGCGATTTTCGAAAAACAAAAAAAAATTAACAAATTTGAGTACATTCAATTCAATTTCCCCCCGATTTTTGTTTTGTTTTTTTTTTTAGTAAATTTAATAAGTCATGCCACAAAAAGTGATGGAACAGGTACACAAAACCATTAATCTTGTCGTACAAAAAACACAAGCTAGGTCTGATCGAACCAAATACATATACATATTTATAAACAGAAAACGAAAAACCAATGGAAGAAGAAAAAAAAAGAAATCAAAATCCAAATCGATTCAACTTACTTTTTCCCCACAACATACACTATGTATAACAACAAGTGAAACAAATTACATTTTTCTCAGTTTTATTTCAGTGTTGATTTAATTTTTAAACGGTTTTTTTTTATAGGAGTTTGATTTACTTTCAACTGGTTTTTTTGTTTTGTTTGATTTTGGTTTATTTAATTTTATTTTTTTTAAGCTACTAATTTCGTATGGACTAGTTTGGCATGTCGTGTGTGGAATCAAAGTTATCTCCTTAAAAGTTAGGTCATTGAAAAAATAGATGTATAACATTTTGGAAAGTGTGTGCGTGTGCTTGTGTGTGTGTGTACGTATAGTGTGATTGATTATTTATTTACATTCAACAAGTGTACATATAGATTTTGATTTTCGTTTTTGAGGGGTGTTCTCTTTCGTTTTGATTATCAATTACCCACTATAAGGCTAATCAGAGACAAAATTGTTGAAATAATTACAACGTAGACGGTGGCAGCGATTATGATTTTAAAATCCATCTCAAGAATTTGATGATGTAATCCTGCAAGAAGTATGTGTTCGGAAATCGTTTAAATGTGGCTTCCAAATTAGTGTTTATTAGTAAATTCTGGTTTGGCTTTAAACATATAACAGCAGAGATGAGCGGCGGGTTTTAGGGTGATACACACTTAAGGGTTTGGGGGGCTTGATTAGTGATGCAGGGCAACAAAGTGGCATGCAAGTTATAGTATATCCTAGAGTTTATTACAGCACGTTGACACTTCTGATTGTTAGTAAATTAGTTATTCATTAAGAGAGTCGGAGTTTTCATTTGCTACCCTCAACAGACGGGAAACGATACAAATTTGAGGCAAGCACGTCATTTGTATCATTTTAAAAGAGTATGTCAATGCGATGTGGTGGCGTTGTGGGTATGTGCGTCGACTCCTACGCAATTGGACGTAAGGTGTCTAGGTTCGATTCCTGCTACGATTAAAAAATAATGTTCATAGCCCCACCTCTTTCGAGTCACTGAAAATGCTCCTCAAAGAGTATAACTGTCTAGAAAAAGCTTCTCAAACTTGGCCGTTTGGGGTCGGCATTAATCTGTAGGTCCCTTCCACTCGTGAGAGAACAATACCACGCACAACACAATTTGTTGATGAGAAGCTAAGCCCTGGCCCTCTACGGGCAGTAGCGCCACCCATACGTCAGCCACGTCATTATTATCATCGACTCCTAACCTGAGTTAAGTTCAATGCCTGATGGGAACAACATTCAAGGCTCCCCCTCTCTCGATTCGCTGACACTGCCTTAGTGTGCATAATTAGAAACAGTAAACGATCATGAATCAGAGATGGCAGAAATGTCACATTTTTTAAATAACTACATTTGTTACGTCTACTACGTTATTGGGTAGTTAATGTAGTATACGTAACAAAATGTAGTAGACGTAGCGCTAAGTGTCAAAATGTAGTTGAGATGTCAGTTTAACGTCAGTTCATACATGACTTGGTGACAACCGTGAGGACGGTGCTTGTGAAAGTGGAGATATGTTGCCAAGGACCGTTTGCACTACTCGGCAATTACATTTGAAGCTCAACGTTTTCTGTGTATGGACACGTATTTGCACACGTAACAAATGTAGGTAGTAAATGAAAATCGGGAGTGTAGTTTGTTCGACTAACTAGGCGTAGTTAATTGAGTAGATTACCTCATGTAGTCTACTCTGCCATCTCTGATCATGATACCTAGAGAGTAGTGTCGTCGCGTGGTATATTAAGACGGTGTTGGACAAATTAACTTCGCTTTAGTTCTATAAATAATAGTCCTTAGAAACGCAAGAAATGAAACGCCGAGATCGCCCTCGAAAATCGCTGTAATTGGGCTTGGAATGCAACTGAGGACTGAATCCCTCACTCAAAGAACCAGGATACATCTATATAAGGCCTTGATAGTGTTTCCATCAGTTCTGCTGTATGGCGCAGAAGCATGGACACTAACCAAAGCGGACAAGGAAATTCTTGGTCGCTTTGAGAGGAAAGTCCTTCGTATTATCTTTGGTCCCGTATGTACTGATGGTGTTTGGAAGTAGAGACTGAACGACGAGCAGTAGCGGCTGTTGTTCGAACTGTTCGAGTCTCTCGCCTCAGATGGCTAGGTCATGTGCGAATGGAAACAAATGCTCGGGCCCGGAAATTCTTCGACTCCAACGCCGAGGGACAACTTGGTAAAGGAAGACCACGCTTCCGGTGGCGTAGGCATCTGGAAGGGGACCTGAATCAGTTGAACGTGTGGAGCTGGTAGCAACTAGCATAAGACCGTGAAGGAAATGAAGAGGCATGTTGGCTGTGGCCCAGGTCAATGCCGGATTGTAGCGCCAGCCATAAAAGAAGTCATCAGTCATCAAAATGTGTCGGAAACTTGGAATCAAGTTCAAGAAATCGTGTGTGAAGAAAACAGAGTCTTGTTGAAGTTCGATACGCATTCATTCGAACGGCAGGCGAAAAAAAAATATCAGGTGCACAGACAAAATTCGCACGACCTCGCAGCAAATGTATGCCGTCTTTATACAAATTAGTGAATACACAGCGATGTAGTACCAGGTTGACCAAAGAAGTCTATGTATTGGACGGGTAGAAAAAATGGTTAGCACAAGCGCTGATCAAAGTCACTACACCTACTACAGAAAAAGTGAATTTAAAACGATGATGGATGACAATTACTATAGATATAATCCGTTTGTGTTTATGAAAGGTTAGTTTGTAGGTGTTTAATGTTGCGCAAGCTGAACTTTGTGTTTTTTGACACTCTGACGAGACGCCACTGCTAGAGAGACTAGCCACTGGTCGAGAACTAGACCCACAACGAACTGTAGGTTAGGTTAGGTATGAGTTTCATTGTGATGCCACGCGGATTGACTTCTCCTAACATTGCAACCAGTTGTTGCTTACGATTAAGCGGTTTAACTGGCTTATGCTGGCGCTATATAGCTCGTTGAGATTACGGAAATAGTAGGCTCCTAGGTGAAGAACCTACGACTAGCCAGAGCGTTAGAAGAGCAGAGGAGGTGATTTGTGGTCTCTGCCTTCCTCATGCATACACATTCTGCAGAAATCATTGTATGGGACACTCATCCTGCGAGCGTGTATGGCAATTGTTCAGTGTCCTGTTATGCAGCCGATGAGCGTCCTGAGTGAAAGTCTCCTTACTCTGAGCAGACAGTGATCGTGCTAGATTTTGTGCTGGCCATATTTCCTTTGTTTTGAGGAAGGTGATGCCTTCTAGCCACTTGTGGTTGGTTATTTGAATTGTGTCTATCTTAAGAGGAAGGTAGGCTGTAGCGATCGGCAAAGAGGACCACGCTACAGTGCTCAGGGAGCTTTATTGAGCTCTTTGGAGTATACCTACACCCAGCCCTTCGGTTGTCTTTGACACGTCTGTGAAGATTCGCCGGGGATCAGCCAGCGTCTGGTTGTCAGACACCCGATCAGATCTCGACGGAATGCTGGTGGAGAAATTGTTCTCGAAGATAGCTCGGGGTAGAATATGTCAGTAGGGAGAGAGAAACGAACTGTAGGGCCGCACAAAACATTTTCCACGACGTCTTATCCGTCTCATGCACGAAGCACCAACCAGTCAACAAGAAGTGTGGCGGCAGATACAAAACCGAAAAGGAATGGCAGATGCTCATGATCATTCCACGTTTCTCCCTTCCCCCCAATATAATGTCATGTTTAGGCTTGTGTAGTTCACGAACGAACTAGTTCAAAAAAGAGCTCTAACAAGTGAACTAAGTGATTGTTGATTATTAAAATTTGCAGTTTAAGTTAAACGAGAGTACACTGCCGTTTAAACCTCTGTTCTGCCTCCTTTTGTTTCTTCTTTTCTCTTCTTTTAAGCGTTCGTATATTATCCGAAATCTGATGTTCGGTAACGGGATCCAATCCTTGAACTAAAATCATTAGCAATGGATTCCCATATCGCAGCTTTTTGCTTCCTCGGTTGATGATTTCCGATAACAGCAAAAACGCTCTACAAAAGTTCAAAAGAAATGCACTAAAGGAATTTTCAAACTACAAAGTATAGCACATATATCGAAAGCCCGTTCAAATTGTTGCCAATAAACGCACCAAATGGAAAGTGTTGCCATATTTTTTTTTCGATCGCATTACACCAACGGACCGGACGAAAATAAACCAAAAACTAGAACTCGGTTTAAGGTTCCGCTGAACTTAAGTTTTTTTTTTACCTTAAGTTTAAGTACTTTACGTTTTCAGTCTCTATACACAAACAGTAGCAGCTTTGTTCGGGTTAAGGGTGCGAAATCAACACATATCACCGTGGACGTTGGACTTCGCCAAAAGTGCGTCTTGTCACCTCTCCTTTTCATTATACATACATATATATGGACTGGATGTTGCAGAGCAGCCGAGGAGAGGAATGTTTCACATTGGGAGAGTTGAGGGTAAGTCATCTTCTTTTTGCAGATGACTTAGTTATCCTCACTTCCTCCCAGACGGAACTCCAGCGGGCACTCGATACGTTTGTTGCCGTATGTGCAGATGCTGGGATGAAGGTTAACGTGGACAAATTAGAGGTTATGGTCATTTCCAGAACGCCTGTTCAATGCACTCTACATATTAGCGGAGTCCCATTGAAGGAGATGGAGAACTTCAAGTATTTCGGGATCTTTCTCACGACTGATGGGATGAGTAATGCTGAAGTTTCCTGTAGGATTGGACAAGCTGGCTCAATTTTGAAACAAATCAGGATGGCCGAGCTTGGTGTCAAGTTAGCGGTTTTCAATTCAGTATTTGTTCCAACTCTCACTTTTGGTCATGAAATTTGAGCAATGACCGAAAGAATAAGATCGCGAATGCAAGCTGCCGAAACGAGATTTCTTCGTGCTGTTGTGGAAGTTACTCGCCGTGATAGGGTGAAAAACACCGCAGTACGCGAGGAAATCAATGCAGAGCACCTGCTTCTTCGAACGGAAAGGGCTATGATTCGATGATTTGGCCACGTGGCACGAATGTCCTCATCGTCACGACTTTTGAGGCGTGCCTTGAATGCGATTCCATCAGGTAGGCGACCGCTTGCAGACCCAGGGCGAGGTGGTTGAACCCAGTCCAAAAATTCGCCTGGTTGCGCTTACGCATAACACCTGATGAGTTAGAGTCGATGGCGGAGGATCGAGTGGCTTGCAGATCTCTAGTGAGTGCATTACCCCCGCGATGCCTGTCGTGGGTCATGCGGGTCAGAAGATGATGATGATAATGAAGAGCTTAAGTTTAAACCTGCACTGTAAAACTGAGCATAAGAGTACTTGAACTGAACTGACCTAAGTTGAGTGCTTTGCTTTGTGTGTGTATGGGCATTGTACAAATTAGAGTTATTTCTGTTCAACTACCGCAGCACATCAACTACCGCGTTGCCGATGGTGTACGTAAAGGGAGTTTTCAAAATGTATGTACATATGCGTTCTATGGCAAAAATCGCACAAAACGCATTGAACATTGAACTAAATGATCTAGAAGAACGAACGAGTTCATTAAACAGATTTGCATTAAATTGAGCGCTCTCTGGACTAAACTAAAATGTGTAAGACTAGTCCTTTTGGCTGTTAAAGTTCAAAATGTACATCTGTAAAAATCCAAAGGTTTCTTTTGAGAAGTTATGAATTCTTTTAGTTCTTCTCCTAATACGTTAGTTGTTCAGGGAAAAAACAAACAACTGGGACCAATATATACAATGTTTATGAATCCTTACTGTATACAAAAAAGAGCAAAAACACACTACAGAAACAAAAAACAAAACTAACTCTCAAAAAACCAACTTACTCCGTATCGGATAGTTCGTTTGATCTACCTCTATCAACACGTGAGTTATTTTCTTCTAATGGTACTTTCTCAGTGAAAGTTATTTCTGAATCGTCACGACATATACGTGATTTTAACTATTTAAGTAAACAAAATCTATGAAATTACATTTAAAAAGAAACATGTGTAAGAGAGTGTAATCATGTTGTCCTGATCCTCCAATGGTAAAAACACAAAACGAAGGGGTGCCTTTAGCAGGTCGATAGGTGATTAAAAGGACAATTGATATACATTTGAGTTAGATTGGAATAATGGGTAAGATTAGAGACGATTTTTGAACGGCTTGGTGTTAGTAATTATCAAGTGGAAAAAGCTTCAACCAAATTTGAATTATTGCCTAATGACGTGTTCACTTTTTATTTCGTATCGGCTAATAGTTAATTTCATTATGTTCCCATTGTGTTTATGCCTGAGACACAATAGTGCGTTGTTCGTTCGGCGTTGTGATAGAAAACGCAATGCGTTCAGATTCGAAATGTCAAATCAATCATCAGCTGTTTTCATTAGGTCTGTTCCAATTGATTTGTGCACAGAAATTGTCAGGGGTGGGGGTAAAAATATCTCTTTGAGAGAGAAACTGTGCACAAATTGTGGAACGACTTTTCGTAGAAATGCACGTCAAAAAAAAATATATGAAAATTGACCTATGAAAGTTGTTTTTTTTTCTTGTTATGAATTTGACAGTCTTCAAATTTCTGCACACAGAATTTTTTGTTGCAGAAATTCGCAGGGTGGGGATCATTTTTTACTCTCTCATGAGCACGCTCTTCTGTGAAAAACTACGAAAAAATCACCAAATTGAACGGCTTTGGACAGTTTTTCGGTGAATTTCACAACAATTGGAACAGACCTATTATTTTTAAATTGTCGGCAGTTGCCCACCGATTTGAAATCGCTTTTGACGTTAAATTAATTTTAATCAGCTGTTTTCAGTTCTCAAATGTCTGTTGACTCTCAATTTGGGAAACAAATACTCAATTTGTAGGTAAAGCCCAGGTTGAACGCATGTCTCTCATAAAAATATCGAACATGTCGGAAATTGGATGCGTTGCCTCATGATAAACAAAATGTATCATGTTACTAGAATCCTCTCAATTTTCTCTTAAATTTTGCCAAAACGCACGACGCAACATTCTGTTCATGGCCATTGAAATGTGTGCGTTGAAAGACAACGCAACGTACTATTGTGTTTCAGGCATTAATCATGTTTGAAGCGGAAAGATTGCTCTCGCAAGTTATGCCCCAAATACACAGACATGTCGCCACAGACTTAGTCTGATATATCTTCAAAGTCGATATGAATACACGCGACACAGACGGTCTGTGCAGCCATGTACAACAAAATATATTGGTATTCAGCGACGTATCTGTATCGTGCATGGGTTATATTAAGCATGTTTAGGTTGCTTTCAAGAATTCAGGGACTCCACTCTGCAGCCAATATCTTGGCGCTTGTAGCCAACATTAACTGATATGCACGTAATCGTAAGAAGAGGGAATTGCAATTGAATATATGCATCTGTGTGCATATTGGAACGCCAGTCTACACGTGGCTCTTTCAAATTCGAGTACAGTAAAAGCTCGTTAATTCGAAATGGTTGGGGGAAGGTCATTCTGAATAAACGATTTTTTCGAATTAAAGGGGCGTACAGTGAAACCTTTCGAAGTTGGCGGTGCAGACTTGTCTGACCAAACTTAGGCAGGTGGCCAACTTGTAAGCGTGCAGGTTGTTTTGACGTTTGCAAGCGATACTGCCTGAAATTGCTGTGCTACAAATACGCACATGCATCCAAAAGTGTTAGTTAGCAATGAGAGTGGCCAACATACGCAGTTTTTTCAATGCGTGCCGTGGCATAATAAGGAAAATATCCCTCCAAGTTTCAATATAGACAGAAGTCCCGTGTGAATTTTATTTTTGTTGAGAACACAGACAACTTGTTGCTGTATGCTTACTTTTGTGATTGACTGTATACGATTTTGTTTGGTGCAGACATTTTCTGCCCAACTTAGAAGGGTGGCCCCCATTACAGGTTTCACTGTATTTGAGCAGTCGTATGTATCTGTTGCGACTGTAGATTCTGTGCAGCCGGCTGAATTTTTGAAAGCACCGTTTGTCTTTTTAGGCTTGCTGAATCGGTATGCTTTGTTAGTACGACGAACACAAACGCAGGGTTTTGTAAGCACGCTTGGTTAATAAAACCGCACAACATCCAGGGGTTTGCTGCTGAATAACCCACCTGTGAAACGCGACAATGCTAACCTCCCACCAATAGACTGTTCATAGAAATATAAAATGTTTGTAAAAATAATTGTATTAGTTATGAACTTGAGCACTGTCATTTGTTTATGTGCGTGTTTGTTGTTTACTCAAAGAGTGTTAGACTTGTGTGTGCAGTTTTTGTTTCTTGGGGCCCTTCTGCAAGACTAATGTTGTGTGTCTGTCGCTCAACTACAAGCCATTTAATACGTATAACATCTGTGTGAGTGGATGGACACTTACTTTGGACACAAAAGGGGGGGGTTAAATGCTACTAAATGATTTACGTTTAGTGTTAAGTTTAAACTGTACTTCTTGCAGACTAGCCTGGTGTACAAATTCAATCTTTCAACACACGAAATGAAACGAATGAAAGGCAAGAAAGAAAGAAAGGAAAAAAGAAGAGGAACAATATCCTAATTTCTAAAGAAGATGATGGAACTAATGTATTACGTACGTTCTAAAAAGTAATTAAACACACACCGAATAAATATTAAGAATTTCACCATCGAGGAATGTTTTGTTTCTTTTTTTTTTTTACTGTGCTCCTCGTAGCGCAACTCATTTAACGTTTAACACAATTACCTACTTACTCTACAATAGACTCTTATTGGATTACATGTATTTTGAACTCAATTTCTAGATTCTATTTTGTTTTTTTTTTTTTTTGTCAAAACTTTATCATTACGAATGGAATCTCAAACTAAAGAAAGAAAAAAAAAACACTCAGTATTAGGTTCGTTCTATTGTGTCCACATGTGACCGACTTACGACAGTGTAAAGCACGACATCGCCAGTATATTGATTGTATTGCCCGCCAAAAACCCTCAAATTTTCAAGATTACAAAACACAATATTGCACGTGAGATTAAGATCATATAGCGAGTTCATTTAGTGAGTTAAAAATGTGATTGAAGTTGGGGGATGAAAAGATGAAAAAAAAAAAGATCAATGTATGGAAACTAGCAAATGTTTCCAACAAAAATGGGCAACAACAAAATGAATTGCTCTTGTACAAAATACAAATTTTTAAACAGGATTTTCTTCTAAAAGTTTCTTCTTTTTTTTTGATTTGATTTGCAGAAAAAAAAAAACAAAGAAAAATACGACAGGATTGGAACGGCAGTGTGACTGGAGTGTGGTGTGCTTACCTTTCGTGTCGGGGATGGCGGCACTTCTAAGTGGTATTTCTGCTCGCAGTATTCTTGCAATAGCTTAATGCCGGCTTTGCGATTTTTCGAATAACGCGCCTCCCATGCGTCCAACAGGCGATTGTAGTAGCGCGGAACTTCGGTGTATTTTAGGTATTTGTGCGTGTTACACGTGGGGAAGATCCTCTCCAAGGGCGCGCACCGTGCCAGCTCATCTTCGGCCACAATCAAGCATCGAACATCGTCCGGTGTGAGATTTTCCAGAATCGAATTGACATACTGAAAGAAATGAAATCATTCGATTGGGGGAGATGTGCAAAATGCTGAGACGCTTACATCATCACGGTCTTCCAGGGCCTTTCGGGTGTACTGATTATGCTTGACTTTTTCCGCTCGCGACAAGTAATTCACATAGATGCGCTTGTCAAAGCATATCGACTCGGAAGTGAGGCCGAATTTCGTGCCGATTTCCTTTTGCTTTTCCGGCGACAATCTTGGAGGAATCTAAATCGAACGAAAATCGTAAACTACTCGACTGGCTTAACATGAAACTGGCGCACTTACATTGTATAAGGCAGTATTGAGCACACCTTGAACCAGTGGCGCTTTAACGTGCGCATCCAATGGCAAGTCCGAATGTAATGACGGCGATATATTAACCTCTAAAAGCCAGGGCACTAGATCAGCATCCAGCAGCACATCAAATCCGAACAGCTCAAAGCAGCTGTATTTGCTTTCGACGTTCAATTTGATCATGCTATTTATGGCGTGTTCGCCAGCCAATATTGTTCGCATCACCAGGTTTCTTAGCGCGTCCCACAGCCGATCGGTGTGCACTCCTCGATTCTCTAGATACGTCCACAGCGATTTTATTGTCCACTTGTGACCGTGGCAGGCGTTCACGTCTTCGTTCTTGTGATAATTCGACGACAGTTTGTTGATGCTGTAGTTGGTCAAATGCATGCAACGCTCGTTGAGGGTGTCCGTCTTTGAGCTGTACTTCACTGTGGGATCGGAAAGAAGGGAAATGTTGAACTTTTGACTCAAACCAGCGTACTAAATGAATTTCCTTTGAAATCCAACAAGCCACTTTACCTGAAGCAAATCTTGCCAATCCATTATGATACATATAGACTCGTAGCGGATTTATGGACGTCACTAGCACGTAGAGTCTCAGGTCAAATTTACTCCCGTTTATCAGCAGAGGACGTTCGATGTACCTGAATGAATGGAAATTATTTCGATTTCAACGATCAGCAGACGCTTGAATTCAACGTACCTCTGAACGATTAAAGGTTTCCGTTTTGGTATCTGAGCCCAGCGATTCACTACCCTAATCCCGGCACCTCTTGCACTCGCTGGCGGCTTTATAATCCACTTCGTATTGCGCTGCGCATACTTTGGCCAAGACTTACGCAAGAAGTTCAGATCTGATGGCATTATGTAGGTCCTGCAGGAGAGCACGCATATACCTTATTGTGATCAGAACCTTTCGTTCCTCAATCGTACTTACTTTGGCATAAAACCGAACTCCTTTTTGCCGTACTTAATCGTCAGTTTCTGCAGGTTTTTCCAGCAAGCATCTTTGCGGCCGATCTTGAAAGAGCCCGGCAAATGATTTATCTTCTGATATGGACGTATTGTTTTGAAACACGGGCTCTTCATGTGCTTCCCCCAGGTTCCCATCCAGTCATTTGTTTCTGCCAATCAAAATAGAGAAGAATTAAAAACATCGATTCCGCATCCTTTCCAGATTCGACATACTTTTGAGCAAACGGACGCCACTATTTGCGAGAACATGTCGCACCAGCTTCGGCATCACATTGGTTACTTTCCACTTGAGGATCTTGAACAGTTCTGGTGGCACATCGGGACCGCGCTGTGTATTCGTCGAGAACGCCAGATATGGAGGGACATTCGGGAAGAGACTAGGCACTAACAACGATTCCGGATTGACTAGACTCTCTTCCGAACACTGTGGTGTATTAACGTTGGACGACTTGTTCAAGTTTGACATCGGCGGGAGCAACTTCTCGTCCAGATGAGAACTTTTGTACGCATGCGATCTATAGCCGTCCTCGTCGGAGTCCGATGAGGAGAATGTCGACTCGAAGCTGTGGTCATTCGCGTCGGAATCTAAAACGTAGACGAATAATGTGTGAAAATTGTTAACCTCCAAGGCATGGGCTTACCTCTGTCGGAGATGTCGTAGTCGTCTTCGATGCTGCTACAGCTGCTGCGGCGATCTTCCCGCAGTCTCGTTGGCGATGGCGGTCGCATTGGCTTCTCCTGGCTCTTACTTCTAATCGATTTCGCATGAGTTGGAGTTGGAGTGACCGATTTGGCTTTGCGGGAATAAACCTCATACTCAGCTACGGAATCGTCGCTCTGCACGCAAGACAATGACGGTGATTTCGCCCGATTTCGCCTGTATTCGTAAAGACGGTTCAGCGACGAGCCCCGTCGCTGATTAACTGGCGACGATGAATGCCTACTCGCATTCTGATACAGATGACGTGCACTCCTTGGGCTCGGCGTATTATTGTACAACAACACACGCGCTGGTGATGGTGAATGTCTATTTGGGGTCGCTGGTAGCTTTATAGCGCGTCGTTCGTCGACATTGTTAAACTTCGTTGGTAACTGACTTTCAGCCTTGCCGCCATTGCGATCTATCACAGATAGAGATAGCTGCTTGGACCAGGCGCCGCTGGTATTCAAGGCAGCCAACTCATTTGGTTCTGATTCGCTACGTGTACGAAATTTACGCTTCGAATTAGTTCGTTCAACATACTTATTATCCTTATTACCGTTAACGATTCTATATGCGGGCGCTTCGTCTCCTTTCAATGCATTGGAATACATTTTCGATTTGTAGTCGCCACCACAAAGCCACTTCCCATCGTTGTAGTGGATATCGTTGTTTGGCATTTTTTCCCGCAGTACCGCCGACAAATTGTCGCCAATCTCATCCTCCAGGGCCACAATGCCATTGGCATCTTTAGTGATTACGGACATCTTTCCTTTTGATGCGAATGTTGGGCGTCGTTGCGATCTCTGCTTGTGTAGGTCTTCAGGTATGTGATTTCGATGCCAGTGCTTGCTATTCCAATCCGGGAAGTTGTAGTTCGAGTGATGATCAGCAGGGTTGTTGCTGTAGAAGGAGGATTAGGATAGGGAGCTATTAATTGTGTTCAGTGTGTGGGCAAATTATGTTAAAAAACAAGTCAGTCTTGGTGGGACAGCTGTTCTCGTGTCCCTTCAAAATGCAACTTTGTCTTCATTGGATTTTGAAGGGAATGGAGTGAAAGAAGATATGTATATCAATTACGTGGAGGATAGATGGTGGTGTGAGGCGACATTGGAATTGTTATCATTGTCATTTATTATATTGTTATTATGCTTGCTGATGTACTGATGTGATTCACTAATCCTATCGAGTTTCAGATTTGAAAGACCATGGATCGCTGTCCGCGACGTGGGAGGAGGGGGCGTGCCATGTTTTGCTATTGGCTTGAATCCATGCGAAGAATTATAGTACAGGTAGATTTGATCGTCTACAAAAACTCCCGATGCGTTATAGTTAATGAAATTTGAATTGTTCATTTTATTGAAACTGCGGAGCATACAGGAAAAAATGGTACAAGCGTTAGATGTAATGCTTTGGTTAGTTTTTCGTTTTTTTTTTTTTTTTTTTGAAAATAAAACGCATGCAAACCCAACAAGGAAATGTTTAATGAATGAAACTGCAAAGAAATAGGAAAGAGAAGAAGCAAATAAAGCAAATAGACCATAAAAGCGTTTTCCTCGCACTACATAATATAAAAACAAAAGAAATAAAATATGTGTCGAAAGAAAAGAAAAGGCAAGGAACTGAAGGCGCTATCCAAAAGCGATGAGTCTGAGTAAAAATGTTCAAATCCTGGCGAAAGTCAATAATCATTCCGATTATAAGGGTGATTTTTTAGCTATTATCTTTTTGGCAACACTGGTTTAAACAGCTGACGCACGTTCCGTGTTTTGTTTCACTGTCAAACATCTTCAGTTTGGTCTATAATTTAACCATGAATCGTCTTACGAACGAACAACGCTTGCAAATTATTGAATTTTATTATCAAAATGCGTGCTCTGTTAAGAAAGTTTATCGCGCGCTTCTTCCATTTTAAAATTGTGTTCAGCGACGAAGCTCATTTTTGGCTCAATGGGTACGTAAATAAGCAGAATTGTTGATTTTGGAGTGAATATCAGCCAGAAGCATTGCAAGAGCTACCAATGCATCCTGGCTGGTGGCATCAAAGATGATGCGAATCGTAACGTAACTGTGAACGGTGAGCGCTACCGTGAGATGATATCCAACTTTTTTTTGCCCAAAATGCAAGAGCTTGACTTGCATGACATGTGGTTTCAACAAGACGGTGCCACATGCCACACAGCACTCACGACAATGGACTTATTGAGGGGCGATTTCGGTGAATATTTTATTTCACGTTCGGGACCGGTCAATTGGCCGCCTAGATCGTGCGATTTAACGCCTTTAGACTATGCTTTGTGGGGCTATGTTAAAGCTCATGTCTATACAGACAAGACCGCTTCAATTGACGCATTGGAAGACAACATTGAAGCATTTATTCGTGAGATACCGGCCGAAATGTTGGAAAGAGTATGCCAAAATTGGACTAAGCGGATGGACCATTTGAGGCGCAGTCAAGGTCAACATTTGCATGAAATAATCTTCAAACAATAAATTATATGGACCGTACTATCGATTCAAATAAAGATTTCATGCATTTTTCTGAATTTTATGTGTTTTTCTTTTTGAAAAACTTTCCTATAGCTTTTAAAAAATCACCCTTTAGAAAACGGCGGAATGACTGCGGTTTGGATACATCGAGTCCCGCATACGCAGTTAGTTCCCCTCTATTACAAAAACCGACGGATGAACCACCCTATCGGTCCGCAAAACTTCCTTACCGATCCCTTTTTAATCGGTTGGCTTCTGTCATTTTTGAATTTTCATGTTTCAATTGTTTTGATGAATTTTTTATCGAAAGTGTGAAATAAAGTCTATCATGGATACAATTGGCTATTTTATGGATTTAGAAGGCGAAGAACGTTATTAAATTTCGTTATTAAATTGCATCCAAAAACAGGTTTTGATTTGATTCAGTCACGCTTTTGACAGAATTGTTTCATTCATCTTGTCCTTCTCCGATCCCTCTTCGCGAAGAGATTAGAATTTATCCGAGGTAAGGCATAAATGTCGTACGAGGCGACTAAAATCCCTGAGCTGAGAGCGACTGGTTTTTGGAAACGCCCCAAATCCAGTGCTCGTTGAATATGACGGTTACAAGCTCGCAAAGAGAATAAAGAAAGTTGTGGACAGTGCCATAACTCAATCATAGATTGGTGCGAACAAAATGACCGCTAGTCCTGGGATGTTATGTCATCATACTGGTAGCTTGTCTGGTGCCAAGGGAGATCAGGAAAGCCCCTATGACCATCGTAATCGCTTGAGGTTGGCCCCCAAATGGTAGTATCGTGGTGGCTGTGGTCTAAAACCCAAAGTCGTGGGGAGAGGTGGGGATTATATCTGCATGCCTGAGAGTTTACCTTGGTAAGGAAAATGACTCCGAGACGTGAAAGGAATATTATCCAAATCTGTGCGGAATTGCAAAACACAACCGGGTGCCACTACCCAAAGTGTAGCAGAGGTTTTAGCCTCGGCCTTCACCAAGGCAGCGAAATTGGTAGGTAGGGTGACTGTATGACTGACATGAAAGTCATGCTCACTTAGACTTATACGGTCCATTGTGCTGTCACCCTTTGACTTTGTAGTTCTTCCCTTTTGGGATCTGTTGGCCATGTGTGATTTCTTCTGGTCTCCTTTATAGCCATTTAGAGGCTTTAAGAAATTGTAGTAAGTCCTTGGGGTCAATGTTACCCAGATCCTCAAGGTTGTTGAAGCAGTACTCGCCTAATAGTCTTATGTTTCCGCAAGTGCAGGACATGTTCTGAGGTAGTGTAGTATTGTTTCCTCTTCTTCTACATCGATGCAGCTTCTGCAGAAGTCCGCCCCAAGTCTTCTGGCATGGCTGCCTAGAAGACAGTGGCCAGTTAGCACCCCTATCACTCAACTAATAACCTTCCTGTCTAGCTGTAGGAGGTCTTTCCTTGATTTGGCATATGCCAGATATCCTGCAAGTGGCCAGTTCAGCCCATTTGCGGTATATTTGTGTATCGTTTATCGCCAGCGTCATCAATCGCGATTTTATTGATTTCAGTGGAGGGTGGGGTGTCTCCTGATCTACTGCCATTGGCATACCCGCCCTCTTGCAAGTTCATCAGCTCTTTCATTACCCGGAATACCCTTATGCTCGGGGACCCAGCATAGGTTAAGATTGCATCTGGCCGCTATCTCCTTTAGAGACAGACGCCAGAGTTTTACCCTCTTCGAGTTTATTAATGGTGAGTCCAAAGCTCTTATGGCCGCCTGACTGTCTATGTACAAAACAATAGATCTCCCGTCTATTGGGCTCATTGATAGTCGGATGGCTGCCTTTTGAACAGCTGTTACTTCCGCTTGGAATACACTGCAGTGGTTCGGTAGTCGGATTCCATCCGAGATCTCTGGTAAGCTGGCGTATATTCCTGATCCCGTGCCCTCTTCCGATTTTGACCCATCCGTGTAGATTTCCCATGCAGCTACAGACTTTGTCTTCGTCCCATTCCTCGCTTGTGGGGATTAAAGTCTTGTGTTTTATTTCGAAGTTCATAAAGGGCGTGAGATAATCTGTATCCTTTTGGACATTCGTGTTTTGTAATATTACCTTGTGCCCTCTTCTGAGGCGGAGAAATAAGTCCATAAGCTTATTTCAAAACTTGGTACTTGAGATTCCTACCGAAGGCGTCATGTGATACAAAACGAACTCGTGATATAAGCCTAATCGGAAGGTAATCACGGAAATCACTTACTTAGTTGTCCTTCTCTAAAGGCATGAATATGTCGGCATCATTTCCTACATTTTGCCTTCCCTGAAAGGCAGGAATGTGTCATCTTTGATGTACTACATAAAATGTCAATGTTTGTTTTGTAAAATTCATCCAATATAGGCGGTGATGGACAAGAATTCCCGCCCGACCTCAGTGAAGTTGAGGCAGCAATCGCCAAATTGAAGTCCAACAAGGCCGCTGGTGCCGATGCCGATGGAAGCATACACCAACTCATCTGTAAAATTTGGTCGGATGAAAGTATGCAAGACAGATGGAATCTCAGCCCGATCCTGAAGAAAGGAGACCCTCTAAACTGTGCCAATTACAGAGATTTAAGTCTTCTGAATATAGCATATACGATTTTGTCTGCGCCTGAAACCATACGTCAAACATCCTGATTTGTTAATATCGGTGCGGGTTCAGGCCAGCGAAATCCACTATTGACCAAATATTCGAATTATTCGCAGATCTTGGAAGAAACCCAGTAGTTTCAAGTCGATACCCACCATCGACTTATAGACTTTAAGGCCGCGTATGACAGTATTTACAGAAACGAGCTATACGGCGCATTGTCTAGTTTTAGCATCCCTGCAAGACAAGACAAAGTCGATAAAGATTTCACCGAGACCTTTGATGTCAAAAGAGGATTAGACAAGGCGACGATGCGATGCCATGCGATGATGTTAACATTCTCGAGAGGCACTTTCTTTCATAAATCTGTGCAACTGCTCGCACATATCGATGTTATGACATCATCGGAAGGACACAACGGACTGTCTGTGGGGCGTTTCTGAGCATCGAGAAGGAAGCGTCTAAGATGGGTCTTGTGATCTAAGAGGGTAAGACAAAGTATATGCTGTCCTTTAACACCGACGTCTTGGACAAAGCGTCACTATAGACAGCTATAGCTTTGAAGTTTGAAGACAGCTTGATTTTGTCTACCTAGGCTCCGAAGTTAACGCAGGAAATGACACCAATGCGGAGATAAAACGAAGGACCACACTTGCCAATCGCTGTGTTTTTGGGCTTGGAAAGCAATTGAGGAATGACCCCCCTCTCTCGAAGGACCTTGAGTCCCAGTCCTGATGTATGCAGACACTAACCAAAGCGGATTCTTGGTCGCTTCGAGAGGCAAATCCTTCGTATTATCTTTGGACCCGTATGTACTGATTGTGTTGGAGGAGAGGACTGAACGACAAACTGTACAGCGACGTCAATCTGGTCAAATGAGTTCGAGTGTCTCGTGTCAGATGGTGAAGGAAGTGGTCCTCCGATAGCGTACGCATCTGCAAAGGGACCTGAATCAGCTGAACGTGCATAGCTGGAAGCAACTACCACAAGACCGTGCTAGATGGAGAGACTGATGTTGGCTGAGGACCAGGACCATCCCGGATTGTAGCGCCAGCCAAGGAGGAAGCAGTTACTTTGTAACTTGAATTCAAATGATAAGTGCGTGTGTGAACGATTAATATTGACAACTTTTATGAGAAACACATATTTGTGCGACGAAAACTATTAATGAATGGATTTATGACACTTCTCCAAAATAAGCCATCTTATTTAGAGGATTGATAACTAATGCACCCACTTGCCCATTACCTTCGAATGTTCTTCGAGTTATTAGTAGTGAATGATTTATGAACATACGACCTTTCGACGTGTCGAACGTATAAAAGTGATGCGTGTAAAGGGAGGAATGAAAAAAACACATAACTTCGCTAGGACTTGTGCATGAACCCATAAAAATGTGACGACTAGAGAAAAGACGCCAATAAATGAATGAATGATTTCATAAACCCAAAACAGGCAGACATGTGACTCAGTGGATTTCTTTCTGGAATGAGCCTAATCGGGGTTGAAAGTTGAACAACAATGACGACCGTGGTGATTGCCGTCATGAAGAAATATAATTTAACAGCGTTTTCAGCATGAGCAGTGACTGTTCCAAGTGAAATGGGCATCTTCTCTTTGATATTGGTGTACAGTAGACAAGGTCTCAATTGAGGAAGAGCTTTGGGAACAAGGGGACGGCCTGTCAGCAGTCGTATTTAGTCGATGCCTGCAATGTGGTGTCAAAGATTATACAACATAACATCGGGCAAGGTGCTTAATCGGTCGGGAATAGTAGTGGCATATGCAGAAGTGGAAGTCAAACAATCACTACCAGACTATCTCTCTAGAAATGCCGAGCGAAGACGACCGCGTCCACTAAGAAGCACATGAGAGCACACGTTTGAGAGTGTAGAAAAGTTTACCTATCTGGTTGTACTTATAACAAACGACACGAGTGGCAGCATCCAAGATCGTCCACTATCCGCGAACAAAACTTACAATTCCCACTTAAGTTTGTTTAGCTCCAGACCAGGTCGTAGGTACGCCTAGTTGGGCCGCTGTGGCAGTTGGAAGATGAGCCATGAAAAGGCTACAAAATCCTTACTATACACTGTGGATTTTTAAAGGTGAAAAATTCGATGTCGTCGGTTCCCCTCCAGTCTTACGGCTTCGAAATATGGAGCATGACGGTCGCAGACGAAGAGACCCTGAGATTCTTTACAGCAGATGGTCGCGGGAGAGGACACGCCTCACTATCTTTGTCACTGTCCCAGCCTCTGTCGATTAAGAAATAGAACATTGGGAGAGCACTTCTTCCAAGACTTACACGAACTAACAGACGTCCCATTGAAATCTCTTTTTGCAGGTTTATCAAGGCTAAACATCGTACAAAACAAGACGAGAAACGACGTAACGGGCACGAGAAATATATTCTCTCAAATGGGTATCACAATGGGTCCACAATGGCCTAAGTGTGATGGGCTTCGGCTCGCCAACCCACCAACCTAGCCCATCGTACAGTAGATGGTGATTATACAATTAGAACTAATGCAGAACTGCTACAAATCAGGCAATGGGAAGACATAGTTCAGTTTGTACAATCACAGCGCCTTAGGAAGAATGGAGGACGTTAGCAGGGAAAGCCAAGATGAGATACGATAATGATGTACTTGCACAAACGCAGCACCTTTTTCATAGATTTTAAAGCCGCATACGACAGTTTTCATCGCAGGGCACTATTCGAACCAATGACCGTATTCGGGATCCGGACAAAATTGATCCGATTATGTCGCACCACGCTCCCATACGCGATACACCGCGTAGTTCGTTTCGGGGAAGAAGATAGTGCCTTCTGTGTTTACAGGAACCCGCCGCACAATCTTCACCTAGGGCGTCCAAGTATCCTAAGATGGATGTACATAGCTATTGTTATACCAACAATCACATACGGTGCAATAGCATGGTTCAAAAGAACCAACCTGATAAGCTCAAAAGAGACACTAAATAAAGTTCAAAGGTTGGCGCATGCTCAGGGGCTATGAGAACTTGCCCAACTACTGCAGCTGACTCCATTGCATCTGGTGGTCGCAGAATGTGCAAATAAAACAATCATGAGAATGGCAAATGAAGGGATAGAAAAAGACAGGTGCATTACATCGAGACAATTCGATGCACTAGTCAAAACACGACCACTCCTGGCCATTCCGAAGGAAATTTACCATTAAGCTCAGCACCAAAAAAGACGGGAGCAATGAATCCATAGTCCACATAGACTGAGCAGCAATACGGTAAAATGGTATACGGATGGAGCAAGAACTGATGAAGGAACAGGGGCAGGAGTATTTGGATTCCGGACAAAGTACTACGAACCCATGGGCAAATGTACCAGTATCTTTCAAGCAGAAGTCTATGCCATAGACAGATGCGCTCAGATCAATCTTGACAGGGACTATACCAACTGTGACATAGGACTAATGACGGGCAGTCGTTCCGCAATCCTGGCGCTAGACTCCTATATCATCAAATCCAGGCTCGTGTGGGAATGTCTACAGACGCTTAAGAAGCTGAGCGGGAGTAACAGAGTAGGACTCCGTTGGATACCTGGCCATACAGGGATAGAAGGCAATGAGATTGCGGACATTCTGGCCACAAAAGGAGCATCGGAACATTTTATAGGCCCCGAACCATTCTGCGCTGTAGGAGATCACGTCCTCTGGGAAGAGTTCAGGGAACTAGAAAGAAGGAACAGGCCAGATGCATGGAACAACGCCCACGGTATGAAGCAGTACAAGAAATTCTTGGGTGAACATAATCGCAAGAGGTTTGAGGCATTTATCAGAATGAGCAAAAACAATCTCCGTACAGGCTTACAGGCTTCCTAACAGGGCTCTGTAAACTAGGATTACCAGAAGAAGGCCTCTGCAGATTCTGCGGAGGATCTAATGAAAACATGTACTGGGAAAGATAACTGGGCAAGCCCCTGATATCAGAGGAAGAATTGAAGTCACTAGAACCAGCTCACATTCTCAGATTTCTAAAGGAAACTGGCTTAGCTCTAGGATAAATCTCTACCACCTTTGCGCAATAAGAGCAAATAAACCTCAATACAGCTCTCAAAAGAGCTGCATGGGAGGGGAGCTCTTAAGAAAGCAAAGATATGAATAGGAAGCACAATATATCTAAAGGTCGCGGTCCAATTTACCCTCAACAACAATAATAATCTTTTACTAGTCAATCCAACTGTTGGTTAGTTTAGGTAGGTGAGCTGCCAGCCAAATCGCCAGCACACTTAGACCATGTCGGCCCATTGTGATGCCCATAGTCAGACTACTACCACTGATCGACAACTCTAGTGACAGTGTCGTTTATTTGATCCCAACGGCAAATGGTGACTGGACCAGATTTAAAAACCGAACAAAAGCGTATTAACTTTGCTTTCAGTGGGATTCGAACCGAGGACTCCGTCTAAACAAGGACAGGCACTCAGCGGACTGCGCCATCCAGGTGTCTTCCAACTGTTGGGCTACGCAGGTGACATCGACATCATCGTGTCATAGTGAAAGCTTTTACGACGATTGAAGAAGAGGCGAAACAAGCTGGTCTTAAGGTCAATGAGCATAAGACGAAATATTTGCTGTCGGTCAAGACACGATCCGCCGCACACCACCTAGAGCAGAACATCACGATCAACAGAGATAATGAAGGAGTTTGTCTACGTCGGGGCAAACGTGAACACCACAAACGACACCTTAGCTGAGATCTGACATAGAATCGCATCCGATGCTATGTATTTTGGTGTTGTCGAAACAACTGGACTCATAACTCCTAACTCGAGGGACTAAGATCCTGTTCTACAGATTCCTGCCAGTCCTGCTTTATGGAGCCGAAAGCTGGACGCTAAGCAAACTTCACAGTTAATTCTTGGTGCCTTCGACAGAAAATTTCTACGTCGGTTGGATATATTGCCCCGTTTGCGAGGAAGGCGAATGGAGGAGAAGACACAATGGCGAAATCTACGGATGTGGATGTAGTCCGGAAGGAAAGAATCTTTCGATTGCACTCGATCGGCCATATCGAGCGAATGGACAACAACGCTCCAGCAAAGAGGGTCATCGAATCTGAGCCTCCTGGTTCGAAAAGGAGAGAAAGACCGAATCTCCGGCATAAAGACCAAGTCATCCCGGACGCAAGACAGCTTGGTCTTGATGATTGGAAGCAGTGTGCTCAGGGCCGAGCAATATCTCAGGCTCGGACACTCCATGGGCCGTAGGCCTGCTAAATCAAAAAAAAAATCTAAGTTTCACATCAGGTATTTGAACCTTCTTCTTTTTAGGGCGCTACAGTCCGATATGGACCCAACATGCTTCTCCAGCCAGCACGATCGCTCGCCAGCTGCCTCCAGCTTCGTACACCAGGCCGGCTGAGGTAACCCTCGACTTGTGTGCGCCATCTTGTGCGTGGAGGTCCTCTGTTGCGTTGTCCCACAGGCTCAGAGTCAAAGACTGAGCCGGCATTCATAATGTGTTGTGCCCTAATAGAAGGCAAATCGATTCTCTCAGAAAATAAACATAAATCGCATTGATTTGAGTTTATTAAAAGGGAAACCCTATTCTGATCTAACAACTGAATTATTCATCGCATTTGACAGAATGACAACTATGCACGTGTCTCCAATTGCCAATGCCAAGGCATATTTGTGCGAACATAACCTCGAGGAAATGACAGTCTCTAGAACCCCATTCGCGAAAGACAGTTTTTGTTTCACGCAATTCTGCGTTAACGCGTGGGGTGAGAAAACACCCAAATACCCTAATTGATTACCATCTGTCACGTGATGCAAAGCTAACGCGAAATAAATCAATACACATAAATGCGAGTTTAATCGAAGACAATTGCTGGAACAAACAAAGCATTATGTGCAGGTTATCTAAGCATTATGCTGCGGCATATTGAGCGTCATTTACGAAGAGCCACCCTCTCCCCCACTTAATAAACACTTATGCTTCACCCAACCACCACCAACTACCCAACCGGGGGGTGAACATGCAAATTCTTCAACGGGACGAGATGACTCAACTTGAAATGGGATTAAATCAAAATTGCCGTAGTAAATCAATAATTCGTCCTGCTTTAAGAAGAACCTTAGCCCGGCACAAGATGCCAAGGATAGAGGTGATTTTCGTCGCTCTCGTGTGCACTCTCGAAGCATAAAGAACCCATTTGATTGCCATTTACATAAACAAAGCACGGCACACAAAGCCGTTAAATAAAGTTCACATTTTGTTTTTGTTGATTTAAGTGAAAAGTTCTTTGGCACAAACGTGAGATTAGGCTCGCCTGCACCTCGAATCGAGACAATTATAGATTTGTGGCATGAAAAAAAACAGTAGGAAGTGGATTGTCATTAATGCTGGGGAAAAAAAAAACCTCTTGCTTAGTTCTTTCGCATTTCCACCCCTTCTCTACTCTCGAGTGTATTCATTCTTAATAGAACAATAAATGTGTGTACCATTATCCTTACAGTAAACTAGGTTGCATTTTGCTTTCTTTGCATAAAAGGACTAAAAAGACAAGTGTCCTTGCCATTGTCCTTGTATTCAGTTGATGTAGATCAAAAGCAAGCACTTGTGGGGGATGAGTGTCGCACACCAGCTACGGGCCAGCATGCCGCAGTGTGACAGCGTCGGGTAATGTTAAATTGTAGCAGTTGCTTCCACCACTTACTGTTAAACGCTAATCTTAGCGAGAATAGTTGCTCTTTTGTCTGAAGTGTGCGCGCGAGGCTTTTCAAGTCAGCCACAACTTAAGCGAGAAAAATGCATTCAAATGATAAACCACAGTTCCACAGTTGACTTACTCTACTTGAATTGGCTGTAAAAACATAAAACACTGCAGTGCTCACCACCTAGCCAAATGCTTTCGTGATCACACAAGACGCAACTTACTCAGCCACGCATATAACTCCCTCGATCAAATCGGCATTGCTGGACAACCGGTTGAGGGAGGAGAGAGTTTCTAATACCCCAGAACTCGGAAGCATTGTCTCAACCAATGGCGGAAACGAAGGCCGCTTTTACACACGCTAAAATTGTCGCCGATTTGTTCAATTCGCGTGCGTTATTTCCTTCGTGTGATCCCTTTTGTCTCACCTCCCTTGCCCACGACATGGAGAAAAGTCGGCGACGAATTAAGAGTGTGTAAAAGCGGCCGAAGCAGATGTCGCAAATCGAATATCTAAAGCTCAGTCAGCATTCGGTATGTTGTCCACAATATGGAGAAGCAATGCTATTAGCTTAAACACTAAGCTAAGACTGTAGCTATTTATTTTACACCAAGCCTTCCAACTGTTTCGCTCCAATGTTGAGTCCTTGTTGATACGTGGGTGCAGCACTTAGAAAGTGACCGCCACAATCACAAGAAGACTACTGATGTTTGTGAAACGGTGCCAACGAATGAACTTAAGGATTTTCTGTCCGAATCGTATCTCAAACGAACAGCTTTATCAGAGAATGAGCCAGAAACCTATAGGCACCACAATTCAACGGCGCAAGTGGCAGTGAATCGGTCATAGCCTTCGAAAAGGCGACAGTTCCATAGCAAAACATGCGATGCAGTGGAACCCGCTAACGCAAGACAGTAGAAGAGCAGGTCGACCGAGATGTACCTACATGGCCCAGAACATTAGGGGAGGAGTCCCGACATCTGGGGACGAGTTGGAGAAAGCTGAGACACATTACAAGAAACCGTACACGATGGCGCGTAGTAGAAGTAGAAGCCCTAGGGGTCGCAAGAGGATAAAGGAACCTAAGTAAGTAAGTAAGACGCAATCGAAGAAAATAGTTCCTACTTTTAACGACACCACCTCTTTCGAGTCACTGAACATGCTCGTCAAAGATTACAACTGTCTAGAAAAAGCTTCTCAAACTTGGTCTTTTGGGGTCGGCATTAAACTGTAGGTCCTTTCCACTCGTGAGATATTGTTTTCTCGCACGCACAACACGAATCATTGCTGAGAAGCTAGACTCTGGCCCTCTACGGGCTGTAGCGCCACCCATATTATATTATACCAGGACCAACACAAATACTTTGATGAAGGTCAGTTCAAACATTCAAATCCATTCAGACAAATGCTTCAGAAATGGAACGTCATAACGTTTACTCCAAGTATTCGAAGAAAATAAAGACATGCTGAATTTAGCAGAACTCTAGTGGCGGTAATTATGTTCGTGGCTTAGAATATGGTCTTAAAATGAGTGCTTCCAAAACCAGATCCATGGTCACTCCTCGTCGAGATAGGGTTAATGCCGAACTCCATATCGGCAATGTCAAGATCGAATGTGTTTATAGTATGAAATACTTCAGAACACGATTTGATGGGAAATTCGATTCGTCAAAAGAAATAAAATGCAGAATCGGACAGGCTAGAATGGCAACATCCAATTACCGTTAAAAAATGCGGATTGTAAAGTTCAATTTATTCGAAAATGGATTAGTCTTATTCTGTAGAAATATCCATTCCGAACTAGGACACCAATGTATTACTAGGAGAATATTCAGAGGAAACCCGCAAGGAGGTGTACTCTTCCCACTCCTATGGGTACTGGTAGTGGACGAAATCCTTATCGACCTCACTTATGTCGGCTGCCAGCCAATAGCCTACGCAGACCACATATAGCCCTAGTCGTAAAAGGCAAATTTGTTCACATCAATAGAGATATTACCGATCGTACCTTCGTCAAATAAGTTAGCAAAATGGACAGAAAGAGCAGGTCTAGATGTAAATCCGTCCAAAACCGAGTTCGTACTGTTCACGAAAAGATATAAAATACCTCAAATAAGTATACCAAAGCTGAAGAATAAGGAACTAAGATTCACTAGTCAAGCCAAATACTTAAGCGACAGCAAACTAGGCTGGAAACCAAAGCTTCAAGATCGTTTTAATAAGGCGGCGGTAGCTTAGAATACATGCAGAAGGGTCCTCGGTCCCAGATGGGGACTAAAACCGGATGTACACAACAGTTGTAGCAATATCGCACCATTCTTTGACTTCGAATCTGGGTACAAAATACTAATCCCAGATGGGGAGGACTGACCAAAAGATATAGTCAGAAAACATGCCAATCTGGAAGTTTACACGGACGGATGAAGGCACCTGACTCGGAATATCCGCGACCTGGTTGGAGAACTCGTTCTCTCTGCCCCTTCGACTACCTAGCCACTGCAGTGTATTCCAGGCAGATGTTCTAAGCTATCCAAGAGGCTGCCCGCTTACTGTCCATGATCCCGATAGACGATTTATATACATAGCCAGTCAGGCGGTCATCAAGGCTCTGGGCACAGCATCCACTAAATCAAATTTTGCCGCCTATGTCTCAGGGAGATAGCGGTTAGATACAACCTTACCTTATGCTGGGTCTGTGGGCATAGTGGTATTCCAGGCAATGAAAGTGCCGACGAGCTAGTTAGAACAGGGATGGGCCTGCCACTGGCAATTAATCAAGAGAATTGAGGGGTAGTTCAAGTAATATATGCCATGTTACATACAGATGCTATCAATATTACCAATCGGAGATGGATGGAACTGGACACTTGCAGGACTTCGAGGCAAGTATTGCCTTTAATTGATCCCGACAAGGCAAGTACACTCCTTCGTAGGGAATTAGGGATCATCACAGTTCACTGTATCCTGGGCTCACATGCAAGAAGAATGGCAGCCCCTTACAACGACTTCTGCAGGAGCTACTACAAGTCATTCTTCATGGAAGAACTGAAGGAAGAAGAGCTGCTGGCGGACAAAGAATAACATGGATGCAAAATCTGAGCGAATGGTATAACATCCCAAAAAATCGGGCTATTCAGGAATGCCATATCAAGAGAAAACATCAAAAGATGATAACCGACCTCCTAAGAGGAGAGGCAGCTTAGGTAAGTTAGGTTAGGTAAGTGGGCTGCCAGCGAAATCGCCAGCACACTTAGACCATGTTGGTTCATTGTGATGCACATAGTCAGACTACTACCACTGATCGACAACGCCAGTGATAGTGCCGCTAATTTGATCCCAACGGCAAATGGTGACTGGACCAGATTTGCTTACAGTGGGATTTGAACAGGGGGATCCCTCTAACTAAGGGCAGGCACTCAGCCAACTGCCCCATTCAGTTGTCTTAGGCAGCTTGAGAAGAAGAATTATGTCTTAGGCCTAAACGTACGTAAAATTGACAAATAGTTCTCTCTAAACGACACGAAGACTGAAGGCAGAGGAGTGTTGTGCTCTCAATCAACTGTAACTCATTTTCAAAGGCAGCACATTGGAGACCTTATTTTGGTGCTATCCTTTAGTACCCAGCTCCCGCTTGATACGCCTTGCGTGGTTAATCAAAAATTTAAGTTTTAAAACAAAAGATTTGCATGTACAGAGACGTTTATAAGACGATTATTCATGGTGTTCTGATTGGTTTCACATCGACAGCTTTCACCTCCTGTTGCTTGCTTTTTATAACCATCATCATCTTCTTCTGACACCCATGATCCACTAAAAGAGTGCACACACGACAGATCACCAGGCCACTCGATCCACCGCCGCTTTTTGTCCAAGTCAAAACACTGAGCACCATCTTATTGCTAACTGCGGGCAGCCAGGGTTGTAAACACACACATTTTTGACAGACTTGCCATTCCTCTAAACGCGATTAGCTCGAAAAGTCATACAAATGCATGTAACCGCTGTAAGACAATTTACTGCAAGCGAAATTCCCAAGAAGCTCTATTCCTCTCAATGATTATTGCCCTAATGCCATTAACACTAATTCAAATTGAAAGAGGTTAACACCCAGACATTTCATATAATACAAGACGCGTGGGATTTCCTTACTCAATAGAAATATAAATAGAATTCATAAATTGCCGAGCGTATGTTTGTGCTGTTGTTGCTTTTACGAGAAACAATTAATATCAGACTAACGTGTGTGGCAGAGGATGTAAAGATGATGATTATACACAGATGAGGCATGTGAGGGATAATGGCAAATAATATATGGCATAACACCACCACAATGTTGTGAATAGACAGACATTCGTTCGACTTCCTGCACATGGAACCCATCTGCGAATACGGTTCTATTCCAACTGGTAAAGGAGCGTATAACCAACATAACAATCAAAATCAATAAACAGTTAGGATTCCATAAGACACAGCAGTGCTTAAAAGTTAGGAGTATGACTAAACTGCACACAGGCACGGCAACGAGACCATATGCAAATTTTGTTTTCTACACCTCACATCCTAACTGACTTTAAAAATAAACTTCTACTTCTAAGTAGAATAACGTAGGGTTAGACGTGCAAGGGTACGGCATGGGATATAAATCAAAGTGTAGATAAAAACAATACAACTTTAAATTCAAAAAAAGAGGCTATAGTTCTAAGCACACGTGTATAAAAGAAAGACAACACAATTAAAGAAGAAAAAAAAACACATTAACATATAAAAAAAAATCACTAAATTCATATTCACCTGTATATCTGATACTTTATTGACACAATTTTGAACGGAAAGAGCTTAGCACAAATATGTAGCAGAGCGCGAAACTACTCTTTTTTCCTCACACATTAATCGCCACCCCACAAGGACGTGGTAGAGAGATGAGATTTTATTAGTTCTTCCCACAATCAAATGGACATACTCAAAAAGGCCCCCACCAACGTGTATACTATTGCCGATTAACGAATGGCCAATTTCGAATCGCTTCTTTTCGAAATTTTCGTGATATTTTTTGTTTGGCCAGGAAAACAGAAAAAGAAAAATCAAAAACCAAAAAATTAGGGAATAAAATGAAAAAACGTGCGTCGAACTACGCGCACCCCCTCTACACGAACGAGGTTGTTGTTTTCAAACTGTCACTTCAGTACTGACAACAGAGTCACACGGCGAAGGAATTCTTTGCCTCGTTTTGAATTTTTGTCAAATACATTCTGACATGTGCAGAAATGCGAACGACAGGGATGTTGTAGAGGTTTGCTTTGCAAAATTTGTTTCTTGTATTTTTGTTTAAATTTATTTAATTTTGAAATGACATTTGTCTAAAAAATTGGTCTAGAATGGGACTCAGTAATTAATAGCTTTAGCAAGTTCATGAGTACGGCTAGAATGGAACTCATTAATCTAAAGATGTAGCAAATTCATGAGTCAGCTAGAAGGAAACTCGCTAGTCTATATGTTTAGCAATCTCGTGAGTACGGCTAGAATGGAACTGATTAATCTGTAGATGTCACGGATCCGCTGGAATGGAACTCGCTAGTCTATAGCAAATTCATGAGTACGGCTTGATAAGGTGTTTGAATGAGCGGGACTATGTTCTACTTCAAATCAAGCTTATCGCAAGCAGACAACTTATAATTAAAACGCACTCCTGACCTGAATCAGTTCATGAGCTCAACATAAGCCAAATACGAGCATTAACAAGCTACGCGAAACTATAATGGCTGCAACATTCAATTTGTTTCCAAATTTGCAACACCACGACCACGACTACACAATAACCATCGTTTTCTGGAACACATTTTTTTTATTTTTAACATAACTGAAAACTATTCTTTTGTCTCCTCACTTGTGGCGGTGTTTTCATCGTTCGTGGACTTCTCCGGCGCCGCCGTCTCTGCGGACCTGGCGTGTACATCCAAAACATTTACTAAAGCATTTTGATGTGCCTCCAAGTTCTGGACAATTTGTCCACCTGCCATATTCAGCACGGACACGAATTGCGCTTGTACAACCTCTAAGCTTGGCAGATTTGCATAGTCAACAAACTCATTTCGACTCATTAGTCTGTTCTCCAGAATCCCACCCAGCAACAGCATCTGTGGTACTTTCTTCGTGATCCTTAGCAGCGGCGTGACTCTTTGATCCGGCGAGAATACAATGCAATGATTTGACTGGAACAATGGCATAATAGCTTCGTATTTCGTATTCTCAACAGCCATCTGAATGATTTTCCTGCCATATCGCTTGAAGGTGATGTTCTGTTTGTGCAACGCTACGCGAACTTTAAACAAGTCGTCCTCAGGCATTGGATTCAAATGGAATATTCCAACCATTTGCGAATGCTGCAACCAGTTGAGAACTTCCCTGGCAATGATTCGATTATAAGGATTTTCCACTTCGGCCTGAAGTTTGCTTTCGGTTTTCCTAAAGCAGTGCAGTGTCGGCGGAGGTTTCTTAACAATAGGCTGAGTGACTGCCACCACTCGAGCGCGTTCATAATGCGGCTTTTGTGGCCGTTGAATGTTGATTTTACCGCGAAATCTTTGAAATTGAATGAGAGGGCTCCTCGACTGCAGCAGCACTGGAAACAAGCAAATACTGTTGTATGGGTTGTATAACATAAATGTAGCTTGCATTTACCTTGGTTAACTAAGTTAGACATCGTGATTCTTTGCGATTAGAGTGTGCCTTAGAATATGTGTAATCACCTGGGAATAATGTCAACTTTGAATGGAGGCGATTTATGTGAAAATTAAATCCAAACCCAAGGCAAATAAATATTATATTCCAACTCTCTCGTGGCCCGTCTTTGCGAGCCGAGTACTGTCAAAAAGTAACATCTGTGTACAAAACAATCGAGTCTCGAACCATCGGCACAGCATTGCCAGCATGGAATTTAATTGCAAATCTCGGTCAACGTGCATGCAGAAGTTTTGCGGCTATTGTTGCGCATATAAAAGAGGTATACCGCTATCAATTAATTTATCGACTGCATGTTCTTAAAAATCCTTACTTTGCAGAACTGTTAAGAAATAATAGTTTTGAAAAAAGCATCGAAATACTGCCAAGAGTTATAATATGCAAGCCGTTGGAAAAATGCGAAACCCATCATCAGTCCTTGGAAATACGAAATCTGGGAACAGTAAGAGAAGCTTGCACTTGACCATTTTTGTCTCGTAACGCTGCATTATATATTAACTGATTAGATTTCGCGGAGAATGCAATTCTTTGTCGATCCAAGCAGTGACGTTTCATTTAAATTAAAAGGAAGCAGTGACTTGATGGCGGGCGGCTCAACGACAGTTGAAATATATGTGGAGCCAGACAAGAAAAAGGATATCAATCGTCCGAGATATTTTTACGCTTTCGCCGAACATCCAGACGTAGTGTTTGAAGTGCCTATAATCGGTTTGTGCCTTTAAATAGAAAACTTTCTTAAGCTAAATACTTATATCTTGTCATCCTTCAGTTTTGAAAATTCCTCCAGAAGTTTTTGTTCCCTCTTCTCTATGCCTACACAAGGTTCCGGCAAACACCGTTACTCACTATCAGTTCATCGTATATAGTCCATTCGAATGCGAACTTTCATTTACCACATCTTCGTGAGTTATGCTTACTCGCTTAGGGTCCTAGTAGCCCCCTTTTTTCTGTTTATAGCACATATGAAAACATAACAATTTCACCATCGGAGGGTGTTATACCAGCAAGAGGCATCTGCAAGCTCCTCCTAACCGCAAAGATTCCAAGTCAACCCTTGACTGTGAGTCTTGTAGTCACAGTTAACGGTAAATACAATGAGATACTTAATATTAACTTACACAATATCAGTCTGAGTGCCTACTTTAGGAAAATGCCACAGAATTTTGGTTCATATGGCGTCATCAGATAGAATAATCCATTTAAGTTCTCCTGGCATAATTTTTGACGACGTCTACATGGGCTTGAAGCAACAAAAGAGTCTCTATATTTGCAATAAGAGCTTAGAAGATGTAAGCTTCCATTGGACAACCTGCACGAATCCACCACCAAGCGTCTTGCCGTCGGCCGATGAAGAACTTAACCTCAATAACATCGTAATGATCAAAAATAGGGTAAGTATTGAGAAATATGATCGAACTTGGTATTGGTAGACTGCAAGAATGGAAATGGCTGAATGGTTTCGTGATGAACTCCTTAAAAGCTTCTAACCAAAAAATTGGTAATAGAAGTAGAGGGGATCGCCTTATACATTGACGGCGCGGGGGTCTTCTGTGATCTCTTCAAAAAAATCCCAGCCGCCAAGAGACGAGTGCAGCGTCTTTCAAGGCTGTAATACACGAGGCAGCACTGGCGCTGAAAGTTCACAAAGTAACCGGCAAAATGATCACCATTTCTTCTGATAGCCAAGTGGCAATAAAGGCCATGGCATCAGACATTCTGACGTCGGAGCTGGTTAGACTGTGCAGTGCAGATATTCTTGGTGAACTGGGTGACCCTCTGTTGGGTACCGGGACATACTGGTATCCTAGGTAACGAAAAAACAAACAGTCTCTCGAAAAACAAGTTCGGAGTTGAAAGAATCTCAAGCCATACCGTACACGCATACGCTTCTAATCTCCATTATGGAAGAAACTAGAGGACGAAGTCCTAGATAGAGTCAGAGCTCTATGGCTAAACCCGAGTACGGGAGCAACAGCGAGGGCACTATGATAGACGCAGCGCAAAAATTGATCAAAACGGTTTTAATCGCAAACCATATCTTCTTCCAGGTGAACTGAGTCCAACCAGATCATCCCCAGCATATTTAAGAACTTCAGGGTTGGGGCAGGCTGCGCCAGCTTCTTTTTTAGACTTCAGTCTTCACACTGCTATATTGATTGTAAATCTTGAATTTCGTCTATATTGAGTTGGTTTGACAGCAATATTTGGCTCCCCATGACCGTTGAATAGTCTGTAAAAGCAATTCCTTCAAATCTCACTATCGACTGCGAGTCCGCTACCAGTTGTCCATTTGCATTCTGGCAAGCTTCTGTCCGCCCAAGTTGAGGACCAGATCCACCCGAATTGAAGCGGCACACAAAGAAGTTTCTGACCGAATCGTTCCACATACTCGATCATGCGCTTCTCATGCTCTTTCATTTTCCTCTAGAGAAGCCGGGACTCTTCCCTTTGGTTCTGTTCGTAGAGCTCTTTTAGTTCATTGCAGCATTGTCGTCTAGACTTGCAGCTTCTTCTTCTTTGTATGACGTTACAGTTCGGGTTGGACCTGGACGCCAAACAACAAACCTCTTAAACTAGCGCGGTATCTGGCCAGTTGCATCCAGTTTCGCACGCCAAGTTGATTGATGTCCTTTTCCACTTGGGTGCGCCACCTTAGAAGCGGGCGTCCTGTGTTGCGTTGTTCCACGTTACAGTTCGGGTTGGACCTGGACCCCAACCAACAAACCTCTTAAACTAGCGCGGTATCTGGCCAGTTGCATCCAGTTTCGCACGCCAAGTTGGTTAATGTCCTTTTCCACTTGGGTGCGCCACTTTAGAAGCGGGCGTCCTGTGTTGCGTTGTCCCACAGGTTCGGAGTCGAAGATTCTGCGGACCGGAGCTGAGTTGTCCATACACTCTACTTGGCCCAGCCACCTTAGGCGTTGGATCCGTAGACACCTGGCTAGGCTCATGTGGCTGTACAGTTCATGGTTGAATCTTCTTCCCAAATACCGTCAACTACTAAAGATCGCACGCAGAACTTTTCTCTCGAAGAGACCAAGAACTTCTTCATCCGCTTTTAAGATTGTCCATGCCCCGTGCCGTACAGCAGGACTGGTATGCTCAGTGTCTTATATAAAGTCAGCTTAGTCCTTCGAGAGAGGGCTCTATTACTCAATTGCCTTTGATCTCGGTGGTGATGTTATTCGTACTGTTTACCTGCTGCGCCGAGGTAGACGAAGTCCTTAACTACCTCAAAGTTATAGCTGCCCATTGTGACGCGCTGTCCTTTCTTGAGGACAGCCCTCATCGTTTTGCCGTCATTCTTAGCTGCATAAGATTGGTTAGTTAGCTCAGATGAAGTATCAAAGAAGAAAAAGCTTTAAGATTAGAGGGCTTAGGTAGGTAGGTTTAGTTACTTATTGCAAATTACCGCACACTGCGTATTAGCACAAGTCTCAAATGATTTCTGCAGTAGTTGCCTAGATGAAGTAGAGTAGGAAAGTGTACAACACCTTCTCTGTAGCTGCCCTGCACTCGCCACGATGAGGAAAGCCTTGGTGCAACACCGATCAAATCAATGCTAGAATTTAGTGACAAAACTGGCTGGCTGTCATAGTAATCACGCCGACCCAATCCCTTGTTTGTTAATCTATGTGGCCAACGGGCCTAGTTTGGCATACGTACATCCTTTAAAGCCGCTTACCACCTACCAGTGGCGTGGCGTCAATATTCCTTTAAAATTTTTAATTTTTCAACAAGGTATCAATATAACACGAAACATGAATCTTAATGTGTGCATATAAACATAATATTTGTGTATTTCCTACACCTGACACGCAAGCAACAAATTCTACCAACACAAAAGCCCACAACCTGCAAGTCAAAAATCCGCTTTCATATAGTTCTATAATACTCCACGCATACGCATACACTACACACGTCATTGCATGCCTATTCTGCAACATCACAGGCTCCATAGGCCACATGCGCGAGCATCATTCTTGGGCGCTGAGTAACCCAAAAAATGTTGACAAATAAAATATGTGACTGGTTAGAACAAATTGGTTTTCTTTTCTCCTCTCTGTCTAACACACGCTTTCTTATGCAAAAATATAACCTGCTTTTCTTCGGCTTATTTGCCGAACTTTGTATGTACACATGTATCTATACATATCTCTTAGAGTATTTCTGTTTGAAAAATTGTGTTATGAAGCAGATTGCCATGCGTAACTTAAAGTAATTTCGAGTGTCATTTTAGGTTCACTTTAAATTGTACTTTTAATGAATAGAAGTATGTATAAACAATTAGCGTCAAATGCTTTGCAATGCAATACACAATATAATTTCAGAAAGCAGGTTCATGTTTCGTCCGACTTCATCATCATCATCATCATCATCTTCTGACCCGCATCATCCACTACAAGGGTCGCGCGTATAATGCACGCACGAGAGATCTCCAGGCTACTCGACTCTAACTCAGGCAACCAGGCAAGTTTTTGGTCCAACCACCTCGTCCTGCGTCAGCAGGCGGTCGTCTACCTGATGGAATCGCATTCAAGGCACGCCTCGGCAGCCGTGGTGCTGAGGACATTCGTGCCACGTGACCAATCCATCGAAGCATATCCCTTTCCGTTCCTCGCGTACAGCCGTGTTTTTCGCCCTGTTTCAGAAAAATAAAACTAGCTTGGCCAATCCTAGACGAAAGCTCAGCATTACTCAAGATAAGTAAACACGAACATGTATAGTGCATTGAACAGGCGTTCTGGAAATGGTCTGGATCTGGAATTCATCCCAGCATCTGCACATACGACAACAAACCTGTCGTGTGCGCGCTGGAGTTTCTTCTGGGAGGATGTGAGGATAACTAAGTCATCTTCCAAAAAAAGATGACTTACCCTCAACTCTCCCGATGTGAATCATTTCTTGCCTCGGCTGCGCTGCAACATACAGTCCATATATAGTATGGATGAAAAGTAGAGGTGACAAGACGCACCCTTGGCAAGGACCAACTTCTTCCGATTTATCTTTTAAAATTGTCCACGCCACGCCACCCACCCACATACTTATTGACAATACATAATCGCTCTTGTCCGTTTTATTTCCCAGCGCGGTTGTATTTCTCCTCTGAACTCTGCACTTTCGTTGATCACATTCTGTCCCCCAAATGCGAATTTCGCCGAAGATGAAGAGCCTCCGTTTAAAGTGAACTACACCATTTACTTGTGCTGCCCCCTCATCAATTCTCAATTCTATCAACTTCAAATCATGGGAACCATTCTCGGCCCCGACGTCGATATAACTCCCCGCGACACGGATTTCTGGAATATTTACATGGGACAAGTCCAGTGCTTAAGCCTAGAAGTGGCAAACAAAGGTTGGCTGAAATTCACACCCATTCCTACATGTTACAGCGTTTATCTCCGCATTTAAGGTCCAATCGATGGTGAAATCTACTTGAAGAGTTGCACTGACGAAGCTGACATCCGATGCACACTAGCTCCTGATTCAGTTAGCCTTAAACCGGGGAAAACTGGGGTGTTTGCCTTGAGGTTCTACAGAAGAAATTTTGGCAAGTTTCTCACAAAGCTCACGTTCAAGATCATTTGTGGCAATGAAATACCGATTTTGTTAAGGTAACAGAGTGTATTTGCACTTTCAACGCATTCCTCATGAAGTGTCCTTCATTTCAGAGGCAATTCAATGGCAGCACAAGCTAAACTCTGGCCAGATTCATTTGATTTCGGCGAAGTGCCGATATGTGTGCCTCAGAAGCGCTTTGCCCTCATAGCCAATCCACTTCCGGTGCCGATTGTCGTTGAACCGTCAATTGTGAACGAGGGAACTGATGATCCATTGATCCTGAGTGTGAACTATTCGAAGCTGCCACTTCACACACGACCCATCCTGGACGGCGAGAGGATATCGCTTGAAGACGAACAACCATGTTACTCGGACTTTGAATTGGGCAAAAGGTCTGATCTAGTTGAGGAACACAAAAGCGATCTGAGTTCGGTCTTTGAAGACAAGGTCTTGAACGACATCCCAGCAATGGCCGATGAACTTGTAAAAAGTGTCAAGCTGCTGACGCCGCAGTTTCAATCAGAGCCTGGCACGAAAATAGTTGATGCCGCCTTGGACTGTATTCTCAGTCGATCCGACTACTTTGACGAGCTGAGAGAGAATCAGAATTTCATGAACATCAGCTGGGAAAGTCTACCGCAGAACCCTAAGGAGATAGCTATGGAAACTGAACGATTCTACTTGAAGCCCAATGAGTCAAAGACATTTCCGGTCATTCTGGTTCCCAATTTGACGGGGCCACATGTCAGAACAATCCAATTCAGGTGCTGCCCCCTCGGGATGGAGCAATCCGACATGAAAACTGCAATAAATTCCTCGGATATGCAAAATGTCCTCCAACTTCAGTACAAATGCATCTCTCCCAGCCTAGTCTACGAAAGGGAAATATTACTTCGCCAGCCCATGTACGTGGACAAGCCAACCAGCTTTCAGATGCATTTCAAAAATGATCAACATGCCGCTGGTTTTGTTTACTTTAACTCCCTGGTTGGTGTACACCTACCTTATATTCAAGTGTTCACTTTTATTTGCTCTTATTTATTCCCCACAGACGGATTCAATTGCCGGATGTTTGAGTATTGCTGAATCCCATGAGAAGTTCTTTATTCGAAGTGGCGAAACGGTCACAGTACCTGCGATGGTGACATATCGGCGAACTGGCAATGTGACTCTTGCTGGAATGTAGGAGTAATTTATTATTTTTGTCTTGAACCACAATTGTTTCTGCTGATTTTCTGTAGATTTCAAGTGATTGGTAGACCTGCAGGCTGTACATTCACTGTAACTGCTGAAGTTTTGCCACCCAAACTGCGCATCACACCGGAAAAACTGAGTCAAAAACAGCGGGTCTTAGAGTGCACTAGAGCGAGGGTCTTCTTTGAGAACATAAGCCCGACAATTGCTAAGTTTTCTGTGTCATTGGTAAGTTTAAGATGTAGATCTTGAGTAGAGTATCCTGGATGAATTCAATTCAACACGATTTTATTTGAACAAAAGCTATACAATTGATCTTACATGCTAAAAGCTTAAATTAGCGGAAAAGGTGTTGGCTCAACAATATGGGGAACAAACGGATGTACAATGCTCACAAAACGCACAGTGTTGTTATTACTGACTCACTTATCAGGTCAACGACTCTTGGATGGTCTGAGTCTTAAATCGCTGACGATCCTGAGCACACTGCTGCCAGCCATCAAGACCAGCTGTCTTGCGTCCGCAATGACTTTATACCGGAGGTTCGATCTTCCTCTCTTTCTCGAACCAGGAGACTCGGATTCGAAGTCAGTCTTTGCTGGAGCGTTGTTGTTCATCTGCTCGATGTGGCCGAGCTAGTGCAGTCTACGGATTTACATCCACCTTCCGGACTACATCCACATCCTGATGCAGCTCGTAGGGTTAGCGCTTGTCTTCTCTCGTCCTCCCAGACGGAGGCACCCAAGAATCAGCTCTGTAGCTTAGCTTAGCATCCAGCTTTCGTCTCCATAAAGCAGGTCTGGCAAAATAAGAGTTTTGAAGAGGATGACTTTGGTCCATCGACTAAGGAGTTTTGAGCCCAGTAGTTTTGACAAACCGAAGTAGCAGCGGTTGCCAAGGGCGATTGTACGTCGGATCTCCACTATGATGTCGTTTGCGGAGTTACCCTTTTTCCCCGAGTTAGACAAACTCCTTCACTACCTCAAAATTGTAGCTGTCGATCGTGATGTTTTGTCCTTGGTGCCGTGTGATGGAGCGTTTCTTGGTCGACAGCACATATTCTGCTTCAATCGCCATAAAAGCTTTCACTACGGCACGTTGGGAACGCGCGACGACGTCGATGTGATTTGCGTAGCCTATCAGTTGGACTGACTTGTAGAAGATAGTGCCTTCCAGTTCCAAATTGAAGACATCTCCTTGCCGAATTTCGGTGCTGGTTTCGAACGGCTCAGAGGTCCTTGAACCGAATTGCGCGGTACATCGTATATGTGATGGCATCGTGCGACACATCAGCTTTCCCGTGATCCCGAATTCGGCCATCGCATCAAATAGCTCCTTACAGTGTTGTTCTTGATCTTTTGACATCGGGATGTTCAGTTCCGTGTGTCCTCTCAGGATGGGGTGCTAATTGTGTGGTAGCCTGTTTAGCCGCGATGGTGACTGTCCGTTGGTCCGTTGGTTGATGTTCTTGGGAATGTCTGCTCATTTAGCAGTTTCTTACCAGTTGAACTTCTCATGTCCCTCATAGCCATGCTTAGAATGCTCCCGATGTCGAGTAATTGCCTTCGGAACAGTGTCAGCAAGTATAGTTGTAGGCGGATGATGCGAGCTTCTTAATAAGGTCTCCTGTTGCTGGGATACTTCTGACGGTCTCTATTATAGGCGAGACCGGTGCAGAGTATCTTCCTCTCGAAGATCGAAAGCTTTTCCATGCTGGTCTTGGAGATGGTATGCCATATAGGGAACCCATACGCTATGATTGACCGAATAAGTTGCTTATAGAGTAGCAACTTGGTCTTCTGGCTCAGTCCGTTTTGGTTTCGCATGATCGGCTAGGTGCGATGAACTCCAAAGCTGGCCTTTTTGAGAGTCAACTTCGAGTGGTTGTTAAATTTTTGTTTCTCGGTGAAGTTGGTATTACAGCCGCACCATTGATGCTCCGGCATTCTGTTACAGATCTGCATCTACCTCCGGAAGGTCGTCTGAAGCACATGAGTTGCGATTCCTTCGCATTTTTTCGTTTACCCCATTTGGTGTAGTAATTGTACTTCTTTGCTGCATGGTTTTCTAATCTCCGCGCTGCGATTCGCGGTGGCATTGAGGTGGCGTATGTCAGCTTTGAACCTTGGTAAGAAATAAAACAAGTTTTGTACACAGATACAAAGCCTTGCACCAATGCCAACTACCAGAAATAAAACAAATAAAATTACTGTATTAACGTTCCATGCTGGCACTGAATGATATGAAGGAAATCTATTGAATTGAATTGAAGAACTCGGGGTGTGTCACAAAGGACACTGTTACTGCGACCATAAAGATATGTTGGGCCCCTTTCCTTTGGTCTAGGATTTAAGTGCTGCCTTCACCACTTCTCGATATGGAATTTCCTGGAAGTTTTTTCCAGTGACGAATGTTCTGATTATCATTTTTAATCTTTCTCGGACGAGGCGTATGTGTTCCATAGTTTCTCTAGCCTCAACACAGTGCTTACATATGTCTGTGCTGAAAAGATCCATTTTATGGAGGCGATAATTACATGCTGCGTATCCTGTTAGAGCTCCACATAGCTCCACATGCTTAGCTATGTGGAGCTTAGTTGTATTAAGTTCTAGAGCTGTTCCGTGAATGTCCTTGAGTGTTCAATACTGTCTTGGTTGTTCCAAAACGGATTCTTTTGTTTAATGATCCATTTGTGTAGATGGAGGCTATTGTTGAATCCATAAAGGGGGGAGGTTCCGATGAAGGGCATCTGCACACCTGCCTTGGTTTAGCCTTTTCATTAGAAAAGTATGTAGCTGATGGGATGCCCTGTCGGCTCACTTACACCAACTTGTTGGGTCCATTGAGCCTTTTCGTTGGCGTGGTTTACTACCGTGAGATCTACTTTACCTACGTTACCCATCCGGATCCAAAAATGAATCCTAGGAGATTTTTCAGTTCAGCGCCGCTTAAGTCCTCAAGCCCTACGAAGAGGTGTTTACCCAGGAACTCGCTGCTTTTCTTTGTTAAGGCTGGGCAATCGAAGAGCAGATGTGGCATAGATTATATTTCTTCGTCATCCCTGCAGCTTTTACAAAAGTCGTTGTGCGGTAGGCTTAAACGCATAGCATGCGTGCCTATGACACAGTGTTCGGTAAGGACTCATATTAGCATGCGTACGTCCTTGCGATTAAATTCGATTTATAGTGTTGATCTATTTTTGCTCAGCGTCGGCTATCGAGCCTTCGCTGTTGCTTCCGTACTTAGGGTAAGCCGTCGAGCTCCAGTTATATCTAGGGTTTCGTCATCCAGTTTCGTCCTTATGGAGCTGAGAGGCGTATGCGTGTATACGCCGTTTCATTATCTTTGTTATTTTCATGTCCCTTTAGTCTGTTATTTTCTTTTTCCTGACAGCCGTTAGAGTTGAATGTCCGAACAGTTCAACATTCTCCTGTGCTGGGTGCCAAGTCATAGGGACATCCCGGAGAACTGCAGAACGGACGAACTCGCTAAATGCGCCACTATACTGCCAGTTGAGGGAATCTCTCGTAACATATGTAGGTACCCCTATAACTACCTTCAAGCTACAGGCCAATAACTTCTAGCCACAAAAATTGAATGCCAGATAGATGACACGCACGCACCACTTGTCGAACCTCAAACCAAATCTGGCCTCGTCTCGAGCCAAAAATATCAAGTAGCCTGATCTCCCTAAAGAGATCTAAAATTAGTACTTCAGTGGGAATAATTACTGGGCACTGCCTACCAGGCCTTCACGCAAAAAGACTGGGCCTACTCTCCAAGGACTTCTGTAGAATGTGTCTAGACGAGGATGAGGAGGGAGGCATTCAGCACCGTCTCTGTAACAGTCCTGCACTCGCCTCAACCAGGAAAGCCTCTATAGACTCCTACCTAGTCTAAACGACCTCAGTAAAATACCGGTCAACGCACTAGTAAAATTTGTTGACAAAACTAGCTGGTTGTCATAATATCGGCAGCCGTCTCTCTTAACTGAAACCCCCACATGGCGGTAGAATGTTCGTATTTTGGCCTAAGTGCATTAATGCCACTACCTACCTAGATCGCAAACTTTTTTTACTGAACAAATTGAACAGCATTTTTAATAATTACTTACAGAAAACTGACAAGAGTCAACGTTTAGAGCCCTTAGGAGGACACCTTGCACCAGGCCAGAAGATCCTCATCTCTGTGTTCTCCCGATTCGCAGACCCGGGGATTTACAAAAACATCATTAAGCTGCACCTAGTGCATGCTGAAGCGATTGTGAGTGCTACCAGTCATACAACTCAGTGCATTCCATTGATTTCACCCCTTAGAACATACCACTTCAATTCTTAGTTGAAGGACTTCCCATTCTATTTGAACCGAATATCCAGCTCGGATTCGATTGCGGTACACTTTTTAGAAGCGAAAGAAGCCGAGAATACCCCGTCACCATCACGAATGCTGGGCGGAGGTCATATCGAGTGGCTTTCGTAAAGCAAAGACCGAAAGGACAAGTGCCATCTCCGATGGTCTTTGATGTGCAGCCGCATGGAATTACAATCAATCCGAATGAAAGCGCTTCGATAAGAATCCTTTTGGACACATCAAGGGAAATCAAAGCAGAAGAACTGTATTTCGTTGATGGGATGGCGGAGGACAACACTCGTTATAAATTCTTTCGGTTCTCGTGTAGATGTGAGGTGATACAATCGAAAATCGACTGGACCAAGCCCGAGGTCCGCTTGGATTCGTTGGATAAATTATCTGGTATGTGTGGGAGATCTCTTGAGTGCATATTAAGCAATTCCATTGCAGACGCTGTTGGCATCTCGAACTCAACGCCTTTGCCAATTAATGTGAGCTTGTCTGTTTCTGGATTTTTCTCTCTCATCGATGCACACACAATGAAGGCCAGCAAGGCGCTCAATTTCAAGCTCGAAGGAAAAGCGGTTAGAACATTTCCCATAGAGATTAATTTAAGTGAGGTGGACGGACATGGAGTGTGTCAATGTTTCGAGGGATTTGTCAAGTGCAAAGCTAATGGCAAGCAGCAGGTAGGACCTGTCCTTTATGCTCTTCCAGTGATTGAGTGTCTTCCTTTGCAGGAAAGTCTTAGATTGTACGGCAAAGTCATTAAGCCCGGCATCAAGATATGCGATCCTAGCGTTACATTCTTCGCACAAAACACGCAAGCGTACGCTCACATATCGCTGCGAAATGACGGTTCACTTCCCGCGAAATTTTGCTGGAAGCACGTGTCTGCACAGATTTGCCAAACTGGTTTTAATGAGGCCGACGAACGTATGTGTGCCAAGACGATATCTGAAGTCATATGCAGCTGTCCCGATGAACTCTTACCCGCAATTCCTGAAGCTGTCTATGCTTCATCGGAATGCTGCTCAGACGCTGCCGAAACTGATGAAGACGAGGAATCACTGATTCTGGATGATGAACTGAGGTCAGACTCCTTTAGCGGGACCAAAAAATGCCCGTCATCGATACGACTGCAGTCTGGTAGGGAACCAGATAAGCTAGAGTCTAAGAGCGATCCAGAGAAGGGGAAAATGGATTTGAATCACTTAAAAAATGCCGCAATTGAAGAACCTCCAGCTGATTGTAAGAAGCTTTCATCATCACCTCCGGCACTCTCTTCGGATGGAGTTCAAATTGAAATTGAGCAGATATTAGACTATCTAGGCCTGCCCCGACCAAAGCAAAGAAGAGCTTCTGTTGACTTTGAACTGAATGCCGGCGCCAATGATGATCAATTAAATGAATGCGACGCTCATGGCGATGAGGGAAAGTCTGTAGTGGAGTTTCAAAATAAGCGAGGCGTCATTTTACCGAAGACCATTCAGAAGGCATATGTCTTCCTTCCATGCGTACCTAGAGGTAAATGTAAACGGGTCATTCAAGATCAGTGGCTAATGTTTTACCCTCCTTAAGGTTATTCGTTCTTAGGCAACTATCGCCTGGAAGTTGAAGGAGGCGAATGTGAAATGCTGGACTTAAGAGTGACTAGTCTCAAGGGCCGAGTTCAGATTTCACAAACAAACATAGATGTCTCGCGACAGGTAAGTTGTCACGAAAGGTCTTTCATTTATGGAGATTCATATAGATATAGAGAGACGCAAGAGATTAGCGTGGGATCCTTTGACTTACCCACACTAAGGCTAAGTCAGCCCCAGTGACCACGTCCAAGGTAGAACAAACTAATCCCTAATCGTTTTTTTTAAGTGTCCGACGCAAGACATGAAGTGAGGGAAGGAAAGAAAGGACATGTCTGTGGGCATTTAGTAGTGAATGTGAAATATTGGACTTCGAAGATCATTCGAAATTCGAAATTCGTGTGGTTCGGTTGAACTATTCTTAGTTTAAAGTGGCACATCTTGTCAAAACGGCATTCAGTGCTAATTGGGTTCTCAAAGAACAGCCACTTCACACACACACACACATCTTGTAGTTTCCCGTCGATTTGTCTCGCAAATTCTCCAAGAGAAAGTGCTTAACGGTATTCTGGACAGACTATCATTCTCTACCAGATGAATTGATTTTGTATTGATTCCTGTTGAAAACGTTCGCTAGAATTAGTATCTAAACTTAACTGTCCAAAAGAAGGCTTGAGGGTGAATTGATTCCTGGTGAGACGATTCGTTGAGAGGGTGAGTGCATTTAGTACGTCGGTGTTTAAGTGTCGCCATATGGCTGCCTCCTATAAATTTAATCAGCGCAGGTGTGTTCTCGAAATTCCTGCCGGAAAATTCCAGTGTATTCCACGCGGAACTTTTTGCAATCCAAGAAACATAAGCTCCCAACGCAGACGGTTGCCATATGTATTGATAGCCAAGCAGCTATCGAATCTATTGCCTCCTTCACTACATCCTCTAAACTTTTTGACGAATGCCGGTTTGAGGTAGCGTCATTAGAAAGCCAGCTCAAAATGTCCCTTATTTGGGTTCCAGGTCACAGTGGCATCAGGCTTGGGATCTGCCCTGCAGAGCTCACTTGCAGAGGAAGTGCACATCCTAATACAAGCAGTCAAGGCTAATATGTCCGCACACTTTCGCGCCGATTTACTTATTTGGCAATTACTGCTTATGTGGCAGGACCTCTGGACACCGAAGCTACACTTCAAGAAGAACTTCTCAACTAGCATACCACCCATATCTGAACACCAGACGCTGGACGATCCTTTATCTTTCACAGATGGCTCGAAGATGGGCGAAATTGTGGGAACGGGTGTCTATTCTAAGAAACTAAACATTCAATTGCCATTCCAACAACATCACTGTTCTATCATCTTTCAGACAGAAACTATAGCAATTAGAGAAGGTCCGTTCTAGCTAAAAATAAAGGATAAGATATCGTAATTTTTCCTTGTAGCCAGGGGGCTCTTGTCGAACTGCCGGCTGTCTCTTAATGGGAATTTTAGCATCCAACATGCAACATTATGCGGCTGCCGGGACATTGTGACATCCCAGAGAATTGTGAAGCAGACAAACTCGCTAGAAGGAGTACTAGTTGCGTACTATTTCCGGTTGGAGTCCTACCATCCTTGCCCATCGCTACTGCAAGACATCTAATGAAGCTTGGAACGCTTACTTACACAAATCGTAGATGGTCTACCGGCACTGGGTATCATTACAAAACATCTATGGCCTACTATCAACGTAAAACGATCAGAATGAGTAGACATAACCTCAGAACAATTATCGGCTTCATAACCGAGAACTGTTCCGTTGGAACACATGCCTTCAGATTAGGCGTCTCCTATAACGACTTCTGCAGAAGCTGAAGAGACGAAGAAGAGGAAGGAACTTTTGGACGTCTTCTATGTAACTGCAGTGTTCTCTCCTCCCGTAGAAAACGCCATCTAGACGCCTACTATTTCTACAACACGACGGAACTAAGTAGCATTAATATCAGTCAACTCCTATGACTGTCAATGCATCCTCGCCGTACAGCAGGACTGGGATGATCAGTGTCTTTTATAAAGTCAGCTTGGACCTTCGAGAGAGGACTCTATTACTCTATTGCCTCTTGAGCCCTTTGAAACAGGGGTTAGCAAGAGCTATTCTGCGTTTGATCTCGGTGCTGATGTTATTTGTACTGTTTACTGCGTAGCTGAGGTAGACGAAGGCATTAACTACCTCGAAGTTATATTTAGCTGTCCATTGAGAGTCTGCCCATGAGTTTTACATATTTACAGTTTGTATATATGGCGACTGAAAATATCGTTACATCACGAAATTTGTTTCACCACAATGCTTTGAAAATTTTGTCTTTACCTTCTACATGCCAACAAAATTCTGAAATCATTTCCTACACAAGGCAGAATGTAACATGTTTTATTTTCTTCCAGTTGTGGTGCAAGACTGGCTGCTACAAAATTGAGCTAAATAACCCCTGTCCATTTGCCATAAAAGTTAAAATAGTTGAGGGAAAGGACAAAGGAGATCTGTCCGATCAGCTACTCAATGGCAGTGTAAAAGTCAACTCTGGCGAGTCTTTTATACTGATGCCCCAAGAAAGGAGTGCATTCAATTGTCAGGTCACACTGGGGCTACGTTACAATTTCATTGAAGACATTGGCGTTGAAGTAAACAACAGTACAACCGGAGTACCCGTTAGTTTCCATGGTTCGGGTCTGATGCCGATGGTCTTGCCAAGAACGCTAAGCAATATGACTCGTAAATCAGTCAATACTGTTGCCAGTTACTTGACACTGCGTAGTGTCTACGAAAATGTTAAAGGATTTCCCAGCATGGAGGATACGATAAATATCTCGAGATCGATGACTGTGTCGGGAGAGAATGAGACCGAGCTGGCCGACGACTTTAGCGAGCCGCAAGCAAGGCGACGTCCGCATGACTTTGTCGCCCTGGATTATTCCGATGAAATCGGTCCAAGAGCATTGGAAATTGAGCGCCTTATTGAAACTTGCAAATTCACAGCCGAACTAGGAGCGAGTGACATTTTGAAACAGCAACTATATCAGTTTTATTGCAAGTGTATGCACCTGGGTGTAGGCGACTTCGATCCGGTCATCAATTTGAAGCTGACCATTTGCCGTCCAGTCCCGTGGGAGATCTCTGCACACGTCCTTGATATGGGCGACATTGTTGTCAATGAAACAAAACATTTTCGGATCGATCTAACATTCCTCGGCCCCGGAAGGGTATTCTTATCCGCCAGAACAAGGGTTGTTATTCCGGGTCTTATGGCATGGTTCGACGATTGCTACGCTGTTGAGTGAGAATTTTCTTTAAAATCTTGACTCATCATCTGATTAATTGTTTTTAATTTAAGTCATCCTGACGCCTTCGTCTTCTATCTACAATCACCGGACGAGAGTGAACAACGATTGTACCGAAACATGATCGAAAGGGATACAGACGAGTGCCCCAATCAAATTGAAGCAAACCTACCCCATGCGCATGGCTTTGACATCAATCCGGTTGGAATACATAGCCGCGACAGAAGACCCAGACGTGCGCCGAAGATAAAGGAACACTACAATAGGATCAGTTTTCCATATAAAGCGGTCAAAAATCCCCTAATCCTTGCAGAGGTCTGCCAAGCTGTCGACGGGGATTGGCACAATTCAACTTTCCAACTGGTGATATTATTCACAGCTCTCGGTGGATGTTTTGAGGCAGACCAAACCATTGACGATTATTTGTTGATCGATGTAAGTATACACTCGTGTGACATGGGATTCGTCTTTACATTAAATGATCTCCTCCATCAAAGGCTCACCTTGGACCCACACTACCGATTCAACTGCAAGGCCGTATAACAAATGTAAAACCTAGTGAACCATGAACAGTTGCATGCAATAAAAGATCGACTCATTTGATTTAATTACACGCTAATTTGGATATATTCATACTCTCAATCTTTAGCAGTACATATTTAGTTGACGGTAAAAGTAATGGAATATGAATAGCACTGTGAAGGAGCTTCCTAGCGCTGGTCCAGCCGCTCGAATCCATCCCCAAATACTGAAATACAGAAATCCTTCAGATATTACAGCTCAAGCAATTAGTGTGCAATTTCTTACTCGTAGTCATCCGGGTAGTATTGAAACGGATCGGTGGGCATTTCGCCGCAATTCGATATCACTATCGGCTCCAGTGGAACATCTTCTATATCGGTTTTAACCTAGAAAACAAATCTCAATCAAACATTTAAGATCAGGAGACAAGGTTAGAGTAAGAGTGATTGTAACAGCTGGAACAGTTGTGATCCACTTAGATCCTGTTTGGACCCATTTTGCTACCTGGTTAGCCAGGGAAACTAACTGACACCTAAGAAGTACCTGCTAGTATTAAAGTTGTCTCTTCAGAGATTCTCCAGTTCATTACTGGCTTATAACCAATTTGTTTTCTATATTCCAGAATCCGAGGAGACTAGTTTTGCTAGATAAAATTCATGTTTGATAGGGAAGTCCACACTGATAAGGACCTATTAAGATGTAAGGCTGTGCCATGTTCAGTGCATGAACAATTTGGTTCCTGTCGGAGGAGTCGTCGACTCTGAGCCTATATGACAACACACAAGTGAAGAAGAATCTCAACCAACTTAGCATCCGCAACTGGAAACAGCTCTAGTCAGAGGTTAGGTCTTAGATTCACCCCTCTCTGTAGTGCTATACAGAGAAGAAGAAGATTGTGAAGGCCATGTAGTGAGCAGTGGAATGTCTTTGTCTTAATTTTGTCTATGGTACTATGACAATTGACAACCAAAATCGTCCAGAAAAATATCAATGTGGGCAAATAACAATAATACAGGATTTTTCTCCTCTCAATGCTTTTCTGATCCTGATGTCGTAGAGGCGTTGTTGTCAGTAAGGACAAATGCAATTGGATTATGTAGGATACACTCCAAATATCTTAAATTATCATTGCTGGCCATTCTCCCTTACATTACTCACATTTCTAACAAAATTTTGACTACTTCGGTACACCCCTACGGATGGAAGAAGGCTAAAATCGTACCCATATCAACAAAGAGCAGCAAATAGCAAATTTATCTGAATACCGATCAATAGCAGTTCTGCCCTATCTCTCTAAGGTTTTTGAAAAAGCTCTGTTGACTCAATTACTTCACCACCTTGCAGAATATACTCGTAGCTCATGACGTAAGCCGTGCTGCAAAACTGCTCTTTTATTTATTGCCGACGTAATGGTTTTGACAAGAAAGAACTGACTCTACTAACTCTTCTAGATTTCTCAAAAACCTTCGAAACTGTCACCATACTCTCCTGTGCTCTAAACCGATAAGCAATTTTAATTTTTCCTCCGAATAGACGGAACTGGTACCTTCATACCTAACTGGTAGACAGTAATCTGTAGTCGTTGAAGATCGGGTTTCTCAAATGTTACTGATGTCCACAGGTGTACCGCAACGAGCTGCCTAATATAGTGCAACACTGCAAGGTTCATATACGGCAGCGAGAAGAAATGAATACATGTTTGTTCTAAGTGCAATAAATACTGCAAAAGAATAGAAAAAATTAAGATAAGCAGCGACTCTTAAAACTAATGCAGGCCTACGAAATATTCTCCCCTAGGCACAGGCTAATAACCTATGCATATCTAAAACTTATTGTCTTTCGGAACATCATAGTCTGGCTTCCATTCCTCAGCTGCAGCTAGAACATCGAATTTGTTGCGTTCTTCCGAAATCTGGGTATCAACTTTAATAGTACCTTATCATGGGATACACATATTACTCAAAAAACTTGCTCTCGCGTACTTTTACTCCCACAAAAACCAAATGATCTGCCAATCTTACTAAACCTTTGCGAATTATTCGGTAAACTGGATTACAAGTCTAAGGAAGTTAACTGAGGTCTACAATGACATTACACGATACATATATAACCTTGGAAGATACTATGCTAAACAAATGTTCGGGTGTTCCTTCGAAAATGCACTAAAATGTTTCTCACTGACGTGTATGCACGACATTATTCAGACAACAGCCAGACTACCTTTCCAATAAGCTTAGGTTTCCATTCTCACATCGAACTTTTGTTTTAATCCAACCTACGTACTCATGCATAGCATCAGAGCGCCAGTTCTAAGTTCATGCCACTCGCCTATGGGACTCCCTCCCGGTGGAACTGAAAAGGATAAGGAACGCAAAGCACTTTAAAAAATAGCTAGTCGACCAGGCTATTCCCCATTCTCACACAATTAGGAATATCCTAATTCGAGAACAGACAAATTGGTCTATGCGCTGCCTCTTACTCACTCGTGGATGGTTCCAGCATCCAATACCTCAAGCTTGGAACGGAAAAATAAACAGGTCGAAGAAAATGCAAAACTAAAGTAAGAGAGAAATAGAGCAAGCGCACAAGAGAATTTTCATCAACTCAAACCATTGCTCCCCACCTACTATAAGTTTTCCTGCATCCCTGCATGCCTTGCATATGCATTTTCGTGTTTGGCCGACACAATCCTTCCATCGTAAAATGTACGTATTTTATTTAAGTGGTCATTAAGACCCACCATAATTGGCGGAAGGAAAAGCGTAAGTCAACTTAACACATTGAGCTTTGCTCAGTTCTATTATGGGCACTTTGAAATGTTTAGGATGCTGCTGGCTTACATTCGGATCCGCCATAAGCTTATGTTTATGGTTAGACTCTAGTCTGATGACGACAGACGCATATGGGATATTATTTATACATTTTCTTCAATTCCATAAGACAACACAATAGACTACCTATTACTTTTTTTTACAAACGTCATGAATTCAATCTTACATTTTCTATTGCATACACAACATCCATTCCTTCCAGAACTTTCCCGAATATAACGTGTTTTCCATTCAACCACTTAGCCGTTACTGTAGTCACATAAAACTGACATCCGTTAGTGTTTGGACCACGATTCGCCATGCCCAGATATCCCGGTCGATTATGTTCAATTGACAGATTCTCATCTTCAAAATATTGCCCATAGATACTTATGGAACCCACACCATTCCCAGCAACAATATCTCCGCCTTGAATTATGAACCTATCGATTATGCGATGGAATTTCGATCCAATGTACGTGGTGCCATTGATGCCTCTCAGGCAAATGTGTCGGAAATTCTTCACCGCTTTCGGCGCTTCCTCACCAAACAAACCGAATACAATGCGACCAACTGGCTTTTTGTTCACTTTAACGTCCATGTAAATTTTCGATGTTACCGTAAAACTGAGGCTATTAACGCCAGCGACGACACAGAGACCGAGCAGAAGTAAGTGCTTCATTTTGCGACCGGTTACATTCGACTGCTTACTGGTGACTGTTGCGTTCTTGTTTGACTTGTCTACAGAAGCCGTACACGGTTTGATGACTTTGATATTGGAAAATTGATTTTCGGCTTAAGTCGATTTCTGATGTCACTTGCAGCACGACAACAGGTAATGGAAGTAAACAACCCTCGTGAATGAAATAAAACAGTTCAATGCAATTGAGTCTACCAGTCTGACGAATCAGGGCCCAACACGAACTAGGTCATTGCGCAATTAAAACTCAAATCTTAACTTGGAGCAAGTAGGAAAATATTCAAGTTTATGTTAACTTAATTTAGCGAAAACCATATCGGCTATAACCACACCGCTTAGCTCACAGTGCTGGATCATGGGGTGAAGCAAGCAAGTTGTGCTTGAGACGTGGCATAATACTCTAGATTGTCATGCCACTGCTGAAAGTCATTTTTATGGCCGTGTGTCAATTCCCTTCAAATTTTGTCAATAGAGTAATTTTTGTCCCTTCAAACAATTTAATCCTCTCGACGACACTTGGACACATAAAATACATACGTTCTTATGTGAGATGACACGACGCTAACGCGATGCATGTATTTGCTAGTGATTGGAACTATCGAATAAAAACTATCGAGTTATTCAAATTTTTTTACTGTATAGCAGGTTGGACTATCGATTCGAATGGTTTTTGCAGCTGCTCTGAGAGATAAATATATATGTATATCGACTCAGTTGGAAAAATGTTTTTTGCATTGAATGAATGATTTTTTCACTTGTATGCACTTTTGACTATCGAGTCCAATGAATGATTTCTTCACTTGTATGAAGTCAGAAAGAAAAATGTTCAAATGTGAATGTGATGTGGAAGCGGTGACATCCATCCATTTTTAAAGACCATGTACATAAATGAATGAATGAATAAAACTATTCGATAGTTACAAACTATCGGTAGGGCAATTCATTCGATAGTTCCCATCGCTACTAATTGCTCAACGTTTCTCTCTCCTTCAGCGTTGACAGTCGCCACAGTGTGACATTTAAATTTGAATTTGAATTTTAAATAAGTCTAAAAGTTGCTTCTCGTCAAAGCAAATTTAAAAATACATAAAAAATATAAGTAAAGGCTTGAAATTGGATATTTATAAGTAAAATACAATACAAATTTCAATTGTGTTTAATATGTGCTGTGCGTTGAAGTATTCATTGTGGTGGCCCATACTCAACGTCAGTACCCACCTCAATACATCAAGGAAGGTACAGAGACAAGCCTGAATCTCCATCAGTCCTCAGTACTACTCCCGCTGATGCGCTGGAAATCCTCTTGAACCTATTCGCCTTAGATATCTTTGGTAAGCAAACTACAACCAGCTGCACAGTACTTCTAAAGACGTGTTATCAACATATCATCAATTCACCAGATTACACTTCAACACGACACGTGGCACGGCGGCACATAGCCTTTGGTAAAACCATACACTTGGATCCAAGCCGGAAGATTGAGTAGGAAGTGGCGTGTTCTGTCTAAGCCTGAAGAAATCCGTTCGTCTACCCGTCTCATTCTTCAACGATTTCTGTAGCTGCCTAGACAAGGATAAGGAGGAAAGTATCCAGCACCTTATCTGCAACAGTCCTTCATTTGCTTCAACTAGGTGAGTCACTGTAGGCTCATACTTCTTTTTGTTGGCAAAACTGGCTAGCTGTCATAAGCGGCGTTCACGCTCAACAATTTGTCAATACGATTTGCTTGATGTCAAATTGGAAAAAGTCAAAATGCTTTGTCTATCGTACTACAAGTCTTCCACCTTGTGCGTTCACATCGACGATTTGGCGCATCAAACGGTTGTTAAACAAATCCTATCGACAAGTTGTTGAGTATGAACGCCGCTATATTCACGTCAATCCTCACTCTTAACTGAATCATCCACAATGGGCCTATTTTGGCCTAAGTGCATTAATGCCCCTACCTTTCTACCTGTCTGCGTCAGGTACTTCACCGTCAACTGATGCTTTGACTCTACGCAAATAAAGTATTCAATGATTCGGAGCCTTAAAGTACAGTTCCATGGCAGATTAAATTTGTATCAACATTCTTATAATTGGTGTCCAAAATATCCTTGGGATAAAAAAATATCAAAATTGACATTAGAACTCATTTTTTGCTTAACTGCATGGTTAACAAACAATTATACCCATGTAAACTCTATGTAAGAGTTACATTTGCAGAAGTGAGTGAATGTCAAACATGTTGACATTGACAATTTAGTTTATTAATTTTGCGACACTTCAAAACATTGTATTCACTTTGTTTTTATTTATAATTAAATCAAGATAGAATTATTTTAATGAAAAGTTGAGAATTATTCCTCATATAGAGAATGGACGAGACACCGAATAATCCCACGAAGGAATGTGCTTTAAAATGCAGTGAACCCAAGCAACTATTCGATTTTCCCAGTGAGAATGCAATTCGTGAACTATGGCTCTACACGCTGGGCTTAGATAAATGTGATGAAAACGTACAAGTATGTGAGCGGCACTTCTCTCATCCTAACCCATCGGAAATGACTATTCCAAATCAAAATCTTCCTGAGAATATAGAGAGAAAAGAAGGCTATGACAAGCTGATAGAAAAGATTACGAGCACGAAACTTGTAGGTGAAACAAATCTCTTGCGGCTGATCGAGAACGAAACTTGTTTAACTAAAAAGTTGGTCCATCCACATCCGAAAGGAGAGAAACGAAATGAATCCCCTGCAGCAGTAGTTGAAGAGACAGAGCCTGCAACAGTAGTTGAAGAGTCAGAGCCTTCAAATATGGATGCAACAGCAGTTGAAGAGTCAGAGCCTGCAACAGTAGTTGAAGAGTCAGAGCCTTCAAATATGGATGCAACAGCAGTTGAAGAGTCAGAGCCTGTACATATGGATGCAACCGTGGTTGAAGTGTCAGAGCCTGCAAATACGGATGCAACAGTAGTAGAAGTGTCAGAGCCTGCACATATGGATGTAACCGTGGTTGAAGTGTCAGAGCCTGCAACAGTAGTTGAAGAGTCAGTCCCTGTAACAGTTGTTGAAGAGTCAGAGCCTGCAAATATGGATGAAGTAGTCGAAGAGTCAGAGCCTGCAAATAGCGATGCAACAGCAGTTGAAGAGACAGGTCCTGCAAATAGAGATGCAACAATAGCGGCTAATGCCATTGATTCCACGAATATTGAAGTAGAATCACTGACTTCATATCCGTCCAAAACTGTGGCAAAAAAGGTGACACCGTCTACGATAACCGAAGAAGACTTGGATCCCATCAGTGAATTTATGCGACTTGCAACTAACGAGTCTCCTACCACAACCATAGACGTAGGCTCACGATCAATCAACGAATATCAGGGAGATGATCGGAGACGTTTAAGTGAAGATACGAGATTAGAAGACGATGAGGCTTTTTCGACGTTAATAGAAGAAGACTCCCAATCCTACAATTCAAGTGACGAAATGAGAGAAGAAAGAGACTTCGCTACAACAATCATAGAAGAGACTTTAAGCGAAGGTCTACCACCTAAAGGAAAAGACCGCCCAATGATATTGGAAGATATACAAATAGAAGCACCATTACCTCTCGCTATTGCATCGCAAGATGCTGTACCCTCAGCTCAGTCCGCTCCAACGCAGCCTTTGCCACCAGCAGCTCCACGACCGCCTCAGGAGAGCTTGTTAAATGACACTTCCACGTTTTTGCTGGACTATCAGCTTTGTATTCAGGGCAAATATATGTGTGATGTTATCGAGATACCAGAATATGTTGTTGTCATTACCATTCCCAAGGCCAAGGAACTCAGACCAGTGCACGATACATTATATATGGGACACAAAAAGAAAGGAAATGTGAGATCCCTGCTAGATATCCCACCTTCCATTTCGATATCGCGAACTATGAGTGAGAAAGCACCACAAAACGGAACTGGATCGAATCAAACGGAAGAAATCGACTACGTCTACTACATGGGCGAGGATGAAAATCCGAGACGCGAACGTGAGGTACAAGCAGACATTGAAATAACGATGAAGGACTCTGGCGATCAATGTGACGTCGAACTTGACGTACTTATGGCTCCTGTTAGGGTTGAGCCTAAACCGCCTATTCATCCTTCAGATTTTAATAAACGCGAATGTCTTGTCTGCGGTGAGATCTTACTCAATTATTTGGCTCAAGTAAAGCATTTTGCTTCACACCAAGATCAATTACCCACTCTATGCTCTTACTGTGGTGAGAAGTTTACGACTCCGCAAAAACGAATAGCTCATGAGAAGTACCACCACGATGGAACGATTGTGGAAATAAAGGAAGCCCTACGATGTCCTCGGCTCTATTGTCAGAAAGTATTTCACTCCAAGAAACAGCTGTACCATCACATTGACCTGCACATTGGCAATGCAGGCTACAAGTGCTATATATGCCTGCGGATGTTCAATTCTTCGCTTCAATTATTCCGTCATCAGAGAATCTCTAAACTCTGCTTGAAGCGAAAAATGTGGAAACAGAGAATGTTTTTCAGAAGAATGCTTGAATGTTAGTGTATGTATGAATGTTTGAAAATAAACGCGTTGTTTTTTTTAAATTCTAAACTTGAACTTTGATTTTATGGCTTCTTCTTCGTCGTCGCCAAAGCTTCATCGGATTGAGGCTCTTCGTGAAGTTTGGCAAGCACTTTCCTCTAGAAAACATAATGACATCGGGATAAAGCTGAAAATACTCCCCTAAACTCTATTTTCAGGTTTATCCGGATGGTTGGACAGTGAGCGGATGTGATGGATACGAGCAGGTTGCAAGGAGGAAAGAATTCCCCCTGGGGCATCACAATGAGTCTATTAAGATCAACACACTTAAGGACGACTATAATCCAGGTCCCGATGGGTTGCCCGCAATTGTCCTTAAGAAATGCACTGGACACCTGGCTCAACCCCTAGCAACCCTTTTCAATATGTCCCTCTCACAAGGAAGTTTCCCTCAGCTTTGGAAGAAATCTTTTATTGTCCCTATACACGATACTATGTTTTTTCACTGCAAAGCATTATTTTCAACTTCCCAACAGGGTTTCCTGAAAGGCAGATCGACGACTACGAACCTTACTGAATTTGTGTCTAAGGCATTATGCGCATTTGAAGACGGCAAAGAAGTCGATGTTATAGCCACCGACTTTAGTAAAGCATTCGATAAAATTTCGCACCCAGTCATTATATTCAAACTGACTGCTCTAGGTTTTCAACCTCACTTCATCAAATGGATCAAATTCTATTTGGAAAGCAGAGAATACGCAGTTACCTTCAGATCGTCTGTCTCCAAGCCCATCAAAGCCACTTCTGACTTCTAACCACAAGGTAGCCACCTCGGTCCACTAATATTCGTACTTACCATCAGCGATGTTGACCGTATTATTATGAACTCTCATCTCTCTGTTTACGCCGATGACATGAAAATCTATTCGTTCATCTCCTCCCCCTCTGACTCCTACTCTCTTCAAGATGACCTAAATAGTTGTTCTATTTGGTGTCAAAAAAACGATCTCCAACTAAACATCAGTAAATGTCAATCCATTACATACTCCCGTAAACGACCACCGCATCCACATAGAAACTATTTCCTCAGCAATGAACTAGTCCCTTCAGTATCATCTTTACTCGACTTAGGCGTAATCTGTGATCGTGAGCTCAACTTTCGTTCCCATATTGACAATATTATATGTAGAGCAAATTCTAAAAGTCAAAAGAATTTTCGAATCCCTATGTCACAAAATCTCTATACATCACCTTCGTCAGATCCATTCTCGAATATGCCAGCCAAGTATGGTCACCTCATTACGCGGTCCACATTCGTCGTATCGAAACTGTCCAGCGTAGGTGTCTACGTTTCGCTTTACGTGATCTTGCCTGAACTGACAGAACCAACTTACCTCCTTACTCTGATCGCCTTAAACTAATTCGCCTCGAGTCTCTCGAAAACCGTCGTAAAACTGCCGATCTGCTTTCCTCCACCAACTGATTACTGGTAATACAGACTGCCTCGCACTTCTTGAATTTGTGTCTCTTAGCGTCAACCCCTACAATTTAAGGTCTGCAGCCCTCTTCCGCATTAGACCACATCGGACTAATTACCGCTTGAACTCACCGGTATCAAGAATGTTAAGACTGGCTAACACTATGGAATACTCTTTCGATTTCCACCTTAGCTTCGAAACCACCTTCAATCCCATTCATTCCTGCGCTAGTCCTCCCTTTTTTCCTCTACCATCTAGGTTAAGCTTCAGTTTTTAAGTTTAGATTGTTTAAGTTATCTGCTTGTATTAAGCTTAATAAATTGGGGGTGTTGCCCTCACTACTGCTAAGACGTGCTTTGGCGGTTCTCCTCACTGACCTAACCTAACCTTCCTCTCGTTTGAACAAATAGCAACCTCAACCCGCATCAGTGAATATTTTGCACCAAAAAGACACCGAGAAGTTAGAGTGGATCTACCCTTGAAAGAGTAGAAAAAGCAGAAACTCTTGTGTGGAAAAAAAGAAACAGAAAAACGATCAAAAAAAAATTTGTTTGAACAAAAAACAATTTTATATATTTCAATATTGGATGTCCAGAAAATTAACATATAACCAGGAACCTAAATGTCCAAAAACTATTCCTATCTCCAGCAGTTTCGTTTTGATTTATGCATATGATACTGAAACAACGAATAGAACGAACGCTGGCATTTGCTACATCTTTGTTCAGTCTTTTTGGCATGTCCATCTATGTGCTTGAAGAGCTGTTTCTTTGAATGAAACGCCTTGGTGCAATACAATTTTGGGCAACGTAGTGCCTTCTTTATTTGAAATGCATTCCCCTGATGCATTGTCTTCTCGTGACTTTCTAACTTATCAACAGTTCGGAAGTGTAATCCACATTGATAGCAAAGTAAACTGCTATCTTTGTGCAGTAAAGAATGCCTCTCTTTAGAGGCATAGCTTAGTGCGATTTCACCGCATATATGACATTCATATATATTGCCATCATCATAGAGCACATGTGCTTCAAGAATGTGATTAATCCAATCCAGTTGCGGACTATCTTCCTTGGGATCTTCTTCTTCGTCCAGATCGCATTGGACGGACACTTCATTTGTTATGCGTTCATTCGCAGTTACTTGTATTTCTCTTTCACGTTGCACTACATCCGCAGGCGGTCCATAGCGTACGTATTTGATTCGGTGAACGAGTTTTGGAGCGGCAACCGTTTCGTCGGTTTTTGGTGGTCCATCACTTTTTCTGTTAATTAAGGCCTTGTGCTTCTTTATGATTTCCCTTTTTTTCAATCTTGCCTCGTTGAGCTTGTTGCACGATTCTTTAGGCGGGCATTCGCTCGCCAAATTGATATATTCCGGCAAGAGGTCGTTAGGGGGTATAATGACGGTGTCTTCAGCTTTAAAAGCGGTAAAAACAATAATAAACTGCGGCAAATCGATGATTTTGGTACCCTTAGTTTCCGTTCCGTTTTGTGGATGCTGATTTAAGGACGACAAACACCCAGGGGGATATTCAATCTCGCTGTCCGATTCATCAGTCCAATCCGTCCAATCATCAGAAGTGTCTGAGTAATACTCATCATCACATTTGATTTTATTATTTTGTTTCTTATACAAATCCGAACTTCCTCGATCTTTTTTTTTCTGAACATCTACCTTCGCAGAGTCGTCTTTGCGTAGCAAGTGATCTAGTATATTTTCTATATCCCCGCATTTATTCTCATCCAGTTTGAAGGCGCCATTCTCTCCTGGTTTATTTGGACTTGAAGCAACAGTTGCTGCAGAACTTTTATCTGAATGTGCAAACATTTGTACGGAAAACTATGACCGTGTTTCCTGGATTTTTTTTTGACTGACTTCAAGCTTCAGTTTATCGGTACATAGTTTATGGGATTTCGAACTGCTTGCGACACTGAAGATGAGGCACTTTACGTTTTCCCACTCAATTAACTAAGTGCATGTCTCATTATAAGTACCAAAGTGTATTGATAATGACCATAGTCTACCACTGGATAAATATTCAATTATATTTAAATTACTAAACCCTTAATAATAACAACTTATTAAACTACTTTATTGTGGTTATTTATTTTTTTTGTTGACAGTTGTGGCTGTCAATATATTTGACTTCTTTCAAATACTGTATGCTGTCAAAAGTGTAAAATATCATTGCCAGGTGTGAATAATTTCAATTATTTTCGGTATCTACAGATGAAATGCAAAAACATTAGACAAGATGATTAAGGTGCTGTTTAATAAATTGACTTATGCAGTTAATGTGAGCTATTGACTTAAAGTTGCGAATTACAGTTGAAACAGATGTGTTTGCAAATTGTTTATGGTTAGCAAATTATTGTGAAACACACCACATTCAAAGTCCCATCATCATCATAGTCATCACTTGCAATAAGGGCCATAGTCATTACAGTGGGTCCACTAGGACCTAAGTGAGTAGTGCTTTTGCGCGTCTATCCACTGACCTAAAGTATCATCGGTGATTGTCTCAAAATGAAAAGTGATCTTCCATAATCGTTCCAAAAATAAGAATCATACTCTTCTTCTTCTTCTTTGTATGGCGCTACAGTCCGCGGTGGACTCTGGGCCCCAACCAACAACCCTCTCCAGCATTAGCGCGAACTCTGCCTAGCTGTCTCTAGTTTCGCACACCAAGTTGGTTGAGGTTCTTTTGCACTTGGATGCGCCATCTTAGACGCGGGCGTCCTATGTTGCGTTGTCCCACATGTCCAGAGTCGAAGAATCATAGTCATACTCATCATGGTAACATTTTTTGCATTTCTGCGGTTAACTAAAAATTGTAATAATCCAATGGAAAACCTACGATAATGCAAAGATCGCAATCTTAATACGATCATGAGATCGTGAAACATGTTGAAAATAAACACAAAACTCCGGTTATTATTGTTACTTTATTCTATTCTTAAGACCAACTTTTAACGTATAATTATTTAATTCGAATATGCGGCCGTTTTCGATATTTTAGCGACCAGCTATTTCTGCACGTTGTCTGATGAGTATGCAGCCTCATAGCAGAGCTGAACACTCGCTTACACTTGTTGCAGTTGTGTTTTGCTCGTCTAGTGTGCTCCTCAACGTGATTGTGCAATTTCTTCTTAGAATGGAACGCTTTTTTACAATGAATTTTCGGACAACGGAGAGCTTTTCTCATTTGATTTAGATGTTTCCTCTTCTCGTGCACATTTAATTTACTTTTACTCGAAAACAAGCGGCCGCACTGAAAACACAACGCACTCGATTCTTTGTGCACATCAGAATGTTTTAATTTGCAATCGTATCCAATTGAGATCTCGCCACAGATTAAGCATTCGAACATATCCGCCTTGGACATGTGTGATTTGAACATGTTCGCCCAGTCTCGCTGTTGACAATCGATATTTTCCTCAACATCCGAATCTGCGATTGAATCGTCCACTAAAATGCCCACATTGGCTTTACTAATCAAGTCCGATGCTTTAACTTGTACTTCACGTTCGCGTCTGGGAATGTTAACGTCTATATTGTGCCTGATGTACTTCATGCCATTCATAGCTGCACCGACTTCAGTGTGACCCTTTAATACGGTCAGCACACAGATGTATTCCGGCAATTCTATGACATCGCAAACGTGATCCTGCAGCACTATCCGGAAGTTGCTCAGCTTTTTGGGAATATCCTTGTGTCGCGGTTGTTCTGGTTTCGGGATGTTTATGTCCGGATAGGCATTCTTTATTAAAGTCTTTCTCGTTTTACTAAACATACCTTCGGAGAAGTGCTTATCACAAATCACTGTGTTGAAGTAACAATGCGTTAGGCCAACTCTTTCTAGCCACACTTTTCTTTGAAATTCTATGTTTGGAAATTTGTAAAGCCGCTCACTGTTGGTGCATTTCAGAATACATTCCCCATTATTCTCAGAAATGTTATCGGGAACAACAACCTTCTCTACACCCGGCTGGAAGACGTGAAGAATGCCTTCTTTGTTGTGCTCTTGGTTAATTGCGGTTTTAATATTTTCTATTGGATTGATTAGAATCTCCTGTTGCGATAATTCTGGATTATTCTCAATGGCATATGGTGGATTTATTATTGCGCGGAAATACTCATTCATGTCAGTATTATTTTCATTTTGCTGCGGACTTGTGGGAGCAGATAGTTCGGGAACTTCCGGTGGCCGCAATGGAACACCTACTGGCCAATAGTCACAATTTGTTTCTCCTTCCTCTTGCGTGAATATGGTCTGTCCTGGTAGGTTAATATCTGGAATCGCGCACAGAGTGAGGCGTACGCACTTGCGGTTGGTGAACATTCGCGGCGAAAAATGGTTTCGGCAAATTCTTGCAGTACTTGAGCGAAGTGGCATTGCTGTTAAGCCCAATTGTTTCACCCAAATTAGCCGCGATGGCTCGTCTTGTGGGAATTGGTACGTAGTTTTCGCATCTATGCACTTAAGAAAGCATTTGCTCATTCGAGATGTAATAATCTCTGCTTTTTCGCCGGGGTGAGGTACTGTTGGATAATGTTGCTTTGGAGGCTTTGTCACTTTGAGTGTTGTGTCTTTATCAGTTGGTTTCTTGATGGCTGTGGTAACTGATAAGCTTGTTTTCTTTTTAGTTTGTCCAGGATTCCCAGCGATTGCTGTACTCTGTGCCTTCTTATTTGTGGCATTGATGGGAGGAACGGCATTCGGTTTACTTGGAGTTTTACCTAATATATGCAGAATTTTGGGCTTGCTTTGGATGATACTTGCATTTACTTGAATGGACATATCAATTTCTTTATCGGAAGCGATATTGGATTGTTTACAAGGGATGTTGAGGACCGGAATTGCACACAGCTTTAATCTTCGCCCGCCGGCTTCGAACATGTCGTCCAAAAAATGGTTGTTGCATATGCGCTGCAATGAGCCACCACTTGGATACTCATCCAGGCAGAGTTTGTCCAGCCATATCTGAAGAATTTGATCATCGTGTGGAAATCTGTAGAATGCCTTTGAATTCTTGCATTTCAAAACGCATTCTAATTTGTTTATTTCACAATCTTTTAATTTATTATCCATAACAAAAACGACCGACTAAATACTTCAAATCAGAAATCTTCAAATCCTTGAATAAAAATATACTTTTTAGTGACAGCTGACAGGCAAAAATTCTCGACTCCTCGGGCTGTCATTGGGGAGCAATCGTATACAAGGTGTGACATTTATTTTAAGTTTTTTTTTTATATTTTTACTTTTTATTATATGACCTTATGATTTTCTTTATACAGATTTGCCAGATGTAACTGAAAAACACTACAAGACGCAAAGGTATGTAGAGCCAAAAAATGTTTAATGCTTCAATGAACAAGTTGATAAAAAGCCCGTTTACATTCTAAGAAAAAAACCGTCTTCAGTGCAATCACCCTGTACCTTAATTGTATTTGAACAAGTTGATAAAAAGCCCGTTTACATTCTAAGAAATAATCACATTTATTGCAATCACCCTGTACCTTAATTGCATTTGGCATGTGGCTCATACGTCATAAATGTTTGAGAATTGAATTGAAATGCCGTGCAAATTGTAAACACAAATTTGTTCCGTTCCTTAATTCACATATGATTATTGTGTACATTACTTCACTTTTTCTCCTGAATTAGAGAGGAATAATTTACAGGTGAGTGTTTCGTATATGTGTATCATTTAAACAATAGTGCATGTGCATTTTTTTTCTTCGGTTGACGTTACACGTGCGCAAAGATTTTTATAAAAAAAACCACGAGTCCTATTCATTTGTTAACAATTCAAAGGTTTACATCCTGTCGCGATCAAATGACCTCAGACCATCAATTATAACTAAAGAGACAGGCAAGATGAACTCACCAGCTTCCAACCCGACGAATAAAACAAATCTGCTTAAGTTATCCCCATGCTTACTTTCACCAAACAAGGTACAGTATTTGAATCCATATTAACTTGAATTTGTATACAACTTATTAAAAGGCATTCTCTTCAGACTAACCCACACCTTAGTATTGTTCCGTCGACTCCGGTTGTGCCGGTGGGTCAAAAAGACGCACCACATGAAGTCAAGATTCAGTAAGTTACCGATGAGCACTTCTCTCTGTTTATCCATAAGTAATGGTTTTTGCTTTTCTAGAAATGTTGTAGCCACAGTGTCTGTTGGATGTGATCTAAATCTTCAAGATATCAACTTTAGAACTCGCAACTCCGAATACACTCCATCAAGATTCCACGGTGTTGTGATGCGCATGCGAGAGCCTCGATGTACGGCGTTAATCTTTCGAACGGGCAAAATCATATGCACTGGTGCACGCAACGAAAGTCAGGCCCATCTTGGGGCACGCAAATTCGCACGAATACTTCAGAAGCTCGGCTATAAGGTCAAATTTAACGACTACAAGCTGCAAAATATTGTTGCAACCGTTGATCTTCGATTTCCGATACGGTTGGAAAACTTAAACCAAGTGCATGGACAATTTAGCTCGTACGAACCAGAACTGTTCCCTGGATTAATCTATCGAATGGTTAAACCTCGTATGGTTTTATTGATATTTGTTAATGGTAAAATTGTATTTACTGGAGCTAAGCAACACAAGGAAATTATGGATTGTCTGGATATAATCTATCCGATTCTACAGAGTTTCCGAAAGAACTGAATGTATGTTGTAATGTTAGGCGTATCTTATCAATATTTTAATATATATTCGTATTCAATTGAAAAGAAAACATTTTAAATTGTTTTTGTATGCGGTATTCAAGGCTCTTGAGACGTGGGAGTTGTACTCCACTCTGAATATAGGATGCTTCCACTTTAGATTGAGACTAGACTTGTGTATGCAGAGTTTTCCTCACACTAAATTAAGCTTATACCAATGTTTATATGCTTATTCCTTCCATAAGTAACCTAATCTCCAAATGCACCAAAACAAAATAAGGAAATAAGGAACATTGACACCAGTCTTCGTTAACGATTATATACGCTTAACATCGATTCGTTTAACGATTATATACGCTTAACATCGATTCGTCTAACGATTATGTACATAGATGATTCCTCAAATTCAAAACATAGAGTATGTATGTACATATTGGGTGACTCTACACAAGCTCCAAAACAAAACAAAAAAAAAGGTGTAAAGTTGTAAAAAGTTCAAGTCCACAAATCGCTTCTTTAGATAAAGATGTGTGTCCGACTGTGTATACCCATTGTTCGAGTAATCAAACAAATTGCAAAAGTGTGATAACATCGTGATAGGTGTAAACTGTCAAAAGCTTATGATGTATATTCTCGCCCCATTCGATGGGCACACAGTACGTGCATAGTCTTCTTATAAGTTTACCTCAACAATCGCAATGGAAGAAACGCTTTTCCCTCATATGCCGCACAGCGAGCTACTGGTGAGATTACCATCTTTACTATAAAAAGGTACAAATAAACACATCTTGTTTTTTTAGAAATTCGAAAAAGAATACGAAGAAGCAGAAAATGCTTCAAATGATATTACATTCAACTACGCATATGCTCTGATTCATAGTGAGTTCTCAGAAGACAAACATAAGGTACATATTAATTGTGTTTTACTTCATATCATCCTTGACACTGACAATTTACCGGCTTTAAGGGCATCGGACTGTTGGAAACATTAGCTCAAAGTGACTCGGCTAATAAAAGAGATTACATATATTTACTGGCTTTGGGGAACACCAGCATAAGACGATACGATGACGCCATGAAGTACTGCGAAGCATTTTTGAAAATCGAGCCAAATAACAAGCAAGTTATTACTCTACAGGTACAGCAATCAGTTGTTGATGTTCCTTAATTAATTCAGTCATTACTTAACTTATTCAATAGGAGTACATAATGAAAGACACTAAAAAACGAGTAGCGATTACGGCCGGCCTTCTGGGACTAGGTGGAGTAATTGGTCTAGTTGTAGCTTTGATGGTAAAATGAATGTATTTTAATATTTGTTAATAAATTGGAACACCACTACGCTCAGGAATGTGCTGGTATCGTCCCCTAAAACACTCAGTTTAATTTAAGAAGCTGATGAAGTCCAGTAGCTTAATGAAGCTCACTTCCCAGACAGCTGAATCTCAGATTAATGACAATCCCACACAAGTCAACATGCAGCTCCCTTAAGGGTCAACTATAATGCGCAGGAGCCAGTGTCAAAAGCGTGTGGGTGAGTGACCAAGTACACACACCCCATAAGAGTGACTATACAAGTGTGCCTACCACAGTCATTTGGGTCATAAACACCTCTAGGACCTACTAGACAGCAGGCCCTGCAGAGCTGCAAAGGGATGCGAACCTTATTCCTCTCTGGTTCTTTATTATCTTCCAGGAATGTCTAAACCCTCGTCATGTATCCAGATCTTGGAGGAAGATGCACGATTCACGCCATACCCAAGGCAGGAAAATGTTCACACGTTAAACTGAAGAAATTTCCTTCTGGAAAGAGAAGTGATAAGTTGATGGACCACCATATACAACGTCCAAACCAAGGGCTGGCTCTCAAGCTCTATTGGTCATGCAGGTATACTGGATAGACTACTAGTTGAACAAGTTGAAAGCGACTATTCTCTGCCATTTCTTGAGTTCGAAATACCCTTCCCGTGTTATTTCCCAACAAGAAAGGAGTGGAACATAAATGAACCCATCTGTTGATGGTCGACAATCCACGTCTATACGGATGGATGGAGCATGATTAAAGGTACAGACGCGGGTATTCTCTGCGAATTGTTAAACATGCACTGCTTCATCAAAATCCCTGATTACGACAGTTTTTTTTTCAAGCGGTGGTCCTGGTAGTCAATGTTGAGAATGTTATCGCCTGACGTTATCATCCTAATTGACGACGAGTGAAATCCAGTCCAAACTGGTCGCAGACTACCGTGACTGTCTGCTGGTCATAGCGATATAGCCGGCAATGAGGCAACAGATGAACTTGCCAGGAAAGGGGCCGAAACTGACCCATCCCAGGCAATCCTGTGTTTGAAAAAACCTCTTGCGGATGTCAAGAAAAAGGTGGATGACACCACCATAGAGTTAGCAAATAAAAGAGGAAACTCCTTAACCAACTGTGAGACCCCTCGGATGTTATCGCCCAAGTACAACCGTTCAAAAACCGACACACTCCTGCAATGCGACAGCTGCTACGGGTAGTTGGAGCGCTAATTGGCCATAATCATCTGAAGTACCACGAAAACAAAATGGGACTTACTATGCAAAGGCACTGGTGATGGAGAAGATAAAGAGGGTACTCCTCACTATCTCTACCAGTGCCCAAGTCTCTGGTAGTTGAGTCACAGAACACTGGGAGAACACCTCTTCCAGGACCTCCAGGAACTAAGTTTTACCTCTATTTTCAGGTCTGGCTGGACAACACATGGACATGATGGAAGGTGTGAAGAGGAATATTGCCCTATGGGCATCACATTAGTTCCATCAGAATATAAGTGATACGTGGCTGGCCCGTCTACCCACTAAACTAACCTAAGCGCACTATTGGCTCAAGCAAATAAACTTCCCAGCACCTCTATAAAAAACCCCCAACACATCTATAAATACCCCCCCAACACCTCTATAAAAAGAGTAAATCTAGCCAGACGACCATTCGCTCGCTGGTGGACATAAGAATAGAAGAAATTTAACCTGCCCCTTTTACAGACATCGTCTTTTGTTCCTGTATCCCTTTGTGGTGCATAGGACCTCAAATACGCCTACGCGCCATCGCGTTCTATTTCTGCCAATGTGCCCTCTCAACGCTCCCCAACTTTTCTCCAGCTGCTGTGCTTCACTCTCTACCGTTCTGCGCCAAGTTATCTTCGGACCGAGGTCTTCTGCCGGGGTTTCATTGCATAGCTTGGTGAGCTATACAGCTAGTGTGTGACCAATCCACTGCCACTGTGGACAAAATAACTTCGCTTTGTTCCAAAGTATCACCTCGTTTAGGCAGTTGGATCGACTAGATCCGCAAGGTAGCCCAATGAGCCCATTTCGTTCTAAGTGTAAAACGAAGCATTCTAAAGATGTAAACATTAGGCTTGTTTTTTCGAGATACTGAAACAGCACAGTAAGTGAGATCTGAAAAAAACGCTCTTTACTCAGTTTTTTTTTTTGAAACTAGCAAGGTATCTGTAAATTATTGACGACCGAGGGACAAAGACTTGAAAATATAAATCTATTACAATTTATAACACATTTATTAAAATGTGCCTCATACCGTGGAACAGCATATCTTCGTGTATGTTGTTTTTCATTTCATTATGTACTTCCATCATAAACATCGAATACTATACTCGCTGAACACACCTCTCTTCGGGCTGTCACAAAGGTGGCAAAGTGAGAAGGCTATATATGAATTTGCTTGACAATTTGGGGAACCCCTTCTACTTTGGCAAATATATTTTCTGATGTGTACTTGTGACTCATCTACAGATTAATTTGTTTTCTAGAATATATTACTATCTGCCAGCCAATCAATTTATGCAAAACAGTAACAACATCTCAGCATGGAGGAACTTTTGAACGACATTGTCCCACCAGATGAATTGGAGGTAAATAAATTGTGATCCAAAATAACGTACGTTTGCTTAATAATTTCCTATTTTTAGAAATTCGAAAAGAAATATACATCGTCGGAAAATGCATCCAATGAAACAACATTCGAGTACGCCTACTGCTTGGTACGCAGTCAATACACGAACGATATAAGGAAGGTAATTGTAATACATGTTGTTTTCAAAAAAACTGGTCTGATCACTTGATTTTTTAAGGGCATATATCTGCTGGAGAACTTGGCGACCACTGATCCTGCAAACAAAAGGGAATATGTATATTATTTAGCATTGGGCAACACACGAATCAAGCAGTATACGGAAGCGATGAAGTATTGCAAAGCATTCTTGGAAATTGAGCCCACGAATGAACAAGTTCTTTCCCTACAAGTAAGATTCCAATAGATTGTTGTGAACAAAATACATTAATATCCGACGCGTGATTTCCAGAAATACATCAAGGAACAGAAGGAAAAGGATTTGATGAAAGGAGCGGCTGTTGCAGGTGGAGCAGCTCTCGTATTGGGCGGACTGGTTGGACTTGGAGTTGCCTTAGCCAAAAAGTAGAATCATTTGTTTTTTTGTATGCCAAGTGTTAGAAATTATTTATACATTTTTTTGTAATCTCCTATTTATAGTAAACGAAAACAAGACAATTGAAGACTGCACTCTATCAAATGCACAGTTAACACTTGCATATATGTATACAAATATATATTGGTGGTGTAAATGTGGACTGGCTCCGACATGTCTGTAAATAATACTTTGTTTAGTAGACCCGTAAGAAATCCTTAGATGTTATTAAATTCCATTAAATGCTACGTTATTTTTTTCTCTGATTACTTCAACTGGCTGAGACGAAATGTGCATGCGTGCGTGTTATGTTGCGAGTTCCACTTAAGTGCACATGGCATTTATCAAGGTCGTGTCATTAGTTTATATACCTAAATGCTTAGCAGAATTACTAATCTCCGCCTTTCTCTCATTCAACTCGGTACATTTGGTTCACAAAGCGAAAATCCAGTCACTTTCTTGTTCTATTTATGTACATATGTATAGTACTCAACGAATGCTTTGAGAAACAAGGTATTTTTCCACTCTGCGTATCCAATCATATCGATTTCAAGGTGATAGCCAAATATGCAAAGGCATTCGATATTTCTGCGAGATGGGTTAGATGAAGGACAAACTATTTTCTTAGAAAGTGGATGAATGGTGTCACGAAGCTCACGAGGTGCGCCAAGGATTTATTCAACTTTTTAAGTGAATGACCGGATCCGGAACTGGACGATGAGATAGGATAGGATAGGAATGTGGGTAGACGTCCGGAAGCACGTCTCACTTAGGTCCGTGCGGACCCATTGTGCTGCACAGAGGGGGAAATGTTCCTCCTTGTTCCCTTATCGTACTCAGCGAGACGTTGTGTTCGTTGCTTGTGAAGCCCTCTCTTCGTCCTGTATTATCTTGCTACAGAAGCATAAAGAGCTGAGTAGGAGAAACAGAATAAAACTCTGCTGGATACCAGAAGTAAATGAAATGGCCGACTCCCTAGCTAGGAAAGCAGCATCGGAACCCTTCACAGGCCCTGAACGGCTAACCTATTCTATTGTGCTGTAGGAGAAGAATGCAGGGAACTAGAAAGAAGGAACCGGACAGAATGCTGGATCAATGCTCATGGCATGAAGCAAGCCAAGAAATTCTTGGGTCAATATAACCGGAGAAGGTTTGAGGCATGTAGCAAGATGAGCAAGAACAACCTCCGTATCTTAACAGGTCACTGCAGACTGAAGGAGCACCTAAGCAAACTAGGGGTATCAGAAGGTCTGTGCAGATTCTGTGGAGAATCTAATGAAATTCTAGAGCATGTACTGGGAAAGACATCTAGGCAAGCACCTGATATCAGAGGAAGAATTGCAGTCCCTGGAACCATATCTCATTCTCAGATTTCTGAAGGAAACTGCCTAAGAGAGAATACTCTAGAATATACATCTTCCCCCTATGAGCAACAGGAGTCCACAACTCTCAATACAACTCTGAAAAGAACTACGTGTGAAGGGAACCCTAAATAGATCAAATGTATGAAAAGGGGGCACAATAGATCGCGAAAAATCCTGAACAATAATAATATTTTGTTTATTCAAATTCTGTTTACTATAATTTAAAATCAATACAATAAATAAAATTGACAATTAACAAAACCATTGTTTTTTTAACATCATTTTTTATAAAAAAAAACTATAATGTTTGTCGTGGAACGAACTCATTTCAATTGTCACCGCATCCAACTATTTGACATCCAAGACGTCATGCAATGTCAACAAATGCCTACAAAGTTTGAAAAACAGGACAAATCAGTGCACAGAGTGGATCAAATTATAAACAATTTCCAAAAGAACTCAAAATAATGGCCAGCGCTCCAGGAGTGGATGAAACTTTTGAAAGTGCAGACGTAAACAAATTTAAACGCATTTGTGTAATTTTTGGTTAAAATAAAATTCTGTTTTCACAGTTCGATGAAGATGATTTGGGTGAGGAGCAGTTTGTTACCACCTCGGCAGGACGTAAGCGTTTGTTCAGCAAGGAATTACGATGCATGATGTACGGTTTTGGAGATGATAAGAACCCGTACACGGAAAGCGTTGATTTATTGGAAGACTTAGTGATCGAATTCATCACTGAGACAACGCACAAAGCCATGGAAATTGGTCGTACTGGTCGCGTGCAAGTTGAGGATATCATATTTTTGGTTCGAAAAGATCCCCGAAAATATGCTCGTGTGAAGGATTTGCTCACAATGAATGAGGAATTGAAGAAAGCCCGCAAAGCCTTCGATGAGATCAAATACGTCGGTAAGATGCTACTCTTTTGTTTGGTGATATTTGATTTTATCCATTTCTGCTTTCATTTCAGGAAACGAAGCTAAGATTAAGTAATGTGCAAATAGTTCTATTGTTAAAGATCTGTAAAATTCGCTAATAAATATTGTAAGACATTTCGAAATGCGTGAGTTCTTCTCTGTCTCTCTTCTGATACGTTTTATAAACAATCTTGTTATCATCAATAATAGCATGTTTGAATACAAAATTTGAGAATGTCCCGTCGAACGTAAACCATTAGTCGACTAAAGACGAGTATGGGTGATTATTCACAACACAGCCGAGAGTCTTGTCTTGCTAAAGTAAACACCAAGCTTCTGTTTTGTAATTCATTTATTAAGAAAAAATAAAAATTACGAGTCAGTTAAAAAGGAAATGATATATGTACATACATCTTAATACATAATTTTAAACCTTAAGTCAATGTGCGTACACTAATATTCTACCACCGTCCACGTCCTCCGCCTCCACGACCTCCGCCTCCGCCACCGCCTCCTCCACGACCGAATCCACCACCGCCGCCGCCACCTCCGCGTCCAAATCCGCCTCCACCACCGCCGCCACGTCCACCAAAGCCTCGACCGCCGCCGCCGCCGCCACCACCACCGCGACCAAATCCACGTCCACCGCCGCCGCCACCTCCTCGTCCAAAACCGCCTCGTCCACCACCTCTACCGCCAACACCACCTGATGGTCCCCTCTTGGCACCCTTCACCTGTGGCCCCTTTGGTAAAAACCTTCCGATGGGCAGCAACTTTTGTGGGTCAATGAACAGTTTCTGGTGTGTCTTAAAACTGCTAGCTTTCATGTTGTCAGATAGTTTTATCGATACCGAATAGTCCCGAACAGTTCCAAATATCTCGTCAATTTTACCGATTTGTTCCTTATTCTCGAGGAAGATCGGCGCATTAAAGTACGGCACATCTTCAATCTCAACTTTGCAGACTAAATCATCTTGGCATGGATAGCTGAAGGATCCTAATGGAATGACGCGGTCTGGTGGGCCACTGTCGAATGCTCCCCTACCACCACCACCACGACCTCCTCGGCCGCCGCGAAATCCTCCACCGCCGCCACCGAATCCACGGCCACCTCCGCCGCCTCCGCCACCACCTAAGATGGACAATCACAAATTTAAGTATGCAATCAAGACATTTTTGAGTTTAAACTCCATCACTTACCACGTCCGCGGAATCCACCGCCACCGCCGCCGCCGCCACCACCACGTCCACGGAACGACATTTTCTTTTTATTATAAAAAAAATTAACTTGCTAAAATCCAAGGAATTAGTTTAAATTTAATTAAACTTAAAGGACGTGGATTTCTCCGGCAAATGAAGACGTCCACGAGGTTATTTAAAAACAAAATTTTGAATTGACAAGCACGTGTTGAGGTTGTGGAATCTGCATTACCATCAAGCATTAACCAGGGGATGAGTTCAGAAGGTGAACTTACAATTTATAGAATGAATGTATTCAGATTAGTGGCGTTCACACTCAACAATTTTTCGACAGGATTTGCTTGACAACCATACTTTTTTACTTACACTTTTTTTACGTTAGTTATTCATTTCTGGGCAAAATAAGCGGCTTTCACACTCAACTTGCCAACCTTGCTTGATGGGCCAAATCGTCAATGTGAACGCACAAGTTGGCGGACAAAGCATTTTGATTTTTTCCAATTTGACATCAAGCAAATCGTATAGACAAATTGTTGAGTTTGAACGCTACGGGGATTCTACTGTTTTACTGAAATTTTCATAGGATTAATATTTAAACCTCGAAATCTTCTAAACTAAGCGATTAACCGTTATTTTTTTCTCATAATATTTTGTGCTTATTTCTTCGAGATCTATAATTTGGCGTTTTCAAACCTTGGAGCCACGGAATCTAAAAAATCTTGTCGCCACGGAAACCGCTGTTTAGAGTATAACATTAAACGTTTTTCTTGCTATAAATACATGTACCGCATTTACAATAACCTGATATGTCGAATGTGACACATGGTTCAAACATCAGAATCTCAAACATGGCACGCTTAATTTTTTTCGCTTTAAATATGTTTAATTCAGTTTTTTTCAGATTCTATGCTATGCATATAAACCCAGTAAGGAAATCATTTGCTTACACAACTGAACTACCCTACCGACCTAATGAATTAAATTTTTCAAATAATTTTTGACATTACAAAATTAAATATTTCACTCTAACCTCGTAGAACGAACGTAATAATATAGAATAATTGCACAATGTTGTCTTTATCGCGAAAAATATCCACTTGCATTACACAAATAATTACAAGTCAGCGCAAACTGCCTTCAAGTTTCGCGAAATCGTTTTCAGTGTCATCATCACATCACTGTACTGTCAGTGAGAAGCCGGAAGACGAAGTCAAAGTCGCCAGAGAAAATACCGAACTAACTGCAGAGGAATTGAAGCAACAGAATTTAGACCGTACTAAGATAATTTCTGTTGAATCTAGCATAAAGTATCTGAATAGTGCTGCATATAAGGAGACCTATGGAAACTATTTAGTTTGGCAACAATATCGGTGAGGTTTGAGACGAAATTCATCCACTGACTTCTAATACGAGATTTTTCCTTGCAGTCGCAACCACAAAGGATTGTTTGCTCCTCGTAAAACACGTAGAACTTGTATTCGTCACGGAAAGATTTCATGTGGCAATCCATGTCCGATTTGCCGTGATGAGTTCTTGGTGCTTGATCACAGAAACGTTGATCTCCTTAAGCAATTCATATCTTCACAGACGGGAGGCGTTCTAAGTTATTCCAAAACCGGTCTTTGCCAGAGGAGGCATTTTGAGCTGCTGATTGCCGTTGAGCGTGCCATGGATTATGGTCTTCTAACATTTGATGTACCATTCCGACAATTCGATTACTCGGAATACTATTCCCAGCTGAACAAATCCACAAACCTCCAATAAATAAATAAAAAACAAATCAAACTAGTTAAGATGGCAACAGAAAACAAACAATCAGATTCAGCAACATTTGTGATAGTCGGTGGAGGGATTGCTGGAGTAACATGCACCGAAACCCTGTCCTTCTTGTGTCCTTCCGAAAATGTTATTCTTATCACGGAAACTTCTCTTATCAAAGCTGTTACAAATTTGGTTCCACTAGGCAAGCATGTCTTGAAGTTCGATGTGGAGGAACAAACTGCTTCGATGAGAGACAATGTCACGGTGATAGTAGACCAACTCAAATACATCAACTCACAGCAGAAGTGCATCGTTACCCAATCGGGTCGGGAAATATCCTATAAATACCTCTGCCTATGCACAGGAGCCATCCCCAAGCTAATCGACGCGAATAGCAAGTATGTCCTGGGAATACGAGATACAGATTCGGTTCTGGATTTCCAAAGACGTCTTCAATCGTCTCGACGACTCTTACTCGTTGGCAATGGAGGCATAGCTTCAGAAATAGCATATGAAGTGAAGGATATTGAAATTCATTGGGTTATCAAGGACGCACACATATCGTCAACATTTGTCGATCCCGGTGCGGCGCACTTCTTTGAGATGAGCCGTCAGCAAGTTGGTGAGGCAGTAAAGCCAAGCATCGTTAAGCGCATGAGATACTCTGAAGAGGACGATATCAGCCCCACACACAGTACGAAACATAAGGGAGCCGCTCTTGGGCCAGACTGGCATAGGAAAATTAACGTGGTAGGTCCAGTCAAAGGCTTAGAGCAACCTATTAAAATGCACCATAAAACCGAAGTGAAATGTGTAACCGAAACCCCTTCGGAGCAATTTCCGCTCCTCGTCACTTTAACGAATGATGAACAGATCCCAGTTGACTTCGTTGTGTCGGCAACAGGAGTAGACCCACGAGTAAGCTTCCAATGCGATGTGGACTTCGCCAACGGCCCAGAAGGCGGCTTAGTGGTTGATGAAATGATGGAGACAAGCATTCCTGACATATATGCGGCCGGTGACGTTTGCCATGCTGGCTGGGACCTCGCTGTTCACTGGTTCCAAATGCGGCTGTGGACCCAGGCGAGGCAGATGGGTGGCATGGCTGGTCGCAGCATGGCGGCCCGATTCTGTGGCGAAGAGGTTTACCAGGATTTTTGTTTCGAGCTTTTCAGTCATGTGACAACTCTCTTCGGATATCAAATAGTGCTTCTTGGCAAATATAACGGCCAAGGCTTGGGACGAAACTACGAGATTTTGCTCAGAATGACACCGGGAAAGGAGTACATCAAATTTGTCCTTCAAAGCGGAAGACTACAAGGAGCGATTCTGATCGGAGAAACTGGCTTAGAGGAGACCTGTGAGAACCTCATATTAAATCAAATCGACTTGACACCTTTCGGCGACGACATCCTCAATCCGGACATCGACATCGAGGACTATTTCGATTAGTTCGTGTAGACTATCTGATTGATTGTTTTATTAAAGCGAAATTAAATAATTTGATTTGAAGTTTGTGTTTTATGAGGTGACGCGATGGGCAATGTGGGTAGGTATGGGGGCTGCCAGCGAAATCGCCAGCACATAGTACATTCATTGAGGCGTCGTCTAGGGCGAGCACAATGTTGAGGAGTGCTCTTTATTTCACCCTTTGTATCAACTTCCATGAAGTTGTCTTCAGGCCTTCATTTTGTGCTTCAATAGAAGCCAACATTTTTGTTTGGGTGAGTTCGAGGCTCTGTGGAAAGAACCCTCGGACACTGGGCTTTCGAGAAATCACGTTCAGTCCACTTTTTACTTTGATTGCCTCCAAGTTGTTGCTTATCCATTCAGCAGTAGCACTGTCTGAAGAAATGAAAACGAGCCATCCCGTCTTGTGGCCACACACCTTTGTTCTTCAGTTCGATAGAGACGTCTATAACGGCCTCTTGAAACAGAGCCATTTCCTCTGTGGGCAGCGGTTCTTTGTTGATGTCCACCGGGACAAAATCCAACCTAACAGCGCTGGCCACTTGGCTAAAAGTGGGAGCTTTGGTGTGGGTGCTGCGCTTGCTTTCTTGGCTGCTGGTGCCATGGAAGGGTGATCGTCAGATCTTACCCTTTTAACTTCTTTTGCCGGGTGTATTTTGGCAGAGAGTTAGGGTGTTTTCTCTGGATTCGCCTCTTCTTTCGGCCTCTTCTCCCGGCAGAATTCAATTTAATGAATTCGGCAGGGACTACGTGCAGCTCATCGAGTTTCCTCCCAATGGAGGAACACCCCGATTTATTTGTGGCAACGCTGCACGTGTCCATGAGAGTGGACGAAGATATGTCAGAGTCAGTGTTGGCTGTTGACTCCTCATTTGTAGTATCAGCAGACAAGGGTCGTGCCCTTATGGCTCCGTCCTTCTTGTCAGCTGATGTACCTGACTGATCAGTAGTGAAGGTGGCATCATGCCTGCTTGCTCAACAGCAGGAGCAGAAATTGGTGTATTTAGAGATTCACCAATCTCATATTTTTTAGTTATGTTAAAAATTTTGATTGCCACGAGCATTCGGGAAAGAAGCATCACCCGGGCAGAGCCCAGGGAGGGCTAGATTAAAGCCGAAGGTCGCCAAGGTATTCGGAGTTCGCATACTAGGGACTAAGCACTCTCTTAGCCATGCATCTGTCGGCGTATGCTGTTCCACCACTAGATTTGAGATTATATATATTAGAGGTTTACTCCTCCCATCGCTTACTTTGGCCGAATGCACACAGATACAAAACCAGGGTTCAAGCCACTTAGGCAGGTACAAGAACCATGAACCAATGTTCATAAAGTGCGAGTGTAGGGTGTCAGACCTATTTTTTCGTTGCCCGGTTGTCGCCCCGAGGAGGCAGTAAGTCTTCTTGTATCGGTTTTTGTATAGGGATCGTCCATTTGACTTTGCTCTATGAGTCCGGACCTGGCCACCTAAAATTCAACACCCTTAAACCGAACTTAACTCCCACTGCCACTGAATGGCCCTGAAAAGATTACACTCCAGAGTTTACCTCGAGGAGCTCCTTGAGCTGCCTTTTTTCAAATCTACCAAATAGCTGTAGATCGGTTTGGCACACTCCCAAGCCTTCTCGAGTACCATTCGTAGAGTGAAAAGCTGGACGGTTGTACTTCTGCCAGGATGAAAGCCGCACTGTTCATACCCCATCCTGGACGCTCTAGAACTTGCCTCCAAAACCTTAGCGTAGACCTAAAGCGATGGTCCACTGACCTGAACATCATCCCGGATACACAGTATGGATTCCGGGAAAAACATTCAACGCTACATCCTCCAATGAAGTTCCACCACGATGTTGTAGCTGCCCTCAACAAACACAAAGTCGCCGTTGCCTACTTCCTGGACGTGGAAAAGGGCTTCGACACGGTCTGGATAGAGGGACTCTATCTACCGGCTGAATCAAATGGGATTCCCCTCCAGCCTCATCAAAATATTCTATAGCTTTCTGCATTCCAGAAGAAGTTCAAGTGGAAGGCAGCCAATCAACTGAGCGGACCACCAAGGCAAGGAGTTCCGCAAGACTCGAAGCTGGGACCGATGCTCTTCAACATCTTCACGGCAGATCAACCGCCTCCATCCAACACAGTGAACTGTTCGCAGATGACTCACGGACTTATGCCCGCTAGAAGTTACCACCGATCGCCAAGCTAAGGGTCGAAATCCAAGCAGCGAACAAATTTGGCTACTACACCAAGTGGGGTATTCGCATCAATGCTGGAAAATCGATGCTTATGTGCTTAAGGAGACCATCCCGACGTGGATGCAGATCAGCGGCTAAATGTCGGAGCATTAAGATACTGCTCCCAAACCGTACGGAAATACCGACAGACAAAGTGGTCAAGTATCTTGGCGTTAACTTCACGGAAAGGCTGAAGTTCAACAGCCACTCGAAACTGACCCTGAAGAAGGCCAACCTAGGCTTCCATCGCATCTATCCTTTGAAGCGTAAGCAAAATGGATTAAGCCAGAGGACAAAGCTGCTACTCTACAAGTAGCTAATACGGTTGATCTTAACATACGGCTTTCCAATATGGCGAACAATATTAAAGACCAGCATGGAGAAGCTGCGAATATGAGCAGGTCCTTCGACAGGGACCGACGAAAGCACAACAGCAACAAGAAGCTTCACGACGAAGTACGCATCATCCCCTTACAACAGTGCACGGACACACTGTTCAGAAAGCAGCTTCTGGACATCAGCAATTATCCTAACGAGGCAATCAGGAACCTGAGAAACTCCATCCTCGGACAAAGCTACCTCAACGCGCTAAATCTGGTAGGCGAGCAGAACTTCCCAACGACATCTAACAACGAGCTGCATGGCTTCTACCAGAGCAGCGATAGCAGTCATCATCGAGATACATAGACATAACTCGGCTACCACACCACCACCCCATCCTAAAAGGACCAACATGGGCACACGGACTTGAACAACCCGATGTAAGCAAGAGACATTAATAATATGGGTGGGGCTACATCCCGGAGAGGGCCAGGGCCTAGCTTCTCAGCAACCACTCGTGTTGTGCGTGCTATTGTTCTATCACGAGTGGAAGGGACCTACAGTTTTATGCCGACTATATAGACAGTTATACTCTTTGAGCATTGTCAGTGACTCGAAAGAGGTGGGGCCGTGAAAAGTATTTCTTGCCGTACCAGGAATCGAACCTAGACAGGTAGGTCCAAGTGCGTAGGAGTCGACGCACATACCCACAACGCCACGGGCCACCACTAGCAAGAGACATTGTGGGATATAAAAAAACACTAAACCAATATTATAATACCAAATATTGAATTAAACAATGTACATCAGTAGGGCCCCTATTGTTGAGCCAACACCCTAACCCTTAGTAAAGCATAGTTGTAATCTGAAATTGTTTTTTGTTCGCAATAAATTTTTAATTCGCTTTTAAATCTTAGCGTAGACTTTCCCGGGAGGATTTAAAGGATATATGCCCCGGTAATTGGAGCAATCTCTTTTGCCCCCCTTTTTGAAACGAGGGACTATCACCCCAGTTTGCCAGGTGCCAGGTGTCTCACCGCGTTCCCAGGCCACCTTAATGACACGAGAGAGCCATAAAACTCCCTCTTTACTCATGGCCTTAAGCATTTCTGGCCGGATTGCATCCACACCAACGGATTTGCCTACTGTTAGCGATTCAATTGCCAAAATGACTTCCTCCACCGATGGACTATTATCCGTCCCACTCAAGACTACGGGCCCGTCATCCTCAGTACCCTGTTCAGGATTGGGCAGCTCCGAAAAGTATTCGTTCCATCTGCGCAAACTCCATTGATAGTGTTGTTATTTTGATCGAAACGGGAAATGCTGACTGGACAAGAATTGAAAACCGGATATTGTGTATTAACTTTGCTTTCACTGGGATTCGAACCGGGGCACCCTCTAACCAAGGGCAGGCACTCAACCCACTGCGCCATCTAATGGGCAAGCAGTTAATTCAATGAAGGTACAGTCGTACAAGTCGAAACTGTGGGCGTGCATCGAACTTTTGCATCTAGACCGCTTTGAAATTACACACCGAAAGTGTTGCCAACAGCAACCGTTGAAAAAGTTGTCTGAAGAGTTTGAAGGTCGAGCGCGAGACTGCACGTTTTGCTTAGTTTTTAAATTTTCAAAAATGAACGGATCATTCCTGAATTCGTCAGCCCATTATGAAGCTCACAAGAACTACATTCGTGGGGTGGATGAGGTAGGTCTATCATTTAAGCAGTATGGCTTGCAGAAATGCAAACAAAATGTATTTTCTGTTTCAGAATAGCTGCCGCTTCTTCAATAAAGTGGAGCCAGGCAACCGCTGTAAATACATATCAGTTACAGCCCCCTGCAGTGAAGGAGTAACTATGTTCAATTACGGCACAATCATATTCTGTGACCTCGCCAATCACATAGACGTTACACTGCCGAAGGCCATGCTGATCCTCTCTGTTATTTGCTTTGCCTACATGCTGTTTTTGTCCGTACTCACCTTGCTTGTGTAAGTTTGTTCATAATTTTCGCAAGTAAACGCATTCTCATTGGCATCTCTAGAATACCCAACATGCTCCATTTGGTCAAGGAATTCGAGCTAAGTCAACACAATGCTGGAGCAACTGTGTTGATACTATTTTATGGGCTGCCAGATATGTTTGCCACATTAATACAATTCCAGGGGGACACGGCATTGCTGGTCAATGAGATGATGGGCATCAGTTTATACCTGAGGGCATTCCAAAGTGGCTTGCTCATATACAATTCCCCGTTTGCATTGTATGGCACGTTCTTCATTCGTGATTCCATACTTTTTGCCCTCGGCATAATTGTGCTATACACAGTGGTGGTGAATGAAGACCAACAGACGAGTATTTTTGAAGGCATCTTTGGCATGGTGTTCTATCCGGCGCTGTGTTATCTCGTCTATCTTCAACACTTTTCCACAAAAGAGGGTAAGCTGGAACAGCTGGGATCCACGAGACTTATCTTGTATGTTATCCTCTTTCAGCGAGAAGGAGAGCTGCGACTAGAGAAATGTCAGAGGAGGATAGAAAAAACTTAGAGTTGACCAAGGAAATAACCTATGTTCCGTTTCCGGTCGTGCCTGGCGTGCCGGATCCACTTGGGCTGGGCATTTTCCGCCAATTCTTTTTGGTTGCTAATGTTTACAATAAATATAATTTCGCTCACTTGGCCCGTTGGCAGAAGGCTATCCTGATATTGGGGGTAAGTAATGCAATGTGAAGCGATTGACATTCATCACTACGTGCAGGATATAGTTCTATTTTTCAGTTCCAATCAAACTAATATGTCCTATTGTGCATCCGATGGCTGCTGGGAATGGATGGTCTAGACTGCTTATCGCTATTAACTTGTTTCTTTCGCCGATGTTGTACTTCTTCATTGCAATACGCAACGATGACTACTACATTCCGACAATACTGGCTGGAGCGCTCTGTTCAAGCCTGTTTCTGTATTTCACTCGCACCGATACACCTCGATTTCTAAGGGTGATATATGATCTTTTTCTTATTTGAACTTAGTTTCCGTTTAAAACTGATTTTAGCTGTTAGCATTTTACGGGTTCGTATTCGAAATTTGGGCAATACGTGTTTGCGAAGCAGAAATTAACACAATTCTCCTACTCATCGGCAATATTGTGGGTCTCAAGCGAACAGTGATTGGATGCACACTTCTATCGTGGGGCGATTGTGTTCCTGGTGAGAAAATTTTTTTTCTTAAATCGTAGATAGGTTGTTGTTGGTGGTGGCCCGCGGCGTTGTGGGTATGTGTGTCGACTTCTACGCACTTGGACCTACCTGTCTATGTTCGATTCCTGGTACGATAAGAAATACTTTTTACGGCCCCACCTCTTTCGAGTCACTGACAATGCTCAAAGAGTATAACTGTCTAGAAAAAGCTTCTCAAACTTGGACGTTCGGAGTCGGCATAAAACTGTAGGTCCTTTCCACTCGTGATAGAACAATAGCAACACGAGTGGTTGCTGAGAAGCTTGGCCCTGGTCCTCTACGGGCTGTAGCGCCACCCATATTATTATATTATAGGTTGTTGTTAAGACACCAAACCTGCGTCGGCTTCAATGGTGGAATCACAAATCTGTGAGAGCCGGGCTTATACCAATCCACATTCGATTCAAAAATGTCCTCTCGGGTCGGTTTGGGTGTTTTCATAAACGTCAGCCAAACAAAGGATTGCGTTATCCATGTTCATTTATGCAGATTCACGGTCGTACTAACTTAGGTGAACTGCAGTACCTTCTGATCATAAACGTCAATAGCTCATCGATGTCGGGCAGATTGTGCACTCATTATATTTGGAATGCAAAAAGGGTCTATTGGAAAAAAAGCTAAAGCAAGCAAGCAGACAATCTGCACCATGTGTGTGTTCAAAAACGCATGAGAAAAGAAATCCGGTTGTACTAGTGCAGATTTTACGACGTTTATGAAAACACCCTTTACCATAAAATCTAAATGTACAGTAAAATAAACAAAAAGCAAACGTTTTTGCGACGTCTGAATTAACTCTGGGACGATGTTTCTGGTCAACATCAAACTGTAGTCAAGACTTTGAATGAGGAATGTACATAATAAGTGGTACAAGCAGTGCACACATTCAAATGTCGGCATTCATTCCTCTATATGAACTAAATGATGCATCTTTTGATTTTACAGAAGTAATTGGATGGTTGACTATGACGCGTTGGAAATTGAATGCTCTACCTCTCGTTGGATTTCTGATGGCGCCTCTTTTTAGTAACCCCCTTCAAATCATTGTACTTGGCATATTTATTTTTATTTCTAATAATTTTACCCCAGATATGGTATTTTCAATTGGAGCACAGATTATAAAGCAAGCCATTGAAAACCGGAGTGTATATGCATCGGTAAGGAATAGGTTGTGGTTGTTCTTGCAAATAATTAACCACAATTATGTTATTATTCAGACACGAGCTGGAGACGTGGGTCAAACGTGTACATGGTTCACTTGTGTTCATCACTTTGTATTCTGCTTTGCCATTTTGTGCACGAACTTTCGTTTAAGGAAGAGCGTTGGCATTTACTCGATATTGGTGTATTTGTTGTTTCTACTTTACTTGTTCTTGAATCAACGCAATTTTATTCATGCCTTTGGCACTGATCACATTAACGAAGAGCTCTTCCAAGATCGAGACTGGGCTTAGTTTGATCAATAAATGTGTCGTTTGAAATGGTTTTTATCCTTTGTATTTATTCAATTGCCACTTACTTACTTATCAGGCCGGCCAATTGCTGCCTTCCATCGATCCTGGGCACGCTGCTTCCAGTCATCTAGACCACGATTACTTGGTCTTTATGCCAGAGATTCGATTCGATCCTCTCCTCGAACCAGGAGGCTCGGATTCGAAGACCCTCTTTGCTGGAGCATTGTTGTCCATGCGCTCGATGTGGCCGAGTCGACGGATTTTTGCCTTCCGGACTACATCCACATCCTGGTTCAGCTCGAAGAGCTCGCGGTTATGTCGGCTCCTCCATTCGCCTTCTTCGCAGACGGGACCATATATCCGACCTACAATTATTTTTCGAAGGTACCAAGAATCAGCTGTGCAGTTTTGCTTAGCGTCCAGATCTCGGCTCCATAAGAGTTTTGTAGACCATGATTTTGGTCTATCGAGTCAGGAGTTTTAAGCTCAGTTGTTTTGACAAACCGAAGTTATTCAATTGCCAGGGCCAAGATACTCTGAAAAACATGTTAAGACTGCACACGAGAAAGGCACTGGGCCTGCTCTTCAATATTTGAGAAACGATGAAAATAAATATATTCGGACATGTTGTAAGGAATATAAGGTATGCTTGACACTTCTACTGAGGTCCTGGTTGACGTCACAGAACAAAAAGGTGGCGGTTTTGACAAGCTGTCCAGTACACCTTGTATTTCTTCCACCATGTATTTGGATCTGAAGCTGATTCTTTTCTGGTGCGACAACGGTTTCCGTGGCGCCAAGGTTTGAAGACTCCATTTTGTAAATCTTGACGAAGTAAGCACAAAACTTAAAAACCGTTATCAATTTTTAGAGCCAAAGTTATCGTACTCTCCGCTATAGAAGTACGCCACACCCTTTTTTCTACGGAAGCAAAATAATTTAAAAAGTAATATTTAAACCTTCAACCTCTACTTAAAACTAAGCGATTAATCATATATTTCATCGAGATCTACAAAATGGCGTTTTCAAACCTTGGCGCCAAACCTATGCTGTTTTTTGGAGACTACAGTTATGGTTTTCCCATCTTATAAGTTCGGAAGGTAATGGATATAAAATCTCTTATTATTTATTCAGTCGTTCAATAAAAGACAATAAAACTAATGAAAAATTTAAAACGAGATTAGTTTTTGAAAACACACATAAATACTAACATATCTGGAAATGACAACGTACCCTTAATATTTGAATGTCAGGATTTGAAAGCCAATAATGAATAAAATGATAGATCAAAAATAAAGTAATAGATCAGATTAAAGTAGTAGTAAACTAGCATAGTAAGGCGAATTTAATTATTTTTTTAATTCAAAGCTTACTTCCAATGATGGACAAATTTGACATTACCACGGTTAATCTCGATAATTTTTGACACTATTGTGGAGAAATCGTATTAATAACATGGCTCTGCTCTAAAGCGTTAACAAGTTGCTTGAATGTAAAGTAGTGTGTGTGTTTTTACTGCGCAACACTTTTTCCCAATGGAATGTCGCATAGCTCGAGCTCGGTGTATTTAGTTTGTGTGACAGATCCCAATCCGAGGATGCGAGAGTTGAACAATACCTGTTGTGAAATTCCAAAACAAAGTTTTGTCAAAACTGCATGCTTCAATTGGACTATAAAATTCATTGAGAACATTTTAAATTGGTGCTTTCGCTGTAAAGAATTGAAGAAGGATTCCGCTTCATAATTTGGATGTATGTATGTGCTGATGTGAATTGGCTTGCAACCGAGAGAATTGGCTTGATGCACACAAATTAACAACAAAGTTTTGTCCTGATATTCTACCCGGCATATGTGTAAAAGCCTTTGCTTGAAATGGTATTTATGTGCTTGGGTAGTCTTTTTAAACAATAGGTGTTGTCGCAAAATACCAGGTGCTACGCTATTGCTGGAGAAGGCAGTCTGAGTGCATTGTCAACTTGCAATTATGTATTATTTATTTGTGCACACTCTGCGCCCTCTTGCATCCAATGCAAAGCTTTGTAGCTATCAGAATTCTTTATCACACTACTTTAGCTACTACAAAAGCTATGTTAGAAAAAATCCAAACCGCTGGTATCAAAAGATTCGGCTGGCTTTGAATGTAATCTTTTGCAAATGTGAACTTTTTAAATTCCACTGAATTGCGCATGCACTGCAAACTCACCACTGTGCATTCAATACCTCCAGTTTAGTAGTCCCGCCAAAAATTGTATTCGAATGTTGCGCACATTAATTCAATTCGTAAGACATCTTGACGTTGAATTGTACTTTACTCCATCATTACCGAAGCACTAAATTGTTTTTTTTTTGTTTACCCTACAGGTACGACTACTTGCTAGTGCGAGAAGAGATTTTTCAACATGAGTCGTAAGGGACAATTTCGTGTTAAAAGTATCGGCGAACTTTTGCCACCCAACAGTATTGTTCCTCTCGCCTCTCCCGAACCTGTAGTCAAAAATGAACCAGACCTCGATCCACCCGACTGTTTGGATCTCACTGATGACGACCCGGTTACGCCAATTAAAAAATGTCTACAAAACATTAGGACTTCGAAGAGGACGCGGACGAACAAAGCGTGCTTGTCCACGCCGATAGATGACACTGCACCAAGAACAAGCAGGATTAAATCTTCAGCAACAAAGTCGCAGAAGGATACAGACGCTCAATCCAAATTGGACACGTTCTTTCCCACAAGTTCACACATAAAAATGGCTCCAAGAAAACAAAAAGAGAATATAAGTGATGATGATGGGATATTCTCTGTTGAAACGGAAGTCAAACGAAAAGGTAACAAAATGTCGCTGCGACGAAAACTAATTCAAACCGATGAAGAACCGGTCAAAACAAAAAAGTCAAAAACCCCGAAGAGGCAAAGTAAACCAGTGACAATAGCGGAAACAGTTGACTTGTGCTCCGATTCGGATGATGAAGTGAAGAATAAAAAATGTAAACCTCCTGAACTGGTTCGACGGCCGAAGGTAGTAAATTCAGAAAAGTCGATATGCCCTTCGTACAAAGTCATTGAAGGCACAACTTTTGCTGTGGATGCATTTAAATTTGGTCGAATTGAAGGTGTAACCGTGTACTTTTTGACACATTTCCACGCAGATCACTACATTGGTCTGACGAAAAAGTTCTCCATGCCCATATACGCGTCGAAAATAACCGCCAACTTAATGCGAGAGTTCATTCCTGTCGATGAGCAATTTGTCAACATCATTTACCTTAACAAGACATTTACGATTGATGGCGTTCAAATTACTCCCATCGATGCTAACCATTGTCCAGGTGCGGTGATGCTTCTTTTCCAGTTACCTTGTGGTAAACGCATCTTGCACACCGGTGACTTCCGAGCATCACACGAAATGGAACATAATGCCCATCTGATGAAGAAAAACATTGACATTCTCTATCTGGACACAACGTACATATCAAGCAATTATTCTTTTCAGTCACAGACGAAGAGTATATTCCAAGCCATTCAGCTGATACAAGAGTTCAAAGAGAGGAACGAAGGGAAACGAATTCTATTCGTCTGTGGCACGTATTTAGTGGGCAAGGAAAAATTCTGGTCACAAATTGCCAACGTATTTGACTTCAAAGTGTGGACGGACGACAAGAGAAAAAAGGTGATGCGGGCCATAGACAACGATGATATTTTGCTACGGCTTGTCAAAACCGCCGGCGAGGCTGACATGCATGTGGTATCGCTCATGAAGATTGGCTACAAGGGATTGCAGGACTATTGGAAGGACTACAGTGATCAATATGACATGATTTTCGGAATAAGACCCAGTGGTTGGGAAAAGAAATCAAAACCACAATACCGGGGTGAAGTGAACTGCATTGGTGTTGAGTATTCCGAGCATTCTAGTCACGATGAACTGCGAAGATTTGTCGGCTTTCTTATGCCCAAAGAAGTGATAAGTACTGTGCCCGTGGGGAAGGACCAAACCAAGTGCTCCGATGTGCCATTGGCATGGTATAAAAAGGAGCACTTTCAACCGATTACAAAACAAGCATCCATATCCGACTACTTTAAGGTAATTCAAAAGCAATGAAATACTACAAGTTGGTCAGGAGAACATGTAAGATCTATTGAATGTTGAACTGTGATTTGTGTTTGTTGTAAATTTAGTTGTATGTCCACGATTATAGCATGGGAAGGTGTAATATATGTATATAATTTTGTATATTTTGGAAACTTTTTATTTCATTTTGTTTTTTTTTTTTAACAAAGTGTTGGAAGTCCTTTATGGCGTGGGTGTGTCTTTAGTTTATGCCGACGGAAAGTCGCAGACATTAACTCGTGAACGTTGAGAGGTGATACGTATGCAATTTATTCTATGTCATTAGTACTTTCAATTGAGAGATTGGAGTCGTTTTCAGCACCATCGCCATCTGATCCGCATGATCCACTAAAGGGATCACATACGATTGCTAAGCTGCTTTCTTACCGGCCATTGCGGCGTGAACTATGACCTTAACAAATTAAACCTGTGTCAAGACAAGGGATGTTTTCATAAACGTCACACTAACAAATGACTGCGTTATCCATGTTCGATGTCATACAGAAATCAACTAAAACACCTAATGTCTGTCTGGCTCTGACTTGAAAGGCTGACGTTTCTGAGCACATTTTGTGCGAATGTCCGGCACTAATCTGGTTAAGGAAACGTATCTTCTATAGGGAGAAACTCACTTCAGTGACTTTAAACAACTCCACTACAAAGGACTTACTATCTTTGATGAGGGAAGTTGTACGTCTTCTGATATAGCTGCAACCCTCTGATACAATGATCTATCCTCGTCGCGGTGTCGTTGCCTTCATGGCATGGGTTGTAAAAGGATGAACAAAAAAGTGTTCGCGGATGCAAAGAACGCTCGAGAGATCACCAGGCCACTTGATACTCCGCCATCGACTCTAACTCATTAGGGTTTATGCCCAGGCGCAAGCAGGCGAGATTTTGGACACAACCTCTTCCTGGATATGCGTACCGGTCGCCTACCTGATGGAATCGCATTTAAGGCACCCATCGGCAGTCGTGATGATGCGGACATATAGCCCTTTCCGTTCGAAGAAGCAGTTGTTCAACGTTGAGTTCCTCGCGCACTGCCGTGTTTCTCACGCCGAGCAATTCCCACATCACGAAGAAGTCTCATTTCAGAAGCTTATATTCGCGGATCTAATTCACGTAGGCTGTGCTTCCCGATGACTCTAGCAAAGACGTCTTCCTTACCCAGCTTTGCGTTGAGGTCTCCTAAAACGATCTTGGTGTCGTAGCTGGGGCATTGATCGTATGCCCTTTCTAGGAGATCGTAAAAGTCATCCTTGCTATCGTCATCTTTATCCTCCGTTGGGGCGTGGGCGCAGGTTAGGCTGATGTTGCCGAATGTAGCCTTGATGCGGGTTGTTATGAGGCGCTCGCTTAAGCTTAAGACTTATTGCCTGAGTCTGCCTCGAACAACAGAGCCGCATCCAAACAAGCGCTGCCTTCTCTCTTTGCAGCAATCGCCGTAATGAATGTCGCAGTTTTTCATCCTCTTTTTGCCCGGCCCATCCCATCGCACTTCCTGAATGGCAGCGATGTCTGCCTTATAGGCTTCTAGGGCCTCCACAAGTTCATCAGCTGCACGTGGTCTGTTAAGGGACCTCACATTTCGCGTGCAAAACCGAAAATCGTTGTCCTTAATTCGTTGTCCATGGTCGTCAGCAGTAGGGTCATCCGCATCCGAGGCTTGTTGCCGTTTCTGAACTCTTTATTTTTTTACACGATGGGGTAGTTACCCCCACGCGAAACCCCCGAACCTGGAGGACCGGGTCCTGGTTTAAGCCCCTCTACAAGAGGTCGCTGCACACATTGGTTCACCTCTAAGCGGTTGCTCTAAAGGCTGTCCAGAGGGCGGCACGATGTATGCTAACTTGACCTGTGCAATTTCATTGATCGTTGCTGGCATCTCGCCAAGTTGAGAGCTGTCAACAACTTTGCCCTGCATGCACAGGCTCATGCCGTGGTTTTAGTGACTTCAATTCGTCCTCTGATACCAGGTGCTTGCCCAGTACATGTTTTGGAATTTCATTAGATTCTCCACAGAATCTGCAGAGACCTTCTTCTGATACTCCTAGTTTCCTTAGGTGCTCCCTGAGTTCACAGTGCCCTGTTAGGATACGGAGGTTGTTTGTGCTCATTCTGATACATGCTTCAAACCTCTTGCGATTATGTTAACCCAAGAGTTTCTTGGCCTGCTTCATACCGTGAGCTTTGTTCCACGCATCTACCCGGTTCCTTCTTTCTAGTTCCCTGTTTACCCAGAGGACGTGATCTCCTACAGCGCAGAATGGTTTGGGGCCTATAAAATGCTCCTTTCCTAGCCAGGGAGTCGGCCATTTCATTGCCATATATACCTGTATGGCCAGGTATCCAACAAAGTCTTACTTTGTTACTCCTACTCAGCTTCTTAAGCTTCTGTAGACATTCCCACACGAGCCTGGATTTGATGATATAGGAGTCTACTGCCAGGATAGCGGCACGACTGTCCTGTCTGAGCTGTTGTCTGTTGATCTGAGCGCATCTGTCTACGGCATAGACTTCTGCTTGAAAGATACTGGTGCATTTGCCCAAGGTTTCGAAGTACTTTGTCCGGGGTCCAAGTACTCCTGCCCCTGTTCCTTCATCACTTCTTGATCCATCCGTATACACATCTAACGCACGCCGCGCCATTTCAAAATTGTCTTCGAGAAAACTTGAACGTCTTGTTATAAAACAAAGGGGCAATGCTTTAAGCTGAATGCATTTGAAATTAAGTTTCAACGCCAATGAGAGTTTTCTAATCGTGTTATCAATTATTTACGTCATTGCAATCGGATAGGTTAGATTAGTGGTCAGACGCGCCGAAGCACGCCTCACCTAGGGGTCTTCAGTTGGGTTGTTTCGGAAGGGAAGTGTGATGGTTGAACATCACTTCCACTCGGAGGCCTAAGGGCCCACAAGGGTGCACATTCTATCAACTTATCCTGTCCCGTGATGGCTTAAACCACCCCGTGCTAGTCTTAAGAGATCCGATATGTCTGCATTCTCTGTGCAGAATCTTTGGCCCAGCGAAACTAGACGCCGATTCTGGAGAGCAGTGGCAACAGATGTTAGATCGTCTCGGTCTGGAGATCGCTGGATTCCGCGTTCCATTTTCGGAGTATTGTTTCGATGGGCCAGTGTCCTGTGACCCCTCCGCCGAGTAGAACGACCGAGTTGCGGTCCAACGACTGAAGCTTCTTTGTTTTCCTGGTATTAACACTTCACCTAGTGGGAATAAATTCCCTCAACCCTCTCTCGTTCCGTCATGATTACTCTACGTTCAACCATCCTGATGTCCTGATAAACTTGGCTATAGGTTTTAATGGCACATTGGCTGGGTCATACACGTCTTGGAAGAAGCCTGGCAAGTATGCAATCGGATTGATCTGATCTCATTTTCGACCAGCCATGCGCTTCATCCGATCTCGCGGCTCATGTGTGCAGCACTTCGCTCTGTCATGATTATCTTATCAGTTTTCAGCACTAAATGTCAGTCAACGTCATCAAAGCCAACGCAATAAAGCCGTCATAGATTTACAAAATAAAATCTGAATATTACATATATTTCTTTTAAATTACACAAAAAATTAGGAGATTATTTACGTTCTAAACACCGGCCATCAATCAGTGTCGTAATTTATCTCGACCACAGAGTCATCGATTTCGATAATTTCATCATCGTCCAGCTGCGTCGATGCGCCTCGTTCAGTCTTCTTCAAATCCCGCTCGGTGCTCTCCGAAAGAATGCACTCCAGAGTCTTTGGGAATCCCATTTCCTTTTCGTTCAAAACGCAGATATTCGCCCGACAGTCCATAAAGTCACACTCGCCATACCAGGGAAGCGCTTCACACGTGTATCTGCAAGTGGAAATGGTCAAGCTCCGGCCGAAGCATGTGTGCATTTTGTTTTTACTTACTGCGTCAAATCATCCAAGCATTTCAGCAGCAATGTCTTTCCCTCGGCTTTGTTGTTTAAGCAATTCGCTTCGAAGTATATTCCACATTTCTTCGATTTCGAGATCGTACATTTGTCAAAGTGGACATTTGAGCTGCTGCCAACGTCGACTCCAATGCGACAGTTTATGATTTTGCAATTCGCCATAGTCACTGACGTTGTATCACTGGTTACCAAACCGTTTGAAAAGTCCTCCAAAACGCAGTCCTCCAGCTGCAGCTCGGAGGTCCCTGAGCACATAATCCCCTGCTGGGTCGATGATTTGCCGTCGCCGATAATCCGGCAGTTCTTGAGTACAACCCGGCCATTTTTGACAAGGATTCCCGAGCGGATATTGCGACAATCCAATGTCAGATTGGTCAAGTTGAAGTTACCATCGAACACCAGCAAAATGCTATCGTCATCTGGGGACATTATGATGACGTCATCCTCGCTGGACTTACCACCGCCTGTTGACATCGCCGACACCTTTGACAGACCGAAAATGGTCCCATCATCGTTGAGGTACTCGAGAAATTTGATTGAGTGACTGCCAGGTGGCAGGTAGATGCTGTCCGAGGCATTGCATATGTTAAGAACGTCCTGTAACAAGTCAGTCATGGGTGTGCAAACGATGTTTATCCATTCAAATCAGGGTACTTACTTGCAACGAGGGGCACATTTGTATCAACGTATCGACGCCAACGAACTGTCCAGCCATTCGCATGAATTGCATTTGTTTCTCAAACGTGAACGGCGCCGTTACAATGTACGCAATCGACTTACGTGCATCGATTTTCTCGTCCAGGCCATGTTTTAAATACTTTTCGTCGTCGAATTTAATCTCTTCGTAGATCTTTCTCATTTCTGGGTTTTCCAGCATTTCGATCTCACTCTTGATCATAGTCAAACGCAAATGCAGACGCATCAAATCAGTGATCTGGGTCTTATCGAGTGTGTCATTTAACTCTTCATCGTCGCTGAGACCGATCTCTAGATATTCTCTACGCTGCTGTATGTATCTGGCTTCGGCCAACAATGTTCGTATATGTGCAGCCAGGGATCGTTTCATGCTCTTCTTCTTCAGATCGTAACAAAAGCGAATCCTTGATTCCAGATGTTTTTCCACCCAATTTAAGTCGTCATCGTTGTCATTATCCCACGGCATCCATACGTGAGCGTAGAAAAATCGCAAACGATCGATGCAATCGGCTGTGCGGTCAATATTTAAGGCCGAGTTTTCCTGCATCAAAGTCGGCCAGAGATCCTCCAAATTCACCTCTTGTCTCTCGGGCAGATGGACGTCGTCATCTTGAACTGCCATTATGAGAAAGATCGCTTTGAGCTCTTTGAAATGAACCTGTTCCACCATGCCGAACACAACTGTCGGATAGCGAAGATTCAATTCTTCGCAGATGACTCGGGGAATCTTCCATAGCCCCTGCCAGCCTTATCAATTATATTATGCATGCATTGAATTTCGTTAAATGAACATATTTGTGTATTTCCTCACTCACCTGCGGGTTCAATTTGGATTTCAATGTAGTACGACCATTCGAGGCGCACCCTCGATGCGGGGATAACACCATCCTTCCAGCTCAAAACATCCATGGACTCCTGAAGGCGATCGAGCAGGCATTTATCAAATTCATAAACATCCATTTTTCCTAAGTCCCTTTACGTTTACAATGAAAAAAGAAAAACACAATTTTGTCAGCTCCCCACAAATTCCGATGCAAATTTCAAACTGTCAAATTGAATTTGAAGTCTTCGAAGTGCTGCCAGCTCGATGAAATTCATTCAGCCTGTTTGCGATCTGTCAAACATGTCAGCACTTTTGGCGTTTGATGGCATTTGATTTCCAACAATTCACAACATAAATTTGTTTACATTCATTTTCCCAAATTTGAGGCGGTTTTAATTTATTTTCTAAAGTTCTATTAATTGACAAAAGTGTACGAGGATGCAATTTGCATGATAAATAGTGAATCTAAAATTTAGAATATTAGTGATTCATATATTTAAGGTGGGTGGATGGCTAGTTTATTTATAGGTCTTATCAATATTGCTCTAGATTTCTAGATATGCACTGTGTTGCTTGGGAAAAGCTTTCCGATGGTTGCAAACTTAAACTTTTGGCCAATTTGGGCTCAGTAACCTGCGCAAATTGTAAACATATATGGAATTTATATCGACATGACGTCAGATTTTCAGGCAACCAAGGTCAACTGGAGTCCACACCTCACTACCACTACAGAGTATCATTTTCCATGCGAGTATCATTTTATTCGTACCAGTTGAGGACATCAATATTAGTCTGTGTGTGCATTAAGTATGTACATATTTGATGCGAGGAACTTGTATTTGAATATTTTGTAAGAAATGTGTAATTTGTTGATTTGAATATTGAAATGTGGAAGACATTCATTAGACACATTCCTGAAGATAGCTCCTATGTTTATTTTGTATATGTTGCTATCCATTTCAAACACGAGTAATATCACACAACACTCTCTCGTGTGCATTTGTCTCTATACTCGTCACATGTGTGTCCTATTGCTGCAGTACTCGCTTTCCTCATCAAAAACAGAAAACGAAGTGGATCCACTGTGTCCAGGATTACGGTGACGTACCGGGTACCGGAACTCGGGGCGCGTCACAAAAGACACTAGTAGTGCGACCATGAAGAGTACTGAAGGCTTGGGCAGTCGATTAGTATATGGTTCGTAGTATCCTTAGCCTGGCCACAGTGCCAACAGATGTATTTATTTATGCCAAGGTTTCTTTCCGTTTCATTGAATCCGATGTTTTTCAACATGTTCTGAGAACGAACTCATACGATTTATGACATTCCTCTCAATTCGCTCAAAATAGCACGAAGCTGTATTTTGTGCATAGCCTATGATTTGCCTGTGTTGAAAAACAACGCCAGCAGCAAAGCCCTATTGTGCCGATATCTGACGAGACTATTAGCTCATTGAGGTGCTGATGAGTGTCTGTTGTATGTCCAAGACGATGTCGTACGAGATTTTTTGTTTTGAACCGCTTGTGGGAAATATAGACATTACTTGCAGTGGGTTTATTTCCTTATAGTGATGATGATATAAGCTCCAGTCGCGATCTCTGTCTTCTTTGGCATTTCTTTGAACTTGTTTTAGCCGATCTAGCTTGGTGAATATGGTGAATGTGAGGACAGGGGCATTTTTAGCTGAATTAGCCGCACTGTCCACATTTCCAAGCGGAAACCTATGCGATCCTAATGGCCACGAACTATATTGTGAAGAACTGGTGGAAGGGGCGAAGTATTTGTGTCTGTAGCGACAGCCAAGCTGTGCTTAAGGCCCTACTCAACCCTTTAACCACTTCTCTGAATTGGGTCGGCAGGTTCAATTCGCTAAGACTTACCTAAGTCCGGACCACCACGGGATCACGTGGAATGAGATCGCCGATGAACTTGCTCGACAAGTATCAGAGAGGACCCGAAACCTGCGTTTCATTAAATATAGGTTGGTAGTACAATGGACCAGTTCCTGAGTCTCAGTGCTCCAGAGTAGTGTCCAAAAACCTACGACAAAAAAAAAACCCATCTTTAAATAACTCAATTATTTTGGGAGCAATTTGAGCTTTTAGAGTGTTCTCTGTTTAATGTCGGAGTAATCCCCATTGATTACGATATTTTAGGCTGAGCTGTTAGTTCAGATCAACGAATTTAGAGTCCACTTAAGCATCAGTCGTACGATTCAGCAAACGTACTTTACAATGAAATAAAATTGCTGGTGGCCTGTACTTTTTTGATACGCTCTCCATTTCTCAACTTAAAGTGTCCTAACGTTCCAGCATTTCATTGGCTGATTAGTGGTGAATGGAATGGATTGATTCAGCTTTGACGCAAAGCAGACTCTTGGACACTTATTGTGTCTGATAATGCGACAGAAAAGCAGCCTCAATAAAAATGGATGTGGTATCGCAAGTTCAAAGGAACTGACATGTGCTTACTTCTGAAGCATTAGATTAGATTTGGCAAAGTCATACATTCATTTTATTCCTTATTCTAGCGTTGCATTACTTTATGAACAGATGAGGTATATTAGAAGTGAATTCCACACTCAATAAGGTTAGGTTAGGATAGGTCAGTGGGTAGACGCACAAGGCATGTCTCTCTTAGGTCCTGATAGACCCATTGTGATGCCCAACAGAGAATTCATTTCCTCTTCACACCATCCTGAAATTCTAATAAACCTGAAAATAGAGCTTAAGGGGACTTTAGACAGTTTCTGCAGGTCCTGGAAATACTGTTCTGCCAGTGTTCTAAGCCTCAACTGGCAGAGACTGGGGGCAGTGGCAGAGATAGTAACGAGTACACCTTGTTTCTTCTTCATCACCACAGTCTCTGCATATCAAATCATGTGTTCCATTTTCCCATTTGTCCCATTTTGTTTTCTTGGTACTTCAGAGAATTATGGCCAGTAAGCGCTCCAACTACCGTCCGTAGCAACTTTTTGTCGCAATCTAGGAGTTTTGTCGGTTTGTACCTAAGCCATAATGTCCGACTTGTCTCACAAGTAATTAGAGAGTTCCACATTTTATTTGCAAACTCTATGAGTTTGTCATACACTGTCTTCTTGACATCTGCAAAATGTGGTAAATACATAGGATTGCCTGGGATGGGTCGATCTCAGCCTCTTTCCTGGCCTTCTCATCTGCTGCCTCAATTCCTATGACCGGGGACCCAGCATAGAGTAATCCAGTGTTGCGTGCTGAGAACCTTGAGCTCATCCCTTCAGCATGCGATCAGCTTGGAATTGATTTCAGTTGCCGAAGTTGCTTTAAGGGCCGCTTGACTGTCAATAAGAATGCTAATATCAGCCAGTGGTATTTCCAACATTGATATCATTTTGGTCGCTTCATTGAGTACCAGGATCTTCGGTTGAAAAGCACTGTCGTAATCAGGGATTCTGATGAAGCAATTCATTTTTAACAATTCGCGGAAAATGCACACGTATGTACCTTGTGGTGGCCCGTGGCGCTGTGGGCATGTGCGTCGACTCCTACGCACTTGGACCTACGAGTCTAGGTTCGATTCCTGGTACGACAAGAAATACTTTTTACGGCCCCACCTCTTTCGAGTCACGGACAATGCTCAAAGAGTATAACTGTCTATATAGTCGGCATAAAACTGTAGGTCCCTTCCACTCGTGATAGAACAATAGCACGCAAAACACGAGTGGTTACTAAGAAGCTAGGCCATGGCCCTCTACGGGCTGTAACGCCACCAATATTATTATATTATTATTATGTACCTTTAATCATGGAATTGTTGATGGGTTAATTTGTATTCCACTCCTCGCTTGTTGGAAATTAACACCGGAAAAGTATATTCGCTTTCAACTTGTGCAATTTGTAGTCTATCCAGTATACTTGCATGTCTTGAGAGGCCGTCCTTGTATTGGGTGATCCTAATGGCGCTCTGTGCAGCAGTCATTTGCTTGTAGAGGCTAAGTGGAACGGCACACAGTAAACTCTTTAATGTGTTCCAATTACGTGTGATGGTTGTCCCGGTTAAACATGTTGCTATCTTGGTCTTGGTTTATCAACCTCACTGCGATCCTATCTTATCATATCGATCATTTCTCGAGCTCACAATACTTAATTAAATTAATCGCATTTTTTCCAGGTCCAAACGTATGTAAGAAAAAATGTCTAACGAAAACTGGATGGGTAGATTATCACAAACCGCACGAGAGTTACCGATAATCAATATTGCAATACCAGGTGAATGCCGTCAACACCTCACCGAAATGCATGCATTAATCAATTCCGCCTTCTCTTAGGCTCTCACAATTCCATGACATATGGTATAACGTCCAAATCGAAGGTCGCCCCCGACTGTGAGACTGCCGCACGAAGGATCAATGTTATCCTGCCATGCTTTGTCAGACGATGGGCCATCACCCAGTCAGCAGACGTCACTGAACAACTGAGGTTGGGCGTAAGGTAAATCGCTAAACATTTGTTCACACAAATTGAACTACAGACGGTCTTCTTCAATTAAGATATTTCGACTTGCGAGTTTGTCAAAGTGAAGAAAGCTTCTACTATTGTCACGGATTGTATGCGATGCAAATTTTCTCCCCACTCATCGAGATTATAAACTTTTTAGATTCGCATCCTAAAGAGTTCGTCATACTGGATTTCCAACACTTCTACGCAATGGAACCGGCGCACCATTACAAATTGCACAACCATCTGACACAAATGTTTGGCAGCAAATTGTACACGAAAGACGAGGGACCACTCTCGCAGTGCACTCTTAATGAGTGCCATGCCGAGGGTAAGCAGGCGATAATCATCTATCGTTGGCGCACCAAGGATATGCCGCGTAAGTTTTGGCCAAGCATGAGTTGGCCGACACCGTGGCCAAATGTGTGCAGCGCAAAGAAGCTTAAGTACTTTTTGGATGCTGCTCTCTTGACCCGGTCACCCTACAGGGGCTACGTGTCGCAGTGTATCATAACGCCCTCGCCGCGATACATCGGCTTTAGGTTCGCATCAATTGCGTTTGAATGAATTGCAAAACTAACCATTGCCACTTTTAGGTTCTTGTCGTCACTCCGCAGCAGTGCGAAGAAAGTTGATAAGAAACTATGCCCCTGGATCCAGGCTCAGCAGCCAGGACCGTTCGACAACAAGGAGAAGCCAACGGTCAATGTGTTCATAGCTGACTTTGTCAATTTGAAAGATGGACAGTTCTGCAATTGGGTCATTGGTTTGAATTCAACTCTGGACGAGAGAGACGTTTGATTGGCAATTGCAACAAAGATGGAATATGTACACACTGTGATTTAAAAGTCGACTCAAACTTGCAATTTAACGATGCTTTCGTACTGTTGTTTTTTTTATCTTATTGTTGTTATAGTTCGAATATATTTACACAAGCTTTTGCAAATAAATTAAATACACCGACAGTGTTGTGCTTATTGACATGCAATGTGCGTGGTACTCATGCCCCATCCATGAAAAAGGCGATCCTACCTCTTGGAACAACTATGCATCTGCAACTGCTCAACGTCGCTTGCAGGATCCTGTCCTGCGCATTGTGTGAACGCCTTTGCACCGCACTAATCGGCACGTACCAGTGCGGCTTCTGGCCCGGCAAATCGACCATAGACCAAATTTTCATTCTAAAGGCAAATCCTGGAGAAGACCAGCGAGTTTCAAATCGATGCGCACCACCTTTTCATCGATTTTAAAGCAAAGAGCTATTCGATGCGATGGCTGAATTCAGGATCCCGGAGAAAATGGATCAGGTTGCGTCGCACCACGCTAACATTCGCGATGCACCGTGCAGTTCGTTTGAAACTTGCAGCGGATTTCGTCAAGGAGATGCGCTGTTGTGTGTCTTTTTCAATCTGGCACTGGAGAAGATAGTACGGTGGGCGGCTGTAAACGCGGAAGGCACTCTCTTCTACAAGTCAGGGCAACGGTTGGGTTACGCAGATGACACGACATCGTCGCGCGTTCCCAACCAACGTGCCGTAGTGGAAGAAGAAGAGGCGAAACGAGCTTGTCATTCGGCAAACAGACAAGGTAGAACTTGTAGTTCGTTTGCTTCATGGCTCATATTGTTATTTTACTATTTCTAGGACCGACGGTATTTGCTTCTGGTCAGTCTACGGATATTCTGGCATCATTTTTACTGTTTATTCAACCTTTTGAAACGAATGACGAATTTGTATGGCGTTCGTCACTACAAGAATGACTGGACAGACATAGAAATTGAAATGCGTGCTTTTTTTTGTTTTACTTATATTGGCTGGAGTTTATCGTTCAAAAGGAGGGTGTGTTACCGAACTTTGGGACAAGCATGGCAGAACAATTTTCGCATAACCGACGGCGGCTTTCTTTCCGGCAGAAGTACAACCGACTCAAAGAATGGTACTCGAGAATGCTTGGGAGTACGCCAAACCGATCTACAGCTGTTTTGTAGATTTGGAAAAGGCATACGACCGAGCTTCTCAAGGTAAATTCCGGAGAGCTCTGCAAGAGAATGGGATTAGAGTCCTCTTTTGAGGGCCACTCAGTGGCAGTAGCAGCTGAGTTCTGGTAAAAGGGTGTTAAATCGCCACCTTTCACTGCGGGCGTTGGACTGCGCCAAGGGTGCGTCTTGCCATCTCTCCTTTTCATTATATCATTATATAAGGACTGGAAGTTGCAGAGCAGCCGATGCGAGGAATGTTTCACATTGGGAGAGTTGAGGGTAAGCCATCTTCTTTTTGCAGATGACTTAGTTATCCTCACAACCTCCCAGACGGAACACCAGCGTGCACTTGATAAGTTTGCTGCTGTATGTGTAGATGCTGGGATGCGAACGAGTTGAACAGGAACTCTACATGTTAGTGGAGTCCCATTGAATCAGGTGGAGATGTTCATGTATCTCAGGATCTTGTTCACCAGTGATAGGAGGAGTACTGCTTATCTTTCCTGTATCAAGCAGGGTGAAAAACACGGCAGTAAGCGAGGAACTCAATGCAGAGCAGCTGCTTTTTCGAACGAAAAGGGTTATGCTACGATGGTATGGTCACGTGGCACAAATGTCCTCAGCATCACGACTACCGAGGCGTGCCTCGAATGCTATTCCTTCACGTGGGCGACCGCTTGCAGACCTAGGACGAGGTGATTGGACTCCAAAAACTCGTCTGGTTGCGCATGGACATAACTCCTGATGAGTTAGAGTCGATGGCGACGGATCGAGTGGCCTGGAGATCTCTCGTGAGTGCATTGCCCCCGCGACTCCTGCAGTGGATCATGCGGGTCAGAAGGTGATGATGATGATGACGACGGCGCTATAGACTAGCCCCAATACGTACAGTTTATGATAAATGGGTGCAACGGGTTCCGGTAAGTGGCCGATTGTGTCTAACCGTACATACTTCGGTGGCCAATGGGGAACATTCATTCGACCCCGCTTGGCTGCGATCTCCGATTCCAAATTCGATGGGCGATCAGATTTTCGTGTGAACACGTGTCAACAGTATGCCGGATTTTATAAGACAAGTTGCCACTTCTATGATAAATACGTACAATTTTAGTAACTTCGTAGTTTGTACTGTACAATCGAAGTGGCGTCCAAGCGTTGATGATGGCCATTTCGAACACGTGGTAAAAAAGGCGTTGTATCCATTTGCGTGATTTGATGTCAATGTAACGTCGACCCAAGCCCGCGTCCATTAGATCGACGCCGCTCATGTATTTGTTGTATTCTTGTTTGACGTTGGGACACTCAACTGATTTCACCGATTTAGGCTTTTTGTTGAAACGATGAACAGTTGGAGCTTTCTCGCTGTCGTTTCATCGGACGATAAATATGGTTTGATTCCAGCCACCGTGTAAGACAAATTCACAGCATTGTTGCCGTTCCATGCGACTGTGGAAACATCGATGGCGTAGTACGAAGCCACATCATATTCAATGTAGCCACCACAATTGTCGAACTTTTGAGGAAGTTTGCACTTTGGAATGCTCTGGCGGTGAATCGTTCCAAGCGAGTACATGCCTTGAGGGCGAATGTAAACAAGTAGCTAAAGTTATTCTAAATAACTCTTTTTACAAACTTACAAACGGTATTATTTTAAAAACTCAAGTCTCTTAAAAATATCTTAGATTTATCATCGGCGACGGACAACTCCAAACTAGATTCTTTACTCTTTTCTAGCTTACAGACAACCTGCGCTACATCTTTGTGAAGAGTGCAGGGCTGCAAATAACGACAGTGCGTTTGTTTATTGCACAATGCTTCCGGCCCCGATTCCGAGCGTCGACGTTTTACTGGTCATTGATGATCTGACCATATTTGCGCTGTCCTTATGTTATCTCACAGATCGTCATTTTGGGCACGTACAAAAAATCCCAAAAAATTATGAATTGACTTGCGAACCTTTTTCAATTTTTTATTTTGAACACTTGCATCACTTTCTAGACACTTTTTTTCCTCTTGTACAACCCATGCCGTGAATGCAACGACACTGCGACCAGGATAGATCTATTGTATCGGAGTTATCCCAAAAGACGTACTATTTCCCTCATGAAAGCTGGTAAGTCTTTAGTAGTGGAGTTTTGTAAACCTACTGAAGTGAGTATCTCCTTATGGAAGATACGTTTCCTTAACCATATTAGTGCCGGTCATTCGCACAAAATGTGCGCGGAAGTTTCATCCTCTTCGAGGCAAAGCCGACAGACCTTGTGTTGACACAGGTTTAAATTGTTAAGGTGGTAGTTCAGGCCACAATGGCCGGTAAGAAAGCTTGTTAGCAATCTTAAGTTTTCTTTGTTCAGATTGAGTATTTCCTTATATGAATAAGGCCTGATTCAACGTTTGGATTGCCTTAGACCATGTGCATGTGTCCACTGGACTAGGCGAAAGTTGTTTTCCCATTCGTTAATCAGAGTTGTTACTGCTGTCCAATTGATATTACAGTGCCGTCCAGGACCGATGAATGCAGCAGATTGTTGAGCATCATAGCAACATTTGACTGTTTTGGACTCTAAAAGGTTAGACGAGAGTGCCTTTAGTGCTCCTTGACTGTCTGAGAATATCAGTATATTAGTGCCCTTAATGCATTTATGAAGGTTTTGTCTGGCGCAGATCTCGATGGCGTGGATTTCTGCTTGAAACACTGTAGGATACGACCCCATTGGTACGGAAATCCTTGTGTTGGGTCCCAGGAGCAGATCCCGATGTACCCAAGGAGGGCTAGATTAAAACCGAAGGTCGCCAAGGTATTCGGAGGTTGGCATACTAGGGAGTAAACACTCTGCATCTGTCGGCGTATGTTGTTCCCCCACTAGTTGTAGACACAATAATGACTGCTTCCGTATTCGGAATCGGATTTCGACCGATTTACCAGAAATATTCACGTGTGAAAATAGCAAATTTCAAAAAAAAAAAAAATACGTGTCATCGTCCAGCGCAGGCTCAACTGCATCCCAAGCTTTAAACTTCAGTCGAATTGAGGCAGCAACCTGTGCATACTGTTTAGCTTGTATAGCAGAACGTGATAAAACTATTCGCTTGCTGTTTGGAATATTTTTGTTGGACAAACTTGAGTACATGCCCAAAAAGGACCATTTAAGGGTTATGTTAATTAAGCCATAAATAATGCACAATTTTCAATTAGAAAACCGTCTTGAGACAAAAATAACGCCCTGGAAAATGTGTGCCACTTTCACCCACGAGGGACTTTAAAGTTACCTGAAATAAGTGACTGATGACGGTTAAACATGATACATACAAAAAAAAAGTCAGTTCAAGAGCATTTATTTGTCAAATCTTTAAGAATTTCATAGAGACACAGAAGAACAAATCAACAGTAATCAATATTCACATAAAAACAAAAAAGAACAAGTACCGTGCACCTCAGGTAACCTTACATTTAAAATATAAAAAAAAACCCTATAATTAGTGTTCAGTCTAAAAGAAACCTAACGGACTTTGGTGTCTTCGATGGGGAAATTTCACAGTAAGCATTCTCCCTCAACGTCAAGCGTAATCCATGCAATACGCTATCCAGTTGTTCGATTGACTTGCGAACCTGTGCAACTGTGGCAACGTCTCCGATGTTCTTTGATTTGTTCTCATCCGAAGCGAAGCGTTCGCATAGCTTTTTCAGTTTCAACGTTGATCGGTGAATGTCCCTAATATGGATGTTGGCACAACTGTTGAAATCTGCAGCAGCAGATGGCGAAGTTTTCTCCTCCCCGGGCGTCCCTTCATCTTCATCGTAGGTGAGCATCTTTTTCGTATTCCGCAGTGAACAATTGAGAACGGCGGACTTGGTCAGATTTTCCTTTTTATTACCGCTATTCGATGTGAAAATGTTTTGGATTTTCTGAAATGGTTGCTGCTTCATTATGACTTCCTTCACCAGACTCAGATTGAGCGAGATGCGACTGGAATTCAGTGAATCACTAAGGGTTTCATCTAGATTCTCATCCATTGGCTGCCATTCAATGTCGATGCACTTGAAGACATCTTTTTGGTCCACTTCGTTGTCCCGAATCATGTCTAGCCAGACGTCCAATCTGGCCGTTGGCCATTCCGCTTTGCGTCGATTTTCCCGATCGATGATGAGAACAACGGCGCGAAATATTCCAAATTCGTCCAACACCTGCGACTGTTTGAAGTCCAGTTGAAGGCCAAAATTTCGACATCTCTGAGTAGCTTCCTTGACCTGAGAACGAGAGAGGATACAGATTATTTTTCATGGATGGACTTAGATTACTGAGCAAACTACTGGAAGAGATTCCGCAAACAACAGAATTGAGTACAAATTAGATAAGAGGCACTAATCACTGTTGTGTGGACAACAAATAAGTGACGAATGATAGTGAAATGATCATGTTCGATTGCTCAAATGGGTAAAGTTGTATCAGTTTGCTTGCGAAGTACCTTTGCACAAGTGAGTGATGTGATAATAAGTGGGCTCTGTTTTGAGAAACAGCAAATGAGATTTGGAAGCTAATTTTTAAACTGCTTGCTTAAGATAAAATCGTGACTCTGTGTACACAGAGATAGGACAATGAGGGGTGTGCATCCACATGAATTCCTGTCTTATTGGGGCATTTAGCACACAACCGAGATAAAATTCGACTAACACGTGGATCCCAGGTAAACTCAAAGATTTGTCTAGATTACAGGGGACACTCCTCTCACCAAACTTGAGACACTGATGTGGAAGGGGAAACATTATAGTCAGGCCAAATCCTTAGGTGTAATAATAGATAGCAACTTAAGCTGGAAACCAAATAATTCAGAACAGTATTAGGAAGGCGTCGAGAGCAGTATAAAGACCAAGTAACCGCTTATACAAGACCAGCTTAGTCTTGATTACTGGAAGCAGCGTGCCCAGGACCGTCAACGATGGAAGGCAGCAATTGCTCAGGCTCCAACCCTCCATGGGTCGCCGGCCTGATAAGTAAGTAAGTAAGATAGCTGTTTACACTTGCAAAGGAATCCTCTGTTCCAAATGGGGACTGAAACCGAGAATGACACACTTGATACATATAGCAGTAGTCAGAACAATTCTAACATACGGCATCCGTGTATGGTGGTGGCATTAAAAACCAAAGAGAATCTGAAAAGGATCGGTAGAATTCAAAGATTTGCGTCTAGTATCTGCATCACAGGAGCACTTCGAGCCTTCTGCCGCCATGGAAACAATACTACAGCTGCTTCCTATGGACAGAAGGTGACAGCTACCAAGGCAGCTACACACACAGCTTAGGACACATGGAAATAATCAAGAATGCGATGATTCCGAAGCATACGGACTACATCGCACTCTCAGAACATAGCAAAAAGGAAAACATACTGGTTATAGCCTAGTAATGAAGTGGACAATTTCTGAAGAGACCACTTGGATACCAGCAGATGCTTCCTAGGTGTCAGTTAGTTCCCGTGGCTAACGAAGAATCATTAGTTCAGCTGTGACAATCACTCTTACCTAATCCTACCTATATCGCACCCTTCGTAGACTTCGAATTTGACTACAAAACACTGATTCCAGATAGAGAGCAAAGGATATGATCATATAATCAGCCAATCTGGAGGTACAGTGCTCTTCCTCGAATTTTCACGGCATATCAAAATTAATTCGAGTCAGAGGGAGATTATAGAAAACGGCGATTTGACTAGCTTTTTGTATGGATAATTGAGGTAAATGCCAAAATATGGCGCACAAAAAGTTCGAGTTACAGAGAAATTCGACTTAGGGAGAGTCCACTGTATACCCGAACGATTCTAAGACGGACGAAGACACATGACTCGGGGCATCGCCGGAGATCTCCTTCTCTCTTGCCCATCGACTGCCTAACCACTGCAGTGTATTCAAGACACAAGTTCCAAGCTATCGGCTTCTGAACCATGAACCCGATATACAGCTTATCTATCGTTATATACAAGGACAATCAGTCGGCAATCAATGCTCTGGGCACACCATCGATTAAATGAAAGGTGGTAAAGCTTTGCCGTCTATCTCACAGTTAGATGCAACCTTACCCTATACTGGTTCCCTGGGCATAGTGATATTCCAATGATCGAGACAATGAAAGAGCCGACGACCTAGCCGACGACCTTGCCATTGGCTCACCTCGCTTCAAGTAATAAATAGCCTGTTACTTCCAGATGCCATCAATACCACCAATCGGAGATGGATGTAACTAGACACTTGCAGAACTTCTAGGCAAATCTGGTCTTCAATTAATCCAAAAAAGACAAGCAAAACTGCTAAAACTTAACAGGCAGATAATCAGTAAGGTCGTAGGCATTATCACCGGCCAATGCATGGGAAATGGGAGCACCCTACAACGACTTCTACAGGAGCTGCAGGGATGAGGAGGGTACAGAAACCACGCTACACTACCTCGGTACATGTACAGACCTTGCAAGAACAAAAGCACGCTAGGCATTTCTACTCATTCAGCAGCCTAGAAGAAATATCAAACATCAAGATTCTGGTTATAAGCCAGAAACGAGTTTACTCACAAAAGTGAGTGATGTTTTGTTCCGAGCTTTAGTGCAGATTTTAGCCCCGCGTCATCTTTATAATTGTACGAAAAATAGTCATCGTAAGATCCGCAGTTTTTGTCAACGTTGCACTCTAAAAAATCTGTGTGCTACGTCATCATCGACTATTGCAGAAATAAATTATTTTTCATGTTTCGAAGTACATTTTTTTCAAACTAAGCGCAACTTGAGTGGGAACGTCGTCCGGTGCCCGAATTAAAACGGCTCAAAACGCAAACTTGAGTACTACTCCATCGAGAAGGATTGACATTGATACGGCCAAATTGTAGTCCAGCATCGACAAACGCTTAGCCACCTTCACCGACGACATCAACACCAAACTTTCTCGTTTAATCGCTATAGAGGGACGAATACTCAGCTAAATAAATGAGATTGAGTCCGACCTAGTTTGTAAGGTCATTGAGCTACAAAGTCGGTGCAATGAACTGCGCAAAAGCGTGTAGACTCTCTGGAGAGATCTCAATTCATCTCTGATGCTGCTCTAGTCGGAGTGCCGGCTACCCATCATGAAGACCATGTAGGAAATTTTCAAGAAATTGTGTTCTACGATTAGCCTACCTCCACCTCTCATAAAGACAGTATTTCGCGCCAAACCTAGCTACACTGGTAACCGATCATCGTATGACGGCTCAATCATTTTAAAATTCGCCGATCCCTACACAAAGGACACTTTTTCACCAACTATAAACAAACCAAAAAATGTCTCTCACTCTCCGTGATGTTGGAACTTGGACTATCATCAGAAAGAAGAACTTTCGTTAATAAGAGCCTGACAAAGAGTAGTTATTTATTACAACGGAGTGCGTTGAAGTTGTAGGCTTAAGGAACAATCTCTTCCGTCCGCATCAACAATGGACAAGTGTCCCTGCGAAAGCTGAGTGGCAAACCTCTTCTCATAGCCAGCACTGAAGACTTTGGCAAGTAACTTAGCAAAACATAAACAACTGAAAGTATGTCCAATGAATAAAAGAAAAATTGTAAAAGCTTCTCACTTTTCCTTCTTTGATTTGGTCTCTTCCTACTTTCTTCTCTCTTATCTGTTTTCCATCTATTTCTCTTTCATTTGTATCGTCCTGTGTTATGGCTTTATTAGTAAGAACACAAATTCCCATTAATTATGAAATACAACGTTGTTCAATTGGCTGTCGCGGCTGGTTTCCCAGTAGCGCATTCTGTCACCCCAATTTTCCAAAGACCTTGTTGATGGTAGCTTTAATCGTTTCCATTGTTGGCATAACATCGGTGCTTCAGGGTTTCTCACAAAAAATAAGTCCAAAGGGTTCAAATCGGAGCTCCGAGGCGTCCAATTGACATCGCCAAGACGGCTGATAACACGATTTGGGAATTTGGTGCGCAAAAGATCAATTGTGGTATGGGGCTGTGTGGTATGGTCTGTATGGTATGGGCTTTGTGGCATGGAGCGCCGTCCTGTATGAACCAGAGGTTTTCAATTTCAGTCTAAGAAAGAAGATAAAAGTCGGCTAAAAGGGCTTTGTAACGGCCAGCGTTGACTGAAACGTTGTTTCCAGCCTCATTTTTTAACAAGGCCACAGCAGCCACATTCTCATCTGTTCGCGTCGCAAGACGACGGGGACCATGAGTGTTGTCCACTAGCATACCAGTCTCACAAACTTTTTGCACAAGCTTGCATACAGCCATTTCGGCCCAATCTTCTTTTCAAAAAAAACGCACTGCTTGGGCTGCACAGTTGACAACACTCACTTTCGAAATAAGTTTTCAACATTTCCCAACGTTGTTCAAGCTTAAAGTGACTCGCGACTCTTTTCGTTCCGCGGAGGTATGGTACTGACTTTCTGGCAAGATTTCGAGCGGGAAACAGCTGTCAATGTCAAAATAATCTATGATTTAAAAAAACCACTAGATGACCCACCCTATCTGCTTCTTGTACTGTCCCATTTAAAGGAACTGTTTCTAAAAATGTTAAACATTGGAAGCAGAGGAAGTGCTAGTAATCAATTGGTGAACGCACAAAACTCTTCTAAATATTTCTCTAATATCTTCTAACTTTAAAAATGGTTTGCGTGTCTGTCCTTTTATTGCGCAAAGCTTTGTTAATAAAAAAAGACGAAATAGAACGAGGAATCGGTGTATCAATCACCGGATAATGATAGCACAATGGATCCCAGCTGGGGTGATTCTGAACTGATTCAGCTGTGACTGTCAAATCCAACATATCCTAACTTAACCTATCCCAAAGAGACATGCAAAGTCATACACCTTCCGGATTATGATCCGGATGTGATGACACACACTCAATCTTAAGATTATTCCAATTTTGCTCACGCATTCAATTAATGTGGAAGACGCTCGATAAGAAACGTAGAATAGATAGCATTTTTTCTATTTGATTTTCACACAATGAAGGTTCCACTTGCAAGTGTGTGTTCCTTTCCATAACGATCCCAATAGCTCTTAGTTATGGGGCCAATTTGTTTTTATTCGACGGAAACTTTTAGCCTGCTCATAATTGTATTACTTGAACTCGCACATTTAAACTAATTAGGGAGTGTGAACCGATTTTTATATTTGTTTTTTGTTCAATTACAATGCAGGTGTTCAAAAGAACCACGAGTAAACAACGTGATTAGCATACCAACTGCGACCACATGTAATTAGCTACGAAGCGACCACTGTTTCAATTATGGACTGTTTTCTCGAACATCCCCAGCTGGCACATTCAAACCACGTGTCTATACACTCAACAAATCTACGAACGAACGAACGAACGAGACTCACCATAAGTTGCGTCTTATGAAGACTCTCCTCACTTGGATGCTGCATAATTCTATTGATATCATCTAATAGAGTCGATTTGTATGAAGGTGTATATTCAAATTTTTCATCTATTGTCTTCTCTTCCAGAGCTCTCTTCTCCGTCTCGAGCAGTTCTTTGTTGCATTTAAATTTAAATTGTTCAAGTTCCAGCATTTCCATGCGCTCCTTGTAATTGCGTTCGTTTGCTGCACGTTCTAGTTCAATTTGCGAGAGCGCCGCTCGTTTTTCTTCATCTAACTCGCGACGCAGTTGCTCTTCTTGTTTTTGTAGTATTTCTTGATGTGCCAATTGGAAGTCAACTACCTAAAAGGAAATACAATTAAATGGTCAATTAGTTCTGATTAGAAGTCGAATGATGGATTAGTTTCAAAGGAGGTTAGAAAGGTTAATTTTATGGAATATTTATATTGACTAAGCGAAGATGTCTTCGTGTACCCAGTCATATCTGAAAGTCTGGCCGCATGCCTGGCGTTTGCCTGCGAATCCATCCAAGCTTTGACTGCATGTACAGAAAATGAGGATAAGTCGATTGCAGCTTTAAGTTGTATTTACATAATTTATTAATTGAATTTGATTACTGACTCTCTCTCTTAAAGAAAAGTCGCATTTCCCTTATCTCCCTAGACACTAAATCTTTTGACAGAATCTTTCACTCCATCAACGACGAACTTAGAACTTGGAAAATAGGCCCAAATACCGACAAGGATGAATATATGTACATATACCTTCATAAGCAATAGATACATTTCTTGAGAACTCCTTCGATACGCGTCATCCCCCTTTGTTCCCCTCTTTAACAGTATCCCACAAGGCTCTCCCCTATCTGTCAGACTCTTCCTTATAGCTTTCCAGAAACTACTGAAAGATGGAAAAATCTATGCCTGTGCAAATATGGCCAAAAATGGACTTACAAAGAACCACGGCCATCCTCAGTCTAAGCAGGAAAAAGCTGAGTAACCCAGTTGGAGTCCTCACAGGACCCTGCGCAATGGGTAGACACGCCGCAAGACTAGGACTACCATCTAGGACTACTTCTGTAACAGATGCATGGATGAAGAAGAAGAGGAAAACCCCTCACATCTACTCAGCAACTTCCCTGCACTGGCCTCCATTAGGAAACAAAACCTTGGCATATCTGAAAATGATGTCAAATCAATTAGGGCATTCGTCCAAAAAACAAAATGGTTCCAGGAGTAACGGACGGTAACACAATGGACCCTTGGGTCTAAGTGAATCCATCGCATTTGATGGCAGCCACATAACCTAACCTAACCCAGATCTTGTATTGTAGACCTCTGCAATGAAATTACCCTTTCAATCCTCTTCCATCCTCTCCTCTTTAAGACTTTATAAAAAGACTCATACATCCTCTGAGGTATTCAGAAGTCATTACGCTACGATCAAAAGCAAGTTAAGCAATAACCAGTTTCAAGCAATAACTTCATTTAGCCGACAGTATAGACTTCACTGTCACTACCGCAAAAGAGACCACTTGCTCCTCTACCCACTACTCAACTCACTCACTTTTTCATCCGAAATAATTGCTATCCTTTATACTTTACAAGACACAAACAAATCTAATAAAAGGTTTGCCATCTGCACTATCATCTGCTGACCCTAAACCGATCGGCAACCTTATTGCAAACTTCTTCAGTCAATCGTTTAGTATCCACTTTCAAGAACGTCAGCTTGATTACTTCAGCTACCTGGATAACTGCCGACAGACCACTCTTGTCTCAATATAAGTAGCGATACGGTACGCGAAGAGATTAGTCAGCTCCCTCGGTCCCGAAGGTCTGCCCGCCATATTCCTTAAGAAATGTGTCAATGGTCTGTATCTTCCACTTACAACTCTCTTTCGACTCTCGCTCTCCCAAACCACTTTTCCTATTTAGGCCAGAAATAAGAGAGCAAGGAGATATCCAACTTCTACCTCTCTTGCCCCTTGATTTCATCTGACAGCGTTTTTTATACGCTTTTTCTCCCCTGTCTGTGAATACGTGTGAGCTCTTACGAACAGCTGGTAAACAGCTGATACCCTTCCCCAACCGTAGTAGTGGGGTGAATTAGAGTTCTTATTTGAAAATTCGCTCGTTACTTGAACTTTTTCCAAATTTCGGTGTTAAATTTTCAACACAGAAAGTAGGGGTAAACAAAAGAATAAAGCGTATGTTCATGAAGCAGATTTATTAAACTCCCATTTGTGGGAATTACTGTCTGAAGCACTAGGGTGAAATTAATGAATACTTTACTTAATGTACATATTTGTTTCTGCACATGCATGAATAATACATATAAAATGCATTCACGCGAAACTTGTGTACATGTACTAATAATAATAATATTGAACAATTTGCATGAATCATTTAAAAAAAATAACTTTTTTGGTCATTTTAGTTTTTTAAAGAAATGTGATGGAAGTTAATTCCAAATTCTGACAACCATTTTCATGAGTTAGTTTTAAAATTTAAATTCATGAGTTTTCACAATTCATGAATGATATACAACTGCAAACTGATCGCCTATATATTACTTTGAAGAATTAAATTGATTCAAAATGTTCCTGTAAATAGATTTACATATATTATTTAAATAGCATTACATTTTTATTCACCCAAGTATTATATGTGCTCTTAAAAATATGAGTCAACTTTTGAACACCCGCCGAACAATAGTCCATGAATCTGGCGACAATTTCCCACAAAATCCACGAATCTGCGGCCATTATCCCACAAAATCCACGAATCGGCCGCCATATTGTGGTGGATCCATGGTTTTTGTAAGAGTATGTGTGATATACAAGGGAGTTCCACTACTCTGACATTTCTCTCCGGAGTGGACTAGGGGAAATTCTCGCCGAAGTTGGATATCTCCTTGCTCTCTTATTTCTGATAACTACCCTCAATGACTCTCTCTGTTTTCAAAATGACTCATTCTACTTATGGTGCGACAAAAACTTCTTCGAACTTAATATCAATAAACCACTTCCCGAAAACGTCAACCCCCTCCCCAAAGAACCTACTACTTGTTCAACGAGTCTATTCAATCAGTTCCCAAAATACCTGATTTCGCTGTCATTTGTGACAGGGAGCTAAATTGCCGCTTGCACACTCTTGGTTTCATAAAACGTCGGTCTAAGGAATTCTCTAACCCCTACGTTACAAAATCTCTATGCATTACGTTTGTCAGACCCATGAATATGCCAGCCAAGTCTGGTCACCCTTTCATACAACTCACTGCCTTAGAATCGAAGCTGTACAGCGCAGACTCATCCGTTTTGCTTTACGCGGTCTCCCATGGGCCGACAGCATTAGACTACCTCCCTACGAAGACCGGCTAAATTAGATTAGCCTGCAGACCCTAGAAAAACGTCGTGAGGTCGCTTACATACCTTTCGTGCATCAGATTCTAACTGGTTTGATTGATTTCCCTGCATTACTACGAATGATATCCCTCCATACAAACCCACGTAACCTTAGGTCTGCTGCCCTCTTTTTGGTCTCACTCTTCGCCGCACCAACTATGGCCATTTCGAACCTATCTCCAGAATGCTGCGACTGGCTAACAATGCTCATAACTCCATTGAATATCATTGCAGTTTATCCCATCTTTGAAATTCTCTCTTTTTCTTATGATTTCCCCCTCCCAAGCTCTTTTTAAGTTAATTGATAGTTTTAGTTAAATTAAATCAGGTATAGTTTATAGGTTTTTTTTTGTATGGCCTGTACTAAGCTTCAATAAATAAAAAAATGAATATTAATGCAATCTTCAATCCCAATAACCAAACATATTAGCGTTCCTTAATCCACTATCTGCTCCATCTTCAATTCCCTAATGCAAAATTAATATGGATTCCAGGCCATGTTCAAATCGCAGGGACTGAATTCATCGTTAAAGCCGCCAAAGCAGTACTCACCTCTGGGAGAAAACTTCGGATTGGTATAAAACTGCAACAAAGACCAACTATCCATCAAAGACTACGCCAGGCATTTAGAACCTTCCACTAAAATCACTAGACTCAAACTCGGTCAAACTAGACTTACCCATGGACACTACATAAACAAAAACAAATCATCCATCTGTACATATTGCAATTTATCCCGCAAAACCATCCGCCGAATATTTTTCGAATGTTCATCGTTCGAAAACCATAGACTACTTAACACTTACCGTATTCTTGCTTCTTCGCCTTGCGCAGAATGGATTCGATATTCTGAAGTAATGAGATCCGCCTATGACCAGCCGATCGCCGTGAAACATTTGATGTCTCCCATTCACCAGCTCGCCGTTGAGATACGTTTCAAACTCCTCGTTGTCCGGTGTTATGTACAGCTTTCCGCTTGTATTCTCAATTGTGCTGAAACGGAGATGATATTCCATTTGAAACCATACGCACACATGTTTTGTAAGGATTCTCTACTTACCAATGATGGTATCCAACGAGTGGTCCATCCAATACAATGTCCGGCTGACTGCAGTACACTGAGGTCCTTGTGCGGCCGATTTTCACGATCCCCGCTGGCAAGATATAAAACAAAGTTCCCGACAATATTGGATCCGCAGCTAAATTGATCATGCAGGCTTGCTTTTGTTCGGCCGACAGCTCCATGGCCAGCCCTCGTCGTTTGAGCAGCCGTAGCTCGGATTTTCGCTGATCCTCAGCCTCTTTCAGTCGCTCTATCCATGATTTTTGAGCTCTAGTGAGCTGTTTTTCTGTATCAGCCAATTGCTGACGCAGTGCTTCCACTTCACTCTCATCTACGGATGTTTCAATGATTATCTTTCTCGGTGGAGCAGTGTTAGTGGCTGATAGGCGCTTTTGCCGTTCGTAATCCTGGCGAAGCGCCTGCAGACGTTCGACTTCGGCGCGAAGTTCACGAATGATTTTATCGTGCGGATCCTCGTTCACTTTCACTCGATTCACAATCGAACGAGCTTGGCAAGCATAACGCAGTGTGGCAAGGGTTTCGTCGATATGTACACTCGCTGGTGAGATTGTAGCTAACATCACAGTTTTTGAATTACCGCCCAAACTTTCCTGAAAAAAAAAACATGGTAATTATTTGTTAAACATGTTAAGAAGGTATCAAAGATGCATGTCGGACTAAATGGGCCTGAAGAACCAGAAATAAGAGACCAAGGAGATATACAACTTCTACCAGAATTGCCCATTATCCGCGATTTTGCCTTGTATTTCCGACATGCTTTTACAGAATCCATGGATCCACCTTTTCAGCTTTTCACAGACGCACCGTACAAAAAACGCTGTCAGACGAAATCAAGGGGCAAGGGAGGTAGAAGTTAGATATCTCCTTGCTTTCTTATTTCTGAGAAGAACTCTTGTCAGAAAGCAAAAGGTAACAGATCAATGGATTGGAAATAGGACTATAAAAGGATGTAGGATCAATGTTTCACTGTTCAAAAGAATACGTGCATGAGTCCCCGTGTTTGTTGAGGCTCTGGAATGGAGCATCACACAAAGAACAAAGCGGATGAAAGCCCTCATCTTTTCGTGTGGTACTTGCGGTGGACGGCGATTGACGAAACGAGCTGATCTTAAGGTTAATTCAGGAAAATGTACAGTCTGTCCAGCAAGAATCGAACAAATTCGTCACACACCACTTGGGAAAGAACATTACAATCGACAGCTACAATTTCGAAGCAGAGAAGGAGTTTGTCTACCTCGGGTCAAACGTGAACTCCACAAGCGAAATCCTAGTGGAGAGCCGACGTATAATAGCTCTTGACAACCGGTGCTACTTTGGTTCGTCGAAACAACTGTGTTCAAAACTGCTGATTCGAAGGACCAAAAGCGTCCTCTACAAATCAATTATTTTGCCAACCCTGCAATACGGAACCGAAAGCTGGACGATGAGCGGAACAGCAGAGCTGATTCCTAATGTCTTCGGAATAAGAATTCTACGTCGGATATATGGTCAGGACATGCGAGGCAGGTGAATAATAACTCTACGAGCTGTACCAAGATGTGGATGTAGAACGTTCCACTCGTGATAGAACAATCGCACGCACAACACCAGTGGTTGCTGAAAAGCTAGGCCCGCGTGATCTCCGGCAGCGATTCCTTCCACATTTGGCGGCAGACTTGTCACACCTTGATTCATAATATTTTTTAATCGATTCAATGAAACAAATCGAATGATTCCAGGTCGAACCAATTCTAAGTTTCTACCGAGTCCGGAAGCCGCATAATTACGTGCTAATACAGCGAATCTACGCACACGGTGTGGTTAGTGTGTATCATACACAAGCGTCGTAGTGTTAGCATTGTTATAAGTAAATCCGATCGAGAGGTATCAGCTGCACAAGGTCACTCATACGTCATTCGAAAGCCACCAACAGCGGGTAGGAGTTTCCATATCAGCTTCCCCGATCAGTAGCCGTATTGAATCACAGAGCCACTGATGTGAATGATATTTAATTTATTTATATCGTTTATTTTGCAAAACAAGCGAACAATAAAGTTCCGAAATATGTACCAACGACTCCTAGAACTCATATCCATTGTTCTTTTTTTTGTAACGGATCATTGTCTCCTGAGCAGCACCTTCACACAAAAATAAATGCGATAAAAACAGCACTTGGTGGCGTTTTGAACTTTTTGTACTCATTGCTTATCGCTCTGGCATGTCCAATGACAAATTTTCGAATACACAAGGTGGAAGTCGTGTGTACCTTGCTATCAGCCAAGACGAGAATATCTAAGGCGACAGATTATTACGAGCTCTAAATGTTCGGCAATCTAATCACTTGGTGAAAATTGTTTACACACCCTGTGTTTTCACTGAATTCGAAAACAACTCGCCGTTGTGCATGTGTTAATGCTCGGCAACCTGCAATGATTCGCGAGCTGATAGGCATTCAGTACATGGGGTGAGTGAGTTTATATGCGAATCTGACATCATTTTGATTGCAATCTGGAAAACTATTACACGGCGATGATCTGGCCGACTATTTGCTGTGAGCAATAGGAAAACGTGAATCACGTGCACTTCCATGTTTGACTAGTGCTTGACGAACTGATAAAAATAGTCAAATACGACAGTTTTAACCCAAAGAAAGGACGCATTGTTTGCCAGGAACAAGTGAAATGAGTAAGCACTAGACATGGAAAATATATCTTAGCCAGTTGTCTTTAGAGGAGATGACTAATTATTTCAACATTAGCTCATGCTAGGTACTAAAAATACACGACATTCTGCTTATTATTAGAAGTGATTTAAAGTTTATTTACAGACCATCAAAAATGAATCCAATCTTTTCCTACAAGGGCCAGGAAGTGTAAACTTCGAAACTGTATGCTAGATCAGCCAATCCGATCCCGATCTATGTAAACAACTGCTTTCTTAGAACAGATTACATAAAATACATGTCATTACAGATCATGTCAGGAGTTCAAGCGTCATCTCAACCGACTTCTGCAAAAAATCTGCATATACGATGAGGAGACAGAAAGAGTGTGCTCCTGCCCAGTTCTGATGTCAATTTTGACAGTTGATAGCGGCCATATTGTTGGAGCTACATCTGTCAAATTGACTGTCAGGCAAAAGGGCGGTTGAGTAGTTCACAGTTTCTGTGGTTGGCTGCACCCCGTTTTTCTCAATTGCAGCGCCTGAAAACGCAAACGCATCGCTATCCAACATCCATACTACTACTACTATGGTTTTGCCAAAACACCATGGACCTTCAACAATTGGTGCAAATGATAAAATTGTTTTATCAAAATTGGTGTTCTGTTCAGGCAATGTTCCGCTCGCTTCGCTCAGTTTAGGGTCGCTCTAAAATGAGGCCCATTTCGAACCTGAATCGGTGTGAGCTGACAGAGTCGAATTTGGGACGATACCAATCCACAGAACCAAGAGCATCCAATGCATTCCGATAGATTCGCTATTTGATGTTGATTTTGGCGGCGTCATCGGTCCATATTTCTTTGAGACCGACGTTGGCCAGGCCAGGCCGACCGTCAACGGCGAGCGCTTGAAGTCGATGATAACCAACTTCTTTTGGCCCGAACTGGATGATGTGGACACCAACGACATTTTCTTTCAAAAGGCCGGCCACACTGCTCACGCCACATTGGAAATTCTGCGATTCGAGGGCATGGTCATCTCACTTGAGGTGATTTGAACTAGGGCTCTTGATTTTACCCGGTTAATATCCAATTTTGCATTTTACCGGGTTTCCGGGTACCCAAGCATTGCGGGTAGCCCGGGAATATCAGCTGCCATATCGGTTAGCTGGTACCCAAGTCACAAATCAGAAGTCAGTGTATAGGTGATATTATAGTAAGAGTACCATATCATCCTTAACCTCAAGACCACATCTCTTCTTGTGAAAGTGCAATTCCTCCATCTTGCTCAACCGATCAGACATGTACAGAAACCAAACAGTACCGGATACCCAAAGAATAGCGGGTACCTTAACATTTACGGGTACCCCAAAATTCGGGTACCCGGTATATTTCCCGGTACCCGCGTATCTATGGCTCTAATTTGAACTGGCCACCGATATCGTGTGACCCAATTAGACTTATTCTTGTGAGGTTTTCTAAAGTCTTACAGTAGTCTATGCGAATAAGCCACAGCGGCCCTCAAAGCAAACAAAGCCATGCCATCGATCAAATTTAGCCTGATTTATGCGCCAGAGTCATGGAAAATTGGACATTTCAGATGAGGGCCACCCAAAGATGCCGCGGCGAACATTTGAACTATGTTTTATTCCACACATAATGGCATCAGTAGACCTTTCAAACGAATAAAAAATGTCGATGACATCTCACGCACACTTTGTTTTATTTAAATATAAAGATAGGAAACGCTTAATGAAATACTCTTCATATATAAATAGATGGTAGTTTCTGCAGCAGCAGCCAAGCTGTGCTTAAGACCTTCATCAACCCTTTAACCACTTCCGGGATATTCCAGGAATGCAAGTCTTCACTGAATTTTATCGTCTGTTTAAATTCGTTAAGACGGGTTCACCGGAAATGAGATCGCCGATGAACTGTGTCAGAGATCTCTCGTTAAAATAAAGAGGAAACAATGGTCAGTCCTTGGTCATCATCGGCAGCAATCTAGGGCATCAATCCCTGATGACGATACCAGGGTTTTCTTAGGTCTTTATCTTATTGCACACTACAGGAAAATATAAGATGATAGAAATCTAAACCGGTTATAGCAAGAAACTAAATTCAAATTTTGTTTTTATTGAGTCATAAAGTAGACTAAATTATTTATATAAAAATTCATATCGGGCAAGCGACCTTCACGGTATTGCATACTCAGTTGGATCTCGGCACGCTATTCTGATCATCAGAACAGGAAATTTAATTGGATGGCGTGAGACACCACCTTTTTCAAACCACACGTCTTCCACGCCAGTAGCTTTCAATTAAGACACAAGAACTGGATTATCATGTTGCGATAGTGAGCAAGATTGACCGCCATTGTTTGACCAACTTAAGGAATGTTCCGATGATGTTTCCAGTTCAAAAGCCAGACACAGAAATGGATTGTTGATTCCGGTAGCATTCCGGTAGCATTCCGGTAGAACCTCCAACGCTGTCGAATTGAACACAGCATGAGTCGCTGCTGAGGAAGCTAGACCCAATTCCACACCCACACCCCACTCAAAGTAAACGATGTTGAAGAGAAAAGAAGATGACAAATTCCTATCTAGCTTTATCAGAAATAGGGGTTGATCTCAACGTTTTCTTTTTAAATAACAAAGTCTGAGGAATTGTTGCAAATTCTAGACAGAACATCAGAAGTACTGGGTAGTAATTCCTTCAACAGCCTTGGAGAGCTAACGAACCTAAATATCAAGGACATCCTACAATATCTCAATACCACCAACTGGTTCTAAGGTAATTTAAAGAGGTCAATAATTCCAAGCTCCTGGTGGGGGTGCCCTGATCAGATAGGTCTTTTTAACCCCCCCTCGATGAGACTTTAGACCTCTGACCGTAGACGCATCGTTCTCAAGATATGCCCGAATATGAGATTTTTTGAAGTAGCTTTTTCAAGGACTGGGCACAATGGACCTTAAAGGCCTAAGTGAAGCATAGGTTGCTAGGAACATGTGCTAGTCACACCTACCTTCCGTCAGAGCAACTGGAACTGGATATCCTCGTGTTTCTCATCACAGTCTTATAAAATGACTGACATCTGAAGGAACACCATCAGCGCTGTAAAGATAGAGGTCTGGATATGGTGGAATGCGAAGCTAAAACAAGGTAGTTTAGTCACCAAGCAGTGAGTACTTGGAAGCGTCAACACGAGTTCTGAGCTGAATAGTAAATGGAATGACGAGTGAGGGAATATACGTGGGATGTCAGAGCTGTAATACAAAATCGGAATTTATAACAATTCCCTGCAGTTATGTCGGTCGGTAGGTAGGGTGACTGCATGCTTATTGTAAAGGGTGACGGTTCATTCAGGCAAAATATAATTTTGGTAGAAAATATAGATTTGTAATTAGAAAGCTTACATTTGCTTCATAAATTATACAGATTGGGGATGCACATTGGACAAATGATCGCCACAGCATTGCGGGCAAGTACGTACTCTTTTATTGAAACTTTTTATGGCCGTTTCGCATAAGTGTGACTGAATTTCATTAATACACCTCCCAATATTCTTTCTCAAGGCGTCGGTGGTCGTGGACTTGTTTGCATAGACATTTGACTTTAAAAGACCCCAAAGTCCATTGGCGTTAAATCGCAACATCTGGATGGCCAATACTGATCGCAAAAGCGGCCGATTACACGATTAGGAAATGTAAATTGAGAAATAAAATAATGGTGCAATAATAGGCGTAGAACTCAGTACTCAGATCAAAAAAAAAACACGCCTAATGCCTCCATTCTAAAATCTGCACCAAGCAGTCTATTTTTTTCTTAACAATTCCTAGTGGATTTTCTGAACCTCAAATGCAACAATTTTGACGATTAACGAAGCGATCAAGATGAACAGAAACTTCATCACTGGAGATGATTTTGTTCGAAAATTGCGGGCTATAGCTGACAAACCAGATGCCTGGACAATCTCAAGAGCAGATGAAGACGCCCTTGGACTTTTTACGGGCTGTACAGCGACATGAGCCTTGTGAGACGTCTACGTACACAACGCCTAAGATGGCTATGACATGTAGAGCACATGGACAACACTGTTTTCCGCCCGAAGTCATCGACTCCGAACCAGTGGTACCACACAATAGAGGACGCCCACGGAACCGATCAACCAACTTGGGACGCCAAATTGGAGGCAGCTGACTGAAGATCGTGCCAGCTGGAGAGACTTGTTGGACCGGGCCCAGGTCCACCTCGGACTGTAGCGCCATTAGAGGAAGAAGAAGAAGCTGACAAACCTTCATTATTTTTAAAATATTGTTCTACAGTGAAAATGCGTTGGTCTTTCCTATAGCGCTCCAATTTAACTAACTCCGACATGTCAGCTGTGGATATGTTTTTTTTTTTATTGGCATCACTGTATTCTTAAATGGCGTAAAATTCAAATTTTGAACAGAATTATGGGACACCCTTTATATAAACCATAGTTCCCCCGATGACCTCACTGCGTTTCCTGTTCTGGATCAATTAGTAATTTTAAAAAGTATATTTCGGCCATTTCATAACCATTTGGTGGCTTTAAGATATTGTAGGATATCTGCGATATTTGTGCTTGACAAGTCTTCCAGGTAGTTCAATGCTCGCGTTAGCGTTTCTGCCATAGTTTCGCTTCATGTTAGCATGAAAAAACGTTAGCGTTTAAAAGATATCGTTTTGCCTGCTTCACGCAAACTGAAAACTGTCAGTTACTATCGTCTCGACGACTGATTTTTGGCGATCTTGTTTCTGCATGGGAAGGGCATGTTTCTTCTTCGTGCAGTTTCTACAGAAGAAGCCATTGTAGAACGCTCCAAGTCGCCTGTGAGGTTGTGGCCAGTAATCACGCCTATTCGTTTACTAATATGTTTCCTGTCTAGCTCCAGGACAGTTTTAGTCTTCTTTTGATTTAGTGCAGGCCACAGCGGTTTCGATGATCTTCATGTAGCCATTTCCGCCGCGCGCGGTATTCGTCATTCCCTGCAGTTGAACAGGGGTACAATGACTTGGACGGAGTAAGGCTAACTTCCCCACAACATTGTATGGGAACTGGTCTTAATCAATCAACTGTTCATACTTCAGCGGACACGACACTTCGTTTATCCAGAACGTTTTGCTTATCTTTCAGACTTGTTGGAGACACCATCGCTATGTGTTAATACGCATTTCAATTCAAGAAAAACACCTCTTCAAGGCTGAGTCAAGCCACTATATGATAATTTAATCCTAGCCGAAGTAGAAAGAACTGAAGATAAAAGAAAAGAGATACCAACAGCTTACAAGCCCCCCAACTGATATAGCGAGACCAACGAAGAAAAACCCAAGAGACAGCGAAACAGAGAGCCAATAAACAGGCCAAGATAAAGTAATGAGGAAAACAAAGCTATTTCAAGCGTACATTGTCGCGAACACACACCAGATGCGATATCAAACTACAACAACGCAAATATAAATCCCAACAAGTACTCCGTAGTCCGTGCTTGCGAACATGAAATCATCCACACAACATCGCCTGACTTTCTCTCTCTCTCGCTACCATTTGCCGTCACATTTCCACTCGATGTAACTACACCATGTGGCACATTGTTTGTGTATTGTATTGCTTCCCCCCGCCTTAGCCCACCGCACCGATCTGATTATAAATCCCGACCCCACAAGCCACCCTGCCGAGCCCACCATCACTATCGAGTCTGAACTCTCAACACTCTTCGCAGTCGTTGTTGTTTTCCTCTCTGCTCTCTAGCCCCCAGTCAGTCATACAGTACAAACAAAACGCGGGAATTTATTCCGTGGCAAGAGATGGCGGCCTTTCAGTTTCACTAAAGACTTTCAATGGTGAGCTACAGACGTCAGTTGGTCGCTCTAAGACAACAACAAAAACATCAAAAAGCGCGATTAAAATAAGAACAGGACATAAATATTTATTATTTTTCTTCTGATTACTCCAAGTTTGATTTTTCATTCCCAAAAAAAAAAAAAAAAAACGCTGGTCAGTTTTTGAGTGTGTATCTTGTGAGTTTTTAAGTTTTCCTGTCACATACTTGGATAACTGAACTTTAAGCGCAAAAAAAAAGGAAGAAAAAAAGAAACAATAAGAAAAAGTGTCAATGAACGCTGTGCTTTCGTAAAGAGCTCTTGTGAATTAGCACCAATTGACTGAATAGAAAGCAAAAAAAATAAATAAATAAAGTTTTATAAAATTTACCAAACCCCTTCATACATTGTGACAATAAATAACACAGAATTATGGATGTTTGCGGAGTGTATGTCGGCGATTCGAGCATGTCCTTTGGGTCGGTGAGAAATCCGTATTACCGGGACTATGAGCAATTCCCATATGGAACGCTGGAGAATCAATCAACTGCCATTTCTAAGGATTCATACAGCCGAGTACAAGGTACAGTCCACTCATCATTGCATCATGCATTCAATAGCTTTTCTTTTTGTTTTTTTTTTTTTTTGATTTTTAAACACTCTCTCGCATCACTTCTTTGACATTTTTCATCCTTCTCGCTGACATAATCCGCTTAGACGAATGATTCTTCAGTCGAAGCATCGAAAAGGAGGTGTGGTCTGTTATAGAGACAATTTCCACCACCCGTCGCCCCATTTAACGGAATGAAAAATATTTATCTGGTGGCTGGCGCAGTGCAAGGTGACGTTACAGCGAACTGTTCTTAAATAAATTTGGTTGGAAATAATCAACACCCACACTTTGACAGGTGGCACCATGAATGCGGCCTGTGGCCGAAAATGAGGGACAGATTTCTATAAATAACTCGTATTCGCACACACATGACCAATTTTAGGCGCACGTCTTGTGTGGACATCTGTGGCGTTGTTGTTGTGCGTTTTAAATTTTTTTATTAGCTACGTAGCTGGTGGTTGCACGACCGGTTTCTTTTCAGTTTTTCTGCTCGGTCGCAAGCCAACCCTCGGCATTCCACAGTCTGGACTGCGAATTTGGAGGGGGGGTACGGCTTAATGCAAATGACCTTTCTTTTAATAAAGCCAATCGCTAAATGAGGAAATCCGCTCAACAATGGCTTGATTCAGACCACAGATGGGCGAAAATGCATTTAAATTTTCTTGTGGAATTCAATTTTTTCGTATTAAATCATCTGCCGTATGGGCATGTGCATTGGCATGAGCATTGGCATGTTTGAAGTTGTTGCCAGCAGTGCAGGAGTCTGGTTGTGAGATGAAGTGTTAAAAAAGTGTTCACCGGTAAACGGAAATTAGGAATACAAGAATGAGGAGATGCTTCTTATAAATAATTCGAGGAGGAGGAGGACATGTTTGTCTAACTTTTTGTGGTTTTACTGCAACTAATTTGCAATACTAAATTTTCTTTCTTTGGTGAATTAAAAAAAAAACTTCTTGCTTTCATCGTTCTCACTCCTGAGAGGGGCTACATTTTGCAATGTCATTCGTTTTACAGTAGCCACAGTGAATAAGTACTCGTCTTTGGCTTATTACAGAGCTACTTCCGCTCACTTTCTCAATCTATACCTTGAGACCTGAGACCTAATTTGGATTCCCCGACTTTTAAACCGGCACACATGTAACATAAAAACTACAATCGTGTGTTTAATGACGCCCTGAGAACCAGATAAACCAGATTAGCTAACATATCATATTTCATTGATGCGCGATAGCAGTCAGCGTTTGCAGTGATGCCGATATTAGCGTTTGTGAACGTCACCCTGCGTCTTCGGTTTTTTGTTTGCTTGCAGAAAGAATCGATTGGAAAGCTGTTGCAGGTGGTATTTCCTCAAACATCTTAGAGTTAACGAAACTGAACAGAGTGGTTTTTATGGCTAGACTACATCGTTTCTGTGTGTTCGGTCAATTGTTTAAGTTGACTAAGAGCGAGTGGCTACCTCTGTCCGATTGTTGTTTGACAATGACAACAACGAACACCAAAATGAGCTGACATTCACGCTGTAGGCTTGTTCGGTTAGACAACATTTGACGAACGGATGAATTCAAGGAGGTTTCAAGAGATTTCAACGATAACGGAAGTAAACCCCCGTAATTTAGGGCGAAATGTAGTAGATTTGGAGAGACTTGATGGCATCTCGCGATTTCCTTCGGTGGGAATATGACATTAGTTTCCTATGGTCAATTTGGGTTGGGCCCTTACATTTGACATGACGATAGGACATTTTTAAAGCTTAAATCAGAAATTGCCGACTTCTACCTCTCTTGCCTTGAACATTTTTTACGGCGTTTTTTTTTAATTTAAAACCAAAAATCAGTAAAAAACCATCAAAATCTCTCGAATTCGTCTATGGACATGGGGTCAAGCCAGCTGTGGAGTCGTCGGTCTTAATATGTTTACCCGATTTCCGGTTTAAATCACAATTCAGTCAATCTTGATTGCCTTGGTGTAATCTAATTTTTCTTTCAAATGTCAAATTTTTCCACTCATTCAATTTGTAAATAAACATTTTATGTTGGAAATGCCCTTCTCAACATAAAACTTGTTAGTATACATGCACTCGCCCCCTCCACACGAGTTCAGAGGAAACATGTTGGCGGCGCGCTCTTGTGTATCTATACCAATATCAAACCCAAGCGCACACAGAAATTGAGAATGCGAGACACAATGCCGGAGAGGAATTCCCCTCCTCACAGCGCAGCAACATTCGTTGGATGAAAGCATAAACACAAAATAAAGTGTGACGTGCGTCCTTGCACGTATACACGCTTTTGTAACTGATGTGTCTATAAACTTGGCACACATTCAAACAATTTGTGGGCCAATTTCTATTCCCACCCCCTCTTTGCCCCTCGCTGGAGAGATGATTCAAAATATTTATTTCCGATTTGATATGACTGCGTTCATGTGACCTCAGGCACGTGGTAAAGACGTAGCCTAGTCAGACGACACAAAATTCGATGGTGTACATACGTACGTCGAAAAACTGGTTTTCGAAAACACAAGACATTTCGCAGCCGAATGTAGTGAACATCTCCGACGCTACTACAACCTTGCGTACTGATTAGAGTAAGGTGCGGAACAAATTAAACAGATAAAGATAATTTTTCCTGCGTCCATGGCTTAGATTTGTTTGTTTGTTTTTTGTTCAGCTATTTTTGAAGACATTTATTCAAGCCGCGATTAGATTATTGATTAATTATTGTTTGCGTAATAAAGCTACGGTGCTCTTAGAATAACTTTGTGATAAGACGACACTATCTGTAGAATAAAAGAAACGGGGCAAATATTTAATCTGACGCATAACAAGGTTTTGAGGTGGTAAACTTTGTGATTAATTATCTCTCGAACAAACTTGTTCGCTAATAACATTCTTCCTTATTTATAACTACCGTAATCCGAATACGTCCGCACTGAAATTGGGTTCACTATGATTGACGAAGTCAACAATAGAGACATAAATTGAAATGTGACGGTTGATTGACATGAATTTCGGATTGGCCGATTCAAGGCTTTCATCGCATGACAAGGTCGGCGCAGTGCGGTAATTGGGTATGACTGGAATGCATTCCTACACGATCGACTCTTAATCGGTGCAAATTCTGAAGCATCGTCGGCATGACAGGGACCAATTGCCATTTCATGGAGATGATGACAAATTAATGAATCGTTTTAGAGGGATTTGTTGCTCGGATATGAGGTTGTTTATTAGTTCTGTTGTCTGTAGGAAGTCTTGTAAGTGGCGGAGGTTAGGGGTAAGGTTGTAGTGGCCATTGCGATAAGTCCTAATCTTGCAACTAGGTGGCGCTTGATATGACGCTATTGAGATGATTGATATTGTTGGTTGGATCATTCTTGGAGAATGGCAAGAATGTTGTAGCAAAATTTCATCTGCTTCCAGGTCAAACGCAGAACAAATGGAACAACCAACGCCCTCACATTTGCATGATCTCATCAAATCCAATGCAAGGACTTTGACTTAAAGACGGCAGTCCAAAAATAAAATAAGTTGTGGAAGTAAATTTCACGAAAAACAAATGAAATCATCGGGATGATTGTTCTACAATGAGCGGCAACGTTGTTGACGACTCAGTTTCCAAAATTCTCCACAGCGGAATCTTTTTGCGGAATTTCAGATATGTGCGATGTAAAATATTTGTTTACAGTGAAACCTCGAAAACTTTCCGCCTCACATCTTGTGATCCGCAAAAATACGTCGTTTCTATGAATAGCCAAATTTTAATACTTAGATTTTGTTCATGTCCAATTTGACGTTCGGAAATGCCTTAAGCGTAAAATAGACTCATTTGTTAACGCAGACCGACAAGATGTTGACAAGTGACAGCTGAGAAGTCTAGAGAGATCTCACTGAAATTCATAGATAACGGATTGGAGGCAGCGTTGCCGGAAAAATATTTTTCAAAGTGCCACCACTGCTACCAAAAAGTGCCATTTTAAGGCTATGCGTGTTACAAATGGAAATATATCAAAATATACTTTATGAATTGCAGCTAATTAGAAAATGTTATCGAAACAAACATAAATGCGTTAAATATCCATTGAAACCACGATGAATTGTTTGTTTCACCATTTAAACATATTCATCGAAGCTTAACGAGCTGTCAACTCTTTCGTTAAGCAGATGTAAGGGATGCAGCGATTGTGTTTCATAAATGTTGATGGATATGATGTATAGGTATGCTAATTTGTCAAACTTTTACCAGAGTGCCATATTCCATGATTAAGTGACAGTGCCATTTCAATCAGAAACTGTCATAATTGCACTGTTGTACCACGTCGGCAACTCTTATTGGGGGTATTCATACGTCTTAAGCAGTGTTGTCGCTGACAAAATTTGAGAAATTCACAAAAACAGTTACAAGCAATTGACAATTAATAAAAACATCTAGTTCTCTCTCAAGCAAATGTCGAAAAATAAAAATATTTCCATCAAAACTTAAAAAATAACATAATGGGCATATCATTGTTGATATCAGAGCAATCGACGAAAACATTTTGTACACAATGCCATATTTTGAATAGATTTGTACCGGCATCACTCATACTACAAACACAATTGAAAAGTTCAAAACCTAGGTTTTTTTTCAAGAAAAGTCGTGACTAAAGTCGCATAGCGGCAACCCTGTCTCTTAAGGTTAAGACTAGAGCGAGGGGAAATCATTGTGCATTTATTTTTGCAATTTATCGTGCGATACCAATCGTCTGGTTGCATCAGCCAAACTACGGAAATGTGATTCATTTTGGCTATGACGCCGAAGCCATTTTATTACCGACACATGTGTCAGCAACACACCCTCCAGTTATGGCTCTGTTGTGCTTAGAACGCTACATTCCATTGTACTTACTACTTATGCAGTTTAGATGAGATTCATTGAAACAAATGACGGTACAATGGTAGTCATCATTTGAGATTATTTTATTCAAATGCCATTTGTTGTGTCGCATATATAGTGGATTCCCCCCCTAAGTGGAATTTTCACGGGATATTCAAATTAGTGCGAGTTAGGGGTCGGTATGGAACATTGAGGAGAACGCCAAATTATGGCGAAAATCGACAGAAAGCCAATTGGAGTAGGAAATCACTCATACTCGTATCATCAGCGACAATTCAAATTGCGTGCTCATGAACTTCAATAAGTAGGTTAGGTAAGGTTAGGTTGGAGTGGCTGACTGCTGGAGCAGCAGTCACAATAAGTGAGTAGGTCCGTTATGATACCACGCGGATCTAAAAAAAACCCTATTCCGCAAACCAGTTAGTGCTTTTGATAAGGCAGAGGAGTTGACTAATAGTGATGTCGTTAAGTTGTTGAAGTAATAGGAGTCTAGATGACGCTTTCTAAGTGTGGAGAGGTCATTACAATTGCACAGGAGATGTGAAATGGTGTCTTCCTCTTCTTCATCCCTGCAGCTACTACAGTCATTAAAGGGAAGACCTAGTCTGGAGGCGTTGCGTGCCAGTGGCACAGTGCCCGGAGATGGTTCTAAGGTTGGGTCTACTCAACCTGATCAGGCAACGTGAGCGTAACTTCAATAAGTGGAACAATTGTTAATCATTTGTGAATGTTAACCATTTCGAAAATGAATAGCTTCGCTTATCCAAGTCCTTGTGGGTGACATGAATCAGAACCATTAAAGGAATCCATCGGTCTATTCAAGAGGAGTATTCTGCGTACAGTATTTGATTAAGAAGAGCAACTGTGGCTTAAAAGTAACCAAAGTGTCTCATCGTTTAACACAGTTACTGCCAGTCTAGTCTAACTTGGTAGGTATTCTTACAACAGATTGCCCCATAAATGCACATGAGGACTAGACTTCATAGTCCTACAAGTGACTTCTGCAGACGTTGTTAAGGCAAAGAGGAAGAGAAGAATCTTCCACTATCCCCACTGCATCTGTCCGGCTTTTGCGTCTCTCGGGAGAGTATGGTAGATAAGTGGGCTGCCAGCGAAATCGCCAACACACTTAGACCATGTTGGTCCATTGTCCATCGACAACTCCACTGATAGTGGCGTTAATTTGATCCCAACGGCAAATGGTGACTGGATCTGATTTGAAAATCAGATAAAGCGTATTAACTTTACTTTCACTGGAATTCGAACCGGGGACCTCTCTAACCAAGAGCAGGCACTCAACCAACCGCACCATCCAGCTGAAAGGGAGAGCATCCTACTTTCCAAAAATTTCCTGGACATCAGATAGTAACCCATAAAATGTCGACTTCACTTTATCTATACCTCAAACTTTTCCATCGCCTTAGATTGTGTGAGAACAAGACTAAGGCTTTACATGGCTTTCAACGCCCACTCAATGCGCTACAGTCCGAGGTAATTTTTAATTGAATTGAAGATCGGGGTGTGTCAAAAAAGATGCTAGTACTGCGATTATAAAGATTTATTGTATCCCCTTCTTCTGGTCTAGAATTTAAGTGCTGCCTTCAGAAATTTGACAACTTCTCTAGATGGAATTTCTTGGAAGTCTTTCCGTGGTACGGATGTTTAAGGCTTGGGCAGTCGGTTAATATGTGATTCATAGTTTCCTTAGCCTGGCCACAATGCCTACAGATTTCTGTGTTAGTGATACCCATTTTATGGAGGTGGTAATTGCATGTCCTGCTAGTGCCTCTTAGGTCAGCGCTTTTAAATTCGAGAGCCTTTTTGGCTTGTTATGGATTACAATTTTGTTCCATGGACTTCCTTGAGTGTTTAATACCCTCTTGGTTGTACCAGAATTGGTTTCTTTGTTTAATCATCCAATCATTTGTGTAGATGGAGGTTTGTGGTTGTGTTGTTGAATTCATAAAGAGAGGCGGGCCCAATGAAGGGTATTTGAGCACCTGCCGTGGCATGTGTGTCAGCCTTTTCATTCCTTAGTGGTTTTCATGGCCTGCCACCAGGATCAGCTTTTGTCTATTATTCTCTGCCAATGTGTTAAGGGTTTTTAGGTGTTGGGACATTCACAGACAGCTTCAGAGTTGAATGTGTACCCTCTTTAGTGCCTTAAGAACTGCTTGGTTGTTTGAAGTCCGAGGTAAACCTGTGCCTAGCTTCTAAAGCAACCACTGGACAGTGCGTTGTTCTATAGCTTATGTTGACGAACGACGAAGTCTGAGAAGTTAGACAGGTGCACCCTCAGAGCATTGTTAGTGACTTCAGACAGGCACAGCAGTGAATTATGCAAGTTGCCGTGTCGAGAGTTGAACCTAGCCACCCGACGTGTAAGTCGACACACCTACCCACTACGTTACAAAAACATAAAAATATAATCTGATCAACACTGTTTGTGCAGATTACATGAAACTTTTGTTTTCTAAAATTATATACAATCACAGACGACATGCTTAAATGCTTAAGTAAGATGTTCTGCAAGTTTAAAGGGAAATCGCACTCCATCCTCACGATAAATCAAACAGAAATAACTCAAAAAAAGATGCAAAAAACACGAGATAAACTCGAAGCAAGTCTGCTGACAGATGACAACAAAGTTTCAAGTTTGTTTGCTTTTATTAATAAGCCGCTTAGACAAATGAAAACAGAGCTGTTTAGTATTGCAATAAATGTTTTGCATGTGTGGTGGTATCGCAGACAGAAAAATGTGTTAACATTTATAACAAAAGCCTTTTAAGGGTGCCATAAACAACCTGTGACACATGTCACGTGTTTTCTAGAACGTACTGCATTTGCTCCGATACGGCGACAGGATGCAATAAAAAAATAAATCCATTTTTAACGAGTAAAGTTCTTCGTCTTATCTTTATATACTGCACTCGACTGTGTCCAAGACTCTCGACACAATTGACTAGATCAAGTTATCAGTTAAAACCATTTGGAGAATCTAAATTTACACCCTTCAGATAACAAGAGGTTCTGATAGGATTCGAACGACATATACGCCTGCACGAAGTACTTTCAAACGCGAGGCCATCGTTAATTCATTCAATCACTGCAATTCGTGAAGATAGTTGTTTTCTTTATTTCGATTAGATAATTAGAAAAAAAATAGATACCATGGAATGGATCTGAGGACTGTCAAGTTTGTTTACACCGATAAAGTTGATGACTTATCTTGAGTTTGTGATGGGTTTTCATCGAATGCTTACTTCATCGGAAAGTAAGAGATTGGTGTCTAATCTCTAAAATACAGGTAAACAATTTACTCGATAAACGGCAACAAATAAAGACGGAGATTCTACCAGTCGATGAAGCACAACACACATTGAGTCTTAGTTGGTATCGGCGCTCGAATTAAGGATTTTGTATTTTATTACGCTAACCCTCGAAGTTAGAGTTGTTGTTGATTAATATTTCATAAGAACTCACCAGACTCAGAGAGATCTGATCACAGAGAGTTATTCTGCATTCGATCTCGGCAAGGTTATGTTGTTTATGCCATTCACCGCTGAGTCGATGTAAACGAAGTCCTTAAAGTAGATGAGGTCCTAGAAGTTCTAGCTCGCCTTGTGACGATTTTACCAAGACGGACAGTATGGGTGTTTTCATAAAAGTCAGACTAACAAAGGACTGCGTTATGAAGGGTGATTTTTTAAAAGCTATAGGAAAGTTTTTCAAAAAAAAAAAAACACATAAAATTCAGAAAAATGTATGAAATCTTTATTTGAATCGATAGTACGGTCCATATAATTTAATCTTTGAAGATTATTTCATGCAAATGTTGACCTTGACTGCGCCTCAAATGGTCCATCCGCTTAGTCCAATTGTGGCATACTCTTTCCAACATTTCGGCCAGTATCTCACGAATAAATGCTTCAATGTTGTCTTCCAATGCGTCAATTGAATTGCCACACAAAAAATAGTCTAAAGGCGTTAAATCGCACGGTCTAGGCGGCCAATTGACCGGTCCCGAAAGTGAAATAAAATGTTCACCGAACTCGCCCCTCAATAAGTCCATTGTTGCGCGTGCTGTGTGGCATGTGACACCGTCTTGTTGAAACCACATGTCATGCAAGTCAAGCTCTTGCATTTTGGGCAAAAAAAAGTTGGATATCATCTCACGGTAGCGCTCACCATTCAGTTTCGTTACGATTCGCATCATCTTTGAAGAAGTACGGTCTAATGATGCCACCAGCCCATAAACCGCACCAAACAGTGACTTTTTCTGGATGCATGGTAGCTGATATTCACTCCAAAATCGACAATTCTGCTTATTTACGTGCCCATTGAGCCAAAAATGAGCTTCGTCGCTGAACCCAATTTTTGGAAGAAGCGCGCGATGAACTTTCTTAACAGAGCACGAATTTTGATAATAAAATGCAATAATTTGCAAGCGTTGTTCGTTTGTAAGACGATTCATGGTTAAATTACAGACCAAACTGAAGATGTTTGACAGTGAAACAAAACACGAAACGTGCGTCAGCTGTTTAAACCAGTGTTGCCAAAAAGATAATAGCTAAAAAATCACCCTTTACATGTTCATAAATACGATCGTACTAATTTACGTGAACTGTCATAAACGTCAATTGATGTCGGGCAGATAATGTATTCATTAGGGCCCGATTGTAAGACAACTGTTTTGATTGCAAAAAAATGAAAGTACTCTTTGCAAAGTTATTCTGTTATACCTTTTATATGTATTTGAATTTTATTTTTCTTTGTTTTTTTGAATGGAAAACGAAGGTTCTGTGCGGAGAAATAAATGAGTAAAGATATATTCAACTTCGGCCGTTTTTATCCCTAGTCCATGGCGGCAATTTTGAAGTGTAGGCCGTGAAGGATTAGTGTGTAGTGAAATACCCTGATATTTCACACAAATGGCGTAAAATTTTCAAAGGGTGTTCAAAAGATGACTCATATTTTTAAGAGGACATATATTTGTGATAGGGGCTTTCGTGAGTAAAAATGTATTCACGTATTCACAGACATGGTACGAAAAAGCGTATAAAAAACGCTGTCAAATGAAATCAAGGGACAAGAGAGGAAGATAAACAAGTTACTCATTTATTTCTGGTTGTATCAAGTTCAATTAAGCCAATCAAATATTACTGATTATATACAATAAAAAGAATAATTTGTATGAAAATACACTTAGAGTGTAGCTTTCTACTTTTAAGTGAATTAAAAAAAAACGTTCAGAGATTAGAACTATCCCAGGAACAAAGTGGTTATAATTTCTGAGCGTTCACTGTAGCCATTTAAAAAAAAAAAAAACACTCTTGCTGCAAAAAAAATAAACAACTTAATTTGTATGTTAAATGGCATTCGATTAAATAAACAATCTCATTTTTGTCGCTGTTGTTAGTGTACCAAAACTTATCTGCCTGACAAAAGCCTGACAAAAGTAAACATCTCTACTCTCTCTAAGTTCTCGATTCGTAGCAACAGCTCCTCCATTCAAGCGTGGCTTTTTCGGCATGGAAAGGTGAATACAATTCAAGTGATCTAGAACAAACCATCAGCAACTGTTTAATCAGAACACAAAGCAGAAGTATCATCTCATTGGAAATCCCTGATTTTGTAACCTTGTTACTGAGTGCAAGTTCCACTAATTAAGTGTGGTCAGCAAAGTGTGACATCAATCTCATGACCACCAGCGCGCCGAACGGAGACTCCTCAGAACATGTGTTTGATCAGCATTGCTTGCCAGCAAATTTCTGTGAACTGCACCAGGCGCTGTATATCCGAAACCGGTTTTCCATACCATTAGCACCTGACTGTGTGTTCATACATAAACGGCGTAGATTGAATGAGTTTGCTGCGCACAAATGTACGCTCTGCCTTGCTTGAAGGCTGCACACAAATTAAAAGTATTAATTAACACAAGTTGAACTTTGCGTGACGTGGGAATTAGAATTTCCAGCGAAATAGTGTTATCTCCCCTTTTGGGGAATTGCTTGCAGTTTATGGGCGTTTCCGTTCAGGTTCACCAACGGGTTGTATCGCATTTACGAGCTTTGAACTTGATAAGATCCGCATATGCGGCAAACGATATTATGTGTTTATGAAAGGTTTTGCGGGTTTATTATTAGCACATGGAGTTTTTTTTTATCAAAGCGTATCCAGAAAGTTCCCCACTGCAACGACGTGTGGAACTCATTACTAGATAAAGGCACCGTAAAAGACATGGCGGCTATGAGAATTAATAACTTCATTTGAAAGATAAAACGTTTGCGGCTAACTGGAGTGTCAGTTGTCAAGCACTCGTGTAGTTAATCAGGTCGAGTTAAAATAAGGAAGTGGCTGTCAAAAAAAAACCTAACCTATGAATCGATCTGACGGGTGGGTAGTACACGACGATAATAGAAAGGTCTGTTTGTTTCGGGATCTCCATATTGTGGTGATACCACAATATGATCACCGGATGCCCGTGATCTTCACGTAGATTGACGTACTTGGAGTACAAGAATAGCGAGTGCCCTTGTACAGGGTGGGCCAACTATAAGTTTCTTTTTGAAAATGCAATAAAATGAACAAAATGAAATGTTTTCCATGTATTATGGCTTTATTAGTAAGAACAAACATTCCCATTAATTGTGAAATTGATTTCGTTCAAGTAGCTGCCTCGGCTGCCTTCGCAGTTGCGCATTTCGTTACCTCAATTTTCCAAGACCTTGTTGATGGTTTCGGGCTGTAGCTCACGGATTACTTGGATGATATTGGGCTTAAATCGTTTCCGGATTGTTGGTATAACATCGGTCGCCACAAAAAAAAAAAGTCCAAACAGATCAACTCGCAGCATCGAGGCGGCCAATTGGCATCGCCTAGATGGCTAATAGCGATTTGGGAATTTGGTGCTCATAAGATCGATCCTGGCATGGATTGTGTGGAATGGCGCGCCTTCCTGTATGAACTAGAGGTCGTCCAAGTCCATGTCTTCAATTTCAGTAAAAAAAAAGTCAGTTAACATAGTTCTTTAACGACCACCGTTGACAGAAACGTTGTTCCCAGCCTGATTTTCGAAGAAGGCCACAGCAGCTATATTCTCATCTCTGCGCACAGTACGACGACGGGGACCATGAGTGTGTGTCCACTAGCATATCAGTCTGACGGTTTTTTTGCACAAACTTGCGTACAGCAGTCGCAGTGGGTGCTTCATTTGGGCCAAAACTTTTTCTTAAAAAAACGCTCTGTTTGGGCTACACTCACTTTAAAAAGAGATTTTCAACATTTCCCAATTTTGTTCAAGCGTAAAGCGACTCATTTTGTTCTGCGGAGGTATGACACTGACTTTCTGTCTAAATTTCAAGCGGGAAACAGCTGTCAGTGTCAAAATAACCTATGATTTAAAATGGCCCACCCTGTATAAAGCTCCGATTTTAAACTATTACCACTCTTCACACACAAATGACAACCAAACAAAAAAATAAATAAACAAGTGAACAATCACATCTAATTAGCACTTAGTGCTCGTGTTTCGTTTGATCTTGTGGATGAAACGCAAAGGCGAACAATGAACAATAAAGAGAACAAGGAAGAGAAAGACAAGCATTTCAAAGTTCATTGGCAGCTTGAACCAGTTTGTTGTTAGTCTTGTCGATCACTGGACGCCATGTCGTACAGTAGGTACACACAGTTGATTGAGATAAAATGTCTTGATTATCAGCAAGTTTTGCGGGCTAGTCAACAAGCTGCTTTAATGGGAAAAGTAAATTAAATTTCAGGTATAATCACTTTAAAGCAGACTGACATGGTCTTACTTCATTTGAACTCTGATTCTGTTTGGGGAGGAGGGGGATGTGTTCACAAAGGGGAGCTCAGTTTTTTGAATTTAAAATACCCTAGTGCGCACTTATCTGTTTCCTCTCTAGACGCAATAGAATCACAGCTTTATCGCGATTCGCGTCGTTACAAAACCAGATTGAATGAAATCCCATGCATGCGTCAGGTGGAAGTGAAATCACTTACGATTCTTAATAAGAATGAAATAAACAGACCCTCATTGGCAATTCAAATGAAAATGTATCAACCGCAGAAAAAATTCCCTTATTCATCAACGTGATTAAAAATTCCCATCGTCTTCCCTCTATTTCCAGAGAAATGTCTACAAACGAAAGCTGAGAAAATCTCCAAAAAGGAATGCCCCTTCTGCAAAGAACACAAGAAACGTCCGTTGACGAAATACTTACGGACTCGCGTTATGCGCAAGCATAACGAAAGTATTTGCGAAGAGGAAGAAGAGGAGCACGCGAATGGTGAGCATCACAATCATGGCGACGAACACGACAAATGAAAACAAGACCACACCGAAACGCCCCCCTCCCTCTTCTCTCCAAAAACACCACAAATAAGCAGCTACTACGACAAGAACCGGCTTCAAATGTAAACACAACACTACCATTTACTGTACTTGAATTGTTGGCTCTTGTTTTGCAACCAAATATGCAGTTGCTTTTCCAACAAGTACGAGCATTGTTATTAACATTACTGTCGCTGATATAGCACCTCACATATTGGTGTTACCGTTATATACATATATATTAAGACTGAAACGACAAACGCGATACATTTGGCTTATTCTTCGCTGGATCACGTACGAATATCACCAAAAACAACAAGTTGAAAAACAAAAAAAACATCCACATCTCCATCACGAGGAAATCAATTCAATTTTACTTTGAACGTATCTCCTTCTTTTCGTCATTTATTCATTTTGTCTATATTAGACACGCGCATGCACACACAATTGTATTTATTTTCTAAGGATTTTCAACAACAAACGAAAAAAAAAAACAACAAAAACAAACAAAAAAACTACTTTATTGAAATGTTTATTGAACTATCTGGATAGATTTAAAACAAAGAAAAACTCTATGGCAATGTTAAAATTAAAAAGAACAAACAAAAATAGTTTATATATTTGTATATGTAAGCGAACAGAATTAATAATTACGCAAGCGATATTTAATTGTTTATAGAGAGAGAAAAAAAAAAACAAAAACTAATTCGTTAAAAAATAACAATTTATATGTGCTTTCAAAAGTTTATACATCCGTAATATGTACACGCAATGTATGTAACATTGACTGTAGGATTTTCTTAAGAATTTGTTTAAATTTTTTGTTCTGGTTTCAGAATGTGAACGAAATAAAATGAAAAATATTTCACTATTTGCTATTGACAAAATTTACTTTGGCACTGATTTGATTTTTATTTCAATTTTGTTTGCAACTGACAGCAGGTGTAGGTGCTCATTAGTAAGGTACAGTGGAGTCTCACTTATACGAAGGTCACTTACACGTAATAATCAGCTATGCGAAACATTTCTCGTTCCACGGCGATACTCCATTTTAACCAGAGTCTTTCAGTATGTCAGTTATACGCAACATCCATCTATTCAAAGGGTAGCTTGTTTCCCTGGAGTAAATAGTATTCAGTTATACTAACATATAAAATGTTTACTGGTCGATCTTTACCCTTATTTTTGCCTTCTTTTCCGCTACGCATCGGTCTCAAAGTTAAGTCAAACATGCCATTTTCAGCCCTTGCGACGATTGTAGGTAAACGGAAAGAAATAGAAGACAATTTTGTCGCACCAGAACCAAGTGGTATTGCGATGAGATCTCGGAGGCAGGATGACCAGTTTGCGGAACTAGAAAAAGCCCTGTTTTTGTGGTTCCAGCAAAAGCAAGTGGATCGGGTTCCAATCAACGGACCGATTCTGCAAAAGAGGCCCTTGAATTCGCGCCGCAATTAAACATCCCTGGACATTTTAAGTCGTTCACTGGTTGGGTTAGAGAAAACCTGCAACTATTCACTTATAGACAATTTTCAGTTTCCCCTCATATTCGCATAAGTGAGACTACACTGTATATCGTTTCGCTTTCAGCAGGATAAGGAGAGTTCGACCTGTGCGAATGGCTACTGCAACTAAAGGGCAGAAGTAGGCACAAGAAAACTTTCCATTTACTCATATTCTCAATGCCAACAGGGACAAATTGATTTAGCGGTCTATCAAAATCGGAAAATTCACATTCTAATTCACAAAACCGGGTAATTGCAAAGCCGGTGAACTCGCGAGGTGTGGTACAACTTCTAACACCAGGAGGAGATCCACCTTCTATGCCGATCTCTACAGCCTACTATCTTTAGAAACAGACGATTCAAGCAATCAACTACAAATGGCTAGAATGCACCACCTGCCAGCATTAAATCTTAAACGATCACTCTGACTGCTCAGACTAGGCAGACCATCACTCAAGACACTGTGCAATTGGCATACACGCCCGACAGGATAGGCGTCCCATAAAATGAAGCTGCATGGAAGAAGAAAAGGTAGAGACCACAAATCACGTCCTCTGCTTATGTAACGCTCTGGCAAGTCGTAGGTACTCACATCTACTAATTCAATAACCTCCGCCAACTAAATAGCGTTAGCATTAGCCCACTAAAACGCCAACTGGTTGCAAGCCTAGAAGTGGCTCTACCTTGGCCTAAGTGTTACTGCTTCTGCAGTCAGCCAATCCAACCTAAAATATGGCTGCTTGGCCAGGAAACTTTTTGATGAGTCTCTTCTCTCTAAGTGGTGTGCTGGTGATTCAATGGTATGGAGACATAGTTGATGGCTCAGTGGCGTACTATCCGTGTTTTCTTTTCTCTGTGTGGCTGATTCCGCGGTGGAATTGGGCCTTCGCACTCTACTCATTGATGCTATAGATTGAGTGTTCATAATTGCAACATTGTTTTTCTCGATGCATTTATGAATACAAATACTGCCGCAAGTTTTTAGCAGGTTAGCATTGTCAAAAAAGTATTTGTAAATGCAACGTAAGTACGCGATACAAAAAGAGCTTGAGTGACGTTTAATTGTATTGCGAAACAAAATATTATGCACGAAATACGAAGGAAACGTGTGATGCTCTTAAATAAAAATAATTGTAAGTCAAAATATGTTCCAAGAAACAGAAATGTCCTTAAAGTAACAAGAGAGTTTCCGGATGATGGTTTAGGAACCTGAAGAAGTTCACCTTTCGGCTTCCCTGCAATCCTGCAAATCGCTGCCAACTTGATAGCAGTTTGAATGTCGCTTTGTTTTTTATGAATGCAGTTGTCAACTGCCGTATGATAGCCAATGCAGTTTATTTACATTTTTGATTGCAAATCTTGCAGGGCTGCCGCAGTTTGGCTTTGGCGTTTATGAACTAGGCCATAATTTACTTATATTATGAATTCATTAAGCTGATTGATGCTAATCTTGTTTGGATCTAGTTAGTTGAACGGGCAATTAGTTATTCAGTTGCAGTGCAATTCACAGAGTAACAGCTCTCAATTAAGAAATGGGCAGAGTAGTTAGGAGACGGTTGCCAGTTTAGTGCAGTCTTCGGGCAATCGTTTTTAAATGCATTCATAAACGGTGATTGTCTCCATTTTCGAAAAGGTGGACACAGCTCCAACTAGAGGCGCATATCCCTTTTAAGCAGAAATAAACGAGTAAAGAGATATTCAACTTCGGCCATTTTTTCCTCTAGTCCACAACGGAGAAAAAATTTGATAGGAGTGGAATTCCCTTGCATCACACGCATACTTTTACAACGTTCGTCAATTCACCCCAATATGGCGGCAGATTCATGAATTTTGTGGGAGATTCGTGAATTTGCCCACGAACATGTACTTATTGTTCGGAGGGTGTTCAGAAGATGACTCATATTTTTAAGAGGACATACATTTGTAATAAGGGCTTGTTTGAATAAAAATGTAATCCTACGCTCTATTTACAAGAATACTTTGCATCAATTTAATTCTTCAGAGTAAAATATATATGATTTATATGCCATGACTGGCAAATGAACTTAGTTTTATATCCTTCATTCATAAATTGTGAAAACTCCTACAATTAAATTGCATACTTTGTTACGAACAATGGCTACAATTATACCTAACTCAAACAAATTAGCAATTAACTTTCATCCGTATTTCTATAAAACAAGTAAAATAAGCGAAGAAGCTGTTTATTTTATGTGATTCAAGCAAATGTTTCAATAATATTAATAATAGTTACCAGTACACATTATTCGTGTGAATGCATTTTTTCGGTATTATGCATATGCAAAAATACATACACTACTTCATGTGTATTCATTAATAATAAATGTAAATAATGACAAAATTATTTAGTCCTAGTGCCTCAGACTGTAACTCGCAGAAAGCTCCTTCATGAACATGAACTTTGTTCGTTTGCTTAACCCTCCCTACTGTGTTGAAAATTTAACACCGAAATTACCAATACTATGGTTGGGGAATTGTATCAGCTGTTGGCCAGCTGTTAGCAAGAGCTCACACGTATTCACAGACAGGGGACAAAAAGCGTATAAAAAACGCTGTCAGATGAAATTAAGGGGCAAGAGAGGAAGAAGTTTAATATCTCTTTACTCATTTATTTCTGCTTTTAAGTCTCCCCGGGAAAGCCTAAGCTAAGGTGTTGGAGGCGCAGTCTAGAGCTAGGACCGAATCTATGATGGGGGATGAACAATGCGGCTTTCGTCCCTGCAGAAGTGCAACCGACTCAACCGACGACTCGAGAATGCTTGGGAGTATGACAAATCGATCTACAGCTGTTTTGTGGATTTGGAAAAGGTATACAACCCAATTGCTTCAAGGTAAGCTTTGGAATGTCCGGTAGGAGAGAGATGAGATTGAGGATCCTCTTTTGAGGGCCATTCGGGTTAAGGGTGCTAAATAAACAGCTTTCACTGTGGGTGTTGGACTGCGACATGGTGCGTCTTGTCCACATCTCATTTTCATTAAATGCATGCACTGGATGTTACAGATCAGCCGAGATGAGGAATGTTTCGCATTAAGGGAGTTGATGGGTAGTCAATTCCCAGACGGAACTCCAGCGAGCACTCGATAGGTTTGTGGCTTGCGTATCGGCATGGCACTGATATGAAGGTTAACGTTGACAAGAAGGGCAGCTTTGTTAAAGAATAGTTCATGTCCTGCGTACTCTGTCCGGTTCAATGCTTTCTGTTATCTCTTGTGTAAAGTCAGCAGCAGAGACGAAGTGCTTCTCAGACTTCTACTTACTGGTGCTACAAGGTGCGACTGCAACCTTTGTACATGGCTAAGATGATTTCAGAACTACTTTAAGCTGTCCAGAAAATAGCAAGTACACCAGAATGAGTTTAATCATTGTTGTGAGTGGCTCTTATATCAATTTGTAGTACATGTGATTTTTGCAACAGTAGAGCTGGACTTCCTACTCCACTTTTTGTTTAGAATGTGGAGCAACTGGCATTATCTTTGAGAGCATTGCTTTCTATTGTACTGAGGATTCATTAGAGAAGCGCCCTCGTGACAGCACAACTGCAAGCGAGTTGAATGAACAGAATTAAAAAAGACAACGACTCTAGACGCTGATGTCCTTGAATATGCATTGTTTTTTAAAAGGCCTAATTACAAGACATTATAGTCGCACTTCACTTTTGATTGAGCTTGAAAATACTTAATTACTTTAAATGTCGGGTTTCATGCACCCGAATTAAGTGCATACCACATCCGTGCATCCGTGCTATGAAGTGCACTTCAAGGGGGTAATTGAGAAATTAACTACACGACAAAAGGTCGGTCGGCTCTGTGCATTCCAATTAAGAGCAGATAAGATGTCAGATATTCTATAATGAATTGGGTAGATGGAGCGTAATGTGTCCAAGTTTTGACGAACAACAACATTCTCATTTGATTATCGTTCATGAACCGTCTTTATGTAACTAAGGGAGAAATGGAGACGCAAGTAAAGAATTCAATTTCATTTAATTTACTGTGTAATCACAACAAGCCTGTGAAGGCAGATAAATTAGCGGTAATTTTCCTAAATTTGACTAATTACTCCGAACAATGGATGTGGATGTGGGTGCAGTGGAAGTGTAACTATTTGCTGTTGCTAAGGCGGCCCCGTTTGAATCGAGTAACCATAACCATACCGAGGTAGAGCTGGGTCTAGCTTCTACAACAACCACTCGTGTTGTGCAGGCTGTTATACTCTCAGATTTATGCCACGGTGAACGGTGAAATCGGAGAAACTTTTTCTAAGAGCCTTGTCAGTGACTCTCGAGAGTGTTGGGACTAGGAACTATGATAGTTTTTCATGGCAGATCCAGTGTAGGTGTGTGTGTCGATCAACCACCGACTGCCGTCACACATTGAAACCCCCCAAAGTCACTGCAACAATAGACGGTACTTGTAATGGGCAGGATAACCGGATAACATGTAGATCAACCAGCCAGCGAAAAAGAAAGAGCACGAGAAGCGCGCGTTCGATGAAATGGAGAGGTGTTACGGCAAAAAGGATGTCCGAAAGTTCTACCAACGGATAACACAAATACACACTCGGTATAAATATCGGACAGAAGCCCGTCAGGACCAAGAGGGACAACTTGTAGTAGAGTCGCAGTCGATACTGAGAATCTGGAAATATCACTTCTGTAGACTGTTAAACGGCGAGGACGAAGCCAATACCGCTGCAAAGCAAAATGCTCCACTCCACAAAATGGATGATGATGGAAAAGAATTACGGTCCCCCGCCCTAGAAGAAGTCAAGACGGCGATATCAAGAGTAAGATCGAACAAAGCTGCTGGTGCAGACGGACTGTCTGCAGAACTCTTTAGATCAAATGAAGATGAGATCGTAGGGTGCATTCACCAACTCATCCGTAAGATATGGTCGGAGGAAAGCATGCCCGACGAGTGGAACCTCAGTATCGTTTGCTGGATCCACAAAAAAGGAGACCCTTTCAACTGCGCCAACTACCGACGGCTAAGTCTAAGAACACAGAGTACCGTCAATTAGGGTTGCTGGTATTGAAATGGAGGCGAATATGGGTTTAGCGGTGAATGAGGGCAAAACGAAGAATGTATGAAAGGACACAACATCGTCGACTCGGCCAGAACATCACCGTTGGCAACTATATCCTCGAAGTAGTTAAGGACATCGTCTACATCGGCTTCCAAGTAAACAGTTCAAACAACATCAGTACCGAGACCAAACGCAGAATAACTCTGGTCAACCGGCGTTTCTTTGGGTTCAAGAGGAAATTGAGTAACAGAGCCCTCTCTCGGAAGACCAAACTAACCTTATATAAGACCTTGATCATCCCTGTCCTGCTCCATGGCGCCGAAGCCTGGACAGTCTCAAGAGCAGACAAAGAAACTTCTTTTCGAGAGAAATGTTCTGCGTTCAATCGTTGGCCTTGTTTGCGTTGATGGTTTTTGGAGAAGAAGGTTCAACCACGAACTCCATCGGCTGTACAGCGACATGAGTCTAGCCCGACGTCTACGTATTTAACGCCTAAGACGACTAGGCCATATAGAGCTCATGGACAACACTGTTCCGAGGCCGAAGAATCTTCGACTCCGAACCAGTGGGACAACGCAATAGATGACGTGCACGGAACCGATGCCGACACAATTGGAGAACGACATCAACCAACTAGAGGTGCGAAATTGAAGGGAGCTGGCTAAAGATCGTGCCAGTCTCAGTCCACCTCAGACTATAGCGCCATTAGAAGAAGATGAAGAAGCTCAACCAGTCTCTCCACGCTTTTCAGCAGGAACGAAGTTAGACTGATTGGTCTAAAGTTCTTGGTGAGTAAATAGTCCGCCATACCGATTTGGGAGAATGTTGCATAGTTTAATGATACAACTCAGTTCCGCCCCAAGAAGTTGGATAATTGCAGAAGGAACCTACTTACTTGACTTCTGAGATGGTCAATAGTGCCAAAACGTAGATAGGAGATGGTGAGATCTAAAAGTGTTAGATTGGAGGGACTGTCGCAGTTGAATCAGTTGTGACCTACTTAGATTCTGCCGGGATCCGCTGTGCTATCACTATCCGGTGATTGATACACCGATTCCTCGTTAGCCAGAGAACTAATTGACATCTAAGAAATACCGGCTGGTAGCCGATTGGTCTATCCTAAGAAGATACACTTCATTGCTGGGTTATAGCCAGTTTTTTTTCTGAACTTTGTTTTGTTCTGAATTCCGACGTTTGGCATTTCCTATAGGAATGCTGAATGAGTAGTTGCCTAGCGTGGTTTTGTTCTTGCAAGGGCTGGACAGGTACCGAAGTAGTGTAGCGTGATTTCTATTTCCTCCTCATCCATGCAGCTCCTGTAGAAGTCGTTGTAGGGTGGTCACATTTTCCATGCATTGGCCGGTGCTAATGCCTACGACCTTACTGATTATCTCCCTGTTAAGGTTTAGCAGTGCTGCTTGTTTTTTTTTTGGATTTATTGAAGGCCATATTGGCCTCGAAGACATGCAAGTGTCTAGTTCCATCCATCTCCGATTGGTGGTATTGATGGCACCTGTGAGTAACATGGTATTTATTTTATGAAGTCTAGCTCGTTGGCTACTATGCCACTATGCCAAGGGAACCAGCATAGGATAAGGTTGCTCTAACTGCTATTTCCATGAGGCAAAGTTGTACCATCTGTGATTTAATCGATGGTGTGTACAGAGCCTTGATGGCTGCCTGACTGTCTATGTAAATATGTACCCCTAGATCACCCGTATATCAGCTCCATATGACCCATCCACAAAAAAAGGCGATCTTACCTCTTGCAACAACTATAGAGCCTACCAGATCCTGTCCAGTGTACTATGTGAACGTATAAAGCCATTTTGCACCGCACTAATCGGCACGTACCAGTGCGGTTTCCGGCCCGGCAAATCGACTATAGACCAAATCTTCACACTAAGACAAATCCTGGAGAAGACCAGTGAATTTGAAATCGATACGCACCACCTTTTCATCGATTTGAAAGCCGCATACGAGAGCATACGATCGCAAGGAGCTAGTCGATGCGATGGCTGAAACTGATCCGGTTGTGTCGCACCACGGTAACACATACGCGATGCAACGTGCAGTTCGGCCCAAGGATTTCCGAGCTGTTTGAAACTTGCACTGGATTTCGGCAAGGAGATGGGCTGTCGTGTGATTTCTTCAATCTGGTGCTGGAGAAGATAGTGCGGAGGGCAGCTGTAAACACGGAAGGCACTATCTTCTACAATTCGGGCCAACTGTTGGAGTACGCAGATGACATGGACATCGTCGCGTGTTCTCAACGTGCCGTAGTGGAGGCTTTTACGGCGATTGGAAAATAGGCAAAAACGAACCGGTCTCAAGGTCAATGAGGACAAAACGAAGTATATGCTGTCGACCAAAAAACGTTCCGTCGCACACCACCTTGGACAAAACTTCACGATCAATCTACCTCGGGGCAAAGGTGAAGTTCACGAACGACATCACAGTGGAGATCCGTCGTATAATCGCCCTTGGCAACCGGGGCTTCTTTGGTTTGTCGAAACAACTGGGCTCAAAACTCTTGACTCGAAGAACCACAATCGTTCTCTACAAAACTCTTATTTTGCCAGATCTAGAGCCGAAAGCTGGACGCTAAGCAAAACTGCAGAGCTGATTCTTGATACCTTTGAAAGAAAAATTCTATTTCGGATATGTGGTCCCGTCTGCGAGGAAGGCGTATGGAGGAGAAGACATAACCGCGAACTCTACGAGCTGTACCAGGATGTGGATGTAGTCCGGAAGGCAAAAATCCGTCGACTGCTCGGCTTGGCCACATCGAGCGCATGCACAACAATGCTCCAGCAAAGAGGGTCTTTGAATCCTAGCATCCTGGTCTGAGAAGGAGAGGAAGACCGAATCTCCGGTATAAAGACCAAGTAATCGCGGATGCAAGACAGCTTGGTCTTGATGATTGGAAGCAGCGTACCCAAGACCGTCAACGATGGAAAGCAGTAATTGCTCGGGCTCGGGCCCTCCATGGGTCGCCGGCCTGATAAGTAAGTAAGTATATGGGCTTCATGGACAGTAGGCGGAGAGCCTCTTCGATAGCTTGGAACTTCTACCTGGAATACACTGCAGTGGTTAGGCGATCGACAGGGAGAAGCAAATCTCAGGCGACATCGCGGATGCCCCATCTTAAAACCGTTCGTGTATACTTCCAGATTGACAGGTTTTCTGACTATATCTCTTGCCCAGTCTTCTCTATCTGCGATCAGTGTTAGTTTATAGTCAAGTCTAAGTCATGTAACCATTCGTGGGTTTCTAATACAAAACGCTGCTCCAAGCGCAGTATGATATCACTTTACAGAGCTTCTCACGGAGGTAAACAACATCTAAATAAACATTTCTCAGACCTTTAACACAGGGCGCAGTTTTTTTGTAATCCCACTTGATTAGAAATCTCCCCCTCGTGTGTGTCAACAACCATTATCTCTGGCACTTGACTTCTCAGCAATAAAATATTACAAAACTGTTGCCTATTCAGTTAGTATGTGTGTATTGCATAACAATTAGCGCCTATCTTCACTCCAGATAAAAGCTGATCAGATGGTATGCATTTCGAATTAATGGAACAAACAAATATTATCGCTTCACGATATTCGTGAGAACATTCAGGAACTTATCAAAACTTATCAACGATTTTGTCCCACGGAATTCTAAAGGAAGTGGTAGGTTTCTATCGGATAGCGTTAGACTTTAACTTTGAGTTGAACAACATTTCTTTGCATACGAAACCACAGTGACCGCACACACGCTGCGATTGCATCAATGTTTCTTTATACCTAACCATCTAATGCATACTTCATTCAATAGGAACAGCCCACGTCGACTAGAGTGAAATTCAATAGCTCCAGCTGAGGCCAGACGCAGTACTCGTATCGAGAGCAAGGAAATATACGTATTCCTACGTGTTTGAACAGTGATCAAGTGCTGAAGGTCTTTTTAGACGCCGTAAACAACTTGGGAAAAACAAACCAGAAGGCAACGACAACAACAGCAACAACAGCGAGGAGAAGAGGCGTAGTTGCGTAAAGATGTTGACAAAATTGTTAAGAAGCATCAACAAGAAAGCACTAAAACCAAACGTTGCCGAGCAGAGGAGAGGTAAGTCAATAAAGTGCTGGTATTTATTTATAGATCCACTTGGCTTGTGGCCATTAACCAATTTTCTATTGTTGGGGTAGTCCCTAAACGGTCACCGAGGACAGTGGGGTTTAAAAGATTTGCCACAGTTAGTAGTGGGGCAGTAGATTTGGTGTGGGGTGTTTAATTCTGATGAATTCCTTTGTAAAGTAGGAGAATCTGATGGCTGGACGGTTCAATGTTCCATCCAGAAAAACCAGAAATCAAGTATAAAAGATATAGACTGACGAATTTGAGCGACTTTTTGATAGTTATTCACCAATTTTGGGACGTTATTAAAGAAGTCGTGTAAATGGCGGTCTCTAATTCGTCAGTTAGGTAATTAGAGACGATGTCAAAAAACTGTAAGGGGCAAGAAAGGCATATCTGTTTTAAAAGCCAGTCTAAAAGTCCGCACCTGCTTTTGAAGCACCATTGTAGGCCTTTAGGCCTTCCATTTGTCACGCTGGACGTACACAGCTTCGGTCATTCGGTTGTACTTTCCAAGAAGATTGTGAATTGACAGTTTCGCAGGGGCATTTATCACAAACATCTGCAATAATGGGCTTTATCTACTTCGACTACGCGCAATGTAAGCATCAATTGCGTGATTCTTGCCAACGTGTTTGCACCCAAGAGACAATTGAGTAACAGAGCCTTCTCTGGATGAATCAAGCTGACTTTGTACAAGCCAATAATCATCTCAGTTCTACATCACGACGCAGAGGCGTGGACAATTTCAAAAGCGAATAAAGAAGCCCTTGGTTCTCTTCGAGAGAAAAGTTCTGCAAGCGGCCTTCAGTTCTGTCTCGGTTGAGGGAATGTGGAGGAGAATATTCATACATCGATGTACAGTCCGACAAGAGTTTAGCCAGGCATCGAAGGATTCATCGAGTACAGAGACAAAACCATGTAGGGCGCATGGACAAGCTGGCTTCGGCCCAAATAGCGTTGGCCTCGCAAGTAGAAGTATGTTTCGGCCCAAAGGGCGTTCGTCCTGTGCGACATCGCAGCAGAGTGCCACCGCGTCTCAGGTAGCACAACTAATCGAAATGGACCTCAACCAACGTTGTTTGTTGCGATTGGAAGCAGCTAGCCAGAGACAGCCCTGAACTAGAGCGCTTTGGAAGCGATTGAAAGAAGAGGCTTGTTGGTTGAAGCTGTAGTCCGCTCTGAACCGAGAAGAAAATATATAAAGGCTCGATCTTGTCGATATCCAAATCGTTCAGCAAGTCTGAAATATTCGTTTCCCCATAATTTGTCGCGTATTCCAATTTGAGGTGACTGGCCAGATAAGGGAAACATTCTCATTTGGCCGTAAAATGCTTACGAACTTATTGCGATCAAGATGATATAGTTTTGGGTGAATTCTCTGCGTACAGTGCATCGCTAATCAGCGATTCTGTTAGATAATCATTTGAGCTGCAAATGAAGCTAGCTTTGGGTGCACCATTCTCGCAACTTTGCAAGTACTTGATGACAGCACAAAGGGGTTGTTATCAATTCAATTATTGGCAGAAGAAAAGTATACAGCAAGTTGTCTGAAATTTCCCCACGACCCTACAACCTTCACGACAAATTTGATGTTAATTCCACCACCTGATGCAAAAGCAGTCAGTCTATTTAGAAATTTACAAGTCGCTCCACTTGAAAGGGGCGAAATAACACACTAAAGGCAAGTGGCTCTATTGGCTTAATTCTCACAATTATTGATATATTCTTTATCTGTTTACAAGTTGTCACTATCTTACGTTATTCAGGTGAAGTACAGTAGTCATCTTTCCCCTCAGACACTTCCTAGACAATCAACAAATCACAAGAATTAATACACTGTTCTTATTTTCTATTTACAGACGACCTCAAGAGCACAAAGCGCACGACAACAAAATGCAAATGCAACCCACAACTGTGCAAATGCAAAATACACAAGACAGTCGTTCATCGTCTGAAAGATCGAATGCACTTAATGACCGACATTATCTACTAGATTCTCTTCATGTCTGTTATAAAATTCTTTTAAAATAAAAAGAAGAAAAACTTGAAGTCTTTCTCTTTCGACTCGGAAGTAATTCTATCAGCGGCGGGGTGGACATGGGCTGCGCTCCATTTGTCACGCGCTAAGTCCAGCTTCGTTAAGCCGATTTCAAAGAGTGAGTAGTTCACATTTGATTACGACGAGATAACGCGTTGAACAAGAGTCAAGGGGTGTACCATTTACAGTGATTAAGTTTTAGATGGAGCACCACAAGGATATGTGTGTGGCATGTTGTGGTACAGAAAAACATCATAAATACGAGTAAGTAGGTGGTCCAGTTCATGCTGTGAAATCTGCTGAGTTTGATTGCCGACCTCTCGTCAATGTGCAAATATGATGCAAGTGGATATGGATGCAAATAAGACACTGCGTTGTTGATGCAGCACAACTGTCATATATACGCATTTAGGTTGGCATTGTATGCACATCTGATTTAGCAGCAGTTTCTTGATGGTATGCAGTGTATCAATAAATGGATAGAAGTGAGTTATGACTAAGAAAACACTCTGAGTCTCTGTGTTGGACAAAATAATCCAAGTGCTGTTTTGAGGCATAGGCCGGGGTGTATATATTGCGTTAGTCACTAATTAATCACAAGTGGACGAGACGATCAGAGAGAAAGCAAATATAAGCTGGAGCTCTCTAACCACCTGGGAGACCACCGACCGGATGCCCTGGCACAAGTTGAACAGTGCAAAATTTGAAAAACTCCTTCAGTGCGACAAGAAAGATGCCGGCGATGGTAGTTGGAGCACAGGGTACAGCAGGACCTGAGTGAGACGGGACTCACACCCACCTTCCCATACACCACCTACTTACGTACTTCTCAGGCCGGCCACCCATGGACACAGACAGGGCCTGTGCAGACAAGCAAAGTTGTTGATCGCTCCCTACTTGGCAGGATGTCAGCAACGATCCTTAGATCAAGTTGACATACAGTCTCCTCGCGGCGCTCCTCGGATAGCCTTTACAGCACCCGGGGGTAGGTGAATCAATGTATGCAGCGACCGCTGTAAGCAAGAGGGCGCATATCCACTCCAACTAGTCTGGCGGTTGTGCGGAGGGCTAACAACCCGCCTACAAAAAAAAAAAAAGCTACCATTATGAGAGCTGCCTTCGATAAACGGACGGAATCACAACATAACCTAATTAATCACAAGACGGTGTACCTGGTCTCATAAAATGTCACCCAAATTGATAATAGCAACCGCCTTCGATTAGGCTGCAGCTTTTCTTATTTGAGCTCTTTTAATGAAATGGAAATATTAAATACCTATTGGAGCAGGATTCTTCTTCTTCTTATGGCGCTACAGTCCGAGGTAGACCTGGGCTTCTCCAGTCAGCACTATCTCTCGCCAGCTGTCTCCAGTTTCGCACACCAAGTTGGCTAAGGTCATGTTGCATTGTCCCATAGGCTCAGAGTCGAAGATTCTTCGGGTCGGAGCTAAGTTCTCGATACGCTCTGCATGGCCTAGCCATCTTAGGCGTTGGGTCCGTGGACGCCTGGCTAGCCTCAAGTCGCTGTACAGTTCGTGGTTCAACCTTCTTCTCCAAATGCCATCAACGCAAACAGGACAAAAGATCGCGTGCAGATCTTGGAGCAAGATTGCAGGGACTTTATTACTCTTTATCCCGACCAAGAAGGATACATTGTCACTTCACTTAAGTGGGACTTTATCGATTCATTCATTAAGTAGCTTTCAATGGAAGAGAAAAAGGCCATCTGATAGCCAGATCAACGAGACCAGATCAGGAGCCAGGGCTCTAATGGCGTAATTTTTCAGACGACCATCGTTCACCCGATTCTCTTTAGTGATATCGTCGTTTTTTCATGCTTACATGAAGAAGATAGTTTCATCTGCGACATTTCCCCCTCTGGGGAATACAATGGGTCCACACAGACCGCCACATTCCTATCCTATCCTCTCTTCGACACGTTATCGCGGGACAATTGTCGCCATACGCGATTGGAGCCCAGATAGAAGCAGTTTGGGTCAAGCTTTTACCAGTTCTCTCGGCTGACTAAGCACGGAGTGTGAATCACTTATTTGCCAATTTTGTTGATTGTTTTACTGCAATTCTAAATGGATTCTCATTTTGTCATTTTTACACGCTACAGGCAGACAGTGTGGTGCCACCATCAACGGCAAGTTCGTTTAACTTGCTTTTTCAGGCGAATTTCAAAGTGCTTCGTCATCTCGTCAAGATATAAATGAAAGCTTTCTACTCTTTTGTGAAATCGAAGCTGGTTAGACTGTGCAGACAGAGCATCAGTAAGATATCCCTGGGGAACTCGGTAACCCTCATGCTGGGTTCCGGGGCATACTGGAATCCAAGGATATGGAAAGACGGACAGCCTCGGAAAAAAGGTTCGGAGTTGGGACAATCTTTAGCCGCATACGCCACTCAACTCCATAAGGAAAAAGATAGAGGACGAAGCCCTAGATAGAGCCGAAACTGGATGGCTTAGCTTGAGTATTGGAGCAACAGCGAGGGCTCTATGGTCGACGCTGAGCAAAAAGAGATCAACATCACTGATCGGTTTTAATCGCAAGAATGTACGCATGCTAATAGGAGTCCTTATCGCACTCTATACACATACATGAGTTCGAACTTACCGTAACGACATTGGCAGAAGCTGCAGAGATGAGGAAGAGCCCTAGCCCAAATAAGGAGGGAGTTTCTGAGTAGACGTTTCTTCGTAGAGCTAAAGGACTTAAGCGGTGTTGAACTGAAAAATCTCCTGAGATTCATTTGTGGATCCGTGTGGTTTTAGAGCTAAATTAGATCTCACGGTGGTAAACCATCCCAAAACAAGGGCCCAATGGAACCAACATGTTTGTCTAAGGGAGCCACGGACTATGAGCCATCGGCAGTAGGTAGATACCTACTGTATTGTAGTTCGTTTACGATTATGCCAGGAACTTGATCGGCTGCAGAGGCACTATTCCATTTTAGTCCACACATTGCTTCTGAATTTGGAACAAACTGGCGGAGAGGGACAAAAATGAACAAGGAGGTAGTATACAAATAATTGGAGAATATGTCAACGGCACTGTGGAGATTATTGTGACATATACCGCGAAGATGGTTAAACGGTAAATGAGGGCAAGATCGAGTCTATGCTGTCAACAAGAAAGGACACCAAACACTGACGTTTGGGACAGAACGTCACAAAAGACAGAAGAAAAAAGGGAGAAGAGAGCTTTGAGGTAGTCTAAGACTTTGTCTACCTAGGAACCGCTATCAATTCAGACGGCACAGCGCTGAAATCAAACGAAGAGTAACTCTTGCCAATCTCTGCTTCTTTGGTTTAAAAAGCCACTGATAAACAAAGTCATCACTGGAACAACCAAAGTGACTCCCTATAAGACCTTAATAGTCTCAGTCCTGCTATATGCCGCAGAGGTAGGATTTTGCCAAAATTGATGAGGTTGCTCTTGGCTGCTTTGAGAGAAAAATTCTTCGCGTGATTTTCGGTCACGTCTTCATAGATGGTGAGTGGAGGAGAAGATATAACAAGGGACTGTACGAGCTGGCCAGCGACATTGACTTAAGGTAGTCCTAAACGTCGAATATGTGCGCGGAAATTGTTCGTGTTCGCTTTGTTTTTCTTGTGTAGGGGCTGATTTTCGAACCGTTCGCTGTTTCGATTTGTTCATGTTCGTTGGCTTCTATGTAAAAGTTCGGCGAGCATGTTCGTCGTTTAGGGCTGCCTTTAGTCAGAAGAGTGAAGATCCAACTATTAAGATGGCTAGGTCGTATAGAGCGAATGGAAACCAATGACCCAGGTTGTAAAATCTTCTAGCCCACCTCTAGACGGACTAGAGAGCCGCAGTAGAGGAAAACTGTGACTCAGGTGGTGCATGCAAGTGGGAAGGGACCTCAACCAACTATGAGTGCGATACTGAAGGCACCCAGCTAAAAGTTCGAGTTGGCTGAAGATGCTTGTTGGTTGAGGCCCAGGTAAACCCCGGATGTTAGCGCCATCTACAGTAATTAAGTAATAATCCCCGAGATCACTTTCTCCAATTAGAGCTTCGAGATGTCCGAAGTAGATGAATGTCCAGGAAATTGAGTGGGTCCCTGAAACGTGGCATGGGTGTTTGCTGTCACTTGTGGATCAGAGAGATTATATAAAGAAGATGGCATAAGTGGCATTGAAATTATCCCCGCCGAGTAGAGTAATAGGAGAATAAAACCAGAAACTAGAAATATTTGTATTAGGTGTAGTAAAAATTACGTTTCCAACAGATGGCTTAGTAATCTATATCACGCGTTGTATACGTCGCATCGGACCAAATGTGGTTAGAAAGACAAGGTTTCGTAGGATATTTTCGGATCACTTATGCCCGTTTCACAATGCTGCGTTGGTGCGTCGCCTCTATTTTCAAACCACACAATACAATGGTCCCATGACATCCACTGCGTCGTGCTACGTTTTGACTTTTGTCAGACAAATTAGCGTCGTAATCTCTCACCAAAATGTTTCAACATGCGCTTCCCTGCGTTTATTCCATAGTTTCATTAGGCGCGAAAGAAGAAAAAACAGCTGATGGTGACACACTCATCCTTCAAAGCAAATGTCGTAACCAGCACGTAGTTGAGGCACCAACGCAGCATTGTGAAACGGGCATTACGACAACGTCAGGGGGAAACGGTCGTAGTCGAATCACGGTGAGTCGGCGCAAAGGATTGACGGAAGGTCTTGCTCTGTGTTTGGTGAGATTAACAGGGTATCATCTACCATGAGCTGATCTCCTACGGCAAAAGTCTTAGTTCGGACCAATCTTGTCAACAATTGGACCGCCTGAAAAAAGCAATCGCTAAGAAGCGGCCAGCTTTGGGACGTAGGAGAGCAAGTGTGTTTCATCAGGACAACGACAGGTCACTCACATTGATAGCGACTCGCCAGAAGCTCCGAGCGCTTCGGTGGGATGTTCTTATGCAACCACCTTATAGTCCGGACCTGGTACCAAGTCATTCCCACCTGTTCCTGTCCATACTCCATGGCGAACTATTTTGCTGGTGAAAAGTTCGTCTCAAGAGAGGCTTGTGAAATAAGACTTTCTCAGTTTTTCGTCAATAGGGACGACGATGAGGGAAAACAGCATTGCCATCAAAGTGGTAAACAATATACCATCAAAATGGAAACGAACAATCCAACAAAACGGCGCATATTTAATACAGCCTTCAATTTCGTGCAAAAACTATGGACTTCTTTTTGCTACGTGTAAAGCGTGAGAAGATCATATACTACATCACGCACCCAAACGTAAGAACTTGGGGTGTTTACGATCGTTGGTCCTGTTTGCGTTGACGACATCTGGAGGCAAAAATACAACCACGAACTGTACAGGCTGTGCAACCACAAGAACATAGCCCGGTGTCTGTGGATTCAGAACCTATGGTGGCTGGGCCGTGTAGAAGAGACTCTCAGCTCTAAGTCTATGGGACAAGGAAACACGGACGCACAATTTGTGAAGGAGGAGCTCAAACAACTTGGGGTGCGCGACTGGAAGCAACAACTCAGAGATCGCACCAACTGGAAAGGACTGCAGTGCAGCACAGAGAAGGAACGTAGAGTGAACATCGATTGGGCGACCAATGCAATAAAGAAAACACGCGCAATTTTGTAATGAATGATTTAATCAGTGAAGAAGTAAAACTTATTTCCCCCCGCCCCGAGAGACGATGTGCTATCAAGAATGATCGTGCAAACGCATGATGAGCTGCCAACAGTAGGGACCCATCTTCCAGAAGTCCGCTCAACTGTTGGCGTACGCACACGACCTTGATGTGCTGATTGGCCGAATGACGGGCGTCTTTAATGAGACATGGTTATGGAGGCGACTAAAATGGGTCTGGCGCTGAACGAGGGGAAACGAAATGGTGTTGTCGGAGTTACACGGCGGGATAGGGTGAAAAACACGACAGTACGCGAGGAACTCAATGCAGAGCAGCTGCTTCTTCGAACGGAAAGGGCTACGAATGTCCTTATCATCACGACTTCCGAGGCTTGCCTTGAATGCGATTCCATCGGGTGGGCGACTGCTTGGCAGACCCAGGACGAGGTGATTGGATCAAGTCCAAAAACTCGCCTGGTTGCGCTTGGACATAACTCCTGATGAGTTAGATTCGATGGCCTGGAGATCCCTCGTGCGTGTATTACCCCGCGACCACTGTAGCGGATCATGCGGATCAGATGGTGATGATGATGATTTTACACAATTAGACTAGGCTACAAAGAAGGATACTTCTAAAGCGCATTCCTTCCCATTCGTTTTCCATAAAAAAAATGTTCAACCTTCAATTTCAGTTCCCTGGTTTGAACAGAGAATACATTTCCGTTGATTCTATACGTAAACCCAAGAGACATCATTCGAAACTTTTATTTACTGAGTGTCGCTACTTGAATCCTGAAGTATGCTCGCGCAATTATCACTGCAATAACCTTCGATCGATTCCTCTGTAAAATGTGAGTACATCCATTGAATGCCTTGTCGTTTGTAAGGAAGATTCCATATTTAAGACTTACATAAGTCACACCATTGTACACCCGTATATGTACTTCCAAACCTGCAAACGTATGCACGGTGGTTCCACACATCGAATGTAACAGGAAACGAAAACGTCTCGTCATTGAATTTCAAACAAAACGCAATAGTTGATGGCAAGCACAAGGCAGAAAAAAAATTCATTTATCGTTTAGTGTCAGTGGAAATATCTATCTACTCATGTGTACAGTGTCCACTTCATGTGTAACTGATAAGAATGCAATAAAACACTCACCCTCAAGAGCCAGGTCAGCACACTCTCTCGATACGGCACGAAGTTGGATTGTTTCTTGGACTCCGCCAGCTTGGAAATCACTTTGCCCAGCGTCAGCAGACTCTTGTTGATGCTAACCCCTTCCCGTATTCTATCACCATTCGATCCCGTGTGAGTAATGCGTTCACTGCCAGCCAAATCGACAAGACTTATCTTGCTCCTCCGTGTCTGTTTGACCTTTCCGTCGGTCCCCACACCGATATTCGAGTCGATTTCGGACAAATTCAAAATTATATTGAAAATGGAGTGAGATCTTGAACTTTTGTCGTTCATTCCTGTGGCGGCTGTAGCGCGCTGGCTATTCCCCACGGCCAGCCAGTTGCGCAGTGCCGAGTACGATTCGACGGGGTTTATGCTCAAATCGACAACGTACGGCCCCCAGATTGGATGTTCACGCACCTTGAGGGCGCTCTTTTGTGCACTGCTGTTCGTGTCACTGTGGCCAGACACACAGAGTAGGTCGTGGATCTTTTCGTTGTAGATCTCGAAGTAGCTCACTTCGATCTCTGAGCGAATTGTGTCCTTTGTCGCCTCGATTCGTCGAAAGAGCTCGTGGCAAAACCGAGGAATGATACCCGCCTCTGTGTTGGTGGCAATGTCATCACTGTCATCCACTTCGATTCCCATCATGCTGTAACTCTTCCCAGAACCAGTTTGTCCATATGCAAACAGACATGCATTGTATCCCTCAAAAGCCCTGTCGATCAGTTCCAGTCCAGTTCCTTTGAAGACGTCCTCTTGATTTGCGTAGTCGTTGCTCTCCACGTCGCACGAGTAGAACGCTCTATCGTACTGAAAACAATGATTCACTCCGGCCGAGTTGTCCGCTGTTGTTCCTGTGTAGACACTCACTTCGTTTCCCTTCACCTGGACCACGTTTGTGACTCCGGGATTAGTGCACTCTTGGGCATTGAGTGGTCTCACACGAACAGCAACTGTCAGGTTGCTTATTTCAACATCTTTCATTGACTTCGACAACACATCGGATTCCTCCAGCGTCGACTTTTCGGATTTACGCGAAGAATTGTGACTCTTAATAGATGTCTGTGGAGTGCTACTCACGTGCTGTTTTGCAGCACTTCGGGGTGTGGTAATGATGCTCCGCGGTGTGCTTTTGGTCGAGCGAAACAGAGACGACGGAGTGTAGCAAGCATTGAGAGTTGTGCATGTCTTTGGTTTGAATTTTTGCGTCGAGACTGGAGTCTTGGTCACTGTTGCTGTTAGAAATGGTGTACTGGTTACAGCATTGGTATCACTAGAAATATACTCATTCACTTTGGTGGTAAACAGGGGTCGCGCAACGCGTTTGTTTACGGAATTCGGTGTGGAATTATTTCGCGGTGTACAAGCTTGTAGGAATTTGTTGGTTCTTGCGTTTGCTGGTGTCGATTTTGATGACATTTTCGGCGTTAAATAATGTCCTTTTGAGAATCACTTGGAATAGTTTTGCTGTAGATATGTTTATCTAGGGAATTCACATTTAGAAGACAAGTAAATAGGGAAAGAACCGCGATCACGTCCGTTTATGTTTTTTTGAGTTTTCTTTCAAATAACCCCGGCAGTTGCATTCAACGTCAAGTTGACTTATGTGCTGCGACTGAATGAATTCGGTGCTGAATTGTTCGACGTCATCAATTTGATGGACGGTAAGGTAGTCCGCCATACTAGCTTTACGACTTTTTAAAAAAAGTTTGTTTTATCGATACTACGCCTTTTTAAAGAGTTCGGAAGTGTATGGTTTTTTTCTACACATTCTTGGAAAAATACAGAGTTATCTGGTTTATTTAGGAAGCAACAACCTAAAATTTACGTTGATTTATTAAAATTAAAAAAAAATCTAAATTTTACAATCCACTTCAGAACCACCTTACCGTCCCAAGGTTATGTCATTAAACAGAACTGTCAGTAGCAAATGGAAAAGATAAAAACAATTCCTTTGCATCTCGCTTCTTCTAGTTATCTCAGGCATACTTTATCTCGTTCGTATATCAAACTCGATAATCGGACGTCGTGTTGGACCATTTTTGACACTTGCGGTTCTTTTGCTGGAGATATTGTTTTGGGACCTGTGACGTGTACGAAAAACTATTTGAAATCCTCTTAGATTTAATCGTATTTAAACCACATCACAGAAATTCTACAGTGGCCAGGATGGGAGCCGTACCACAGCGGTCTGAGCCGAAGGCTATACCCGACAAAAGCAACAGATTAAAGCGCAATATAGCGATAGCGATGATGATTCTCATTGTGTTCCTCTCATTGCCGGCTATTTGCAAATCGCAGGCGGAATACAAACAAGCAAGCTTTAGGTATTCTCGCGAGGCTAATGAGAATTTTGATAAAAATGCCCAAAAGCCGCACGTACACGACCACGATCATCACGACCATGACCATCATCATCACGATCATGACCACCATCATGATCATGAGCATGGACATGATCATCATCATCATGACCATGATCATCATCATGACCACGAAGACCACATCCACGAGCATCAGCATGCAGAAAAGAAAGCTGCTCCAGCTGCACTTGGTAAGCAAACTTTAAAGCATATGCTTGTTAGAATCTGTTCGAAACATTTTTCTTCTCATTGCAGACATGAATACGATTTGGCTTCATTCGATCGGCTCAACTCTTTTGATCAGTGCAGCGCCATTTGTTCTACTGTACATCATACCGTTGGACAATAGCGAGGCCATGCGTCCGAGGCTAAAAATTCTGCTTGCGTTTGCTTCCGGTGGTCTTCTAGGAGACGCTTTCCTTCATTTGATACCTCACGCGGCCCACCCCCACACCCATGGCGATCACGATCACGACCACGATCATCATCATCACGACCACGCTCATGGGGAGGATGGACATGCACATGGACACGATATCACAATTGGTCTTTGGGTTCTGGGCGGAATCATTGCGTTCCTCGCAGTTGAAAAGCTCGTCCGGCTGATCAAGGGAGGTCACGGACACAGTCATGGCGGCGAACCTGCTCCCAAGAAGTCACCAACTCCAGAGAAGGAAAAGTCCAAGTCAGATGAAAAAGCGAAAAAGAACGCTAAGGTAACTGTGCAGAAGAAAGCGGCAAAGGAGCCCGAAAAGGAAAACACTGAAATTGAGATAGCTGGCTACCTCAATTTGGCGGCAGACTTTGCGCACAATTTCACCGACGGCCTGGCAATCGGGGCCTCATATCTAGCTGGCAACAGCATAGGCATCATCACCACAATCACAATCCTCCTGCACGAAGTTCCTCATGAGATTGGCGACTTTGCCATTCTCATCAAGAGTGGCTGCAGTAAACGCAGGGCGATGTTCTTGCAACTGCTCACAGCGCTGGGTGCCCTTGCTGGCACTGCGTTAGCCCTTTTGGGCGCTGGTAGCGATGCGGCTGCTTCCTGGGTCTTACCATTCACTGCCGGTGGATTCATTTACATTGCGACGGTAAGCGTACTGCCCGAACTGCTGGAAGAGTCGACAAAACTTGGCCAGTCCCTCAAGGAGATCTCGGCGATGCTCGCCGGCGTGGGACTCATGGTCTTCATTGCCAACTACGAATAAGCCTCAGCCTCAGTAAGATAAGACTGCTCTGTCACAACAATCGTTGTAAGTGTTCGAGATGCAACTCGGGGTCTATCGAATCTACAGCCTGACGGAATGGTATTGTTTAGGTATTGTGATTGATAGATTGAAGTCGAAATTGTTGTATAAAAAGATTAAAGTTACAAATACCAGTTTATTTGATTGTAATTATTTTTTATACAAAATAAAGATTAACGTCTATCAGTATGTGCGGTGTCTCTGTCTTTTTGTGTGCTTATAAGTCGGCGAATACGGCGGCCGTCAACGAGCGTTCATGTGCACCTCAGGACCGACACATCGCACCAATTTGTCATCACTCTCGGGCATTTGGTGGGCTCCTTCCTTACTATTCTACTGTGATTGAGTGCAACGCGTACAGGAAGAACGTGACACGTAGTTTGCCAAACACCAGTCATCGTGCAGTATTGTGGTTTTTCTGTATATGCAGCTCTTATCGTAGATACAAACTGGAACAGTGGAGTGACCTAAATCAGCGGAAGATAAGTCTGCAGGCATTTGGTCATAGACGGCGTTCGCAGTGATGAAGTCAAGTACAGGCAAGGGAGGCACTGGATCTACATGAATGCACCTGAAGGTGAACTCTCGATGTACACCGACGGCTCAAAAACGATTGCAGCTACAAGCGCAGGAGTCTTCTGTGACCTATTCGAGAAATCTCTGGCGCTAAGAGACGACTGCAGCGTCTTCCAAAGCTGAAGTGGCTGCAATACACGGAGCACCACTCGTGCTGAGAGAGCTCAATATAACCAACAAGTCGATTTCCATATTTACTGACAGCCAAGCCCTCCTTTCTGGTTGCCTTGTCGTGGCGGGAGGTTTTGAAGATCCCAGGTGAGACGTCGAACCAAAAGTCAGAAACGTCTCGACTTGGACGTTAAAAAAATCCAAAAGCGGTAGCAGAACTCGAGTACTGCGACACCAGAAAGATGGGCCCAGTCATCTGTTGCGACGCTAATGCTCAGAATTCCTTCTGGGGCAGCAGCAAATGCAACAAGACAGGGACTAAACATCAAAAACATTGGTTCCCAGCCAACTTTTGTTACGACTAGAAGACAGGAAGTAATCGACTTAAAGCTATACAACAGATACCTTAAGGAGATTACAGACTGGAAGGTTCTGTCGGAGGTGTCCATGTCAGAGCATTGAATTCCGAATCGAATACAAAGACATAAGCTTGCTGAAGAGGAGGAATCCTAGAAAAAACCAACTGGATACGGTTTAGGGATGAGCTAGAAACTCGCATCGAACCTGTCCCTAGGCTCAGAACGAGACGGAAGGTTGAGAAGGTAGTTCAAGATCTGAACAAAACTCTCACCAAATGTTTCGAGCTGACATGTCCAGCCCAGAAATACCCCAGAACTGAAGAGTATTCGTAAGGAAACCAGAAAACTTCTTAATAGGTCACTAAAGACCAATTCAGAGGAGGACTGGAACCTGTACCGATCAAAACAAAAATCATATAAGAGCCCAATTCGGACATCGAAAAGTGCCTCTTATAGAGATTTCTGTGGAATGATCGTAACTCTCAGTGAAACCAGCAGACTGGTCAAAGTCCTTAAGAAAGACAAACCAGTCAGACTGGAAACACTCGAAGGCACCTACAATGAGTCAAAAACTGAGACTCTCAGCCTCATTCTTGAGACTCATTTTCCAGGAAACCAAGTCATAACCGGTTCACAACTAGCTCCTATCCTAGGAACTGGAGATGAGCTGATAAACATCACACGCCGAGGGTGGTATGTGTCATCACTCGTGGTAACTGACGAGGCTATCAAGTACGCAGTGGCGTCCTTTGATGGTTTCAAGTCGCCAGATACCGATGGCATACATATATCCAGCTTTGCTGCAAAAGGTCATCGACCCATTACTACCGGTTCTGAACGGAATTTTCACTGACATATATCCCGACCCCCTGGCGCACAGTTAGGATAGCCTTCATACGCATACGGGGGACTACTCACTCGCCAAGAGCTTCAGACCGATCAGTTTAATCTCCTTCCTGATGAAAAGCATGGAAAGGCTGGTAGAGCTACATGTGCGCAAAACTGCTTTGCAAATCCATCCGCTGTCTCAGATGCAACATGCTTATCAGCGCGGATGCGGACTGTGGTCAGTATGTAATGTCGGGGGTAAATCCCTCAGGGTGGCGTCCTATCTCCTCTGCTATGGTGCATGCTGGTTGACTCTCTGCTTGACGCCTTATTGGCTCTAATGTCTACGCCCAGGGGTATGCGGATGATGTAGCTGTACTGTCTGTTGGATCGTGCCTAGCGGCTGTGTATTCAAAAGCGCAGTCGGCTCTAGACGTGATCGACAACTGGTGTACTAGAAATGGGGCTTTCAGTTAAACCTCTTAAAACAGAGGTTGTTCTCTTCACGAGGAGGAGAAATTTGAGTGGCCTGCCTCAACTAGTAGTAGAAGGTGTCACCATCCGCTTTGTGATATCTTGGATAGAAAACTTCTCTGGAAAAAAAAACACATTGAATCGAAAACTACCAAGGCGCTGTCAGTTTTCTGGCAGTGTTAGGGAATTTTTGGGCAAGTCTTGGGGCGTATCTCCAAAATGAACCATGATAAGGCCTCTTCTAGCGTATGCATCGGTCGTTTGGTGGAATAAGATTTCGCGTAAATACGTAACTGCTGCTTTCACTAAGCTTCAAAGAACGGGTTGTCTCGGCTGCATAGGGGCACGCCTGGCTCTGCTCTTGATGCACTTCTGAATCTCCCGCCTTGATATCCACGTAATGGGCTGCACTCTCAAGGCCATCTTCAGTTTAAATAGAAGTGATCTTTGGTACAACCTGCACTGGAGTTTCGATGTCCTTACGCGCCGTATTTCCTTTGACCACAGTCTCATGGATAAGCCGTCTGACGCAAGGACACCAGCAATCCAGCTGCGACGCACATACAAAGTCGACTTTGCCTGCACTCAGGACTGGCTCTGGCCAGAATCTGAGCCATGAATGTAGTCGAATCTTTACGGATGGCTCCAAGACTACAGACGGGTCTGGCGCTGGTGCCTTCGTGGAGGACGACAACATTAGAGTGCACACCTCGTTAGGTAAATTTGCGTCGGTCTTCCAAGCGGAAACCTATGCGATCCTAATGGCCACGAACTATATTGTGAAGAACAGGTGGAAGAAGCGAAGTATTCGTGTCTGTATCGACAGCCAAGCTGTGCTTAAGGCCCTATTCTGCCCTTTAACCACTTCCAAGATAGTCCAAGAATGCTAGTCTTCCCTGAATTGGATCGGTAGGTTTAATTCGCTAAAACTTGTCTGGGTCCCGGGCCACCACGGGATCACGGAAAATGAGATCGCCGATACTCTTAGGACCCGAACCTGCGTTGGCACTACCCGCTTCCTCGGTTAGGGCTTCCGTAGCTGGCTGGGCTTCTCGAGCGCACAACCGGAGGCGGCATGACTCTCCAGGATGTAGACAAACCAAGCGCACGCTCCCTAATGTCTGTAAGAAATCCGCGGCATTCTTGTTATCTCTTAACAGAAAAGACTGCAGACGACTTACCGGCGTACTTACGGGCCACTACACCTTCGCCAAACTCATAAATGTGCTTGGTCTAAGCGACGGCTGTGGAGAAGACGACGACACTGCAGAGCACTTCCTCTGCCACTGTCTCGCCTTCGCTCGGATCAGGTGGCAGTTATTTGGTGCTGATGAGGTGAGAGCCGATGATGTAGGATCGTAATCACAGAAGCGCCTGCTGGCGTTCCTCCGGAATACCATGAAATTGCATTAAATGTAGGTTTCTGCCTGGTACAATGGACCAGTTTTTGAGTCTAAGTGTTCCAGTGTAGCGTTTAAAAATCTCCGACCAGAAAAAAAATGCAGTCTGTGAAATATCCTTGGTAAACATGGTGACCCTTTGCTTGGTACCAGGGCACACTGGATGGATCTGAAGGGAACTGTAAAGCGGACAGCGTTGAGAAAAATGGATCTGAGCTAGGTGAATCTCGGACAATCCATTATGCACTCACGCCACTTAGCTCCATAAGAAGAAAACTGGCAGTCGAAGCCCTGGATATAGCCAGAGCACGTTGGCTCAGTCTGGAAATCGGAGCAGTAGCAATAGCCATGTGGTCGACGCTGAGCAAAAGGAGATCAACATCTCCGATCAGCTTTAGTCGCAAGGAAGAGTGAATGCTACTAGCTGTAACTGTGGCATAGGCAGTGCGAACGTTAATAGGATCCCTCACTCGGCTCTGTGACACAGGCCCCCACGCATTGTGACTGATCGTACCACACAACGTCTTCTGGAGGAGCTGCAGAGATGAGGAAGGAATAGAATCTATCCGAAATTTGCTTTGCGAATGCCCAGCGCAGTTCCTGTCAAAGTACTTCTTTGGAGAACTGGAGGAGCTGTGCGGTGTGGAACTAAAAAAACCTCCGAAACTTTCTAAATGGATTCGGATGGTTTGAGCAGCAAAAGAAGGTCTCACGGTATTAACTACTACATCCATCAAGGGAATAATGGACCCAACATGTTGGTCGAAGTGAGCCACGGCCGTAAGGCCATACGGACACCTATTTACCTACCTACCTCTGCACAGTGGTGGAAAACTAATTAGAAACACTGTAAATACTGAACAGAGTTTTTTTTTCATTTGTACCAAACAGACTTTACGCACAAGAAAACTGCACCAGCATTTCTGACATTATCTGAGAGCTGCATTTGTACTTGCTTTGTGGTCTGCATTGACCATTGAAATTTGTGCAATAGAGATAATTTCCCAAAACAAACTGGTATCAGTAAGATCTAGGGTAATATTCTGTGGAAAATTAATTAGAAACATTGGGATAATATTGAAACTGTTGTATTAGATTAAGGTAATTATTTAGCATTAGTGTATTTGTTCTGTTGGGTTATCATCGAAAATAATGGGCCAAAATAAAAATTGTAGCCCAGAATTAAGAAGGCTTATAATCCAGAAATACTTTCAGGAAAAGGCTTCTATGGATTCTGTCGCTAAAGTGTTGATGTGTTCTAAAAAGATTGTGTATGGTGTAATTAAGGTCTATACGAACACAGGAAGCATGGAGAACTCGAAAATAGTGAAACGTTCAAGAAAGACAACTGTCAGAGAGGAGAGACTTATTTGTAGGCTCAGTAAGACGAATCCTTTTTTCACCGGTAAGGCTATTCACTCAGCCATTTCGAGTCAATTGACTTCTCAAGTTACAGAACCATCAGGAACAGGTTACCAGAAGTTGGTTTGCGAGGGTGCACGCAAAAAGACGCACGTTCGAAAAAAATATAAAATGTGGATTGGAATTCGCAAAGGAGCATTTAAACAAACCCTTCTCATATCGAAAAAAAAAAAAAATGCTCTGGAGCGACGAATCCAAGTTCAGAATGTTCGGATCTGATGGCAAGCGGTACGTAAGGCGACCTGTGAACAAAGAACTCGATCCTTAGTACACCATCAAAACGATAAAACATGGTGTTGTAAATATCATGGTGTGGGCAGCGTTTTCCTGGTACGGTGTTGCGCCTATTGTGCACATTAATGGACTAATGGGTCAGTATATGTACGAAAGCTTTCTAGTGAACGTTATGGAGTCTTTTGCTTTTCAGAATTTGCCAGTATCGTTAAATTCCCAACACAACAACGACCCTAAATACACTTCGCGGTTGGTAAAAAACTGGTTTTAGGATGAAAAAGTAAAGGTTCTCAGCTAGCCAGCTCAAAGTCCCGATCTGAACCCCATCGAAAACTTGTGGGCTGATGTTGAAAGGAGTTTAGGATCAAAATCCTTCAAAAATGCCGCGAGGTTCCTTTCTTACTACTTTGTTAAATTATTTTCATTTGTGTTTCTAATTAATTTTCTACAGAATATTACCCTAGATCTTACTGATACCAGTTTCTTTTCAGAAATTATCTCTATTGGACACATTTCTCTATTGGTTGGTTTAAGTGGCTATCCGATTTGTCTCAAATCGGGTACAAATAGCGCAGCCCACACCTCGTAGACCTGGGTTGTTTGGGTTAGCTAAAGCCTGTGGAGTTTAGGAATTTGATTATGTTCGATATACTTTGGTTAGCGATCTCGGAGATGTCACTAAGGAAGTGTTTGCCGAACGCGATATCTTTGCTTGGCTAGTGCCGGACAGTCACATAGAAAGTGAGGCAGACTTTCCTCTGAGTGGGTGTCAAGGCAACTGCAACAGTGTAGGTTGAATGGTATTCCTGGTCTAGCAGCGCGGATGCCTATTGGCCAGTGTCCCGGGCTTACAGCCACTACTCTATCTTTTCGGAGCGATTTCTTTTGAGGAGGTCATCAGTCCTTCTTTTAACGTAGGAGGGCCAGGTTTTCCTAGAGACAATGTACTTGGATGACCTAGTCCATCTTCTACTAGCTAAGGACAGGAAGTGTTGATAGATAGAGCGTATTTGAGGTGGTTGATTGGGGAGTCTAGCATCTCAGTGGGGCCGTTGCCGGAAGCTCCTTGCTTGGCCAGTTCCTCTATGTTGCCGACGGGCCTCAGATTGAGATTGAGACATCCGCCACCTGGCGATGCGCCCGATGGGAGTTTCTTCTCTCCGCACAGGGGTGTTGCAATAGTTGGGTAAAACTTCATTAACTCGGTTATATGCATTTATTTATTCCAACAACAACATGTACAAACAGCCGCATTCATCACTCATCCTATACTAAGCCTAGTCAAACCTAACCTCACACTTGCCATAAGCCAGTCGTCAATACATATATTTAACAGATAACAAAATTATACGGTAAGTAAACCTATCAAAATCATTTCAATCTTGTGACATCATTTTTTTGATTTCTTCTATGCAATATTTTGCCTGGTCAATGGAGTCGTCATCGTTTAACTTTTGGCCCAACTTATAGGCGTATGCACACGTTTTCTTCGCTTGCTGCAGCAGGCCTTCCTTTAGGTATATTAGCCCGAGATTGGCTTGAAGAACGCCCTCGTTAGTTGCTTCGGGAACCGTCTTGAGTATGTCCAGTGCTTGCATCAGGTATTGCTTGGCCTGTGTTGTATCATTCTGCTGAGATATAGAAAGTTGAGTACATTGCCGTGGAATTGAATGAACACCGTTTACTTACTCCTATTGCTGATACACTCAAGTTATTGAGGATTGGCACAAGCTCTGCGTACTTCTCGCCAAAGCGGGCCGACAGTATGGCGTAGGATTCTTTGAATAATTTCATTGCTTCAGCATATTTCCCCTGTTCCACTAGTATTTGACCATACCTGGAATTGATAAAATGGCAGTTTTAATAATCGTACATTTATGCAATTTGCGTGTCATTAGGGAGGGGGGGATAAAAGATTCTCATAGCGAGTGGATGGACAGAACAGATGTAGGTGTGTCGATAGACGATTAAGCAACTCAAGTAAGAATTGCGAAACAGGTTCATATAGTTTTGTATCAGCAGATCAGAGCTAGCAAATGAAAGGTAGAACTCTCCAACCACCTGTGATACCAATCGGATGTTATGAACCAGGTACAACTGTGCAAAAGCCGACAAACTCCTGCAATGCGACAAGAAGTTGCTACGGATGATAGTTGGAGCGCTAACTGGCCATAATCATCTGAAGTGTCATGAAAACAAAATGGGACTTCCCCATGACTTCATATGCAGATGCTGTGGTGATGAAGACTCACTATCTCTTCCACTGCCCCAGTATCAGCTAGTTGAGGCACAGAACATTGGGAGAACACTTCTTCCAGGACCTGCAGGAACTAACTAAAGTCCTTTATTTTCAGGTTTTTTATGATTTCAGGATGGTTGAACAAAGGCCAGACACTAAAACACTAAGATGGTCATTCGCCAAAATTAAGTGTCTTGTTTTCCCCAAGCTATGTGAGAAATACTTCGCCTCCCATTTGATTTGGCTTCAATCTATAAAACTATTCAGGACTGGCGGCTAACAGCCAGACAACAACTCACCATATCCGAGTCGCAGATGAACGATGACACGGCCCCAGCGACAATGGTAGGCGACACCGAAGCAGTCAGACTAGAGCCATCTACGATTGTGCGCAACAACTACCGCGAAGCAATCCTCAAAAGGATAGCAGTGGTTCCGACCGAGATGTCGTGACCATGAGCCTACCAGCCATGAGAGCTGGTATGATGACGAGAAGGATTTCGATTCCTTCAATTAGTTGTAGCTGGTAGCGTAGTTGGTTGAGTTCCGGCACTTGGTTAAAGGGGTTCCCGGATGGAATCCCAGTGAAAGCATCGTTAATACGCTTTATCCGGTTTTCAAATTAGATCCAGTCACCATTTATCGTTGGTAGTAGTAGTCTGACTATGGGTATCACAATGGACCAACATGGTGTGCTGGCGATTTCGCTGGCAACCCACCTACGCAACCTAACCACATAGTTACAGTCGACTAGAGGATCCCCTGCGTATCGTATTTACAGATGAATCGGAGACGGACGTAGGGGTGTAGGTGTAGGTGTAGGTGTCTATTCCAAAGACTCTCTTTGAAGCTGCCTGATCATTGTAACGTCTTTCAGGAAGAAACCATCAACAGGCGATGTCTTACCTCAAGAACAATGTACCTAATATGCAAAAGAGATATCACCGTCTGTTAGGACAGTCAGTGCGCAATTAAATGATGCATGTTGCATGTCATGCAGGTCGTCTCTTAACGAGATGACTGAGCATTTCAACATACACCTCATGTGGGTGCCACGACAATGTAACATAGCGGGCAATTGCAAAGCCGATGAACTCGCCAGGTGCGCTACAATCTCTTCCTAGCCTAGCCTACCATCTGCTAAAGATACAAACAATTAAAGCTAGAAGGCACCACCCGCCTTAGGTTAGGGTTAGGTAGAGGCCACTCACTAAAACGATCACTCAGTCTGACCAGTGTCAGCAAACGCCCAATCTCATCGGAGTCATAACCATGCTTGCAGCAGGACACTCATCAAGTCAACCCACACCAGTTAATTGGGACTTCAACTGGAACCGAAAGATTGTTTCTGCTGTAGAGACCAGTTGCTTGATACACAAATGCACACGTACCGTCACGAAAGAAGAAGACATTTTAAAACCATGGCATCCATTGTTGTTTTCGTCTCACTGTTCTTTTGCAAATGAAGACATCAACAGCTCTCGTGACAGCGACTCTGTTTGAACGATGGCCAGCACTAAACGAACACTCTGTCTGCTCAGACTAAGCAGACCATCACTCAAGGACACTGCGCAATTGGCATACACGCCCGACATGATAGGTGCACCATACAATGAAGCTGCATGGATGAAGAGGCTAGAGATCACCTACTCTGCTCGTGCAGCGCTCTGGCAAGTCGTACGTACTTACACCTAGGAGCCTACTATTTCGAAAATCTCAACGAGCTAAACAGCGCCAGCATATCTCAGCTAAATCGCTTCGGTGCAAGCACCAACTGGTTTCAATGATAGGAGTGGCCCATCCGCGTGGTATCACAATGGACTTACTCTGGCCTTCTGCAATCAGCCACTCATACCTAACCTAACCTACACGTCCACTGGTACGAGCTGACGGAATTTGTTGTGCGCAAGCATAGCATTAGCTAGGCCATGTAGAGCGTATGGACAACTCTGCTCCAGCCCGAAGAATCTTCGACTCCGAACCAGTGGGACAACGAAATAGGGGACGCCCACGGAACCGATGGAGCTCACAAGTGGGCAACGACCTCAACCAGTGCAAAATTGGAGTCAGCTGTCTAAAGATTGTGCCAGCTGGAGAGGCTTCTTGGCCGAGGCCCAGGTCCACCTCGCACTGTATAGCCAGGAAAAGAGACACATAGCAAAGCAATAAAATATATTTCTTTTGTACAGATCTCGAGTGTTTTATTTCTGATCCTTGAGCAGAGACCTATATCCTCTGGTGCCCCAAAAACATCCCTTCACCTCCTAGAGATTATCCAGACACTCTTGGAAGGCAGCTGTATTGTGTCCTCTTTGTTTACGTTGTGTCGCTATTTCAACAAACGACGCTCAGGTGAGCTTGGTTAACTGCGTTCCTAGCCTCCATGAGCTCACCCGCAGTTCTCGCCACGCCAGAAATTCTCATCAGTTCACCTTCGAGCCTGGACTCGGGCACACACATAAGTTTGGAGGCTTGTTTTATAGGGGTTCCACACGAATATGAAGTACTCGTCCCATCAGATTCTTTCCCACGCACCTCCTCTACCATTTTTCATCTGTGCCTTCGTCCATGGTGTGTCTGATGTTTCATAATCCCCTCCTTTTTAGCTATTCTGTCTCAATCTGGCCCACGCCAACTCTGTAGAACTACTCTTCCTAGGCTAATCCCTCCTTTGCCTTCGCTTCACTCGTCTATCTCTGCGACCAAGCGAAACCAGCACGCGCTCGAAACATAAAAGAACTGTCCACACGACACACTTACTTGTTTTATGTGTTCGCTTGCATCGGCAAGAGGTCAAAAGCCTGAAGCATATTTCTAATCCGTTGACAGATGATCGGTTGATCATCCTTAACCTCATAAAAATGTTTCCAAAATCGTCTATTAAAATGTCTCACAGTCTTCCTTATTGCATGTGAGTATTTTTACCCGATGATCGTAAAGATCAGACATCCTGCAATGTCAAAAATCACAGCCTATCCAACTAATCAACCAACGATCTCGGTTGCCATCGAAAATATAAACCGCATCGCAGCGCACAATTTATGGACTGACAGACGCAAGCGGACGGTTTCGTAGAAATCCGAAATAAATCACACAAATCTGAATAATTCCTTAAGACGCTGCCAAAAACACGTTTTGATTCCATTTAGGTAATAACCGAAGGGGGTTCCATAAATTGTGGTCAAAGAAATACTTGTCCATCACTTTGGCACTCAATTCTCGCACTAGACTCCTAGTCTCGAGTTCCGGCTCGGCAATGTTCAATTGCGTCTTTCAATTACAAGCGAAATGATTTGCACTTAAGTGCGAAGTACTTAAAGCCTTTAGTTTAGAACACAGATTTAACACGTTGTGGAACCACTTCTGGGTTGGCGTTGCATGTCCGAATAACTACTAGCCCGTCGGATGACGTTGTGTCAAATTAAAACCAAACTAAGCGGGGTACCCCCACTGCTCGGTGTGGAGGCTGATTCATTTGTTTCTGGAGAAATGTTGCCACCATTGTGTGCTGGGTAGAGAATGGTCACTTGGCTAAGCGTATGCAAAAACGTCGGCGAGATTGTGTGGAAGACGTCGACGAAAAAACCCATGAAGGGTAAATATATGAAAAAAAAATTGTTTTGTTGTCGAATTTATCGCTAAGACAATACGTCACCTTCGGCAAATGTGCCGTCAGAGTTAATTAATTTCCCTGGCTAAGGAAATGTTTGACTTGACTGTACGTTGAAACTTGTTTTGATTAATGCAGAAACCGAAACAGAAGCAGCAACTGGTATATGGACCATATAGCAATTGAGAGTCGCAGAGTGAAGATTCATTTGTGTATTTAAGCGGCGGCGATTGTGGGCTAAGCCATCAGTTCATTACATTACTGTCAACTACTCAAGATGAAGTTCTTCATCGTATCGTGCATGCTTATTGCTGGAGCCGTAGCAGGAGGCTATGGTGGAGGCGGTGGCGGTGGCTATGGAGGAAGTAGTGGACATGCCGCTGCTAGTTCTAGTGCGTCTGTTATTGCTGGCGGAGCTGGCTTTGGAGGCGGTCATGGAGGTTCTCTGGGCGGAATTGGTGGACACGGTGGTGGACTGGGCGGTGGTGCTGACGCTGGCGCTGGAGCTTACAGTGGTGGACTAGGAGGTGGCAAATTTGGCGGCGGCGGTGGCGCTGGCGGCTATAGTGGTGAAGATGGTGGTTTCAGTGATGAAATTGGCGGTGACAGTGGTGAAGTTGAAGGCTATAGTGGTGGTACTGGACTCGGTCTTGGGAGTGTGGGAGCTGGACACGGTGGTTCAGTAGGTGGACTCGGAGGTGCCGGAATTGGTCATGGTGGCGCTGTTGGCGGCATTGGAGGCGGTCACGCAGGCAGTTCCGCTATTGGAGCTAGTCATGGAGGCGCTATTGGAGGCGGTTTCGGAGGTGGTCATGGTGGCGCTCTTGGAGGTGGTCATGGTGGCGCTCTTGGAGGTGGTTTCGGAGGTAGCCATGGTGGAGCTATTGGAGGTGGTCACGGAGGCGGTTCGGCTATTGGAGCTAGTCATGGAGGTGCTATTGGAGGCGGTTTCGGAGGTAGTCATGGTGGAGCTATCGGCGGCGGTCTTGGAGGTGGTCATGGAGGAAGTTCTGGTTTTGGAGCTAGCCATGGTGGTGCCCTTGGCGGAGGTCTTGGAAGTGGTCATGGAGGTAGTTCTGGTTTTGGAGCTAGTCATGGTGGAGCTATTGGAGGCGGTCTTGGAGGTGGTCATGGAGGCAGTTCTGGTTTTGGATCTAGTCATGGTGGAGCTATTGGAGGAGGTTTCGGAGGTAGTCATGGTGGAGCTATCGGCGGCGGTCTTGGAGGTGGTCATGGAGGCAGTTCCGCTATTGGAGCTAGTCATGGTGGAGCTATTGGAGCCGGTTTCGGAGGCAGTCATGGTGGTGCTCTTGGTGGCGGTCTTGGAGGTGGTCATGGTGGCAGTTCTGGTTTTGGATCTAGTCATGGGGGAGCTATTGGAGGCGGTTTCGGGGGCAGCCATGGTGGTGCTCTTGGCGGTGGCTATGGAGGCATTTCCAGCGCTAGTGCATCTGCTAGTGCCGGTAGCAAGGTTGGTGGTGGATATGGTGGATACCATGGTTAAAGTATTAAGCTCACAATTTAATTCAAGAGTATGTAATAAAATTAAATATTTATGCATGTATTAACAAAAAAACAAAAGTTTTTCATTTTTAACCTCAAAGTGTTCTGGAAAAAATCTCCCAACTTGTGGAAGCTTATTTCACGAGAACTTAATCGACTTCAGTTCAGTCAAGGGGATTTCTTTATTGACAGGCAATGGATCTAAAATGTAAACCTCATAATGGGGCTATTTTGGGAACATCTCAAGGGATGTGCTGAAGAGCGATACTTATTTGCCTAATGCTCCAACACTTCTAGACAGTTGGCGCATGGAGACATGAAGACATCTTATTTGAATAGGAATTCACTTACCAGTCAGCAGTTATAGCTTTAAGTTCTTGTAAATCCTCAGAATCGGGTAACTTTTTAAGATTTTCTTCAATCTTCGCCATAGTCCATTCAAAACCTTGCAAAGCCTTTTCATAGTGCTGCTGTAAGTGAGCCATGTGTGCCAACTTAGAGCTCATATGAAGGATCTGTGAAAAGATAACACCAGTCAATGGAAAAACCTCATGAAACTCAAAGAAAAACCGCATCATACCTTGCAACTATCCTCGGTTTCTCCACTAGCAAATAATCTCTGCATGACGTCTTTGAATAACTTCTCGGCCTTCTGAAATTGGTTGCGCTCCATTGCCAAGTTCGCCATTACATCGTACACATAGGTGACACCATCTTTATGCCTTAAATCCTGTGCCATGCGAAGTGCTAGATGCAGTGTTTGCTCTGCTTTGTCATATTCCTGCCGTTGAATGCATAGTATTGAACGTTTTATGAGCAGGATTAGTTTGTCTTCAGGCGTTTCTTCATTGTCGTCTTCTTTCTTGAACAAATTAAACCCCAAAATCAGGCCAATGGGAGAAGCAACAGTCGTATGTCGTGAATACGAATGCGAATTGTCCGATTGTTGGTGGATGGCAACTTGTTCTAGGCATCGCGATGATTTCGTATTATTGTAAAGGTTTCGCTTAAGCAATTGATTATTTAAGTTTCTGTTTAATATGCGAGAAAAACGAGCAATTCTTGTGAAATTCATTGCCGCTGCTTGCTTATATAAATACGTAAACAATTGATTCTTTATGAATATCTGCTTGACAGATTTGTTTATTCAGATGACATTTGATGTGGGATGCGTTCGATAGCTCTAAACGTTTGAAGAGTCGGTAATGGAGGTTTTAGAAAAGTTGTGCAGTTGCACAGAGATTTTTAAAAAAAGATATATAAAGGGAAATGAAAAGTTCGATATCTAAAATAGAAGATGTGCTACTAGTTCTCAGAATAAAGTTATTCTGCATTATGTCGATATTTAGCAGTCGCTCTATCTTCCATGGTATATTGCAGCGAATTACCTGCTATTAATAGTAGAAGAGTTTGGTTGCTAACGCAACTCGGGCTACCACTTGCAAGTTTCACCTCCCTTGCCTAGATGATTGGAGAGTTGCAGACAAATTTAGCGTGTGTAAAAGCGGCCTAAGTTATTCTCTTTGCGGACGATGTTGTTATAACGTTGTCTGGGTACGCGTTCAGAGACATGAAGCAGAGAGCATTTATGTGCATGAATAAACGAATACTGACTTGGAGTCAATCCACAAAAAACGCAACTAGTACACTTCACCAGTACATAAAAGAAACAGCATTAGCAACAGCGAGGGCTGACTCATACATAGTTTTCTGACTAATAGAATTTTCTTTGACCTGCTAGTTCGACAGTGAAGAGTATCAACGCGGGAGTACCACAAGGATCGAAGATGGGACCATCCCTTTTCAATCTTTACACCACGAACCAGCCAACCAACCCAAGTGGAAGTAAGACACTACTGTATGCCGATGACTCCATAACGTATGCTGCCTCCCTATCACCGGAGATAGCCTTAAGGAGAGTGGGACATAACATCAACCAACGATGGGACTACAACTTCAAATGGGCACTACAAATCAACAGCGACAAATCTATAGTCATATGCTTCCGAACACCAGTAGCAGACATACGAGGAAGCAGGGGTAGGACGTTGGTCAGAAGATGCAACAATCTTAAATTAACGTTTCCAGACAACACGACGATTACTCCAACGAAGGACGCCAAATATCTGGGAATATTGTCTAGCGAAAGGTTCAGATTTAAGAACCACGTGGATGCTAGCATTAAACGGGCAGCTTTTGCCCTACGCTTGGTACATCCACTGCTCCGAAGAAAGACTGGTCTTAGTCAGAGGACTAAACTGCTTATTTATAAGCAACTTATCAGACCAGTCATAGTACGAATTTCCCATCTGGTACACAATTAACCCCACAACTCCTCAATATCTACATCCACAGTAGCTTCCCGTAAAATACCATCTCAAGGGCACAGCATTCGTAAATGAAGTGCAAAGGCGTAGAAACCGCACTACACGAAGTGGTTAGTGTGATTGAAAAGTCCCTACATGCCAAGGAATATGCACTCGCTGCTTTCCTAGACATAGAGGGAGCCTTCAATAATGTAGAGAACACGGCAATTAAGTCCGCCCTTGATGCCTGGGATGGGTCGATTACGGCCCCCGTTCTGGCAAGTTCATCTGCTGTCTCATTGCCCTCTATGTCCCTGTGTCCTGGGACCCAGCATAGAGTTATCGAGTGCTGCACGCTTAGAGTTTTGCGCTCCTCGCGGCGGCTCGCGACCAACTTGGACTTGATTTCTATCACCGAAATTGCTTCAATGGCCGCTTGGCTGTCAACTAGAATGGTAATATCAGCCGGTGGTATTTCCAACATTATTATCATTCTGGCCGCTTCTTTGACTGCCAGGACCTCCGCTTGAAAAACACTGCTATACTCAGGAATCCTGATAGAGCAGTGCGTGCCGCACCTGTGCCTGTTTGCATCTTCGATCCATCAGTATATATGTACTTGGATGCTCGAATTATTGATGGGTTCTATTGTGATCCACTCTTCCTTCGTCGGGAAATAGCATCTGAAGGGTATTTCGTCAAGGAAAGTAGAGGAAAGGGAGTATTGATCGGTCTTAATAGCAAGGATGTACGGATACCAATAGAAGTCCTTATCGGGCACTGTACCATAGGAATTAGGATCACATGCTATACGTATACATCAATTTCCACAGAAACTTCCAACTGCCACAGCGGCCCAACTAGGTCTACCTACGAGCTCTGTACACATGTGTTTATGTGCTCCTACGTGTATTAATCGAATCTGATACCCTGGAGTGACAAGGCGACACGCTGCCATGTGATTTCTTCAACACCTTACTTGAGAAGATCGTGCGAAACTCAAATGTCAACACCAGAGGCACGATCTTCTAAAAGACCGTTCAACTGCTTGCCTACGCGGACGACATTGACGTGATTGGACGAACACAGCGAGCTGTCAATGAGGCTTTTGCTGGCATTGAAGCGGAAGCGGCTATAATGGGTTTGGCAGTGAATCAGGGCAAAACCAAGTACATGCTGTCATCACGAAAGGACGCACAACATCGACGTCTCGGACAGAGCGTCATAATGGGCAGCAGAAACTTTGAGGTAGTCAAGGACTTCGTCTACCTCGGCTCTGCAGTAAACAGGGACAATAACACCAATACCGAGATCAAGCGTAGAATTACTCTTGCTAATCGCTGTTTCTTTGCGCTCAAGAGGCAGTTGAGTAACAGAGCCATCTCTCGAAACACCAAGTTGACTTTATATAACACTCTAATCATCCCTGTCCTGCTCTATGGCGCAGAGACATGAACGCTATTGAAAGCGGTTGAAGAAACTCTTGGTCGTTTTGAGAGAAAAGTTGTGCGTGCGATCTTTGGTCCTGTTTGTATTGATGGCGTCTGGAGGAGGAGATTCAACCACGAACTGTACGGGCTGTACAGCGGCATGCACCTAGTTAAACGTCTTCGGATCCAGCGCTTAAGATGGCTAGGTCACGTAGAACGGATTGACACCACAGCTCCAGCCCGAAGAGTCTTCGATTTCGAGCCATTGGGACAACGCAACAGAGGGCGGCCTAGAACGAGATGGCGCACACAAGTGGAGAAGGACTTGGTGTGCACAACTGCAGGCAGCTGGCGAAAGATCGTGCTGTCTGAAGAGGCTTGTTGATTGAAGCCTAGGTCCACCCCGAACTGTAGCGCCAAACAAAGAAGAAGAAGAAGAATATACTCTGGAGTGCATCCGACGACATCGAAATTTCCACCTAATAAAATCGAACGTGTATTGTAAGGATTTCTTAGCCTTTTCCTGGTTCAATTTCCAACTGCCACAGCGGCCCAACTATCTGTACACCTGTGGCTAGATATTCCTACGTGTATTGTTCGAATCCCGTGTCGACATTACCGACCCATTTCACGCTTCACACCAGGAAATAGTTTAAGATAAAAAAGAAATAACAAAAAAAACGTGTTTCTTTATATGTTTATTTTGTAAAAGCGCTACATAAATGCCTACATACAGTAACTATAGTTATACCATTGTATTTATGTTGTTGCAATCTTAAATCAATTTGTGACACCGATTTTACTTATTCACTACAATTTTCAACAATTAATTGCAATTTACTCTTAATCCTCCTTAGAAATAGTATTGCATTAAACGGATTCATGGTTGTCTTCTTTTTCATCATCTTTGCTTTGATTTAATTTTATTTATTTTTTTCATAAACATTTACTAGTTTAAATCCCTAGGGTTAATTTAGGAAGTGGGTATACATTTTTCTGAAAAATCCATTTTTTTTTTTTTTACTTTTGCATATGGCAAGTGCGTGTGTATTTCTGTGTACACACTCGTACAATATAATAAATTGTATATGTGTATATATATAATATCTTTTGTTTAAATTGATAAAATTGCTTTCGACAAATCAAAATCAAATTCCTTCCATTTGAGAAGTTAACAAACATGTTGTTATTTTTTTTTTGACTTGATTTCTTTGTTTTTTTAAATACATTTACAAACTGATTTAAATAAAAGGCACAAAATATAGCTTTTTGAGTATTTCGTATAACGTTTGTGTTTATCTCGTACGATATTGCATATATGTATATATAGTATATTCATTTAGATTATCCTAGGGGGTACATTTCTTAAAACACATGTTGCTTGTTATATAATTAATCTAAAAAAACAAAAAAAAAAAACTGTAAATCTAGTACATTTATATTTACTTACAGACTAAGTTCAATTATTTTGCTTAAAAATTGTTTCTATTCATTAAATGGGGTGGAGGTAGGTTGGTAGGCAATTCATTTTGTACAACGGTATTGGGAAAGGACAACGGTTCAAAGGAAGAATACTCGTGTAAGCTCGAATTCACGAAGAGGAATTTATATTTGTACTTTACTGGTGTGTATGTAGAATTTGTTAAATTATGTTACAAGAATATTTATACAATTAATTTCATGAAAAAATTGAAACAAAGGAAGATTACCGTAAACATTCAACGGTGGGAAGTTGTTCTCATTTCATAACAGTGATTCGTGATCTTTGTTTGACTGCTTTGAGTGCTGGATCTTCTTAAATGTTTTGTTAAGGCATAACTACATGTGACTTTAGGGGAAACGATCACTTTCGTTGGAGATTAAATCCAGACATGTCTAAGTGAGTGTTTCAGAAACTTCAATTCTATTCAATTTTCTTCAACTTCTTCATCTCAATTTAATAGAAATCTATGAGCTTGCCAAGAACGTCTTTTGCTTAAAATTTGCAATCAACCTTTCAACAGAGGTTCGTTAGAGCCCTTGTAACCTCTGCAGTAGTTGCTGTGAACGGTGGCTAAGTATTTTGCACAGGATCTGGTCATGTCCATCCCCAGAATGCGCATTATCTTGTGAATGAAATTGATGTAATGAATGGCATTGATCTCCTTTTTGTCCAATTTACATCCACTGGAAGTACCACACGAGTAGCTTCTAAGAAAATTATCTAACCAACGAATGTGAGAATGGCAAAAGAAGGGTTAGGACAATACAGGTGCATTACATCGAGACAATTCAATGCACTGGTGAAAAAGCTACCACTCCTGGCCATTCCGAAGGATGACGCGATTAGGAATTTCAATTTCCAAAAGGAGTTTACCATTAAGCTCAGCGCCAAAAAAGACTGGAGCTATGAATCCATAGTCCACAGATTGAGCAGGAATACGGTAAAATGGTATACAGATGGATGAAGAACTGATGAAGGAACAGGGGCAGGAGTATTTGGACCGCGGACAAAGTACTACGAACCCATGGGCAAATGCACCAGCATCTTTGAAGCAGATGCGCTCGGATCAATCTTAACAGGAACTATACCAACTGTGACATAGCCATAATGTCGGACAGTCGTGCCGCTATCCTGGCACTATCATCAAATCAAATCGTGTGGGAATGTCTACATAAGCTTAAGAAGCTGAGTAGGAGTAACAGAGTACAACTCTGTTGGATACCTGGCCATACAGGGATAGATGGCAATGAAGTGACCGGCTAGAAAAGGAGCATCCGAACATTTTATAGGCCCAAACTATTCTGCGCTGTAGGAGATCACTTCCTCAGGGAAGAGTTCAGGGAACTAGAAAGAAGCAGCTCGGCAGATACATGGAACAACGCTCATGGTATGAAGCAGGCCAAGTAACTCTTGGACTACTGAGATATCAAAATTACTTCGAGTTAGAGGGAGTCCGACTTAGAGGATAGTTGTGAGGTAAATGCCAAAATATGGCCAACAAAAAATTCGAGTTAGAGGGAAGTTCGACTAAGGGAGAGTCCACTGTATGTTTTGTAATTACTTGGTAAGTTTGGACGAGAGCTAGTCTTAGTTCACAGAGAGGACTTCCAACAGTCTAATAAGACCATCAGGGATGAAAGTCTCTGCACTGATGGATGGTTGTATGGTAACCAGGCAACTCGAAGGTAAGCACGAAATGTTGGTAACTGAGGTAAGAACTGATGTAGTGTTAGTAGTTTGTCTGAAACAATTTTATGAAGTACATTTGGGCGGAGGTATACGATGAACTTCTTCTAATAATAATATGGGTGGTGCTACAATCCCGTAAGCCCGTAGAGGGCCAGGGAATAGCTTATACAGCAAACACTCGTTTTGTGCGTGCTATGTTCTCTCACTAGTGAAGCTTTTTCTAGGCCGATAGTTATTACTCTTTGAGCATTGTCGGTGACTCGAAAGCTGTGGTGCCGTGAACATTTTTTTGTGTCGCACCGGGAACCGGGCCTAGATACCGATGTGCTTCTTTGGACATTTTAAGAAGCGGTCGTTTGCAATTTGTGCCGAACGTAACAGACAGCAGAAATACTGGTGAACAGAAAGACAAAAGACATTTCGACGATGGTCCAAGAAGCCTTCTAATTTTTGCAAATGGAGTCGTACGTCAATCATATTTGACATCATTGAAACAACTAGACAGCTGCAGTATACAAACAGACAAGGTATGGAGCGCTATTCTCCGCGAGTATCTACAATCCTCTCAACGCGTATGATGCACGAAGAGCACTTACATCCACTCAAAGCCACTGTTTGTTGCGGCGCTCACAGGGGATGAGTAATTGTGCCTTTTTTTGCAATACGGCCACTTTTACTGGCGAACACTACAGGGCCATGATAAGCAACTTCTTACTGCCGGAATTTGATGAGCGGGGCTTGTTAAACGTGTGGTTTCAACAAAACGGGGTGCAACAGCACACACAGCACGAGTCACAATGAATATTGTGAAGGAAGCATTTTCTGGTAGCGTAATCCCCCGTTTTGACGATTTGGCATTGCTACCAAGATCGCCATTGGGACAACGCAACAGAGGACGTCCTCGATTGAGATGGCATACACAGGTGGAAAAGGACCTCAACCAACTTGGTGTGCGCAACTGGATGCAGCTGCCGACAGATCATGCTGGCTGGCGAGCCTTGATGGTTGAGACCTAGGTCCACTCTGGACTCTAGCGAAGAAGAGTTCTTTGGGCTTACTTGCAGTCGTGGGTTAATGCCAACAAGCCAATATTCAACAGGAAATTCTGCAGAAAGTCTTTTATGAAATGAAACAAAAGAAAACGGGCACAAACGTGTATCAAGACTGGCGGCAGCCACTTGGCGGATTTCAACTTTTCCACTTAACAGAAAATAAGGATAAGGATTCATCAATAACTCAAAATCATTTTTTTTTTTTAAATTAGTAAAAAAGTAATTCAAGCACAGAATTGGATGATTCATTTTGCGCCACCATCGCCAAGGACTTCTTAGTATTTTTCGTTTACAGGGGTTCGGTTGGAGTCATACTACATGTACTTTAAAGCTTGTTGCGTTGAAGGTTTCGCCGTGAAGGAGGGAAGCATCACGTCTCTGTTTTTGAACACACATACGGTACAGGATGTCTGCAGGTCTGCTTTAGTACAAACTAGTTTTCTTCCAATCGACCCTTTTTTCAGTCAAAATATAGTGACTGCACAATCTGCCCGACATCCATGGACTATTGACGTTTATGCACAGTAGCTACTGCAGTTCACCTAAGTTAGTACGATCGTATATCTGCAATAATGAACATGTTTATGAAAACACCCCTTGTCTCGAAAACCAGGAAAACATTTATGTGAGCAAAGAAACCTGTCATAGTTTAGGAAGTCGAATGCTCCTGAAAAAGGTCAGAAACTTTAGAGCTCCATCATAATACTATGGACACCTCTACCGACCGCGATGGAACTGGCTTCTACAGTAACTACTTGTGTTGTGCGTCCTATTAGTGTGGAAGGGGCACACTGTCTTATGCCATTTTCGAACGGCGAAATTTGAGAAATGTTTTCTAGACCGATATACCTTCGGGGTATCGTTAAGGATGTTTTTTGAATGAATTTAAATGTTTCCTCAAATTGGAATGGCTTTCCCATCAGCAAGATCAACTTTTTAAATGTCAGTTTAAATAGCAGCAGTCTTGAAGATCTTAAATCTTCGGAAAAAAAAGCTCTTCAAAATCGAATCACATGTTTAAATTATAGTTCTCTCAACAAAAGCCGTTTCTTCACTCTCCCACTACTCTACCCAATTAAGAAAACTAAAAAAAGAAACGAACTGAAAAGGAAATTATAAAAAAACAATTATAATTTAAAACTTATTCAAATTTCATTTATTTATTCATATTTTTTTTTTGATTTTTGCTCAATAAAACAAAAATAATTCGATTTGATTATCAACAAAGCATAAAACTATATGAAAACTAAAAACTAAAAAAAAAAATAACTAAACTAAATCTGAGGTAGACTTATTAAATAATAAAAGCAAAAGTAAAATACAAAAAAAAATAAAATATTTATATATGTATGCTTATGTTCATTATTCATTCATCATCGATCTCACAAACTAAACGAAATTATAGTATGTATATGCTATAAAATTAACGTAACCTAAAATGCCCTTTCTACAAGATTTATGATTTTGTTTGATCCTTAAAATAGAAAAAAAAACGAAATTAAATTAAATTTAAAATGTATGTGTATATATAGTTTTTGCATATCTGAGGATTCTGAGGTATTCATTTGTCATTTAGTGATTTAATCTTTTCTCTTAAGTGATTTCATAGTTTTTTTTTCTTTTTTCTCTTTAAGTATGTTTTTTTTTTTGCACTGTCGTGCGCTTATCTTTAAGGTCTAGCGTTAAGTTGTTTTTGAAAACAAACATTTGATCATGTATTAAAACAAAAACTTAGGCAATTCTAATGTATAATGTATTTAATTTTTTTCTCTTATTTATTTTCTTTTAAATTGGCAAGATTTATTTTTTATATTGTTAAAGCATTTATTGCTCTTCTAAGTGATAGGAGGTAAATATTTAATATTTATTGTAAAGAATATAATATTTATTATCACCTGGACTGTTTTGTAGTAAGAGATTGAAATGAATAACTTATGATTGAGGCAGTTTTCGTTATTACATTTATTTTTTTTTGTGTTTGTGTTTTTACTTCACTTGTTGCTTGAGGTAGTGTTCGGTTAGTTATTAGAATATATGTTGTTTGTGTTGACTATGTGTTGTATATGAAAAATTGTGTATCATTTTGCTTTTTTTTTAGTTTTTTTTTTGTTTGTTTTTTTTTCTTTTTTTTGAAAATATTCTTATATGGAATGTCAGATAACCTGAGTTTGAATTGTTGTTTTTTTGTTGATTTCTTTGTCTGTGTTGTTGGGATGTGAAATGTCTTATGACTGGGCTATGACTTCCACCTTTTCTGTCGGGAGGTGGTGATTAAGGCGAAATTAATGGAGGCAGTCACGAAAGTTGTTTCAGCTCCTGTCAGAAAACGACAGGAAATGAAGTGGCAAACGTCATTTGTCGTTCGATTTAAACGCATTTCGAAACGGGACAATTGTACATTTTATATATGTACATTCGTATGGAATCATGTGGTGTACTGATTGTTTCATCAGAGGGATTTATGTTCCAGAACAGATAGGAATATAATTTCAAATTTGTCTATACTTTTCCAGCCGTGTTTGAAATGGTTCTCAGGCATCATCGATATGTACAGTAAATATTTATTATCGATGACATATGTGAACGAAATTGATTTGGAAAAGGAACAAGCCTCGACGGACTATAATTCTTGCTGGGCTTCCTCTCCCTTTCATCTGTGTTTGACTGGTTCGTTTCAAATTCAATTAGGGCGTACAAGGAAGCGTCGATCATGCGTTTCATTTTTTGTTCGTTACGAACTCAGCCGTATAGGCGTAATCACACATTTCCTTCCTAACAACACTTGTCTATTTTATCTACGGATTAACTAATGCGGGCCCAGTCCTTCAAATAAGGACAAATGGAAAACTTGGTTTTTTCAATGGAAGATTTGTTGTTGTTGTTTTTTTTTCATTTTTCATGCGATGAGTTTCTTTACTAAATCCCTAAAAAAAAATAATCCATTTCCTGAATGGCAATCGAACCGTGTACGATAAACAAAAATAGTAAAAGAATTCAATTAAAGTACATTTCACTTGTTTTCTTCGAATTTAAATTAATGGCACAATTGAATTTAAAAAAAAAAAGTAATTGTTGCATGCACTTTTTACCATTTTTTATTTGTACACTGAAAAAAAAAAAAATAAATGAGATAAGTATTTAAACAAAAAAGAAAAAAAAGGAAAATATCTACATTTCGTCGAATAGGATTCAATCGTCTTAGTTACAAATCCATACTCTTCATTCTAGTCTAACTTAAAATCAAGTTTTGTTTTTCTTTTTCTTTTACCTATCCATGTTGTTTGTGTTTATTTTTTTGTTTATAAATAAATTGCGATTATACTTATTTTTATTTTTTTTTGCTTCAATAATATATGTATAGTATAATTTGTTTTGTTTTGTTTTGTTTGCCATCTACGATGAATTAAGTAAATCTTTTTGTTTGTAAATTTAATTCTAGTTATTTAATATGTACACAGTGAATTTCCTAAAAATACTGCTTATCATTTACGAAAAAAAAAAAAATACATCAATTTTCAATATCCTTTAAAATTCTCAATTAAAAATATTTGCTTTTTGTTTCTGTTTAATTTAAATCCTTTAGGTTTTGTTTTTCTTTTTAAATTGTTTTTTTTGTAGTAAATCGTATTTAGTGATGCGTATACACTGATTTGATTTTCATAGTTCTCGTCTCGAAAAAAAAAATAATTTCTTCCCTCTTGTGGTATACATCGGTAAGGCTTCGCGTTTATATATATACAAATATATATATATATTTCTTGGTATATATGAATGCATGTTTTTGTTTTCATTTTTAGCTATAAATAAATATTTACTTCACTTTACTCCAGGACGCGTCTTCGCAATTTCGAAACAAACAATTTGATCTAAACTTTTTGCATTTCTATCTCTCTTAAGAAATGTGCTTATAAAAAAACGAACTCAATTTAATTTAATGTGAGTGTGTGAGTGCATCTAATGCCTACGTGTTGTGAACACCCTCATCCTCTGAGTAGTTATCATCGGCGTCTGAGTTGCCACCATCGTTATTGCTACCCGATTGATTGTTGTCCAGACCGAGGTCCATCGGTTCGGAGGAATCGCGACGGATGTCGGTGCCGCTGGGACCATTTGAGTTTGGCATACTCAAGTGATTCACAGAACTGCTCGGTGAATGGTGGTGACGCATGGCGGGCTCAATTGTTAGGTCGTTACCGCCGCCGAGGCTATTCAGGGGATTGCCAATACCTGCATTGTTGTGCATCGAGTTCTGGCCCAGTCGCGACAGATCATTGTTTTGGCCCAGTTTGGAGAGATCGAAATGCGGTGGCAGCAATCCTGGTGGTAGTTTGTCCAAGCCGTGGCCCATTGCGTTGAGTTGTGCCATTTTGGCGGCATGTAAAGCGGCTGCTGCGTGCTCTTGCGTCATTCCCATGCCAGCTAGATGAACAAAAAGACACGTGGTTAGTAACTGCTTGAGAATGCTTCGAAATCAAATTGAGTTTAAGGAAGGATGAGACTGATTTGGGTGTAGGGGGGAAGGAGCTCATGTCAGTCGGTTCTTCGCTCACCTCAAATGGCAAACGAACAAAGGTCACCACCACTGAGGCACTCATCAAGGGATACTCATTGAATACTTACCAAATGTATTTTCCGTGATAAACTGTAAGTACGTGTCCAACAAAGACTGTCCAGCTGCCGTACTGGTGGGTGGCATCGGTGTATTCATCATCATGTCCTTTGAATCGTTTGGACTCTTCAGACTCATCGATTCATTTCGAATTCGGGTAATTGTTGTATTCGTGTGGCCAAAGTTGCTCAATAGACTCTCGTGGTATCGGTTGATGTCGTTATTACTGCCTCCGTATCCGCTGCCAGTTGTCAAATCCTCTGGATCATCGTCGTCCTCATCGCCAGCGCTGCGTAAGTCCAATTTGGAGCCACCGCGCTGTGCGCCACTGGTCGGTGATGCTCTGGCCCGCAGCTCAGCCGGCGATATCTTCACGCCAGCTTTTGCTAGTAGCCTCGATGCCAGCTCTGGATCGAATGCACTCGGCATTGGCAGTACTGGTAGATCCTTTGTTGAGATACCACGATGTTGACGAGACATATGCGAATGTAGGGAGTTTCGTGATTTCGCAACTGTTCCACACAGGACGCAACGATAGCCGGGGCAGACGGTGTGCTTGTCTTCCAAATGAGTGCGCAACGTATGGGCGGATCGATAGATTTTACCACATTTCGGGCATGGACGGGGATCGGTGGCACGGACGCGCATTTCAAGTGATCGACGAGAGACTGAAAGATAGAAATGATATGGTTTGTTTATTAGCAAATGATTCATTGACATTCAGAGTCTTCGTGGGAGAGAGAGAGAGAGAGAGAGAGAGAGAGCGAGGGAATGTTAGATATTTCAAATTGACAAGGGTTTCATAAAAAAAAGTCAGTCTTTTGATCCCTTTTCATGGCATACACTTGTCGATTGAAATCATCTACGTTTCGAGATCCAAATGCGAATGTTACAACTAATAAAAGACACTTGCGCATAAGACTTATAGTTTTTTTTCTTGAAAATATATTTGCCATCTTTTTTTTTTTAATAGTTTCTTTGGTATACGCTTGTTCATTTTGTTTCAGTAGTTGCCATAAGATTTACAAGTTTCTTATTAGTTTTCTCAGTTTTTCAAAACGAACTAAAATAAATTAAAAACAAATGCAAAACAATTTGCTGAATACAACTTACAACACAGTCAGCGTTTAGTGAATGCCATTTTGGTTAGTTTAAAATTAAAAAAAAACAAAACTTGAACATAACAAAGCTTAGTAGTCGATATCTGTTGGATTTTAAATAATATCACTTCAAAAAATGTTCGTATTCTCTTGGAATTCACATTAACATTTAAAAATCGCTTTTAATTCAATTTAATCAATATATATATATTAATTTGTTGTTATTTTTATTCGTGTAATAGTTGTTTAATAGGAACCTGTATTACGTATGCGTAACATTTCTTAATGGATAATAGTTGTTTCTCTTATGTTCTTGTTTCTCTATGCTTACAATTAGCTAGAAATAAAATTAACACTTTTTTCTTCTTAAAAAAATGTATTGGAAATTAAACTAATTATAATAGGAATATGTATGTTCCAGTTAACAAAATTATGCTTGCAACATGATGACACATTGTGACTTTGATTGAGTGAAAGGGATGCGATATAAAATGGATGAGGCAAATGGATGGTTATTTAAAAAAAAAATAGGAATTCACCGAGTCGTCAAAGAACCATTTTGACGTTGGTAAGGACCAATTCTTAGCAGTTTTACTTCAAAAACGAAAGAATTGGGTTTCTTTTCTGCTTTTTACTCAATTTTGAAACGACAGAGTTGATGTTGGTGAGTTGTGTAGGTCAACACTAGATACTTGGTAGAAAACTGAAGAACTCGGCCAGAGTTTGTGAGAAGCTTTCAATTGAAACCGATTGCTTTTGTTCTAAATTCGAGAGAAAGACTCGTGAGCATTTGAAGAAGCGCAGTGAAGTGTTAAGAGAGAAGTTGAGGGAAGTATAGTGTGTAAAAATAAGAAACCCAAGTATTTTCTTTTAACGCAAAAATCTCAGTGTGTGAAGTGTAGACGTGAATTAAAAAGCTGCCTAATGATGGCCTATTTCGGGAACAATGCCATAAGTGATGAATTATCAGCTGCATCTAGTCTGACCCGACAGAAAGGGACGATCACAGAAACGAATTGTGGCGCCAAGAATAATAATAAAATTATGTGTGACGCTACAGCCCCGTAGAGGGCCAGGGCCTGTTCTTTCACGAGTGGAAGGCACCTACAGTTTAATGTCGACTCCGAACGGCCAGAGAAGCTCTTTCTAGACATTTCCAGTCTTTGAGCACTCGAAAGAGGTGGGGCCGTAAAATGATTTATATTTGTCGTATGCGGATTCGAACACCGACATCAAGGTCGACAAAAGAGTCGACGCACAGACCCACAACGCCACGACCGCCAATTAATTAATTGCCATTAAATTGTGCGAATTGGCATTGGTCACATCCTCGAGGACGCCAAATAAGAAACCAACGATATTTCTACTTCTTTGGACAGGAAGGAGTTTATTCCTAGTCGATGATCATAGTCCATGAAGCATACAGCCCGCTTGGTATACGTTTGCTTTTGTAGTTTAGTCGAAACTAGGTGAATAGGTACAGATTGCTGAATGCAAAGAGCAGTCATACGTAAGCCCGTCGTGTGATTCCACGCAGATCAGAGAACTCCTAATCCGAAAGTTGTACTGGCCATCGATTTAAAGCAAATATTGTTGGATTACTAATTGATCTCAGGTTCTAGATGGAGACTAACTTGGGCCGTTACTTCCCACTTCCCAGGTCTAAGTCCACTGAGACTAAAAGAGACTAATAATTTTACATTTGGAACTTTCGGGCATTAAAACTTTATAAATATTAACAATATTAATACCGCCCATCACCCGCATCAATTTGCTATACAAATTCCGACTAGAGAGCACTGGTCAGAACCCATAACTGAGCCGAAAAACTCCATTAATGTATCCAGAGCGACCCCAAAATATGAATGCGTCGGTGCTGGTGTATTCAATGCATCGCAAGACCATGAAACGTATTACAAACTGCAGGAAAGAAGCAGCATCTGTCAAGCGGAGCTGGTGGCCATCCAGATAGCAGCGGGAAGCCTGTTAGCAGTGCCAACTATATTTCGCATTAATAATTATGTGAATAGTATGGCAGTCAGGCAGCGGTCAAAGCAGAAATAAAAGAGACGTCGTCCAGATTAACGAATCTTGTCCACGAACAAATTAAGAGAGTAGTGGAATTCCCCTGTATTTCACATACTTTTACAAAATCCACGGATCCGCTTCCCCGTTTGGGAAAGGGTTTTAGCTCACACGTATTCGCAGACACGTCGTATAAAAAACGCTGTCAGGGGACAAGACAGGTAGACGCTGGATATCTCCTTGCTATCTTATTTCTGTCGCAAAGTACTTAAAAGTAACACAATTGAGTCCAAAACGGTGTTCAACTATTTTAATGCGATTTAGGAACTCTGTAGTAACAACACAGTCTCCCTTCAGTGGGTTCCTTGATACATGGAAACGAAACAGCTGACGAACTAGCTAAGAGTGGCGTCAGATGACATTCATCTGTTAAATGAAACATCCCACGTCCGACTAAATTTGTCTTCAATGTATTCGATAATGAACTACTAATAACAGCAAACATTCGTGGAAGAGGACGAATTCATGCCCCAAAACCAAGATTTTCTCGCCCGAATATATGTAGCATTGTCAAAACTTAACTACTAATCTCACTACCAAGAGTTAACCGCAGTTTACTAGTAGGAATCATTGCAGGCCTGACTCCCACTGATAGCTGCAGAAACTCCAAAGAAGCAGCGGTGGATGGAACTCTGGAGCATTTCCTTTGTCTCTGTCCGGTCTAGAATACTTTACATGCGTCAGCGTCAGCGATACTTTGACAGATACACAAAACACATGCGTTCTTATGGAAGGTGGCACATAGACCAACGTTGAAGTCGACGCGACGGATGTAGCAGTTCAACTTTTAACTTTTCTCTCTCCTTCAGCGTTGACAGTCATCAAATTGTGACATTTCAATAGAATTCGAATTTTGAATTAACAGTTGAGGGTTGGTTGTTGTCGAAACTGATTTTAAAATACGTACAAATGTAAATAAACGCTTGTAATTGTAAATTTGTAATAAAATACAAATTTCAATTTTTATTTGTAGATGACAGACTGCCAATGAAATCAACTGTGCCTTGAAGTATTCATTGTGCCACCCCTTGTGTCAGGTACTTCACCGTCAACGGATGCTTTGACGCAACGCAAGTAAAGTATTCTATGAGTCGATGCAAAACTCAACCATTCTTTAAATCATTAAGAGACGTGGCTGTAGTGAAACCACAACATCTCATAAATTTTGCAAAAACCACTGGAACAGAAGAACAGAAGATGCCGAAGCTTCAGCTACAACTAGATTTACTCTGTTTCCTGGTAGCACTATGGACCAATAGATCTATGTGAGGCTCAGCCGTCGCTCCCTAACCTAACCTTACCAACATTAAGCTGCTCAAAAGCCTAGACTACCCATGTGGCTGGGGAACTGGTACAGTCACAGTGTTGCTACGTCTGAAGTCTTGGAGGGAAGAATGGAGGAAATGGATATCACATTGGTGACCAGACATCAGGAGAGCTTCCCACTCACACTCTCTATTCTCCCAAGTAAACCATGTCCTAAATTATTTGACGAAATTCCCATGTGCACATAAAAATAGCTAAATCATCCCAACCAAGTGCATTTTTCATTTAAATAGCTTTTGCTGATAATACAACATTTTAACTTATTTCTATATATCTCTGGTTTTATATAAATAAAATAGTTGTTCTTTTCTTGTATTACAGTGACGATTTTTGTTTTGTTTTTCTTTTATTTTTAGAAAAATTGAGCTCTTAATATATTCAATTTTCGATTTTATTTATTTATTATTTTTTTGTTTGGCTAAAAATATCAGTATGCAGGCACATTCTATTTTGTTTCTTTTTAAATACTTACTCGTACGTATCTCATAGTTTATATTTTCTCATTTATCTACAGCTTATGTTGTTTTGTTTTGTATTTTGTATTTAATACTGTTCATTTCTTACGAATTATCATATAATTTATATTTTGATTTGATTTAAATTAGTTATTTATTTCTTTTTCAAAAATACATTTGAACATGTATTGCATTTAGATACTCTTACTAGCTAGTAGGATAGTTCTTCATTTTTTATTTTTGGTTGTTCTCTTCTCTTTATTCCGAGCGATTTTAGGTTTGTTTTCTGTTGTGTTTATTTACAAAACATTTTAGTTTATAGGAACATAATAATTCATTTTCATAGGACTATAGTTGTTTAGTGTTCTTCTTAACTTAAAGCTGGTTGCAAAATGATTGGTTATGAATAGGGGGAAATATTAAATATAAATATATTTTCATAGGCATATGCACATAGAAGGTGGCAAGACAACGTCGACACGGGGTTGGAATGATTCAGAAGGTTTGTCAGTCAATGAGTCTGAATCTTAAAATATGACCCAGTGTGGATATATGTAAATATTTACTCTTCCTTTTCCAATGGTCAATAGGATTTGCAATTCAAATCGAAACTTCGTTCGTACGAAACGTACAAATAATGGAAAAGGATCACATTCAAACCAAAAAAAGAAAAAAAAAACAACAACCGACAATTGCTCTCCCCGTTCCATTTATGTATAATCGACGTTGTCATTCCGCCAATTCAACCTCGCACCACACTCGACTAGCCACTCTCACAATTTCATTTGAAGTCCGGTATGCCCGAGAAGGGTCCACCGGACGAGCGCATTGCTTTCATTTTCGCCCATTGCAGGGTGTGCTTGATTCTCATGTGATTGCGAACCGAGTTGGGATGAGCGAACCTACGGCCGCACTCGATGACCGGACAGACTGGACTATCCCGCGGATAATGCCGGTCGAGGTGCTGTCGAAAGACCCTCTGCTCCAGCGGCGTTTCACACAGCGGACACGGCAGCAAGTAGTTACTGTTCGCTGCATTCGCAGTGGTTGAGGCTGCTGCTGCAGCGGCTGCAGCCGCCGCTGCTGTGCTATTCTGCAGGATTTCGGGGAAATCTCGCGACCGACTTAAGGCTATTGTCCTCGCCATGAAAAGATTGGCTGTTAACTGCTGCTGATGGGACTGTATCTCGTCCAGATGCTGCTGGCTAATGTTGCACTTATTCTCGTGATGGTGTCGCTGCAGGAATTGCTGATGCTGTTGTTGCTGTTGTTGTTGGTGTTGCTGATTTTGCTGCTGCTGATGATGATGATGCTGTTGCACCAGCGAATGAAATAGTGTTGGATCAGTGCTCTGAGTGCTATTATTGTTATTGTTATGCTTCACAGTCAGTGACATTGCCGACGACGAGGAATCGTTTGAGTACTCATTTGAGGACGCGTCCAGCGATGGAGAGCCAATGGGTGATCTCAGCACTGGCGGCAATGATGTTGGACGATTTGTTGTGTCTTCAGTATCGTTATCGATACCATTGCATTCGGTTTTTGGAAATTTCTTTGGATGCACATCATCAGCCGGTGCATTGTGGAGTGCCTTTGAATTATGCTCTTCCGTCGTGGGATAGGAATCAATGGCTTCCTCCTTGACTTTGGCTAGGAGTCCGTATTTATTTTGAGCATCTGCAAACCGTTAGACAGACAGCAATGGATTGCAGTGTTAGAAGGTTACATTTTATTACTTTTTTTTTTTGTTGTGTATTATTTTATTTTCATTTTTTTTTTTTTTTTTGAGAGAGAAGAATGAGCTGATTATATGTATGCATGTGAGAGATAGGCTAATATAAATATGTATAATGTACTATTTTGTATTTATTTTTTGTATAAAAATCATTCGCAGCCACATTCGAGCACTTTATCATCCGACCCTGATCTGTTAACTTTTGCAAATTTTTGTTTTAATTTTGATTTCTGTTTTTTTGGTCGCACATTGAAGATGACACTTCATCAGAGGATCATCGACAAAATCTCAACAACCAACAACAACAGAACTGAATTTGATTTGTTTATCCTTAATTTGTATAAAAGATTTATGATTTTATTCTTTTTTTTGGGGTTTACATTTAGTTTTAAATTAAATCCACTGCCAATTTGTTTGCTTGCTTAGTTGTAAATTTTTAGTTCGTTTTTTTTTTTGTTTCATTTTTAGAGCCAATTGAATTTCATTCAGTTCTTATCGTTATAAATAATACCAATTTTGTTGCCAATTTGTGTTCTTTTTTTAGTCAATAACATTTAAATTTGTTCAATGATATAAATTTTAGTAATAATTTGGAAGAGTGTACATTTGTTTCTTATTTTTTTTTTTGGTTGATTTGAAATGGATTTTAAGATCACGGCCGTTAGTTTTATTAATAAACATAAAATATGATAAACGTTTACTTTGAGGTGCAACATAAGGTTAAATAATATACGAAAAACAATGCATCTAGTTTATATGTAATTTACAATTGATAATAACTGAGAGCTGTGTCGAATTGAAAACGTTTGAGTGACACCCTTTTGAAACGAACGAAGTTGGTCGGTAAGGCAGATTCTAGAACTCGAGTAATAAATTGAAATCTTTAATTTTTTTTTTGAGGAAGAATTTGTATCTAGGGATTTCAACAGGATGTCTAAGATATGATAGACAAAGATTATCTTCACTCATCCCAAGCAAATGTCCAACATTTCAAGTAAAGGTCAAATCGACTGTGTCTCCGTTGATTCATGACACAAAGCCTTCAAGTAACAAAACCACCAGAAATCCAATCCTTCTAACTAATTTGATTTTGTTGTTATTTGCAACCCCCCCCCCCCCTCCCCTCCCCTCCCCCCAACCCATCAAAGTGTTGACTCTCCCAGAAGACAAAACAAAAATAACCCCATTTACGAGTACGATTACAAAACGACCCAACTATTGCCACGAAAGGAATTTACCTCATCTTCGTGTAATGTTTAGTACTAATGAAAACGCAATGAAGGGTTAACCATCCCCATACACCATCCTCGGCACGTCAGTCTCAACTCCATCGAAACGAAACACAAAAAGGAGCAAAACGAAAAGAAAAAAACAACGAAGCATGGAATAGATTACCGTAAAAACAACGCGGTGCGGCTAGAATATGACAAATTTATAAATTATTGCGAGATACGAATACGAGGTCGGGAAACAAATTACCATTACCATTACCATTATTGTGGCAAGAAAAATAGTTGTTACCAATCACACCCCTGCATGTTTGGTTCGTCTGCACAGCCAAAGACGACGCGAACAAGAACGAGAACGGTGACGACGACTACAATGACGATGTTGATGATGAGACGAACAGGGCGCACAGAAAGCCCTACACTGCCGGCAGCAATAAAAAGGGTTGGCTTCGATGCCTGTACTCCTCTCCAAAGCCCATCCTATTGACGGCGCTACCTTAACGCAATCTGCATGCACACATAACAATAGTAAGACATTCCGGAATTACAGTATTGAATGTTATAATCGCGTGCCGAATGACTGTTAACAGCACCTTTCCTCCACGGTGGCGGAGGCCAGGAGCGGAATATGAAAACATCTTCTACGCTAGAGGTGCAGAGAGTGATCGAACGAAAGGAGCCAAAAACTAAAAGTATATAATGACATGTAGATCTGCTATAAATCACATTAAGACAAATATACGCCAAGACTGCATATGGGACACGTACATACGTATGTCTATGAATGTAGCTACGAACGGTATCCCTTCGGTGGTGGCGATGAGGAGGCGGACGGTGCGGTGCTGTGCGACGGGTGAAGGTGGATTGTTATTGTTATTGGTCTTCGAATTCTCGAAATGTTTTGGGTGCGCACTATGTGTTTGGAATACAAAAGATTACACATCTATCGAATGTGGGAGTGTGCCTTCCAATAGCAAAAAAAAAGAAGGACATTAAAGGGATACAAAAAATGAATAAAAAAAAAACACATGCAGGTATTGGAATCGGGGGCGATGGACAAATGATGCTGATGGAAGTTCTCCAAGAAGGCGAGTGTTACCCTGTTCGGAATTCGTTTGCCTTGCTTTTGGACCCACACCCACTGTGGCAGCCCTCAGTGATAGGGAGCGGGGGGTTACATTTAAAAGTGGAATGTTTCTATTTGGAGTAGGTTAGGTGATGGATTAATCGCTTGCGGACACGATCTTGTGTGCGGTTCTGTGAGGAGGGGCGCTCAGCTCACGTGCTTTATGGGACAATGTTGCAGAGATAAGAATGAGTGTATGTAGGTGTTTTGCAGGGTTGTCTAAAACGGATGAGAACATAAAGAACCATGTTTTCGGGTCTGGATTAGGGTAAGAACACACTTGTGTCTTGTTCCGCGAGGAAAAGCTAGTCGGCACGGAAGGGCTTTATAGATGGTTGCCCTCTTTAGACGCGCGAACTGTTTTATCGTCCGTCGGGGCCTGTACAACAAATCGGTAAGGACACACGAGCATCAAAATGTTCGCGCCGCATTCAAAGGTGTTTTATAAATTCATTTGCAACTACAATAAAGAGCGAGTGTAAATAGCACGCGTATGCGACGCGCAAACAAATGGTTCAGCTTAAGATTGGACACAGGACACTCGTATGTCATTAGCCTTAATAGGTTTTCAAGCTGCCGCAATGAGATCTCTTCGCGCTGTTGTGGGAGTTACTCGGCGGGATAGGGTGAGAAACACGGCAGTACTCTAGGAACTCAATTTAGAGAAGTTTGCTTCTTTGACCGGGAAGGGCTATGCTTCGATGGTTTGGTCATGCGGCACGAATGTCCTCATCATCACGACTTCCGAGGCGTGACTTGAATGGGATTCCATCAGCTAGGCGACCGCTTGGCAGACCCAGGACGAGGTGGTTGGACCGTGTCCCAAAGCTCGCCTGGTTGCGCTTGGGCATAGCTCCGGATGAGTTACAGTCGATGGCGGAGGATCAAGTGGCCGGGAGATCTCTCGTGCGTACATTAACCCCGCGACCCCTATCGTGGATCATGCGGATCAGAAGATGATGATGATGAGGTTTTCATTCTGAGCACTCGATCCGTATACTGGCGGCATATTTTGATTGCCAAAATCAGATCAGCTTGGCTTGGTTTCAACCGGAACTGAAGTATCGACTTCAAGTCCATCTCAACACATTTCAGAGAACCTTAAGGAATGATCTAGGGGTAGGCTGCAACTGATGAAGGAGGCACAGAAATCCTAAATCTGTGATAAAAACTAAGACCCATCACGTGGCCTGTGATGTATAGACGCGTTGGCTCGAATACCACATAGAATGGATCTCAAAAAGCTCCCAATAGAAATGGCTTCATGCGTCTTCAAATGTGAAGAACTCTGATACCTCTCAGCACAAGAGAAAGCATTCCCTTCAAACGAAGTGATGTTTGGTCTCTAAAAACAGACCACTCTTCGTTCAAACGCACTATACCTCCCCGTGTCGCATAATCTCCTGCTGCTGCTGCTGTAATAATTTACCTTAAAAAAAAAAAACTACAACTTTGGGGATATTTACAAAATTGATTTATGATTATTACGGTCATAATGTATCCATTTATTGCCATTTGATACACCGATCCATCGAGTCATCCACATCAACTTGCCTTCTCGCACGCCCACAAAACGCACACTCGCCCACACGTACACGCGAGGTCCTGCCTAATTAAATTATATTTTCTTAATCAAATCGATTGCTATTCAATGTTTTTAGGTGTGCAAAACTGACTGAATGTGTTCAGCCATCCCCCTTCCGCACGCCCTGCTGCCATTATCAGCGCAGCAGTACAAAAATGCGAATGAATGGGTTGCCCCCAAAAAAACACACCATCACACAGCCCAAATATACACGCAGACTGAATTGCGACAAGGATTTGCTGCGATGTGTGGGGTGGGTGCGAGGGGGCACAGTTGGGGCGCGGTAGGCTGTCAGGCAACTTAGGCACACAGCACTATTGGCCACAATCATTTTCGATTTTGATTATTCGCTTCGAAAGGAAAAGTGAAAAACTAGGTGTGTGCCAGTGCTGCTCTCCATTATCCTGCCAAAACATAGTGTGGCACGTACATACACGTTATAGTTAAATGCGTATCCGGGCCGAAGGGGGGGGGAATATGCGGAATATGACACGGACAAGTTATAAAGAGGTCCTTCGAGGGCTAGTCTTATTGTGTGTTTCATCGGTTATCCGCCCCCGTCTCCCCGGCCTACGCCTCCTTCGAATTACAGCTGCTTTATTAATAAACGTGTATTCAAATTGCATGCCAAGTTTCGTCTGCCTCTTCGTGTGTGTGTGTTTGTGTGTGTGTCGATGTTGGAAGATTTAAAACTAATGCGGGCCGAGAACGCAAATCGACATGTTACGTACATATTTCCAATACATTCCACAGCCAATGCCCCATCCCATCCGATAACCAAAAATAAATACATTATGTAGATTCTAAGGGTGTGTTTAATGCCTCTTAGAGGGATACTTGCTGGCAATGCGTTGCGTTTTGTGGGTGAAAATGTTTTTATTATTCCAATATTGAAATCGAACATTTTATGGTTTGAGTGTGAAAGTCAGTTTACGGTCCGTTTTGGGTGTAGGAAGTCTCACTATGCATGCAGATGTGTTTGCATTTGTTTTGAGTGTGGTTGGATTCAAACACCAAGGCGATAGCGTCAGTAAGAAATTCACAGAGAAACTTGCAAGGGACACAACTTGTTCATGGTCCGTTTTACGAGTTGTGGGTTTACTGCGATTTGGAAAGCTAGCTGAGAGGTTAAAATAAACTCCATCACGAGCGTCGGTTATAACAGAAACAGCCCAAATTAAGCAGGCTTCAGAAGCGTACACATTAGTAGAAACAAATAATTTGAACTGCATTACCAGCATCAACATAAATCTGTCACCACCGTACCACTGCTTCGTTTATCCAATTATGGAGACTGGGCAAAGGTGACATACGACTCAAAAATGGGAAACAATGAAGGATTGAAGTCATTTTTAAGGATTCCCGATGATCACGTAGGTCTTTCGTACAAATTTCATGAAAGACCTCTGCCATTGAATGGATTTTGTTGAATATTTTTAGGCGCATCCGAGCATTGTTTCCATTTGCAGGTGATCTTCTGTGAGGAAACTTAACGCTGATGCTCAGTTCATGCTGCTGATGGGAAGAAAAATGATAGAGACATGTATTTCGTCTAGACATGATTGACAGAGAGCATTCAATTGGGTAATCTGTCAATCCAAAAGGTGCATCATATTATTAGCAGGTCCCATGCCAATAGTTTGAAAGACCCATCTTCACATCCCCCCTCGAGCTATGAAATAATCCTTCTAATAGACGTTTATGCATTCTTCCAAAGTTCACCATAACACTCTTTTGTGCACAAAGAACGAGAGTACACCTCAACGAAGCTAATCTAATTAAAGCGAGCAAACACACTTCGTAAACTCCGAAGGTCCTATTGATCTCCCATCCACCCACCCCCTTCGGCGCTAAAATGCACACACACACAGCTAAACGAGTCTCCTCACTAGGCTGGCGGCACACTGGACCAACGAAGAATAACGAGAAAGTGGATGAGGGTCGAGAAGTAGGAGGCATTTCACATTTCTACAAATCTAAAACGATGATGTCCAACCACTTCATTTAGCCCTACATAAATAATCTAAAACGAGAATGAGCACTGAGCATATCATCTGACAGACTAACGTTGCCATTGAAGGAGTGTCGGGTGTGTGGGGCGATGGGCGGTAGGAGCGAAGCATAGATCCATTTTAAAATAATGGAATTCGGATGCATTTCAAACAAAGCCCAAGCAGAGGGGACTATCTTTAGACATCGCAATTTTATCCTTGATTATTATTTTGCAGCGAACTATGCTGGTGATGAACATCGGGGGGAGGAGGCGTATTGGTTGGCGACGTTGAATTCTACACATAAAGGATCTCGAACCACTTTTTGGAGAAGAGAGAGGTGAATCATAGAACGGAGCAAGGACCGTAAATGCCTTTTACTAGAAACTATTTCATTAAATGCACATTGTCTGCAAGGATATGTGCGAACGGGTGTGTGTGTGTGTGTGTTCGCATTTCTACTCTCAATAAATCTGCGTCCTCCTTTATCAACCCACCAACCTGGCTGTCATCGTTTTAGGACGACCGGAGACTTATATGTGCATAATTAATGAAATTAAATACAAAGGATATTCAATGCTTGCTCTTCACTTGGTTCGCATCCAAAAAAGAAAAGTAGACAAATGCGGATAGCTGTGCTGAGATGTGCACAGATGAGTGCAAAATTTCTATTTTCAAAGGATTCACAGTTTTGAAGATGAAATGAACGCGTTTTGTCCAGTCCCTTTTTGCATTTGAAAAGCGATAAGGACTACGACAACCATGATGATGTTGATGACGATGAGAAGGAGCGCCGGTGCCATTGGGAGGGGGAACAAGGAGACTGGGACAGAGGAATCGCACGAGCATAAGGACGGATGGAAGAAGAATGCTGCGATTAGAGAAGTGCATGTCAATTGAAGTATGAAATTACATCAAAATTTTAGTTGTCGATTCGATTTGGTTTTAAAGTTGAATAAGTTTGCATTCAGGCGTTATGCGGGGGGTCTGTGCTCAGAACAAGAGACGGAGAGGTCGCCTCTTTCAAATAGTTTTGTCTTTCAATTTGAGATTCAATGAGATATGACATGAAGAGGGGTCGACGAGGCCATGGGTAGGCATCAGGAGAAGGCGGCGGTATTGAAGTTTTAATGAGAACTTTGCTCTGCCTGGGATTTCGAATTGAAATTAAATTATTTTCTATCGAATACGGCTTAGCAGTTTTTCTTTTCGAATGCCTGTAAAAAGTGAGTTTCTTTTTCGAAAAAAATCACATTAACCGAATGTGTTTCATAGAAGGCGTAGGTAAGGTAGGTTCGATCAAGACAAATGAGTCATGTGTAGCGGTTGTGCATTTGGTGGCTAAGGAGTCTGTGGGCAACAAAATACTTCAACGGGAGCCATTGGCACAACGCAACAGAGGACTTTAAGGTAGATAGAGAGAACTTATCTCACCAGCAATGTACCAGTAGTACCTAAGGAGGCAATGCAGTGCGTATGGACAGCAGATGATTGAGTCAAATATTGTGGACATGTGACAGTAATACAGCGCTTATGGACATCAGAGGATTGTGTCGAATATTGTGAACCTATGGCGACAATACAGTGCGTATGGACAGCAGAGCAATGAATAATGTGCACATATATCGGCAATGCAGTGTGTATGGACAGCACGTGGTTGCGTCGAATAATGTGGATATATGATGGCAAAGCAGTGTGTATGGAGAACAGAGGATTGTGTCGAATAATGTATATCTATGATTTGAGGAAAATTGCGTCGAATAATGTGGATTCGGACACCAGCCCTCGGGAGACTATTTCCCCAACAAAGTCTGCGCCTCAACGAGCTATCAATCGTCCCCTCGTTAAGTGCGAAGCCTGTATACCACACTCCTCTGGTGATTTGGTTTCTGTCCACTACCGCCGCTGTTCTTAATCATGATTGAGGTTAAAATTACGCACATAGTTGGTGTATTTGATAAAATGGCTTAAATCCTTTTTGTGACAAGTGCCACGCTAACTACCCATGAAAGGAGATTACTTTAACAGCAAGATCCCTTTCAGTCATAAAATTCACTTCGAATAAATTAACATTTCATTTCGAAAACGAATGAGTGTGATGTCCAACTTCACGCAGCGTGTGGTGGCGGCGAGCAGTGTGCCTAAAATTTCCGTGATACTTGACCGTTAAATTTCATGAAAAAACATTAACAAATTGTCTCCTTCTCTTCGGGGGTACTTAAAAACATTTAAGTACATTCTTGCCAGACACATGTAGTAGCTCATCCTTACCCGAGGCTTGAAATACGAAGGAGGACGCCCCCCTTTTGCGGAGTTCAGTCACTCTTGATGAATTGGCATCACTTGAGCGACAACATTGCCAGTCGATGAGGTGGGGGAGGTGGAAGAGGGGGAGGAGAAGTAACCTTGTAGTCAGAGTTAGGACAGAATGGAAAAAAAAATGCTCATAAAATCGTCGGCATTCCCACACTCGTCCCGTCCATTCGCGCGCATGTATTGTAATTATAATGTAAAACAATAAAATGTACTCGGCAATAATTTATGTTTCACTGATTTCGTATAGAACTCGCAACGGCAATGGATAGTGTGCCAATGCCAAAGTGAAACTGCAATAAAACGGGCTAAAGCGGAGGAAGGAATAGAGACAGACAGAAAAAAAAAAAAAAATATAAAACACGACCACGACCCGCTGGAGAACAAGTGAAGTAATACAGAGAATATCCGTATCCAAAGCCTGCCGCTGCTGGTGGGGTGGGTGTGTGTGTACTGAAACATACATAATAAAGATCCTTTGGAATCGTTAAAACTTTTGCCGTAAATCTTTTTTCTATACATGCCAAAGCACACAGTACCGAGAGAGGTCCATACACAAAACCCGCGAAGGACTAAGGGGGCGGCGGTGCCGATGGTGTGTAGTGTACGATGGTGGCAGTGGTATGCGGATAGTAGGTACGGACCGGCGTTAAAACGCCAAAACACAAAAACGAAGGAAACTATTAAATTTTCGATGAATTTAATGGCAGGGTGTAGTGGCGTTAACAGGCTCTCTTGCGAATGGATGGCGCACGGAGGAGGGGTAAAGGGCAAAAAAGATGATGGCTTCGGTTTTTGGGCTATCCACCCACCCATACACAATCATACAACAGTGCAGACAAAACAGGACACTCGGGTGTTGGCTGTTGGGTGGGTTAAATGCGCGGCAGACGAGGGGAATTAAAACAAACCCATTATGACTGAGACTTTGCCCAGGGTAAGGGTGTCGTGTGTGTGTGTGTATCTCTTTATCAGCGAAAGCAATAAAATGTACTTATTCAAATGTATACAGATACATAAACATCGGTTGATATATTACTTTCGGTCCAAGCGTACAAGATAGAAAATAAATCCGAAACTATTTTGCGATTCTTCGATATCTTGATTTGACATAACTTGTCATGGACTGCCTCGTTGGTTGGTTGGGGGTGGGGGTTACAGGAGATTGAATGACAAATGACGAATGGAATGGTCCGCAAAGAATATGGTCACAATCGGTCAGTCAATTTCCGTTTCAGATCAATTTATTTGATGTCTCGAGAGAAGCCTAAAACTGTCGTTAAATATGAAAAATTAGAACCAAAAAGAGAAAAAAATTGGAAACTCTCCTTCCCCCCACACACACACACAACATACAACACACAATTCGTCGAGGGATACTCTCCTTCACATCATGGTGACAGAGAGAATGGTGAAGAATCAGCGAAAATGTCAACAAATTAAATCAAAGAACTATAAAATTTTTATTTGGGGCCAGCACTGTTGGTAGTCGGGCAATCTTTGGATCGTAAAAACTTTCAGATTATATTGTGTGTCCGAGTGCGCAGTTGGAGGGGGAGGGGGGGGTGGGGCGAGGAATTTCATTTCATTCCGATTTTTAGGATGACAGATGAAAGGATAACACATTGCTTGAGTTATTTTTCTGTTGACTCTTATTTATTTATGTTTTCTAGTTCCGTCCACTTTTTTTTTTGCCTTGCCGTATACAATGGATTTCCAAAAAGATATGTTCTCTGATGGGGATCCGATGGATACTGTGACGCATATTTGGATTGTGGAGTGAGCGACTGAATGGCAGTTGTTGAAGCAGTGCCGTGCAAGGCATTTTGGTTCAGTTTTTTCACTGATCAGGCCAAAAACCGGCATGGTTATGTAGTGAACTTTGGGTCACTTTAGGCACTGCGTACAGGTTAGATCGAATTGACATGAATTTTATCGAACCAACAATAATCGCGTCAGCCTTAAGTCAACATAAAAAACTGAGCAAGAACAGATAGAAATTATACACTTTGACTATAATCACAAATTTGTTCAGTTTCGTTGATTTTCGTTCACTTTAGCTTACTCAAGCTGGACCGAAATGAATCGCTCTCCACGGACGTGAATTTTATTGAAATTCCCAAGAGCAATTGTGGGAATATTGAAAGTTGACAAGACCACTGCCTGCTTTTTCCTTTCGATGTACGTACGTCCAACATAAACTTAAGCGTGCATCATTGCAATCATAATCACGAAACAACTTGAGGAACCAGGCGAATAGAATTAATATAACGACCAATTCGTTCAGTTTCGTTCACTTTTGCTAACTCAAGCGGGGGCGAAATGAATCCCTCTCCACGGACGTGAATTTCATTGAAATTGTCAAGAGCAATAGTGGGAATTGTGAAAGTGACTAGACCACTGGCTATTTTTTCCTTTCGATGCAACCATAATGGACGTACGTACATAAACTTATGCGTGCGTCATTGCAACCATAATCGCGTAGCATTATGTCAACTTAAGAAACTAATCGAATAGAATTGATATAATAACCGATTCGTTCAGTTTCGTTCACTTTTGCTTACTCAAGCGGGGGCGAAATGAATCGTCCACCGTGTATGTGAATGTCACTTGGTATTGATATTTTATTGAAGTTCAGTGGGAATATTGAAAATTGATGAGACATCTGGGTAGTTTTCTTTTCGACCCAACCACAATGGACGTACATAAACTTCGTCAATATCGCTAAAGATGATTTAGCCAACCTATATTGCTAACTAAACGATATATCTTACTAACAAATGATTAACTGTAATCATTGAATACAAACTCCTGCGTCGAGGAAGCATTTAAATGCGTTTTAGCAAGTTCCTCAGAAGCATTTCACTGTGTTTTCACTTTACACAAAAACAGATAAGCCTCCTATTTCAGGCTGACCAAACACACAGATTCCATTGAAACAATATTCGTTTGCATTCTCGTATGAAATCCTTCATCTTACGTTTGTCATTCCTCTTCAATTTCGAAAGTTCTAGAATTAAGTGCACGAATGCACTGCACGTCGATAATGTAGTGACCATTGCAAAATTAATGTGGATTATAGTCTAGCCCACTTCAACTCGATTATATGAAGCCCCTGGCAACTTTCCACTAAATGAAGGCATCAGCTCATTAAATCCTTTAAGATTGCAGCAAACTTCACCGTTCTCTTTTTAAGGACTTTCGCATGATTTTATGATGCATGCAAACCTGTTGATTTATCAAAGAACGCTCTCAGGATCCCCTTAAACACGTCTGAGCTCCACTTTAAGAGCATATCTTAGCTGTGGTTGCATTCATTGGTACTTGGACTTGCGCCAATTCACCGAGTGAGTGCCAATAAATACCCATAACTGCGCCATAAAAAAAAAACGCCCAAAAATGGATTTCCAGTCAAGAGCTCTGAACAAAGAAATGTAGACGAGGAAACAAACGAATTTATATCACATTAAGTTTTGCATTTTAATCGGCATCTGTCAAAATTGATTTCTGATCCTTTGAGTTGCAAACAAGCGTATAGAGGTGTGTGCGTGCGGAGCACATGTTCCCAGCTTTATTAATCCATTTCACATATGTCATCAAGCAGCGTATGTTTCCTTTCCATCACCTCTCATTCTATGCAGCCACCCACCCACCAACTGACCAAGGATATTGTACCTCCCCTCACAGAAGTGAACACAGAAAGGATGTGTGTGCGCTGAAGACAAAGAAACACAGAGAAAGGTACAGGGAAACAAAAAAAAAAAGAAGGAAAATAAATCGAATGCTGTGGGAAGAGCAGCTGACCTGAGGAAAGTTTTCGCTGCGCGTGTGTTTACTTCCATTCTCTATTTTAGATTTTTTACTTGATCCTTCCATTTCTCTCACTCTCTTTGCATCGCCCCACCACGTGCTAGGCGATGGGAGTTGAATGAAAATAAGAAGAAGAAACTTTGCACATTTTACTCTTGAGTCTGTTGCTGTGTGAGAAATGGAGGTCCTTTAAAAATCCTCACTCCAGGTTCGAAGAAAAATTCGTCTATTTCTTGGAAATTGAAGATTCCTCTTCGATTTCGTCTGAAGTGAAAAGAAACACCAAGAAAGCAGAAAATAAAGGCAAAGAAAAAGGTTGAAACAAACTTAAGGACACTCTCGCATGCGGGCCCAACCACCTCCTACACTGCCGACTGCCGAGACGACAATTGGTGGGAGACACAAGAGTGGATAAAGGGCAGCACACATCATTCTTTCGATGTCTCCCCCCCTGCGTATGAAATGAGAAAAGTTTATATGTCCTGTTTTTCTTTTCTTCTAAGTTTTTTATCCTCAAGTTTTTTCACATCGTTCTTTTTTTTTGTTCGTTGTGTCCTTCTTAAATCCTTTTTAAGTTTCAAAATCGAAATGTGTGTACGCGCACTACACCCATGCCGCCTAACTTTTTCTAGGACAGACTAAGGCACATAACGGTTTATGAGAAAGAAAAGATTTTTTTGCCCGTTTCGTTTTCCTTCTCCTGCAGCACACTTCAGTGATGTGTTTGCTGACGCTTTTATTGGTCCTTGGCAGGGATCTTCAGAGTGAAAGCAGAAAAAAGGTTGATATTTGTACGAGTTGTGTACCGGTGCTATTCAGCACTCGAACAGGCCCACTTTTCGGAGGAGATTGTGACGAGAAAATAGAGAGGCCCACCGCCGTGAAGGAGGCAAGTAGTATAATGGAAATAATGTCCCGCACTAGTCCTTGGTCCGGCCGAGGAGATTGGTTTGTTTTCTCTTCCTCACTCCCTTGGATTCGGGTGCGGCGAGCGACGATTTCATTAAGTCAGGATAATGGAATTCGAAGTTGACTGTATTTTATTGCATTCGATGGATGGAACATTTTATATGGTATTGTGAGCATTATAAGCAGTTCGTTCAGTTTCGTCAAGTTTCGTTAAGTTTCGTTCACTTTTGCTTACTGGCTGGAATGAATCGCTCTCTACGTACGTAAATGACAGTTAGTGTTGGACTTTTGTGTAAGTTGCCACAAGTAATTGTAAGCACAAATTGACAAATTTGCTTCTGAATTTCCAAAATTTAGCGTTAATTCATGCCCCGCTTCTGGGCGCTTTTCTCTTGGTTCCGACATAAGCTTAGGACTTGTCCATTGTGGTTTGGGCTTAATTATTCCGAAGAATGCACACTTTTTGATTAAGTGTTTGTAAATGAACTGAGTTCGAATATTTTCTGAAATGTCGGACCGTCACGTTCTAATCTTGAAACGTTAGCACCACCGAATAAAATGCATTCCACTGCTACCATGCATAGGACCAAATTCAAATTTCGAAGCACACTTTTAGGATTCCACTCTCAGCCTTGATTAACTGCCGTGACTTAATCAAAAAAACTAACTTGGCCGTTCGGAGTCGGCATAAAACTGCTGGTCCCTTCCACTCGTGAGAGAACAAAAGCACGCAAAACACGAGTGATTTGCTGAGAAGCTAAGGCCTGGCCCTCAACGGGCTAAAGCGCCACCCAAAAGCATACAAAAAGGTACATTTCTCCAACCACAGCCCGCTACGTTTAATAAAATGTGCCAGCATTTCCAATTGATAGCCATCAATTGATTATATGAAAAAGTCACTGACTGTCAACAAAATATACTATCCAACAATTCACCTAACGACTTTACATATAACTGCTGTGTAAGAATAAATTTCAAATGATTCAATAGCAAGACAGATAGATAGTATCCTCAACACAATCGGCCGCCTTTTTCTCATCCAACCATCGGCCCGCAGGGCACAAACACTTGCATAAAATTCCGTCCTTTCCCCTCCTCCAACTTCACTCCACTTCACTCCACTCCACTCCGCGTGAATGGTCCATAAGTGTTGGGTTAGGACGGTATAAGTTGATTTAATGTGCCGCCGCCGTCGACCCTCACTGTCGTGTATTCCTTACGAATGTAATGTCCGTCGAGCACAATTACATATGGACATATTATTATCCTTCGAGCAGGCGATGGCCAGAGAAAGAACAAGAAAAGACGAAGGAACACTCACCAACACACACACAAGACTATGGAGGGAAAAAAAAAAGTTTAAGAAAAGGGATTTTCTTCCTGGAACATCGCTCACAAGGATATCATACACTTGCGTGCATGCACGAGTTGAGCGTATGTATGTGTACATTGGGTCTTTACTTCTTTTGATTTAACTCACACACTACCCACCCACCCCCACAACCCACAGCCCACCCAGCGACATTCGGCCTCGGCCCATAACTCATCCATCAATTTTCACTTGCAACTCACACATTACAGACGTCGTCCTCCTCTACACATGATATCCTCTCGTCCTTTTCTCACTCGATTGTCTCCCGCTAAGTTGGTCTCTGTCCCCGGCTGTACATGTGGGCCGGTGCGATGGAACGGAAGACGCTGTGCACAGCGGTTGAGCCGAGGGTTGGGGGGGTGGGGGATGTGTAGCGAGAGTTATTGGCCCTATGGCTAGTCATAGGCATTTTCCGATTTTACCGAAAGTACTAAACATTTTCACTATCCTTTTGCACAAGTGGGCTGTGGCGAGCAGGGGACGGGGAACGGGGGGGAGGGGGGGGCGGATGGGTGGCGAAACTCTCATCGTATATCAAAACACCAAAAAGGATGTGGATCATGTTAATGTGGCTGAGTGTGCGTGCGGGGGTGTATGTGAGCGAGTAGTGTAGTGGGATATAAAAAGGTGGATTTTCCGGCACACAAGTCATACGGGTGTCTATCTGACTGTCTGTCTGGCTGTCCGACTGTTGTTTCGTGCGTCTGTATGTGTGTGTGTGTACTTCTGCCCACGGGTGAAGGGGTGAGTGTAGGGTACTTGCTGCAGAGAGAGGGTGCAAAAATAAATAGAAGATCTATTCCTCTGCTTAAAAGTTCCGCTCCAAAGATGGATGATGGGTGGCGGCGGCGGGCAGAGAATGGGCGCCTCTTAGGGTGACCAGCGGCTGGAGTGCTGCTTTTTTTTTTTTTTTCTTGTTCTGCTCGCTACGGCCTTGTATGAGTGAGTCCATGCACGAGTGTGAGTGAATTTCATAAGGTAGGCAAAGAAAATGTGTGTGCAGTGTGGTTGGAGTTGGTTACTTGCCAAAACTTTGAATTGAAAGTGCTGCCGGGGTGTGAGGTGGGACCCTGCCGCTGCCGCTGCTGCTGGGTGATGTTCTCCGAAAGTTTCGGTTCTTCTTGTTGGATTGTTGTTTTTTTTCTCTGCTGTTGTTGTTGCTTTGTTTCTGTGTACGGCATTGGGCCTGGCACTGTTGTGCTTTATGTCGGACCATGATGGTGAATAGGAAAAAGGCTTAGGACTCAGCGCACACACGACTTGCTCTCTAACGAACAAAACAAAGCGCAAAACTATACGTGCACACGTACAGTCATACATACAGCTGTCCCGTACCGAAGAAGCATGGCAGGGCATCCTGAGAGAATGAGGTGAGGTTACGTTGAGTGGAGGCTGTCAGTTTTTGGGGGTCGTCCTGTGCGGACTAAAAGTGGGTGGTGCTGGTGGTGGTGGTGGTGGTGATGGTGGTGGTCGGACGAGTTGGGCGCAAGCAAGGGAAGGGCAACTGGATAAAACAGTGAAAAGCAATAAATCAATACGGATGGTCCGTATACGTAATGGATTTATGTGAAGGTTATTTAGAAGGATATCTTTTGCACAGAGAGAGAGTACTATTTTGAAAACTAATGTGTGCCTTGTGTGGTAGATAGACACACACACACACACCCGCACCACACAAAAATACACACTTTCAAGCATACATTTGCACATTTGTCTGTGCTCCTGTGGCTGTGTGTGCAATTGGGAATCAGTACAAGTGAACGAGCTTTGTATTATAATAAGTTTCGAGTGTTTTTCGGTGGGGGAGGGGGTGGTGGTATCGTACGTGCCCAGAGTAGGAGACGACGTATTCAACTAGATGATGGGTCCCGACTCGGGGGGGTGGGCCTGGGATATATTTGAGTATGTAAACATGGAATGGAGTTTTGAGTTTGGTGCTTTTTACATTTGATAAATGGCTATAAATTAAATTGGAATATGTAAGGCAGTGTGTCTGAGGTGAGTGGGTGGTAGTTTTTGGTCATACACATGATGGATTGTGAGGCACTATTTGTAAGTGGGTGTTTATGTGATCCGTTTTTTTTTTGTTTCTGGATCTCGGTTCTTGTTTTTGTTTCGATGTTTTTGTTGGCTTTGGATTTGGTGCAGACAATGGTCTGATTAGGATTGTCGAGATAAGCGTTGCGGGCTTTGTGCGCACTGCCAAGGGATGCGGAGTGGTTGAGCCCATTTTAGTTGGGTTTTAATTGAAGTAATGATAGTATGTACAGTCAACGACCTTCAAGGGACTGAGGAATTTTGTCGTCGTAAGCGATTTTGACTGTATTTGAAATGTATTTTGAAATGTGCTTGTTTGATAACAGGAACGGAGAATGCATTTAAGGGTGAAATCTGACTGGATAACTCTCAAATACAGAAAGGCTCTTCAATTCGGAATTCTTACATTCTGAAAACTAGTTTATTCAGAATGACCTCCCCTTCCCCCCCAATTCCGAACTTTTACTGTATGACCAAATGCATTTATTTCTACCAGCCCGATGAAAAAGTCACTCACTGTTATGCACTACTAAGCCACAAGCAAACACATGGCAACTACAAAGATATCTTAAATCGACTCTTAACCAATCTGAGCAAGGAGGATGATTTTAAGAAATCAAAGAACGTTGAATGATTTCGGACACAAATGTGCCAACCAGCTCGGGAAGGAGATAAGTCTCCGAGTTGTTTCTAAACACAGTTGTATCTTTGGTTGCAAACGCCTCTCAAATAGATGAGAATAATGGACAAATAGAATCCAGGTTTTGGCACAGACAAGGAGTGGACTCTTTGAAATCGGATGAGGGATGTCTCATTGTGCTATACATGCACCAATTCCCTTGATAACGGTATTATGAGATGGCCAAGGAGGAGACGAACAATTGTGCAACACCAAGTTCCCATTGAAACATCTGCAGAACAAGGAACAAAACTAGTGAAGTTAAGCATATAATACATACACTGCATTATCGACGCGACACAAAATACGAAAGCATTTAAGTTGGCAATCGCAGCTGATGAAAACTATGCTTGCGTTCGGGAACAGCTAGATGGCGCCGTTGGTTGAGTGCTTGCCCCAGGTTAGGGGTCCCCGGTTCGAATCCCAGTGAAAACAGAGTTAATGCGCTTCATTCTGTTTTCAAATCTGGACCAGTCACCATTTGCCGTTGGGATCAAATTTACGGCACTATCACTGGAGTTGTCGATCGGTAGTAGTAGTCAAAATATGGGTATTACAATGGACCAACATGATCTAAGTGTACTGGCGATTTCGCTGGCAGCCCAACTACCTAACCTATGTCGACGTTAGCTCAGAAAGAGTAACTCTCGTTTTTCAAAGTCCGTCATTCAAAGCGGATTTAAAATCCACCTCACCAGTGGTGGTCGATTAACTAAGGACTCTGCATTGTCCACGTCCCTGGTCGAAGTAGTCAAAATGTACGGTCAATCCCTTGAGAAAGGCTAGACTTCCGGCTAAAAAAGCGACACTCAAGCGTGCTCTGCCTCTGGGGAGCAGGACGACAGCATGCATCCCGGTATTGGACAAAAAATTGCTTGTCCTACGTGGCATTGAAGCACACTTTTCAGATATTTACTTCCCAGGCAGATATCAAACCTCGCCTTCAACCCGGATTTGGCACAAATTCCTTAAAGTTACCCCCTTCTGTCGCGTTCCATCTCACCCTCTGTGCACTTTCTCATTCTCGATGGCGTACCAGGATAAATTCACTTCTGACCACAAGGCACACCCAGGATCACCGCCGGGTGGTACGGTTAACTTTCCCCAGCCCTTCTGCCGATGGGTTTTTGATCAATTTTCCTTTTTACACATCGCCTCTATCTAATGATACAATTTCCTCTGCCCCCCCACACCCACCACCATCACCGAAACCTAGCCTGCAACTTTTGACCCATAACCTTCAATACATTGCAAAGCCGAAACGTTTCTTTCCCCTCCGACCGCCACACTCACTACCGGATGGCTTACTTCCGCACGCTGCTGTTGGTACGTTGGCAACCCATCAAAAAAAAACAAAGTAACCTCTGCAAAAACTCTCAATCAAACCCCAATGCCTAACAAATCGAAATTGTGGTGAGAAAACAAAGTGCAAAGGACGAAAAACAACTACATTCACAGGACTACTTCAGCGCGGTGGTCGAGGGGGAGGGGGTTTCGGGAGGAGAGATAGAGAAAGAGAGAGAAAGCAATCATCCATCTGCATGCGAATAGATGCTTGATAATGGTGTCGAATGAAAGACAGACGGAGACTCCGAGAGCGGCAGAGAGCATTCGAGAGTGAACTTCATTTCGTAATTTATGACTACACACAGAGAGTGACCAAAAAATATTGAAATATTATCCTTGGTCATTATTCGAAGCACCCAGTAAAATACATCACACGGCAAATCGTTTTCGCTTCGAGACTTCTGCTGATGGTCGTCCGCTCGCTCCTCTGACCGGCCTAAAAACCACCGACAAGAGATACAGATATTTGCGCCATAAATTTTAAGGAGAGCACCACCATCACCGCCGCCTTTGCCGCAAACTAATACAGCAATTGAAGTAGGAGCAGCGGCAACCGACAGTACAAGGACGTTTCGACGTCGCTTCAACGGAGGGAGAGAGAACGAGCGATAGTCGTCGCTTCACGGACAATACACGACAGCGTGTACCGAGATCGACTTACACCCCGTATGTATGTATGTCCTCGTATATCCCAGCTAGAGTATCCTTCGGAGCATTGTTTGCCTGATGCCGTCGGCTTTGGCGCGAGGCGGGTGTGTTCGTTGCTCCGCGGTGAATAGTTTAATAGTTGAGCACATACCGTTTCGCGCATTCGATGAATTCTATCTAGGCCACAAGGCTCACCGGCCGAGCTGACTGTCTGGGCGAACAGATAGTGGTTGGGGCACGAACGCACGGTCCAACCAATCGAGCGGAGAGAAGTCGGCATTTGGCATCAAACACACCTTTTCACAGCAAGCATCGCATGTCCTTTTATAATGATATGCCTTGGGTATGAAATATCTGATCGGATATCCGAGTGTGTACAATGAGTGGGCGGGGGTGGGGGTGGTGAACACACTATTCGTGCAAAACAAAACCTTTTGTATTTGAATTTGAAATGGTTTCTCTACGTCTCCCCCCCGAACCACTCGTTCCAAGTGCGTTCTCGATTTTCTGTCTTTCCGCAAGCCACTGTCATTTGGATGACCCCTTTTAATATAACTCATCCCCACACCCTCGCAGTCGATAGCCCAGAAAGGGATATCTAAGCGCAAGAGGACAGTGCTTCGATATAGCTTTCATTCCTAAACCGTGCCAACCTCTCCCACTTCCGCCACCACTACTAGCGCAAGCAACTAAGCGGCCTTTGCATCGGTGGTGTGTAGTGAGGGGAAGAATCGAAATAAATTTATACATTACACCTACTTACGTATGTATGGCAATAACTCATCCATTAAAAGGGATAACTATGCGGATAGCATTGAAGAATAAGAGAGGCCTCCACAAGCCCCCCGCCTGCGACCGAGACCGACCGACGACCGACGACCCATTGGCAGGGCAGCGAGGATTCTCTGTACAACTTCCCACAACACAGAGCAGTGTGTGCGAAAGGTATGCGCGCCCAGAAACACAGCACATACGTCTTCTCTTCTTCTCGTTTACGTTCGGAGATTTATTATGTATGCAAGGATATACAGAGGATAACGTATCCTTCGAAATCCCTTTCACTATGTCACTCTGAGCGAATAACCGAACACACAATTCAAATTATTAGTTTGCCTTTTGTTTTATTTTTATTCTCTCTCTTGCTCTCTCGTCTGTCCCTTGCACGCACACACACACACACACACAGTCAGGCCCATTTGGTCCTTAACGTCCTTTGGCCGTTTTTCGTCTTTCTTAGTTTCCCATTGTTTTGGCAATCCAATTCGAAAATTTCCAGCTCAAAGGGAGATGACGGGCGCCGGCAGACGGGGAGCAGATAGTTTCGAAAAACTTTTTGATATTCAATACGAATGACGTGATGTGTGCGTATGAGTGGGTGAGTGCTTCTCTGTGTGTGTGGTAGGGGTGGTAGGAATGGGAGGAAAGTTTTTAAGGAGTAAGTACACAAATGGCACAAATGGAAATTCAAATTATCCTTATGGAAGGCGAAGCGACAGGACATGTACACAACCACACACACACACACGAACACGGGCCCCATCGAGTTCCCTGACTCGGAAGGGCAACTGCGGCACATTGAAATAATCCTCGAGATTGAGATTTGCAGATTTTCGGAAATCCTACATATATGCATGTGTATGCGAGTTACCGATTTTTGTCCAACATCCAAGAGTTCAGAGCGAGATGGAGGGAAGGCTGGAGATCGATTTGCGTCTCTCTCTCTCTCTGTCGAGGGTCTGGGATCTGGTGAGATGCCCTCTATTGCATGATAGAGGATTCTTTTGTCCTGTAGGACACTCAAAGACACACACAGAGATATGCCAACTAATTTATATGTAGATTTATCGGATGTAATGCGAAAACAATAAGGCAGCCCAAGGACGAGAGGCGATGGAGGATACTGCATGAAATACTCGTTTTTACACATGACCGCAAGTGACAGGGAAAAGGTGTTGTCAGGCTTTTTTGGTCTGAAGCCCTGGGGGGTGGTGGTGGGGTGGGGTGGTGAGGATTTTACGTAAGCCCTCGGGTGAGAGGAGATGGGCACTGCAGGCGAATTCTAAGGTGAATGCATTGCAGAGACCTATAAGATTGATTTTTGATGCACAGTCTTCGAGGGGATGGGGTGTTGCTTGTGCAGGCCTGTGAATTGCACTTTTCTTAATTTCAATTTACCCAGAGGCAGTTGGAGATGATGGAATGGATTCCCGGTAGCCGGGGGACGAAGAAGGATTAAGGTTTGCTTAGTACAGGCAGGCACTTCAGCAAATTAGTTAATCAACGAGCTGGGGAACATACCTCTTCGTTGGAATACTGAAGCTTGTCAGCGACAGACATCACACACGGTCTGAGAAATTAGGCGACCCACAGAGTGCCTCAACCTGAGCTAGAGACTGCCACGGTCACGCTTCTTGCAGCCACCAAGGCCGAGTTGTTTTGCATCAGCGATCACTTGGATCGGATGTTCGGTCTTCCACTCCTCTGGAATTTAAAGACTCTCTTAGATGCAGAATTGGCGTTTGTTTACTCGATCTGGCCGAGCCGGTAGAGTCGCCTTGCAGACTACAGAGTGGGCCAAGTACAAGTTTCTTTTTAAAAATACAATAAAATGAACAAAATTAATTTGTTTCCCATGTATTGTGACTGTATTGGTAAGAAGAAACATTCCCATTAATTATGAAATACAATGTCGTTCAAGTGGCTGCCTCGGCTGGCTTAGCATTTTTTCGCGCATTCTGTCACCCCAATTTTCCAGGACCTTGTTGATTGTTTCGAGCTGTAGCTTACGGATTGCTTGAATGAAATTGGCCTTAAGTACCTGAATCGTTTCTTGATTGTTGGCATACCATCGGACCCCACAAATCAATGCAAAAAGATCAAATCGCATCACCGAGGCGGCCAATTGACATCGCCAAGGCGGCTGATAATACGATTTGGGAATTTGATGCGCAAAAGATCGATTGTGGCATGGCGCTGTGTGACATGGCGCGTCATCTTGTATGAACCAAAGGTAGCCCAAGTCCATATCTTCAATTTCAGTAAAGAAAGAGTCGATTAGCATGGCTCTGTAACGCCCACCGTTGAATGAAACATTGTTCCCAGCCCCATTTTCGACGAAAGCCACATTAGCCACATTTTCATCTGTGCGCACCGTACGGCGACGGAGACCATGAGTGTTGTGCACCACTATACCAGTCACACGAACTTTTTGCACGAACTTGCGTACAGAAGCCGCGGTGGGTGCTTCATTTCGGCCAAAATTTCTTTTTTTCAAAAGCACTGTTTGGGCTATACAGCACTCACTTTGGAAAACAAATTTAAATACTCCCCAACGTTGTTCCAGCGTAAAGCGACTCATTTCGGTCCACGGAGGTTTGATACTGACTTTCTGTAAATATTTCGAGCGAGAAACAGCTGTCAGTGTCAAAATAAGCTATGATTTAAAAAAAAACTACTAGATGGCCCACTTTGTATATACATATGTACACATGCACATCGATTAGTGTGTCTTTTTTTGCAGACCAGGCTACGCATGCGACGCAGATTTTTTCCTTCGAGGACACCAAGAATCTGCCCTCAGCCACCCTGTGCATCGCCCAGCCTTCTACTCTTTACAACGAGATTGGTAGGATAAGGCTTTGGAGCCGTTTTCGGACCCAAGTTCCTTGACAATCTGCGTCGGATATTTGTCATTTGTGGAGTTCAGCATTACCCCGCTGTACGCAGGCTCTTTAACCACTACAAATTGTCATTTGTCAGCCAATAGATGCACAATGGACGTAGGGCTTATTTCTACATCGGCTCCGCGATAAATAGTAAATCACCACAGAGATTAAACGCAGAAGAACTCTTGCCAATCGCAGCTTCTTTTGACAACTAGACCTCTCTGGAGGTACCAATCTGTTTCTTTGGACAGCTAGACTTTTCTCTCTCTCTGGAAGTACCAAGCTGACAACTCACTTACAGACTGCCCCAAATTCCAGGACATCGTTGTCCGCTCGACAAATGAATTTACTTTCATTTCAACAGGAAGTACCACATTCTTCCTCTTTTTAGAGTCAATTTCATTACAGCCTCCATAGTCTCTCCACTCTCTCTCTCTCTCACACTCCATGTGAAGATGTCCACACGTAATCCCCATCTCCAACTATCCCATCACTTTCTCAATTCACATCTCTGCCCTTAAAACCCATTAGCGGTGCACTTAGAGGCATTTCTTTGACCATTATCCGGCATTTCTCCGAGAAACGCGCATGTGAATGTGTAGAGGGACAACGTCCAACGAAACAATGAAACCAACTACCCATCCACAGACCATTCGCACACATCGATGTAATTAAAAAAGGATCAAATTTTCTTCATTATCCATTACACCCTAACCACCGTCATCTCTTTCCATTACATTCTCCATCCTCCATCCAAGCCCCACTCAATTCATCTCCTTGACCGAAACATGAACACAATTACTATCGTAGGTTCCTTTCTTAGCTCGGGATCGAGCTGAAACCAATTGAGAATGTATGCACGTATATACACGTGTGTGTTTGTGTGGAGGGAGCACTGTGTTACATTAAAAATCCCAATTACACAATGATAGGAAGCTGGACAGCAGCGCCGCGCCGCCACGCCGTGCGTGTACACACTTTCAACTGTACAAACATACACAAGCCGAGCGGTAATGTATTTATATGGAGTATTAAAGTAAATATCCTTTAGGCGAGTGCTAACACTTTTGCACATATCCCCGACGCGTACAACAGAGGCTACCACCACCCAACTGCCATTGGCTGCCGCCTAGCGTCTTGGCCAGCACGGCCTAATGCGTGCTATATTTACATTAAATGTATTTGCAATAGCAAAGCACATATAAAAATTGTACAAATATCCTTCGTCGGATCCTTCTCCACGTCGGTGAGGGTCAGATCCATGTTGTTGTTGGCACAAACGACACTCGGTCCTCTGGTAACTGACCAGAACTAGAGAAGAAAAGGAAAACTCAAATCTAAATGCATGAAAAGTTTTACACCCGCTACACCACCACCCACACCCACATCGCCTCATCTCACGCCAATCCATCTCACATCCCCTAGCAGTGGCGCGTCCATCATATTCTTTTCTTCTCGTATGTGTACACCAACGACGATGCCGATGACGACGACGAACACGTCTTCGATAAGCGAACAGAGACGAACTTCATGCGTGTACATGCCTTTCAAGAGCCAACCATGAAGCCGAAGAAGAAGAAGTAGTTGCAAAAGCCTCTGATGAGGGGCGGGGGCGAGAGCGCAACACCAGAAGAATAAGAAAGCGCAAAAGGGATATGAAAATCGAAATAGGATATTAACTTTTATCGAGAGAGCAGCAGCAGCAGCGGCAGCGGCGGCAGCAGGGCAGCGGCGGATGACCAAAGTGGAGGCGATGGGAAATAGATATAACAATACGTATCATCTCCCCATCCATCGCGTTATCCCTTCGTACAGCGCGCGTACACATCGGCAGCAGCAGTAGTTGAGAGTTACGTCCGGTGTTTGGCCCCGACAAAACACCACTCCCTCTCTGGCTCTAGCCGCAGCTCTAACAGCTCCAGCAGCAAATGTGTTCCATTGTATGGTGGATGGGTGGGTGGTTGGGTGGTTCTGTGTGTTCGTTTGATTGTATGCCACTGGGTGGTGAATGTCTGTCTGTACGTATGTCCTTGAACAGAAGGAAACGTTCTTTCCAAAAGCGTACCTAAAATGCTATTAATCTATATCTACAGATCCATCTATTTGCCGGTTTGCACGCACGTTTTTTCCGCTCGTCCTAGATACACACACATACCCAGAGTCCAACCCAATGCTCTTGCCCCCCTCCTTCCTCTCGCCAGTCCACACACATCGACCACTAGTGGGAGGTATTCCGAAAGCGAAAACCAGTGCCGACTATCCTTCTGAATAAGACGGATGTGATAGATAACAAATAGATTGCGTGGTTCCTTATTCTTATTCCACCTTCTGACACCCCGCCCGCCTCACGCCACCGCCACATTTCACTCCGGGATATACGCAACCAAATTCGACAAGACAACAACAACACAACAGCAGCAACAGAAAAAACAAAGCAAAAAAAGGGATAAAACTTTTTCCATTGCCAAGCTGTTTCTAATGTGAAGAGAATGTCCTTCTTCTTCGTCGGGGGGTTTTTTTTTACATTTGAATTATTTGCAACCACCCCCCGATCACCCCCCGACCGGACAGGGTATCGTTCGTTTTTTACACGAGTAGTCCTTGCGAATTGTACTCGCCTCGATACTCGTAGACGCGTAGAGACGTAGAATGCGTGCGAGCGTGCGTTCAGCCAGTGTATGCGTGCATGTTTGTTTGTGTAGTCGGTAACTTTTCCACATATCTAAGTGCCGGAAAAAGGACTTTGAATCTCCACCCGCCACCACCCATCCGGCACTCACATCAAGTGGATGGGACGGGGACTAGGACACACACTTTTTTCTTTAGTTTGAAATTGGAATTTTCACATTCGAAAATGTGTCCAAGACAGCGCGAGGGGCTGCTGTTGAATCTGAAGGATATTGGAAAATGGTGTGAATAAATTTTATTTCTCTTTCAGCAAAAGTAATATATGTGTGTTACTTTCACTCATCCAGACGGGACAATGGTTGGGCTGTAGTCCTTTCAAATGGAAGTACCCGAGGAAGAGGAGCGAAAACAATTTGTCTATGTACATCAAATTGTTGTTTCAGTGGACATTGACAAAAGGCTTACGGAGGGATCTCCTCAAGAGAAACAATATAAAACGACGAAATTGTTTTCTTAGCGAGGGGTTTGGCGAGGAGTTTGAGGTTGGGGCGACGGAGCACACTAAAAAGGTGGAGTCCCAAGTCAAGTTGCATGTTTTATGAACAATTTAGAGTTGAGTGTGTGTGTTTTATTTTTCTTTTTGAAGGAGTCTTGATGGAATTGACTGAATGGACATCAATTGTATTGAAAAATGTCCTTTTTGAAGTATATTCATGTGCAGTCACTTGGCAGAATGTACTCATCAGTGGGTTGGCATACTTCTTGGCGCTCTGGCCGGGGCCTCAGCCAACATGCCTGTCCATCTAGTACGGTTTTGTGCTAGTTGCCTCCAAATACGCACGTTCATCTGATTGGGCTTCCTTTCCAACTGCGTACGTCACCGGAGGCGTGGTCTGCCTTTACCGCATTGTCCCTAGGAGTCGAAGGTTGGAGTAAAAGACTTTCCGTGCCGGAGCATTCGTGTCCATTTGCTATACACGACCTAGCCATCTGAGACGCGAGACTTGAACTCGTTTGACTAGATCGATGTCGCTGTACAGCCCGTAACGTTCGTCTTTCAGTCTCCTCTTCCAAATCAGTCCATACGGGACCAAGATGATACGAAGGACATTCCTCTCGATGCGACCAAGAATCTTGTCGCCCGCTTTGGTTAGCGTCCATGCTTCTGCGCCATACATCTGGACTAGGACTATCAAAGTCCTGTATGGGACTATCTTGGTTCGTCGAGAGAGGGCTTTATTCCTCAACTGCCTTCCAGGCCCACAAGGCACAGCGATTGACGAGTGTGATCCTTCGTTTTATCTCCACGGTGGTGTCATTTCCTGACATGAGGCCCAGTCAATAGGGATTCAGTTTGAATTTCGCCACTTTATCGGTATCTTACTCTTAAGGCCCAACTATAATCGATTTGAGTAAATCCAAGGAAATGTCAGAACCAAAAAGATTGTGTCCATGTACATGACGCCTTGAAAGCAAATATTCGTCAAGTAATGACAGAGTTATTGCGTGTCGTCAAGTCACCGAAAACGACTCGAGTGTCTGGCAGGACATTTGACCGATTTTAGACTCCATTCACACAATGCCAAATGTGTCAGCTCATACCCCAACGACTTCTCCAAATACTCCCTCAGTACTTCTCTCTCCAGCCGGCACAGAAAAATTCGTGCGGAAGGGTCACACACCAACGGACCAAGAGTCAAGATGAAAGAAGAAAAAAAAAACTGTAAAATAAATAATAAACAATGGGGGCGAGTGAAATAGAGAAAAACCCACCCACACTGACCAGGATGGCAAACAAACCGACACAAAAGCAAGACGGCCATCAAATAAGAGCCCAAGACGAAGAAACACCCTTCAACTATCCACCACCGCCCCCGTGCGACCTCGATGGGGGGTCAGAAGATGAAGAAAACCTTGCCGTGAATGAAATCATTGACATGTGATGTTTAAAGTTTATATTTGGTCGTACCCTGCCCTCCTCCGCCCGGTGGTAGTTTTGCATTTTATTAAATAGAATCGGTCAGCCAAAAGGACACACAACACATCGCACATGGGGGTGAAGCGCGGCAGAGATCTTTTACCTTTCTCCCCCGTCGTCTTATGCGTTGTCGCTCGAAGATTCGTTTTAATATTTATTTTGTCGTTTCGTATGTCACCCGAAGATGTTTTTCTAGGTCAAGATGGACACTGTATTGCGAAGATGGGGGTGATGGGGTGGGTGGGAGTGCCTTTCAGCCTTTTAGCAGCCACATGTGTGCCAAAATTCAAATTTATATTTGTTAATCAAAGTGGACATACACAGGCACACATTCATATCTGAAGGACAAGGTGGAGAGGGGTAAATAGGTTTACATTTCGATATTTTCTTTTTGTTGGTCCATGCTTCGTCCTTTCGGTGAATAAATGTTTTTATTTAATTCGAATGTTGACTTAAATTTCAATATGTCCTGTGGACGTGTGGTGTGGCAGTGGATCGACGGGGTGGACCATAGCCGAAATGAATGCAAATTGGTATGAGCAGGTTCCTCATTTAGGACTTGACCATCTGGTCGGATTCCGAAGGAGGTTGAGAATGTCTTTGGTTTACTTTTACTTTTTTGGCGACGCTTGGTAATTGTTTTTTTTTTTTTGTTTGCTTTTTAGTGTGAGACAGAAATGGTGCCTGATTTGCTCTGGAATTCATGGTTTCGTCGAATGGAGGTTTTGTGAGCTCGGTGCGTCCGCCTGTCGGTCACAGTTTCAGAGCTCCTCAATTTGACAGAGGAACGACGTGGAATTAGGCCCAGATACTTATTCATTTGGAGAGTCAGCTGGTTGATGGAATATGTAAGGACCGTAGTGGGTTTTGAGTGCGTCTGAGGTTCGAATCCGGCCACACTAACTTCAATTTTCTCGGAATCTCTTCTTTCGTGTCAGAGACAATGTTAAGAGAGTCAGTCAAGAAAGTGGTAGATTCTTGTCACTCTTGCAGAATGAGCTACGAATTGGGTCTTTAGAAGCTGTAATGGGCATGGTTGCCCATACATTCGAACCTCAATAAGTCGAATAGTCACGGGATATCAAAATTGGTTCGAGTTGGAGGCAGTTCGACTTTGGGGATGGTTTGTTTTATGGAAAATTTGAGGAGAATGCCAAAATATGGCGAAGAAAAAATCCGAGTTAGACACAAATTCGACTTAACGAGAGTCCGACTTAGGGAGAGTTCGACTAAGGGAAAGTTCGACTTAGGGAGAGTCCACTTAAGGAGAGTTTGACTTAGGGAGAGCCCACTTAAGGAGAGTTCGACTGAGGGAGAGTCCACTTAAGGAGAGTTCGACTTAGAGAGAGCTCACTTAAGGAGAGTACGACTTAGGGTGAGTTCGACTTAGACAGAGTCCACTTAGAAAGAGTTCGACGTAAGGAGAGTCCACTGTATTCACAGTTGACATGTTTTCTGTCGCCAATATTGTGCAGATGTTTTTTATAACGGATGTCTTAAATCTCGTCATCTTTCTGAAGTTCAGGCAACAATACATACGTTCTCATAAATGGCGCCTCAGCACAATGCTGCCAATTTACCTTGTCGATGTACATTTTATTTGTCAACTTCTACGTTAGGTATCTAGGTTTAATTCCCGACATGAGCAACTTGTGTCACTGACTGTATTCAGAGAGCATCAGTTATGCTCTAGAAAAAGCTTCCTGAATTTCGCCGCTCGCAAGTCGACTTGAAACTGTAAGTCCCCACAGCTAGTGGAAGAGCCATAGCATGCACTACAAGAGTAGATGCTGTACAAGCTAGACCCATGTGCAACAATATGCACAGGCAGAACCTTTTTATAAGGTTTCCTTAAAAAACCCAGTTATTTCTAACTAAACCAACTCAGAATCAGTACACCATGAAAAGCATTAAATGCTTTCATTTACCACCTTACCGGCATGTTTTTGACATTTTTCAGCAGAAAAAAGAAAGAAAAATAACATGTCCGCCTCCGAGTGTATCAATTTCTTTGCCGCACAGTGTACCTAGTCCGCACAGAATGGGGTTAGGTCATTCAATGACAGCATTCATTGACGTCGCAACCTCTTTAGCTTCTCGCCCGCATGTCGAAGCAGACTTGGCCGACTTCACTGAAAGAATAAGAAGTGGACACATCAAGCATCAGTACGAGGAGCGTGAGGCGGCCAGTCCTCTCCGCAAAAAAAAGGACGAAAACTTAAAAACTGTTTCATTTCATGTTGTCATGTGTTGGATGTGATGTCCCTTTTTTTTAAGTATTCCTCCTTCGAAATAGGAAAAAAGTCAAGAGAGAAAAAAAGCAAAAAGGGGCTACCAAAACGAGTGACCCATCATTTTCTTTTCCACATCCCACCACCACCACCACCAGCAGCACCGCCAGCTCAACAACAACAGCTCGTATCCCACTTTTGATGACCATTTCGATTTGATGTCTCCCACTCCTCTCGTCGGCGCGCCCCGCATTTCGTATGCCCTTGCTCTATCCCGTTTGACTATTCACGTGTGTCCTTTGTAGGATTTCCAATTATTCTACTACTGGTGTGCGATTTCATATTCCTTCGACTTATAGCTTTTATGACGTTTCCTTATTGAATGTTTATGATATTAAATTCGATTTGTGTTCCCTCCCCCCTCACCCCGGCCTCTCGCCCCTCGTCGTCATAAGTTTTTGGGTCGTCGTTCACTGCTGCGTGTGTGTGCATTTTTGTTTTTTCCTTTTTTTTTGCTGCCTTTTTTTGCTACTTTGCCATTTTTATCTTGCGCGCTTAGTAGTTAAGCCGGTCTTGGGCTATAGTTTTCCTCATCACGCCCACCCAACGAAACGGATCGACTGTCCAACACCACATCCGGGAGCGTGATGGGGGGAGGGGGGGAGTCGGCCAGCAACATGGCATTTATTTCAAAATGACGTATGTGTATGGAATATTAAAACGCATAAAACGCTATTATTACACAATATCGAGAGCAGAAGAGAGAAAAAAAAGGGAAAAGGATAACGCTGAACGGAAAACAAAACAGAAATACTGACGGGGCGGGAGGGCGGTGGCCGAGAAGAAGAAGTCCGTAGAAGTGCCAGCAAAGATATAGAAAGGACATAACCGGCGCTATTAGGATGGTCAAAAAGTTGATCGCACTTAAACGATGTGATATTATCATTTTAATGCAATATATCCTTGATATTACTAATACACAAGTGGTCTGTGGGGGGGGGGGGGGGGGGGGCGAAGGGAGAGCCAGAGGATGTACATGTGTACGGACTACGGATGTATGGCTCGTGGGATATATCCTTTCAGCAATGACCATCGAGGATAAGGATATTATTCCATTTTTTTATTCTCATTTTCTGTTTGGTGCGCTATTTAGAGCACGTACGTTTTTCCAAAAAAAAAAACACACACACCCACCCTTGCATGCGCAAACATACACCAAGAAATGGACGGACAAAAATTGTATAGAAATCCGCACAAATGTTGTTGGGACTACTGCCGATGTGTAGGGGTTGAGCCGTCGGTCGGTCGTCGTCACGATGAAGAGACGGAACAGCACGACGCGACGGGATGAGGTGGGGTGTAGTGCGGTGCGGGTAGAGGGAGACACTTTGAGAGTACTCTGCGAATGGGGATCGAAGTGTTTGCAATATCCTTGTGACTATAAGATTTTATGGTTATTATACTTTCCGATGGTGCTGGGGCACGGCGTCGGCGATGGATTCGATGGGATGGGGAATCATAGTTGGAAATCATATTCCGTTATTATTCATTATTGTCAGTAAATGTGTTTTTCGATATTTTTTTGAAGACCCCCCCCCAACCATCCAACGCCATCGAATCTATGGCTCACTTTATAGCACCCTTGATGGAGTAGTTTAACTGAGTACCAGAATGACAGAGACGGCGAAGAGATAGCAGGGAGGACGGGGCTGATGGTGGCACAGTGTGTGACCTGACTGAGGATGGCTTCAATTGGATATTCGAAGTGTAAGCAACGGGCATCTCTGGGGACCGCACGGAAGAGTGTAGTTTGTGTGCTAAAATTGATGGCGTTAAATGCAGGTATGGGTGGCATTTATCGCGGGATTATGGGTCAAGAACTGATGATCTGGTCATCATCTGGTGATGGTGGAGCTTTATGGAGATGTTATTTTCTTTCCTCTAAATCTGAATGCCAAATGTGAGAAGGACAATGAGGTCCGCATGCAGAGAGAGATGTCAATCTTGAGACAACCTCAGGGGTCTGTTCATAACGTGTACGATCGTCAAAAAAGATTAAAAAATGCTCAACTCCATCTGTTCGCTATTTAAGTACGTTCTCTGTTGTTGATCTTTCAAAAGGATGTGTCCGACAACACGAATAATTTCCAATTCAGCGCAAGTCAGTGGCGCATTCCGACAAGACGGCATGTCAGATGTACAAGTTGTCGATAAAGATGCAGAACCACAGGAGTTTGTTCATAAAGTGTGTGATCCTCAAAAAAGATTTCGAAGGCTTAACTTCAGCTGTTGATCTTTCAAAAGGACGTGTGTGACAACACAAATAATTGCCAAATTCAGCACAAGTTAATGGCTAATTCCGAAATAACGGTATGTCACACAGCTTGCACGATGTAATTGTCGATCAAGATGCAGAAACTCAGGGAGGTTTGTTCACAAGGTTTGTGGCACAAGATTTCAAAATTCTGAACTCTGTCCATTTTGTGGTTTTTCAAAAAGATGTCACAGTTAACGGACAAATTTAACGAGGAATTCCACGCGCTATAATAATACAACCCAGCTACGACGTCATGTCACACGGCTCTCAGGATCAAAGTAACTGACAGCAGCTAGAAACCAAGGGGACATGACTCTCAGAACGCCACTGACAGAAGGGGTCTGTTCAAAGAGTCCGCCAGATCGTATGCAACGATGCTAAACACCGAAGCACGTTCCTGTTCCTTTCAAAAGGATGTCACACTGTTAACCGACTTAAAATTAATTTCTAATTTAACACAAAACAAACACAAAAACATTCTAAAACAAAAATAAATAAATAAACAAATTAATTAATTAGAATTGTGAATGCAAAACATAAAAACAAAAATGTCTATAAACAATTAATTAATTTACAAGAGGCAAATATATATATATGTATAGAGTATGTACGAGTACGTATGTATGTCCTTTTGGATGTAGTATGCATTACTTTACAAAATAAAATATATGTGTGTATGCATCAAATGAATCTAACAAAAAAAAACAGACTACAGCCTACAAAGAGCGTGTTAACTCACCAAAATCATTAGCACCATGAATTCCTGAGGGTCCCGGCAGGAGGCCCGGTATACCTTGTAGTCCTAAAAATGCACTTGGGAACGAATGAGATCTCTGATTGTCCAATGAACCGTTCATACTGTCCATTGTGCCGTCCATTTGGCCATCACCGCGATCCGATGGTTCTGTGTCGCTGCTGTTCGAGTCTTCGCCGGCACTTTGGGCGTGCAGCGACACCAAATCGGGATGTTTCTGCAAGGAAACACACAAAGACTACTGCATTTAGTCATGGTTGACATGGATATGAGTTATAAGGACACCAACCTGATTGCCACCCATCTGTTGTCCGCTCTCGAGTGCCTGACTTAGCAGTGAGTCCCTCAATTCTAGGCTGCGATCCCGATCGCGAGATGTCTCACGGCTATGATCGCGATCACGATTGCGTTCGCGTGTCAACGCGTGCTGACCACTGGCATTGCTTGCACCGCCCAGACCAACAGATCCGGCCACCGAGAACTCTCTGTCCAACAGCAGGCGTTCTGGACTGATGCCGTGCTGGGCACGGAACAGATCGGCGCTCTTGATGCGTTTCTGGGGCGGCGGTGTGAGATGGCTCGTTCGGTTGTCGTCCGACAGGTCCCAATGATGATTCGACTACACAAAGGAGAGACAAAGCGATAGTTGAACATTAATAAATCACAATCGACGGGGAAAAGTTGACAATTCAATCTTTCAATTGGCACTGTCTACTTTACTTTGTGCGGTCTTACAGGCGACGGGGATGCTTTGAGTTCTTGTACTGCGGGTGTAACATTCGATATAAGCGCCGCTGCAACGGACGATGGTGTTGCACAGTTACTGTTGCTGTTGCTGTTGTTTATGTTACTGTTATTGTTGTTGTTGAGACTGTGATTGTTGCCCAACGGTAGCTTCGTACTGGTGACGGAGGAGAACTTTGACGCTGGTCCATTATTGACATCGGCAAGGCCGCGCACTTGCAGGAGGTGGGCGGTCTTCAGGAAGTCGGTCAGTTGCTCGTGGCTGACATTCACTTCGCCATTGTACATGAAACTGGAAAAGAAGGGCAAAGGGATGTGAAATTAGATGGGACCATTTGCAAGATTGGTGGGAAAATCAAGAGCAAGAAAGTGGTTGACAACCAAACTGCGGGAAATTGAGGTGCAGAGAGTAACAATAAACTTACCTCAACAAATTCTCAACATCCTCCGAGCGGATGTCACGCAATATGACAATCGGATGCTCGCACGGATTCGCCTTCAGTAGCTTGCGAAAGTATGGACTACACGCACTTAGGACCACTTTGTGCGCGGTAAATGATCTCTGATCACAGGCTAGCGTCACATCGACGAAGTCCTCCTCGTCCCTTAGGTGACGGAACGATGACAGCATTGACGTCTGAAAGTCGTTCCATTTGAGGGCGTAATGCTGTTGATGTTGCTGCTGCTGAAGAGAATGATGTAGATGAAGGTGTTGCTGTTGCTGCTGTGACTGCTGCTGCTGCTGTTGTTGTTGGTCATTATTGTGAGTCGATGGCGCTGGTGATGTCGAAATGGGCGGTGGTGGTTCCATTTTGGCCACCCCCGTGTTATTGTTTTCTGTCGTTTGCAGTTGTGTTGATTCAGTCATTTAGGTTGGATTGCTTTATTATTTTTGTCCTCCTCCTTCTCGTCTTCCTCTCGCTGCTCGATTTGATTCTTAACTTTCTTCCCGCAAATGGGGAGCTGGAATGGGCTGGGATTATGCCTTTACGATAGTTGCCGCCGTTGCCCAATTCTTTTATTCGTTTATGCAGGAGAGTGTGAATTAGATTTCTTTTGTTCGTCTTGTCTGCTCTTTGTCTTTGACCGCAAATTGGAAAATTATATCTTCTTTTTTTTTTCTTTAAACCAAGGGCTGTGGTTGCGTGTGTGTGTGTGTGTGTTAGAGTGTGTGTATGTGTATGAAACAAAAGATAAGTCCAAACTGAAAGTAGAAAGCGTATCCTTGCTGCGAGTAGTTGGCTTTCCGCTTCCTTGTCTTATGAATTCATCATTATGTGTGTTCGTTTTTGTCGTTGGGAGTGAGCGACGGGGGGATAGTTGATCCTCGGATTCCGCGATTGAGAGCGGGTTGCGGGCTGGGGGAGGGACACTATATCCAGAATGGAATTTGTTTAGAATTTAATGATGGCATTGTATTGTTGTCCATTTTCATTGTTGCGTCATCGCCCGAAACTTGAAATTTGATTTGGTTGCCGATCTGTGATGAGGGGGAGCAGCACGTGTTTGTTCTGGGAATTGGAATTTCTTTAAATTGTCTGTTTTGTCGTTTTGCTCAGACTGGACGGAATCTGAAATGAGAAGAAGGACAAGCATGGGGTTAGAGAAGTTCACATGCGTGTGTGTGTGTTAAGAAATTTAAATTGGAACATATAAAACGATTCAAAGGAAGGGGGAATAAATTGGAGTTTTATGACGTGGAATTGGCTAGGAAATGATAAGGTCCACTATTTGGCTTGACTCAAGACCAACGGCGATCAGCCTCCACCGAGACTACTTGCCGTTCTGAAGAAGCTCTGAAAGAGAAACGAGGGCGGTAACAATTAAGGGTCACTTTGGTGTATGGCCCCGAAGCTAGAAGTCCGTTTGAGAGTATAGACCAAGAGCCGTGGCCAAGAATTCAAGGTCGCTGACGAGCCTCCTCAACAACTGCCTGTTGAAACTCGAACATGACTAGTAACATCTTGATGTGTCGCGCCTTGGACTTACGACATTGTCTATGTGCAGAAATTGGGTTGGTAACAAAATCAAGTCACTTAGCGCCGATTCTAGAGTCAGTCGTCGGCAATGCAGTTCAGCTTAGTTAAAGCTTATACAAGGTGGGCCATCTAGTGGTTTTTTTTTAAGTCATAGGTTCTTTTGACACTGACACCTGTTTCCCGCTTGAAATCTTGACAGAAAGTCAGTATCATACCTCCACGGAACAAAATGAGTCGCTCTACCCTTGAACAACGTTGGGGTGTATTTAAAATTTGTTTCCAAAGTGAGTGCTGTGTAGCCCAAACAGTGCGTTTTTTGAATAAAAGAAGTTTTGGGCGAAATGAAGTACCCACCGCGACTGCTGTGTTCAAGTTAGTGCAAAAAGTTCGTGTAACTGGTGTGCTGGTGGACAACACTCATGATTTCCGTCGTTGTACGGTGCCCACAGATGAGAATGGGGCTGCTTGGGCCTTCTTCGAAAATGAGGTTGGGAACAACGTTTCGGTCAAACGTGGGCATTACACAGCCATGTTAACCGACTCTTTTTCTTACGTAAAGTGAAGGCATGAATTTGGACGATCTTTGGTTCACGCAGGATGGCGCGCCATGCCCCACTGCCCATGTCACAATTGATCTTTTGCGCACCAAATTCCCAAACCGTGTTATCAGCCGTCTTGGCGATGTCAATTAACCGCCTCGGAGCTTCAATTTGACTTTTTTGTGGGGAACCGTGAAGGAGCGATGTTATGCCAACAATCCGGAAACTATTCAAGCCCAATCATCCACACAATCCGTGAAACCATCAACAATGTCTTGGAAAATTAGAGTGACAGAATGCGCTACTGCGAAACCATCCGGGGCAGTCACTTCAACGACGTTGTATTTCATAATTAATGGGAATGTTTGTTCTTACTAATAAAGCCATAATACACGGACACGATACACGGCAGAAAATTTGGTTCACAGACGAATGACAACGATTCTACAACCATACGCCGGCAAGGTAGGTCGACAACATTTGTAAGCAAACAACGCAAAATCTAGACTAAAGCGGAGGTGTGAAACGAAATCAATGATCACCAGAAGACACAATCCAGCATTCCCATCCACAATCTGTTTGACACTCACTACCTCAAAGCCAAACAAACAAAAAGAATGTGTAATGTTTGACATTTCTTAAAAGTCACTGACTTTCTCCACAACAATCATAAAAAAAAAACCCCCCATTCCTAATGGAAAACCATATACCCATCGCGGCAGCAATGTTCAGTGTTCACACCTCGACTGAATACCTCAGAGTGTCCATCATAACATTTATCTCTATCCACGCTGATAAAATGAATTACCCACGATTACATTTCACATTAAACTAATAAAATCTCAGAAGCCCACAAGACCCACGCCTCCCCAGACGAGAATAAACCTTTTTTTTTTTTTTTTGGGTCTCTGTTTTGTTTTGATTTTGTAAAGATTGAGTGAACATTCCAAAACAACAGATTCACGCAAACCCAATGCGACTCCTCAAGTATCTGAGAGAGGTATCTGATCTCATCTGTACCAGTACAGACTCCCATCATTAATTACCCAGCCAAGGGGTCATAGTCGGACACAAGACAAAAATCAATTACGCTCACTCAAGCCAGTGGAGCAGAAAGAAACAAAAAAAAAAAATACAAATTACAAGAGATAATAATTGTTAGATCGTTAAATTGGACAAGTGATGTTTATAGATACGTTACGCTCTGTATCTGAGATCTGCTGTTGGAAACAGTATCCATGGGCGATCATAAAATAGATCACAGGTTGTGTACGTACGCGCACAACGGAAACTCTGTACGGACTGCTGTCTCCTCGTCTGGTTATGAAAACTTATGGATATAAAGTGGAAGGAGATCTGAAGACGGCTGGGCTCAGAGAGACTCGCCATACCGAGTAATTGATGTTCGGTCATTTTTCAAAATAATTACAAGATGCTACTCGCGATCGTACGAAGAGCACTTGTTGTACGGAATGGATGGTGCTGGTGCCGCAGTCTCTCGGGTGTTTGGCCCTTAAAGCGTTGGTCGCCAGCAAACACTGGGAAATATTTATTCACTCATCAATTATAAAAGATTGGAGCATTTAAAATCCAATAAACATGTGAGTGATTGGATTGATGGTCGGGGAGGTCGGATGCGCAAAGATTTAGGGAGCGTGCAAGATGAGATGTGCTTAGTCAGTGTTACGGAGGGCAGCTTCTGATGAATTGGTAACCATGACCAATGCTGAATGCGAAATGCGGGGGGGGGGGGGGGTATGGGGATCTGTGTCTTTTAAAGGATGCAGGAGATCGAGCTTGACTGTGGATTGAATGGTGGTTGGAAAGACTCCCGTGGAGCTTTGGAATATGGGTTTGTTCTGGGCGTCTACGGATCGCACATATGCAGTGGTTGGATCACGTAGAGTGAGTGAACACCTTCGAAGCGTCTTTGAGTCCGGGGTCAGTGGGACAACACAGCAGAGGACGGTGACAAAAGTGGCGCACACGAGTGGAGAAGGATGTCAATCACTTTGAAGTGTGACTGGCAGGCAGATATGGTCTAGGACCATCCCGAACTGCGCCGCACAAAGAAGAGAAAGGAAAGATCTGAGTTTCGTGTTTGCTGCGTAGATCTAACTGCCTGCTTCCAAAGTGGATGTACTGAACTGCGCACATATTTCCAAGATGCCGACTTAGCGAGGGCATATCTTCTCCAAAAGCTGGACGATAAGCAAAGCATCAGAGCCGATTCTTGGTGCCTTCGAAAGAAAAATTCTACGTCGAGTATATGGCCCCGAGGAAGGTGAACGGAGTAGAAGACACAAGCGGGAACTCTACGAGCTGTAGCAGGATGCGGATGATGTCCGGAAGGCAACAATCCATCGACTGCACTCGGCTCGGCTCGGCCACATCGAGAGCATGAACACTAAAACTCCAGTAAAGAGGTCTTCGAATCGGAGTTCGAGATGGAGATGAAGACGGAAGCTCCGGTATAAAGACCGCAATACAGCTTGATCTTGATGACCCAGGACCGTCGAATCAATGGAAGGCAGCAATAGCTCAGGCTCGGACCGTCCATCGGTCGTCGGCCCTGCTAAGTAAGTATATCTTCTAAGCTGAAGGTCCATGGTCAAAATTCGAGCATACGAGCATTCACACATCTCACGATCATGAATATGTGAAACTAACGAGAGCACTTTTCCCAAATAGCGTACAATCTCAGTGTTGCCCTCGTTATTTTTCCCCAAAGAACAGCGAGAACCGATTCGATCGCCAAAAAGTAATTACCTCGTGGTGATCAATGAAATCGTACACCTGACGACAGAAACCCAAACCAACAGGAAGGCATACACAACTCGATCGCCGATCACAGAACGAAAAAAAAAACTCCCCAAAAACCGATCTCGATCGTTAACTCATTACCATGCCAAAACAAAAAGGAAAAAAAACCATGCCGGACCGGACCGGATTCACCTCTTAATAGCCCACGCTACCAAATAAGGCTTAAATCATCGCCTATCGCGAAGACCAGGAGGCAGAAATTATGCCACAAATCTGTCACCTATCCATATTCAAGACTCGCATTCATTGGCTGCTCTTTGCCCTCAACTAACTGTTCTTGGAAGAAGAAAAAAAAAAACATTAACCAATCAAAAAAAGACAAGAAAGAAACAGATTTAAACAAGACTGAAGACTTTTTTTATTACAGAGCTTGTGGGCCCATTTTGACATCCCATTCACAGGCACCATCTTTATGGACGATCTCTGTGGTCCAAGAGCATGCGGTGGTTGCTGTGGTGCGACGTCGATGATGATGACGGGCGACAAGGTGAAAATAAGTGCCACTAATTAAACCCTAGGTTGAAGTATTTTATTATCCATTGGATTGATCTAAGGCGTTGTAAAGATTACGAGTTACACCTACGCTCACAATAGGATCGTTGCCCTTAATCAACGCAGCCTCATCCCAACCCTAGGCTGGCGTGCGTGTGCGTGTGCGTGCGCGCGTGCACTTTCACCACGTGTGCTGTGGTCCGAAATGAAAGGTTGACTCCTTAGGCCTGAAAGGCAGTAAAGATCGAATGGAATGTCTTGGATCTCCGAATTCAAAGATCAGGTGTCGTAAAAATGAAAATACAGTTTAATTGCATTAAGGCTTGCTAATGCGCCTTAGAGAGATACGAGTACTATCACAGAGGGGATTTGTTTTACTATCACTGGATGGTAGAGGGTGTAGACTGTAGACAATGCTGGGCTTCTTTTTTTTTAAGGAGTGGGGCTGACGGTACCGGTGCCAGTTGTGTGGACAACATTTTGGATTTTATGAGATTTTTCTTGTTTTTCCACCTACTCAAGGTTGTTGATCTTTTGCTGGGTCACTAAGAGGGCTTGACAGAGATCAAGTGAAGATTTGAAACAATCGAGGTTTGGTGTCCAATGGATTTGAGAACTTGACAAAAAAGGCACTTAAAGAAGGAAGGTGGTTGCGGAGCTCTAAGTGAAAGACCTTAAGCCCACGAGAATGGACGTTTTAGAGATTCAAGTCCAACATAGGAAACTGAGCGAATATTGTTCAGTTTCGTTGAGTTTCGTTCACCTAAGCGAAACGCAACGCTCTCAACGCACATGAATGACAGCTGGTGTTGGAGTTCTAAGTAAGACCAAACGTAAGAAGCTGATCGAATATTGTTCAGTTTCGTTGAGTTTCGTTCACTTAAGCACAGTTTGTGTTTGAATTCTAAGTAAGACCAAACGTAAGAAGCTGATCGAATATTGTTCAGTTTCGTTGAGTTTCGTTCACTTAAGCACAGTTTGTGTTTGAATTCTAAGTAAGACCAAACGTAAGAAGCTGATCGAATATTGTTCAGTTTCGTTGAGTTTCGTTCACTTAAGCACAGTTTGTGTTTGAATTCTAAGTAAGACCGAACGTAAGAAGCTGATCGAATATTGTTCAGTTTCGTTGAGTTTCGTTCACTTAAGCACAGTTTGTGTTTGAATTCTAAGTAAGACCAAACGTAAGAAGCTGATCGAATATTGTTCAGTTTCGCTGAGTTTCGTTCACTTAAGCGAAACGCATCGCTGTTAACTTACGTAAATGACAGCTGGTGTTGAAATTTTGAGTAAGCACAAAGTGAGCGAAATTTGTTCAAAATATCATTCACTTTCGCTGAGTTCCGTTCACTTAAGTGAAAAGCATCGCTCTCAACGTTCACATGTGACAGTTGGTGTTGGAATTTTGAGTAAGCTGAACGTGATCGAACTTTGTTCAGAATATTGTTCACTTTCGCTGAGTGTCGTTCACTTTAGCGAAACGTATCAATGTAAATGACAGTGGGTGTTGGAAGTTTGACTCAGCGTCTTCATGTAATTGTGGGCGTTTTGAAATTTGACGACGCTTTTGATACATTTCGGTTCGGTTCTGTGATAAGCTTTGTAGGTGGACCTTAAGAATGAGATTGTGATATAATTCTTTAAAGCCATTTAAATTCAATATTTCCAATTAAAAGGACTACTGAGGACAACAAAATGAGATTGTTTCTTTATTTCTGGCTGAACGCACTCAAATTATGAATTCATCGAAGGATTCCCTTCTCTGAAAGACTGAAAGTGGATAAGAAAAAATGGCGAAGAAACCGGCCACCACATGGTACCTGCACTCGAAGGAAGACGGTCCGTTTTCCAGAAATCCTTACCCTTTTTTTTCCGCTCCTAAACTTAAGAGTCTTTTTCCGAGTTTCCTGGAAAAGCCTACTCGCCCATCATCAAGTGAATCCACACACTTTCACTTAATTATTCACAAAACCCTTATGCTAAATCAATACCCTCAAGTTTCCGTCACTATTCTCGTCCAATCCAATCAAATGAATGCACATAGCCTTCAATCTGGACAACCATCACAAACCGCACAGAGAGGCACTTTAACGAAAAACTCATTTTCACATGTGTACGCACATGAAAGGACCTCTAAAGTTATTGTAATCAATCAAAAGTTTCCCCTAATCCATCTTTAATGTGGCGCGCGGGGGATGCAAAAGTTTTAGGTCCACTATTGTGATATACGGAACACAGACACGGGAACGGGCCACTGACACTGGCACTGGCATACAAACTCAAACCCAAACTCTGGGTGAAACCTTAGCAATCAAATAAAAATTAATACATTCCATCGGGATGCCAGAGTAACAAAAGTCGTCCTCCGTCCCGGGCTTCGGTCCGCACACCACACCGGCGCGCAGATTGCCGAGCGAGTGTGCTTAACATAGACGGTGTGTGCGACGACGACGACTTTGTCTTGCAATCGAGAGTCGAGATCTCGGTGGAATATGTGTATATTTTGTGTAAGGGTCATGTAAGTTTATTGACGTCAAGTGAATTTCGTACAAGTTCAAGTTCAAGTTAGTGCAAAAAGTTCGTGTAACTGGTGTGCTGGTGGACAACACTCATGATTTCCGTCGTTGTACGGTGCCCACAGATGAGAATGGGGCTGCTTGGGCCTTCTTCGAAAATGAGGTTGGGAACAACGTTTCGGTCAAACGTGGGCATTACACAGCCATGTTAACCGACTCTTTTTCTTACGTAAAGTGAAGGCATGAATTTGGACGATCTTTGGTTCACGCAGGATGGCGCGCCATGCCCCACTGCCCATGTCACAATTGATCTTTTGCGCACCAAATTCCCAAACCGTGTTATCAGCCGTCTTGGCGATGTCAATTAACCGCCTCGGAGCTTCAATTTGACTTTTTTGTGGGGAACCGTGAAGGAGCGATGTTATGCCAACAATCCGGAAACTATTCAAGCCCAATCATCCACACAATCCGTGAAACCATCAACAATGTCTTGGAAAATTAGAGTGACAGAATGCGCTACTGCGAAACCATCCGGGGCAGTCACTTCAACGACGTTGTATTTCATAATTAATGGGAATGTTTGTTCTTACTAATAAAGCCATAATACACGGACACGATACACGGCAGAAAATTTGGTTCACAGACGAATGACAACGATTCTACAACCATACGCCGGCAAGGTAGGTCGACAACATTTGTAAGCAAACAACGCAAAATCTAGACTAAAGCGGAGGTGTGAAACGAAATCAATGATCACCAGAAGACACAATCCAGCATTCCCATCCACAATCTGTTTGACACTCACTACCTCAAAGCCAAACAAACAAAAAGAATGTGTAATGTTTGACATTTCTTAAAAGTCACTGACTTTCTCCACAACAATCATAAAAAAAAAACCCCCCATTCCTAATGGAAAACCATATACCCATCGCGGCAGCAATGTTCAGTGTTCACACCTCGACTGAATACCTCAGAGTGTCCATCATAACATTTATCTCTATCCACGCTGATAAAATGAATTACCCACGATTACATTTCACATTAAACTAATAAAATCTCAGAAGCCCACAAGACCCACGCCTCCCCAGACGAGAATAAACCTTTTTTTTTTTTTTTTGGGTCTCTGTTTTGTTTTGATTTTGTAAAGATTGAGTGAACATTCCAAAACAACAGATTCACGCAAACCCAATGCGACTCCTCAAGTATCTGAGAGAGGTATCTGATCTCATCTGTACCAGTACAGACTCCCATCATTAATTACCCAGCCAAGGGGTCATAGTCGGACACAAGACAAAAATCAATTACGCTCACTCAAGCCAGTGGAGCAGAAAGAAACAAAAAAAAAAAATACAAATTACAAGAGATAATAATTGTTAGATCGTTAAATTGGACAAGTGATGTTTATAGATACGTTACGCTCTGTATCTGAGATCTGCTGTTGGAAACAGTATCCATGGGCGATCATAAAATAGATCACAGGTTGTGTACGTACGCGCACAACGGAAACTCTGTACGGACTGCTGTCTCCTCGTCTGGTTATGAAAACTTATGGATATAAAGTGGAAGGAGATCTGAAGACGGCTGGGCTCAGAGAGACTCGCCATACCGAGTAATTGATGTTCGGTCATTTTTCAAAATAATTACAAGATGCTACTCGCGATCGTACGAAGAGCACTTGTTGTACGGAATGGATGGTGCTGGTGCCGCAGTCTCTCGGGTGTTTGGCCCTTAAAGCGTTGGTCGCCAGCAAACACTGGGAAATATTTATTCACTCATCAATTATAAAAGATTGGAGCATTTAAAATCCAATAAACATGTGAGTGATTGGATTGATGGTCGGGGAGGTCGGATGCGCAAAGATTTAGGGAGCGTGCAAGATGAGATGTGCTTAGTCAGTGTTACGGAGGGCAGCTTCTGATGAATTGGTAACCATGACCAATGCTGAATGCGAAATGCGGGGGGGGGGGGGGGATATGGGGATCTGTGTCTTTTAAAGGATGCAGGAGATCGAGCTTGACTGTGGATTGAATGGTGGTTGGAAAGACTCCCGTGGAGCTTTGGAATATGGGTTTGTTCTGGGCGTCTACGGATCGCACATATGCAGTGGTTGGATCACGTAGAGTGAGTGAACACCTTCGAAGCGTCTTTGAGTCCGGGGTCAGTGGGACAACACAGCAGAGGACGGTGACAAAAGTGGCGCACACGAGTGGAGAAGGATGTCAATCACTTTGAAGTGTGACTGGCAGGCAGATATGGTCTAGGACCATCCCGAACTGCGCCGCACAAAGAAGAGAAAGGAAAGATCTGAGTTTCGTGTTTGCTGCGTAGATCTAACTGCCTGCTTCCAAAGTGGATGTACTGAACTGCGCACATATTTCCAAGATGCCGACTTAGCGAGGGCATATCTTCTCCAAAAGCTGGACGATAAGCAAAGCATCAGAGCCGATTCTTGGTGCCTTCGAAAGAAAAATTCTACGTCGAGTATATGGCCCCGAGGAAGGTGAACGGAGTAGAAGACACAAGCGGGAACTCTACGAGCTGTAGCAGGATGCGGATGATGTCCGGAAGGCAACAATCCATCGACTGCACTCGGCTCGGCTCGGCCACATCGAGAGCATGAACACTAAAACTCCAGTAAAGAGGTCTTCGAATCGGAGTTCGAGATGGAGATGAAGACGGAAGCTCCGGTATAAAGACCGCAATACAGCTTGATCTTGATGACCCAGGACCGTCGAATCAATGGAAGGCAGCAATAGCTCAGGCTCGGACCGTCCATCGGTCGTCGGCCCTGCTAAGTAAGTATATCTTCTAAGCTGAAGGTCCATGGTCAAAATTCGAGCATACGAGCATTCACACATCTCACGATCATGAATATGTGAAACTAACGAGAGCACTTTTCCCAAATAGCGTACAATCTCAGTGTTGCCCTCGTTATTTTTCCCCAAAGAACAGCGAGAACCGATTCGATCGCCAAAAAGTAATTACCTCGTGGTGATCAATGAAATCGTACACCTGACGACAGAAACCCAAACCAACAGGAAGGCATACACAACTCGATCGCCGATCACAGAACGAAAAAAAAAACTCCCCAAAAACCGATCTCGATCGTTAACTCATTACCATGCCAAAACAAAAAGGAAAAAAAACCATGCCGGACCGGACCGGATTCACCTCTTAATAGCCCACGCTACCAAATAAGGCTTAAATCATCGCCTATCGCGAAGACCAGGAGGCAGAAATTATGCCACAAATCTGTCACCTATCCATATTCAAGACTCGCATTCATTGGCTGCTCTTTGCCCTCAACTAACTGTTCTTGGAAGAAGAAAAAAAAAAACATTAACCAATCAAAAAAAGACAAGAAAGAAACAGATTTAAACAAGACTGAAGACTTTTTTTATTACAGAGCTTGTGGGCCCATTTTGACATCCCATTCACAGGCACCATCTTTATGGACGATCTCTGTGGTCCAAGAGCATGCGGTGGTTGCTGTGGTGCGACGTCGATGATGATGACGGGCGACAAGGTGAAAATAAGTGCCACTAATTAAACCCTAGGTTGAAGTATTTTATTATCCATTGGATTGATCTAAGGCGTTGTAAAGATTACGAGTTACACCTACGCTCACAATAGGATCGTTGCCCTTAATCAACGCAGCCTCATCCCAACCCTAGGCTGGCGTGCGTGTGCGTGTGCGTGCGCGCGTGCACTTTCACCACGTGTGCTGTGGTCCGAAATGAAAGGTTGACTCCTTAGGCCTGAAAGGCAGTAAAGATCGAATGGAATGTCTTGGATCTCCGAATTCAAAGATCAGGTGTCGTAAAAATGAAAATACAGTTTAATTGCATTAAGGCTTGCTAATGCGCCTTAGAGAGATACGAGTACTATCACAGAGGGGATTTGTTTTACTATCACTGGATGGTAGAGGGTGTAGACTGTAGACAATGCTGGGCTTCTTTTTTTTTAAGGAGTGGGGCTGACGGTACCGGTGCCAGTTGTGTGGACAACATTTTGGATTTTATGAGATTTTTCTTGTTTTTCCACCTACTCAAGGTTGTTGATCTTTTGCTGGGTCACTAAGAGGGCTTGACAGAGATCAAGTGAAGATTTGAAACAATCGAGGTTTGGTGTCCAATGGATTTGAGAACTTGACAAAAAAGGCACTTAAAGAAGGAAGGTGGTTGCGGAGCTCTAAGTGAAAGACCTTAAGCCCACGAGAATGGACGTTTTAGAGATTCAAGTCCAACATAGGAAACTGAGCGAATATTGTTCAGTTTCGTTGAGTTTCGTTCACCTAAGCGAAACGCAACGCTCTCAACGCACATGAATGACAGCTGGTGTTGGAGTTCTAAGTAAGACCAAACGTAAGAAGCTGATCGAATATTGTTCAGTTTCGTTGAGTTTCGTTCACTTAAGCACAGTTTGTGTTTGAATTCTAAGTAAGACCAAACGTAAGAAGCTGATCGAATATTGTTCAGTTTCGTTGAGTTTCGTTCACTTAAGCACAGTTTGTGTTTGAATTCTAAGTAAGACCAAACGTAAGAAGCTGATCGAATATTGTTCAGTTTCGTTGAGTTTCGTTCACTTAAGCACAGTTTGTGTTTGAATTCTAAGTAAGACCGAACGTAAGAAGCTGATCGAATATTGTTCAGTTTCGTTGAGTTTCGTTCACTTAAGCACAGTTTGTGTTTGAATTCTAAGTAAGACCAAACGTAAGAAGCTGATCGAATATTGTTCAGTTTCGCTGAGTTTCGTTCACTTAAGCGAAACGCATCGCTGTTAACTTACGTAAATGACAGCTGGTGTTGAAATTTTGAGTAAGCACAAAGTGAGCGAAATTTGTTCAAAATATCATTCACTTTCGCTGAGTTCCGTTCACTTAAGTGAAAAGCATCGCTCTCAACGTTCACATGTGACAGTTGGTGTTGGAATTTTGAGTAAGCTGAACGTGATCGAACTTTGTTCAGAATATTGTTCACTTTCGCTGAGTGTCGTTCACTTTAGCGAAACGTATCAATGTAAATGACAGTGGGTGTTGGAAGTTTGACTCAGCGTCTTCATGTAATTGTGGGCGTTTTGAAATTTGACGACGCTTTTGATACATTTCGGTTCGGTTCTGTGATAAGCTTTGTAGGTGGACCTTAAGAATGAGATTGTGATATAATTCTTTAAAGCCATTTAAATTCAATATTTCCAATTAAAAGGACTACTGAGGACAACAAAATGAGATTGTTTCTTTATTTCTGGCTGAACGCACTCAAATTATGAATTCATCGAAGGATTCCCTTCTCTGAAAGACTGAAAGTGGATAAGAAAAAATGGCGAAGAAACCGGCCACCACATGGTACCTGCACTCGAAGGAAGACGGTCCGTTTTCCAGAAATCCTTACCCTTTTTTTTCCGCTCCTAAACTTAAGAGTCTTTTTCCGAGTTTCCTGGAAAAGCCTACTCGCCCATCATCAAGTGAATCCACACACTTTCACTTAATTATTCACAAAACCCTTATGCTAAATCAATACCCTCAAGTTTCCGTCACTATTCTCGTCCAATCCAATCAAATGAATGCACATAGCCTTCAATCTGGACAACCATCACAAACCGCACAGAGAGGCACTTTAACGAAAAACTCATTTTCACATGTGTACGCACATGAAAGGACCTCTAAAGTTATTGTAATCAATCAAAAGTTTCCCCTAATCCATCTTTAATGTGGCGCGCGGGGGATGCAAAAGTTTTAGGTCCACTATTGTGATATACGGAACACAGACACGGGAACGGGCCACTGACACTGGCACTGGCATACAAACTCAAACCCAAACTCTGGGTGAAACCTTAGCAATCAAATAAAAATTAATACATTCCATCGGGATGCCAGAGTAACAAAAGTCGTCCTCCGTCCCGGGCTTCGGTCCGCACACCACACCGGCGCGCAGATTGCCGAGCGAGTGTGCTTAACATAGACGGTGTGTGCGACGACGACGACTTTGTCTTGCAATCGAGAGTCGAGATCTCGGTGGAATATGTGTATATTTTGTGTAAGGGTCATGTAAGTTTATTGACGTCAAGTGAATTTCGTACGAAGTCCATTGTTCCTGTTCCTGTTTTTGAATTGTTTTCGACTTCTTTTTTTTTGGTTTTTGTTTTTCTCCCGCCCCCACCCCCTGATTTGTGAACACAAACATGTGCAGTGTCACGGGTGGGCCTTTGAAGTTTAAGCCGGTTTCCTGGGTCGGTACTCTGCGGTTCGCGTTGCAAATTCGGTTCAAACGTGTTTGCACACAGAAGTAATTGGGTTCAGGCAGATCGTGTAATGAATGTGATTGCACCTCTTTGAGGATGGAAGGTAAATTTAGATTGAATTTGTCCGGTTCCATTTGGTAAGTTTCAAAGGACATTCGAGAGAGTTCTCTTGTCAGAGTGTGGTGCAATGTAAATTGATGTAACAACTGTCACAATGAGACTGTCAAATGATGCGGGCAGTAAGTTGCTGCCTCGGGACACGGAAATTGAGAGGAAATAACGTGGTTCGAGCTACCTTATCCCAGTTGAAGCACATTTCTACATCCATTTAGATAAAGGACATCTCCTCTTTGTCCAACAAACAGCGCAGCAATAACAAAATTCACTGAGAATCAAAGACCAGTCTGTATCCAAGTAACGCTAAATAATTTCGACAGAAAGTACAAAGCAAATTTATAGTTAATTCACAGAACCACTCTCACGCGAGCCACCCGCAAAAGAACACAAACAGGCATCGTGCCCGCCATCCACCGCGCACCCGGCAGCCGGCGTGTGGAGGGCCCCACTTGACAGTCAGTGCGCTGCAGCGCAATCTAAAATAAAACAATAACCTCACCATTTCCTGACTGTGCCAAATACACATACGCCACTTTCCAGTCTGTCTCTCTCTCTCTCTCTCTCGCCCGCTTCCCACATCCCACTTGAAATACCATACACCACCCCGCGCCATCGTTCCTTTGGCATCATCTTATAAATTTGTATTTCTATTGAATTTTTGTTTATGTCATTCCGATAGAAGAATACCGCTCGTAAATTTAATGCCTAATAATGCCACACAACACTTAGGCTCCCCCCCGCCCCCACACCAATTCGCTGGCGGCAGCACCATGGATCAACAGTCGTCGTCAGTCAGTCAAAGCATAATACAGCGCTTGGGCCAGCTTAGTTCTTTTGCTTGGCTTCACTAATAGGACCCCGCGATCAAATGCCGGTTTGCCGGCATCGCTGCTGCCACAGGCTCCACTAAAACCTCGAAATAGTTTCTTAAGTCGCACATGCATCCGCTGTTGGATGGACACAATGTTGTCACAAGTAAACTCATTTCTTTTTTGTCTTCTTTCGTCTCCACCACATCGTCGTCGTCGTCGTCGTTTTGTGTGTTGTGTGTCCCAATGTGTCCCAATTTTCGTTCGGGTAGTAAAACAATAATTCAAAATGCCACCCATAGACCTCCTATGGATTGGTGTGGTGGCCTCTCTTCTGCGTCCCTTTGTGTCAGACTTTAGTGCTTCATTGCCTCATTGGTCGCTTGCCTTGTTTTGGTGACTGTACCGACACGACGCGTAGGCCAGGGCGACAGGGGCATAAAGAGGAATTTTATATCCTCAACCGCAGCGCTTATGAGTCTCGAGAGAGATTTGTTCTGTTCTCTTTTTTTTCTTCGTCATTTTTAAAGAAAAAATCTTCAATTAATGGATTTTCTAACAAAAGTTGTAATAAATTGTACAGCGCGGTCTATAATCACATGATTTAGGGTCCCAATCTCAGCTCTCGCGCACACGCACACTCTGTGATTTGCCCCGGCGAGAGAGAAAGAGATGATTCTGACTTTGAGAGATGCCAATGCGAGATTTTGGGCGGTATGCGGCTGTAATCAGAGTCTCAGGGATAGATTGAAATTTTATTCAAATGTATTCACATGTGGAAAAAGAATTTATGGCCCCACTGTTCGTTCGGTCTCGTCGTCGCTCACATGTGTTCACGGCTAGGCGAAAGGATAATTATTATTGAACAAACTTTCAAATCGACCGACGACGACGAGAGAAGTGCGCAGAGAGGAACCGGAGAGGGAAACTCACGAATAACAAAGCAATTATCTGTGCGGTAGGCTGGGAATTGGGCGCAGGGGGTCCCCTCATTCACTGTCGTCATCGTCTCATCATCATCGAGGGGAATGCGGTTGGATGAAGGGATTTCTATATGGTATGCAATAAACACCTAATAAGGACTTCATCGTTTGTGATAAGGGGGATGATGATTTGACCTACAGCTGGTTTTATTTCACTTGTCATGGCGAGGGAGCATGAAGGTCTTTCGTTGGTGACTAGGGTCTGTAAGAAATTGCTGTGCACTGGGAACTTAGCTGGGTAGCGTCAAAAATCAGAGACGTCGATAAGAGCATATTTTCTAAGCATTTCTGCAGAAGTCACTATGAGTGATGCCAACACGGAATGTGCGCCTATTCAAAGGGAGTCTACTGCATTTTGCTGCAATTGTCTGATTCCATGTGTGAAGCTCTCACAAAATCCAAAATGTCGTCAAAAGTTCTGCTCGTTGGTAGAACTTTGCAGCGCTGTCATCGATGTGTGTGACAGCTCCCATGTTTGACGCTTCAAAAGTGAGAACTTCATCAGAAGCTCCACCAAACTCTATCACCTTCATCGAACAAACTCTTGTGAAGAAAACAGAAGCCCCGTTTCTTCCTTATTCTAGCTACAAACTCAGCTAAACAACGATAGGACTAGGTACGCATTTGAGGTGGTCTATCTTGCCACGCATGTTTTCAATCTGACAATCGTCCACCGAACTGGTCAGAGACATCGCTCGAAAAAACCTTCAAGAGAATAAAAACAGACAACAAACATCTTCTATTTTTTTTTTTCGGACTAGTTTATGTGTAAAACATGAACACATCAAATTCGGACAAGTGGTCTACATGCTTGTGGGTCCCTGCGTATCTTATCGATATACTTTCTGTCATAAAAATCAGAAGTCGTTAAATTTGTTGTCGTTTGTTTGTTGGAAGTTGTGTTTTGTTTTATGATATTCCAGCAGATGTACAGGGTGAAGCTTCAAAAACTAACTGTTAAACTAACTCATTAAAAGTGACTTAATTGCTGATGCTCTCTAAAATACAGAAACGAAGCTAAAACTAATTGTCTATTGTTGTGCGTCTTTTTCAGGCGGGGAGAATGAAGTTGGCCAAGTTTTATGAGGTCAAGAGAAAACTGCTGCTTTCAGATGTGACAGGAGATCTGTCAAATGATGACTAGCTGGTTGGGGAAAATACTTTTTGCAAGTTTGATCGAATTTTTGATAATCACAAGTGATCAGTGAGTTTATTGATTTATTTCAGGGTTTTTCACTATACACAGGGTGAGCTGGAGAATGTTAATATCATATTCCTAATTTCTGACTGATTAAAAAATACATGATCTTTTGATATTTTTTGATTGTCGCATTCAATCAAATTGTCCACAAAAGAAAGTCTGTACTACTTCTTGATGAACCCAGTGATAGGCCTAAATTGTTAGCGTGAGCTAAAATGTTTTGACACCGTAAGGTTCAATGCCCCTGTTCGTAATAAGACTTAAGAAACCCAACTTAAGCAATCGAGCAAATACAGCAGAAATGATACAGTGAGACCATAATAACCACATCGTTAAGTTTCGTTGAGTTTTGTTAAGTTTCGTTAAGTTCCGTTCACTTTTTACTGAACTGAAATTAATCGCTGAAACTAAAAGCTCTTAGAATTTTCGAGCCTTGAGCGTGCCGTCGTATTAGTGTTGCTGATGCCGACTGGTGGATAACCACCGGATTACACGGTCTATATGTACAGTGACCAGGCATTTAAGGGCCCCCAAGAATCTTCAACCCACGTTAAGCACACAAGTGAAGAATAACCATAACCCCTTCATATTGTTACATCGCTACCACGTTTTTGTCCAAATCCAGTTCACTCAGCCATCGGCAAAGGGCACTCAAAATGTCTCTCCTCAAATCGAAACGCAATCCTTTCTTATCAACAAATGTCATTCACTTGTCATAAGTGACAGCTAAAACACACACACAGTTATCTACTGTCATCACCCTATAAAGAGAACCTGCCAACACCGGGATGACACACGTGACTCATAATATGCCACGCACATGAATGTATCCATATCTGTTAAAGAACAAAAAAAAAAAGAAGTAAATAAATTGCAAAAGTACCCATAAAAATAGTCAACTACTTTGAAAGCTGTTGTTACCGCTGCTGAGTGATTCGTTTCGTGTCGACACCTTTTTGTCAGATTCACTTGAAACCTCTAAGACCCGGATATTCAATTAGAAAGACAAACGCCGTAACGGCCCGAATCATACCGTAATATTTAATTATTTTCTTTCATTAGCACATTTTATTGATGTTCGTGTACAATATACTATGTATCTTTGTTTCTTTCAGCTAAGGGGTGCCTTTGGGGAGGGCGGGGCTCCACCGAGCAATACAATGTGCGATTTTTTTTTGTATTGTTTTGCGTTTCAGTTTATTTTCGGTTTTATTATGCAATGTTTCTGTTTTTATTTGATTATGAAATTTTCGCAGAAATCAACGAAAGAAAAAAAAAACAAAAGAGTTTCACTTTGGCCACATTGTTCGGTGGTAAAACCAAGATTTGAATTGTTGTTTGAAACGACACACAGACACACCATAAACTGTTAGTGTGTCAAGATTAAATATTTGAAGGTACAGCCGGCAGCAGCGGTATTTCGATACGATTTCACTCAGAAGCCGTAGCCGTCCCCCCACCCGCGAGACGGACGGAGTATCTAGCATGTACTGTTGTTGCTGCTGACCAATGATTGTAAGGTAAATCCCATAAAATGTATTCACATTTGTCATTGGACGTGAATTAGACGATGAGAGTTTTTTTTTCTTTTTTTTAAGTGCTTTCCGAGAGTGAGGGGCTATGGGAGCGATTACGTGCATGATGAGGAGAAAGCCTCTTCGTTGTCGCTGCTGCTGTGCTACAATGATGAAGTGTATCTTAATTAAATGTATCTTCTTCCACTGGTTATGTTAATTTGAATTTATTTGGGAAAAAAATTGTGTATTTATATTTGTATCTCTTTTAACTGATATTGCTCGACGCGATGGGAACGACGGTTGCGGTTGGAATTGTGAATGAAATGTCGGTCAATGAATCGCTATGGAAGGTTGCGCTTGTGTGGTGGCTTGGATCTTGTAAAATGGAGACTTTTTTGACAGACTCAGTTGATTGATGGGGGTTGTGGAGCGGGCAGAGCTAAACAAGCTCTGGAGTCGCTGAAATGTGGACGCGTTGGACTTAGATCAGTGCAAGGGGTGAGTTCATACTATCGGCGTTCAGTGAGGCCAAAAATCTTCAACCGTTGCTCAGAAAATCGAGGACCGACATCGAAGTTTACAATTGGCGCCCAAGAAGAATAGGAGTGACCGAAGTCGGAAATTTTGAATCGTTGCTCAGGCAGACTAGAAGCGATGCAATCGTTAGTCAGAAAGGCTAAGAGTGACGTCGGAAATCCACAATCGTTGCTTAGACAGACTTGGTGTGACGCGGACATCGGGAATCTTGAATCGTTGCTCAGATAGACTAGGAGCGACGTCGGAAATCTTCATTCGGCGCTGAGAATGGCGAGGACCGACCAGACTAGGAGCGACGTCGAAAATCCCCAATCGTTGCTCAGACAGACTATAAGCGACGTCGGAAGTCCGCAATCGTTGCTCAGACAGTCTAGGAGCGACGTTGAAAATATGGAAATCGGCAATCGTTGCTCAGGCAGACTAGGAGCGATGTCGGAAATTGGCAACCTTTCCTCTGACAGACTAGGACCGACGTCAGAAATCCCCAATCGCGGCTCAGACAGACTAGGGGCGACGAGGGCATCGGGAATCTTGAATCGTGGCAGACCAGGAGCGACGTCGGAAATCCGAAATCGTGGCTCAGACAGACTAAGAGCGACGTCGGAATTCCCTAATCGTTGCTTAGACAGACTAGGAGCGACGCGGGCATCGGGAATCTTGAATCGTGGCTCAGACAGACCAGGAGCGACGTCGGATATCCGGAATCGTGGCTCAGGCAGATTAGGAGCGACGTCAAAAATCCCCAATCGTGGCTCAGACAGACTAGGAGTGACGTCCGCAATCGTTGCTCAGACAGACTAGCAGCGACGTCCGCAATCGTTGCTCTACAAGACCAGGACCGATGTTGAAAATGCTTAATCGATGCGCAAATAGGAGAGGACCCACGTCGGCAATCTTCAAAAATACCCTCTGACTGACTTCTGTGGAACAAATGTAATTGACGATATGGAACACGTTAACCTGCTAAGTCCACATTGAAGAATCACAGTTCACACCAAGAACCAGAGAAAAATCATCTTTCAAGAGCACATGTCCCCATTTGTGACACATTTCCATCACCTCCAGCCATCGCCGTGTGCTTGTTCTCCGCAATGAGCCATGACATAGGGGAATATCTCACTTCAGGAAGAAGGAAAAAAAATCAATTTACACATCAATTGTAGCGATCTTAACACCTCGCGCAGACCTATCTACTGAATTACCCCAAACTAATATTTACTCGTTGACACATGCATCGTAATAGCCTTCAATAGCTAATCTCGGATGCACGTTCCACAGACGAGACAATAAACTTATTGTCCTCCGAGTTAAAATTAACAGAAATAACAGCAACAACAGCAGCAGTACGGAGAGCGAACACAACATCAATAGAACACACGAATCTCTCGGCAAGACATCCAACTAGACAAGAAAAAAAAAACACACAAAATCTAAAGCGTGTGCAAGGAAAGCAGCAATAAGTAACAGGGCACATCCAGGGTGTACACATCTTCCACTCACTCAAGACGAATGGTCAGAGAGGGGTTGGGGCGCTGGGGGGATAGGGGAGAAGGAGAAAAAAAATCATGAAAATTAATTGAACACGACTTTTTCAAATGAAATTACTCAATTAGTTCAATTATCATGAATTTCGTTCATAGCCTCTATACGCATGTGTAGTTCGTTTCCCGCCCGCCTGATAATTCATCTGACATACACACAACAACTGAAATGACAATAAAATCAAATCAAAAAAAAAAAGATGAAATCTGAGGGATGGGAGCCGCGACGATGCGCTGGATAGTGGAGACGAAGGCAAAGACAAAACACAAAAAAAAAATAACACACCCAAGACAACAAACTCTGTGTATTTTAATTTCTCTAGTATCTATGCTAAGTGATATAGTTGTATCTCAGCTTCAGGTTCAGATTTGTCATTCAGTTCATGCGATGTTGGATGTTGGTTTAATTTTCGTTTTTTTTTTTTATGGAATACCAAACTGAAACCGACTGGCGACTGACGACTGACGACTGACGATGGAGGACATTTTAAATTGCAGCGTCTTTCCCTCCACAAGGTACAACACAGCGCTTCCTCAGCCAAGAGACAGACACCCAGCCTGAATATAGACCAATGGATAAACACACACACACACCCACCCACCCACTCGCAGCGAGAGACTCTGGGAATCATTTGAACGGACGAACGTTGAATCTCATTATTTGCGTAAATGATTAACGCAATTAGTTCGCGAGCAATTATTTTGAATTATTCAATTTAATATTTACTTTTAATTTTTATGACGCTTTTGTCTAATGCTGACGTAGGCCAGCCAGCTAGCCAGCCCGCTCGTCCCCGGTGTATCCGTGCCGATATGATTTATCAATATTTGAAGCTATGCGGGAGGAGGGGGGTGGCAGGGCCCGGATAATGCGAGGACATTTTGCGGATGAAATCAGCGACTAGACGTGTATCTAAATCACGGCCGTGCACGCGTCTGCACTGTCATGTGCAATTTTATGATAATTTTAGTGGAAAATTAGAAAATCACCCTTCACCACAGGCCGGGCGCGCTCTAAAGTGAATAACGTGCCGCAGTGCAAACCTTTATTTTTAATTAATTTGTTAAAATTTTCAATTTTATTGACAATGGATATCTAATGAATGCATGTGTCAATGTGACCAATGAAATAATAATTGCGCAGCAACGTTTATCCTCATCCCCCACCCACCAAGTCTGCTGCAGTTCAACATCTCAGCCCGGCGGCGCAGAGGCCGGTAATGATACAACATCAGCAGCAGCAGCAGCAGTAGCAGCAGCAGCGGCAACAGCAAAGAAAGAGTGAACAAAAAGTGCAAACAATTATCGTTTTGTTACTGAGCGCAAATGATCGTTGTCAGTCGGGGTGGGTGAAAGGGGGTGGTGCATGCAAATGTATCTAATTTGTGCAATTTTTCGCAATCATCGACAATGCAATTTGAATTTATTTGTTGAGATAATTAGATAGATACAGTTTTAATATTGGCATTTAGGATTTTTCTATGTCCACCCCACCCCCTGTTGTTGCTGTACTGGTCCTTAACACACAGTTGTGCGCAAAACAAAAACCCAAAATCTAATTGCAAAATTGGACGTGGTCGGGTGTAATGAATGATTTAAGCCTCTCATCCCTGCCTGGGAAAAACCCCCCCCCCCTCCCACAAATCAGTAGGATTTGAAGTATCTGCATTTGATACTAAAACATTTTGCCTAATTGCGAAAATGTTAATCATTAATTTCGGTTGGAAATTCAACGATTTTGTGTACATTTTATGTGAGGAGCGTGGCATGGCCAATGGCGGTGCTGGTGACGGCTTGTCATTGAATTAGAAAATGCTCGATTGTTTGTGTAAATTACACAAAAAGAAAAAAAAAGAACCGGGAAATGCAAATAATATTATCAAATGCAATTGATGAGGATAATGGATAAATTGCAATTATGCAGGTGCTTGTCAGTGGGATAGATGTAATCTGCGGACGACAATTCAATGGGGGACTAGATCGGGTTTTGATTTGTAGCTTTAGTTATTGTCAAGTAGTCATGTTTGTGTATTTCAGTCGGTTTTTTTTTTGTTTTTTTAATTAATTTCCATTTGGGGAGCAACAAGTTCGTGGGAATGTTGTTAGAGTGCATGAGCATCTTTGATGGGAGTTAATTGAATTATGTTTTTCTTTAGATTGAGAGTGAATTGCTTCGCTCATGAATGTGATACTTTAGAGATCGACTGGATATCGGTGTTCAAATTATTTTCTACTCAACGGCTTCATCGGACGGAAAGGACTATGTTTCGATGGATTGGTCATGCATCATGCATCACCACGACTTCCGAGGGGTGCCTTCAATGCGATCCCACGAAGTAGGCGACCGCTGATGCGACTAAGTCCAAACTGATGCGACTAAGTCCAAAAAAGCTCGCTTGGGCATAACCCCGCATGTGTTAGAGTCGATGACGGAGGATAGACTGCCATGCACGTTTCTCATGCACCCCTTTAGTTGATCAAGACGGTCAGAAGATGATGGATGTTGGTTCAAAAAGGATGAAACCGTCGTGAAAAATGGCGATATCAAAATATCGGGTAGCTTAACAAAAGGAAAACTACAAAAGCTGTAAGAATAAAGCAGTCAATTAAAAAAAAGCAAGGAACTGTGCTACTAACTAATAAAGAACAAGAGAATAAGGTCTCCCAAAATTGTGTTTTCCGTGGGTACCCAATCCTCAGCAATGACGTGGCTTAGATTCAAACTGATGATGTGGTTAGGTACAAGTGGCTGACTGCAACAGGGCAGCATAGGATCGTCGTGCTGCCACGTGGATCAAATAACTCCTACTCTGACAACCAGTTTGTGACATTGACAAATACCCAGATATGTCGATTCGTCGACGATCAGCTGAAGTGGACACTGCCAGGGAGTGAACCCGGTTTGGGCCTACACGTCGTGCTACCACCGTGCAAGATGACTGGCGGCTGCATTAGTAGCTAGTGACCTTTTCATCGATTGGAGAGGAAGAGGAGTTGTGTAAGAGTTTCCTTCGACTCCTTGTCTCTGCAACCTCGGCAGAAGTCATTGTACGGGAAACCAATCCGCAGGTGTGTGCGTGTCAAACGGCAATGCGTCCATAGATAGGGTGACCAGGTAGGACTGAGTCCATCCTCCGTCCTGCTTGCGTTGATGGTTTTTGGAAGATTCAACCATGAACTATACGCTCCTAGCTCCTATAAGCGCCTACGATGGCTAGGCCATGTAGAGCGCATGGACAACATTGCTCCAGCCCGAAGAGTCTTCAACTCCGAACCTATGGGACAACGCAATAGAGGACGTCCATGGAACCGATGGCACATACAAAGGGAGAAGGACCTCAACCAACTTGGCGCGTGAAAACGGAAGCAGCTGGCTATAGATCGTGCCAGCTGGAGATGCTTGTTGACTGAAGCCAAGACCCTCCCCGCACTGTAGCGCCGTTAGAAGAAGAAGATGGTACTGAAAGTTTTTCCAATTCGTATGTTTCAGCACCTTTCAAAGTTACCAATGACGCCCAGCTGTCAAAATATTATGTAAGGATTGTCATTTTCTCAAGCACTGTGTCACGTTTGCAATTTATTAAATTTTTTATTTAATTATTAAAAAAATATCGAAATTTCGGCTTAAATGTTGTGAGTTTGATCGTAATAGTGGCTTTGGTGTGCAATTAGTTCCCCGTACTGCGGACAAGTTTGAACGTGAGTGCACTCTTGAGTCACCAACCAGACAGATGTTGGTCCGAAATGAAGAAAACATAACCGCCGTAGTGGCCAGTATCGAAGACGCCTCAGAAATGTCAACTCTACGACGATCAGCTGAATTGAGTATCACTAGAGAGTCATCCAAGTTTGGGCGCACATGCCTAAAGTTGTGCTGACGCAAGAATTGAAGCCACATCTCGTTAATATCGATATATTCGAGGAAGTGTTGTTATAGATCAACAGGAAAATGTAACATCATTCTCCGTCACTTGCCTCATCATAATTTGAACAATTAAGTGTAAAGATCACCCTCAACTTGGTTAGCCGACAGAATCTTCTTCAGACATGGCAAGCTCAAATAGCCATTAAAATGTTCATCGGCCTTTTGGACGCATTTGACAGTTTTTCGCGAGCAAATGTCTAGATGTGCCCTTGTAGCTCAAGTGTGGACTTCACTTTTGTCATTGTTTCAAAGTAGAATGGCTAATAATGATAATTCATCCGCTCCTCGCGACTGATTGATGTCTCCACTTCAAGAAACAACACGTTTAGGAAATGTGTCACACAATTGAGGCATTTTTTTCACCAGCTGCATGGCTTGTGGCTTCCTCCTGCTGAAAATCAGCGTTGCCCACTCAAAAGATATCAGTCAACAATGTTTATAGTGACAAATTCCATTTACTTAATTGAAAGAATGTGGTCCACTTAGACTACCGAGTCAAAAGTTGCACTTGCATCATCACAATTTGAATAATTATGTGTAAAGATCGCCCTCAACTCGGTTAGCTGGCTCGGCTAGCTCACGTTTGCATTGCCCGTGGATGTCGAAGCTACTCTATGCTCGATCACATCGATCAAACCTCATCCCTATCTAGCCCTGTTGTGACTGAATGGGGAAATATACAAGCATTTCCAAGATTCGCACTCCCTACTGCTTTTGATTTTTGGATAATGTCACTGTAAAGGGCGGGCCAAATACAAGTTTCTTTTTAAAAATGCAATAAAATTAACAAGATTCATTGTTTTCCATGGATTATGGCTTTATTAGCCAACGTCGTTCAAGTGGCCGACTCGGCTGGCTTCGCAGTAGCGCATTCTGTCTCACCAATCTTCCAAGACATTGTTGATGGTTTCGAGCTGTAGCTCACAGATTGCTAAGGATGAGAAGTGCTTGAATCGTCTCCGCATTGTTGGCAGAACATCGGTCCTTCACAAAAAAGTGGGTTAACATGACTCTGTAATGCCCACCGTTGGCCAAACTTAAGTACAGAAGTCGCGCTGGGCGCTTCATTTCTTCGGAAAAAACTTCTTCTTTTCAAAAAAAGCACTGTTTGGGCTACACAGCACTCACTTTGGAAAGAAGTTTTCAATATTTCCCAGCGTTTTTCAAGCGTAATGCGACTCATTTCGTTCCGCGGAGGTATGATACTGATTTTCTGTCAAGGTTTTGAGCGGCAAACAGCTGTCAGTGTCAAAATAAATTATGATTTATAAAAAAACCACTAGATGGCCCACCCTGTACATTGCATTGACTATCCTCAGGCCTTCACTCAACCTCTAGTTCCTGTCAACTTTCACCTCCGATCTCCCAATTTCCTCATTTCTCCCTCATGTCCTGAACCACAGTTTGAACTTCTGTAGCATCTACCTCCTTATCAACATCCATCCAACAGCACAGTCCAGTCAAGACGTTCCACAAAAAAGGAACAAAACTTAAATCTCTTCACGAACAAATTAACATTGCCCCACATGCACTTACAGCATCCACTTCTCCAGTACGTCCGATGTCGCGTATCATTCAATTAATTCCCCGCTCCCAACGAGTAATTATTTTAATAAAAATGTTTCGCTTAATCAAAGCAACATGACATTATTGTCTCGTTAAACATCGTCATTATCATCATCGTCGTCGTCATCGTCATCATCATCATCATCATCTCCATCGTTGTGGTTGTCAACAGTGGCATCACCACTCCGCCGAACATACCCTCAAATCGGGGCAACAGACAAGAAACGTCGGCAAATCACTCAGAAACAAACAAAAAAAAGCACACACGAATCACTATCGTCTCTAAGCGAGTGTACCGAGAGCTAGAGACAGAGCGACCGAAAGGGAGGGGTAGCGGTAGCCCCATCAACTGACCGAAGCAACAACGACAAGTTTCGCATGGCCGAATGGTTAAATCAATTAACCATCAAATAAAAACCAAAATTAAACTTTCCATATATAGATGGCTGGACGGCACACACTGTGTACTTGTGCCGCCTCATGTTCGGCCAGATTCACCTCCCTATTGAGTTTTCTAGAGATGCGAGCGACCGAATGGGTACGACGTTCCCGTACTGCCACACACACACACACCGTGTCTCCGATCCGTGGAAATGTTCGTGTTTCGGATTGCCCTCGGTGTGGTCGCCCGACTCACCCGCGCGCGTACTCAAATTTAGACGTGAAATCGACTGAACACCGAAAAGTGAACAAAAAAATCGTATGCTGCCTCGAGCTATTGGTTATTAAATGTCAGCAGCTGAGGGTAGAGACTGGACCCAACGCACAGTTCTGGGCTGCTGGTGTCTCAGGGCTAAATGCACATCGATCGTCCGCGTCGTTCTCATTGTCTTTTGGGCGAATGCGGTGAGGAAGGGCGGATGCCCCCTTTTCAAATTTCAAGATATGTCAAGGTCAGGCCAGCAATTGAGCCGAAGGAGGAGGAGGCTGCCAGGTCATGGAGGAATTAGTGCATGCGGGACATCTAGTCATCGACGAGAGGGTTTGTATTTTGCACTGAGTGCCAGATTTTCCATAGCTGGCCGACAAAGGTGACTTCCGTTGCAGCCAACAGAATGAGTTTACATCATTTTTTGGCCATCTTTGCGAGGACGGCGACACTTCCGAGACTTCTCAAGTCGAAGCTCAGGAACAAGAGTTAACTTGATCAAGTCCTTTTGCATGTTTTTCTGCCCGAATGTTGGTTCAAGGAACAGCCACAAGCAAGGTCTTTATGAAAGCGGTCCAGGACTTGTTAAGGATGCTAAAACAATCCATTTTTGTCCACGTCGAGGACTTCTTCTCATGATCTCCTGGCAGTTATAGTTATTAGTCCAGCTTCCCTCGAATGATGCCCATTAGCCGTCTACGTAGAGGTAACCACATGTCCTTGACCAACTTGTAAACTTGTAGACGGCCTGGACACCTAGTCTGTTTTGCATTGTCCTTCGACTGCATTCCACTCGCAGTCGACTCAGACACACGCTGCGAGACAAACGTAACCGATTGACCGATTGATCAGCTAGATATACCCCTCCCTCCCACCGTCATGCATGATGCTCTATTTCCTCGACAGTTTCGCCTCAGTGCACACTCGACAATTTGCCGGAACGCCGACCGATGGCACACTTAGCCATCGATCCCACATCACAGAGAAAATGTCTTCATAACGAGGTATTTCTCGATGAATTCGAATCGATTGATGAGGCCACAAGACGCGCCACTACACGTACCCCATACGCCGAGTTCGTGCCCGAGTGGTGGGCAGCAGCATTATTCGCGTTTATTGCTCATTATTGGAAGCGCGTTTGGACGACTTTAATGGACTTGCACTTAGATACGGTGGGGCGGCCCAAACGTTCAATACTTCGACTGCCATTTGAATTCGAAAGATCATTTCGCCTTTCTGCTGCTGACCGGCTGAGTGTGTGAGTGAAAATCGAAGAGGAAGAGAGGAGGGCCGCCGATCCCCCTATCCCTCTTAGAACACCACCAGGAGTGTAGCCATGCATCATCATCAGCATCGTCGGTGGCGCACACGGTCAGCATGTAGCCAGATCGTAATGTTTCAATTAAAAGCATTATTATTGTTATTATTGTTTATTTCCTCCAAATTGCTAATTGATTTTGAATATTTAGGTTTGTTGCTCATTACACTAGATAGACGGAGATACGAGTGTATCTTTGTGTCTTTGTACCGCTGCCCGCAGTCCGCAGTCCGCAGTCCGTGCCCGTGTCTCTCAGTGCGGTGGGCCCATCAATGGCATTTGAATGCTTTTAATGTGAGCGCTATCTGGATCTGTTGGATGTTGTATGAACTATGAAGTATTCCCGTTCGGTATTTCATGGTAAAACCGGAAAATATTAATCAATTCTTTCTTCTTGTGGTCGTTGCTTCAATTGTTTATAGTGCGCGCAAAAATGAAAAGCTAAGCGATACTGGATGACGAACAAGTGATGGCTGATTCTGGGGAATGAAAGAAAATCGTAGGCACACACTTGTAATTGCGGCAGTTTGTCCTAGAGGGTTACTGGCTGCGGACACTGGACTGGACTTTGTATACGATAACGTCAATTACTTGTTTACTTAGTCAAGGCGACCGGCAATAAGTTGGAGCAATGAAAACAAACAATTCGAGCTAACGGCGACGTCTAGATGGTTTTTGGGCTGTGCTGGCTAAGCAAAGTAGTGCGATAAAATTCTTTTCAAATTCCAGCTCAATGCGATGGTGGTTGAAGTCTTAGAAAAATGTTGTTTGGACTTTGGGTTGCATTGATTTGGGGAAGGATTGGGATGGAGGATTAATGTCTCGAGGGGAATGTTGGCTCAAATTGTGAAGTCACACCACAAAACCTGAGTGAACTTCAAGAACAAATAGGAGTTGATGCCATTTGATGTTGGAGATCCATAATGGCAGGTGAGTGCTTGGATTGTCGTGATCCTCTACCCTTAAAGGGCTTCTACCACTACTGTCCTTACACCCAGGGATCCAGAGACGCCGAACCAACGCCCTGAGTAGGCATCTCTTACAAATTCAGTTCAAGCCTTCACGGTACTCTAAGGGCCCGAGCGTTGGGACGTCCTTGGTTAGGGCTTCTATTGATGGGTCTCTCGAGAGTAAAATCGGAGGTGGCATGGCTCTCCAGTACTCTACCCGCGTCCTTGGCAAGTTCTTCCATCGATGGTTGGGCCTCTCGAGAACATAACCGGAGGTGGCATGACTCTCCAGGATGTAGACAAACAAGCTCCCTAAGGTTTGTAAGAAATGCCCGGCGTTCTTGTTATCTCTCGACAGCAAAGACTGCCGACGATTTAGCGGCGTACTAACCGGCCACTACACCATCGTCAAATACCATAATGCGCTTGCTCTAAGCGGTTAAACCCTCTGCAACGCCTGAGGAGAAAACGACGACACTGCAGAGCACTTCCTCTGTCACTGCGCCGTCTTTGCTCGGATCAGGTGGCGGTTATTCAGTCCTGATGAGGTGAGAGCTGATGATGTAGGGGTCTCATCACAGAAGCGCTTGCGGTTATTCCTCCGGAAGACAATGTCATTTTAGCAAATGTGGGTGGCTGGCTGGTAGTACAATGGACCAGTTTTTGAGCCTGAGTGCTCCAGTGTAGCGCTTAAAAACTGCCGACAAAAGCGAGACCTGTCTAACCACTCTTTGGGTCTCAACAACCGGTCGCAATACAAGTCCACAATGAGTTGGATCACAATACCATTCACATCTCAGAGTCGCATCATGTCATGTAGTCGTGACTGACTTCATGATGCGCTGATAGTTATTCCCAACTCTCCACGACGCGGCAGCTCCCACATGGGGTCAAACTAGAGTTGCGATTTTAGACTCAACTGTGATTGCGATTTTCTAATCACAGTCATTTTAAACAGCGATTTTAAGGTGTGTATTCAAACTTTGTATATTGTTGTGTGATTCTCCCTTGTCCAAGAACTCATACCAAACATCGCTCTTCTAAATAAACACAATCATAGTGTGCAGCACATGAAATATCTATAAATCGACTACGACTACTCATTTTTCGCAGTTTGCTGACCAACGAAGCGTTGTAGACTTTCTGATTTACGCACTTAACCCAATCACATGTATAAAGTTCAAGCTTTTACCACTAGTATCGTATAAAGAAGGCGACCGGAGTTACCTCTAAACGTTGCAGTTGGTACCAGAATCCACAATGGATGATAGAGTAATATCACATCAACCCAATTCATAGCACACTCAGATTTTGTACACACGGACACCAATTCGATCGCATCTGCCAGACTCCATGTCGTTAAACATCAAAACATTTAAATCGCAATCGCAGTTTAAATCTCAATCGATCGCAGAGTGCGATTTTTCAATCACTGTGAACAAAATCACAGTTAGTGATTTTTTGCTCCACTCTAGGTCTAACCCCCCGTTGAGACTGAAATTAGAGGTTTCAGAAGCGTCTTCCTTCCCGTGGTACCAGAGTCAATCGAATCGTTACTCACGTCCGTGAGTCCGTCCGTAAGACCGCCCTGGATATGGAGTAACTTAAGAAAATGTTTGACGAATGGAATGCTGTTATATTGAAAGGTCCTGAATGGCAGTTACAACTTCGAGGTACTTAGGGACTGTTCGTCTATCTCGGAAACGAGTTAAGCGACAATAATGCTGTTGACTCGGTGTTCAAGCACGAACTTACTCTTGCCAATCGCTGCTCCCTTGGACCTACCGACTGACTAAGTGGTTTTGGACTAAAAACTGGCACGAGTTTCGCAAAAGCATTACAAATACGAATAGAAATCTCACTGAATCTCAAACGTTTGTTGGCATTGAAACGGATGCGGCTAAAGTGGCTCTGGCGGTTAGTCAGAATGAAAGTTGGCACAACATCGACGACTGGGCCAGAAAGTCACCATAGGCAGCTTAGACTTTGAGGTAGCGAAGGACTTCGTCTATTTCGGCTCGACAATACAAACAACAGAAGTACTTATATACAAACGCAGAATAACTCTGGCCAACCGGTGTTTTTTTGGGACTCAAAAGGCAGTTGAAGAATGGCGTCCTCTCGCGGAAGACCACATAGACTCTGTATGAGACCTCCCCGTCTTGCTCTACGGTGCAGAGGCATCGACTATCCAAAGCGGATGAAGAGGTTCATGAGAGAAAGGTTCTGCGAGCGGTCTTTGGTACTGTTTGCGTCGATGGCATATAGAGAAGAGGATTCAACTGCGATCTGTAGGAGCTGTACAGCGACAGTCTATCCAGACGTCTACGAATCCAACGCTTAAGATGGCTAAGTCATATAGAGCGTATGAACAACGCGAAGAATCTTCGAATCTGGGAGCCTCTGGGACAAAGCAACAAAGGACGCACAAGATGGTGCACACAAGACGAGGGGGACCTTGGTATGCAAAACTGAAGACAGCTGGCGAGGGGTTGTGCTGGCTGGAGAGGCATGTTGGGTAATGCCCAGGTCCACCTCGGACTGTAGCATCCTCAGAAGAAGCAGGCGACTCTCAGACAGAGCTAGTGTTGCTGACCTTGACCACATCCTCGGGACCGTACACACAGATTTGTACGAAATCCGAGTCTGATGCAATGGTGTAACCCGTACCATTGGACTAACTGGTATTGAAGGAGAGAACAGTTTGGAGTTTTGTGTGTCCAGCTTTGACATGACGGGCAATAAATGCCAGCTGCCCATACGTGGCTAAGTCTTTAGGTCGCACATTCGCGACGTGAGAGATGGATGACAAGCTTTTGACAAACCATGACGCACACTAAAAGCAGCCGTCCGTGGTTGAGTCTTCAAGTCGCACATTCGCAACGTTAGAGATGGATGACAAGAGCAAAGTCGTAACAAGTCGATCACCTTTGGCCGTCTTCATTGATACACGATTGTTCAAATATCCCACCATCTCCAATCGTCCGAGATTTCCAACGAAGGTGGCCGGACTCCTGACAGACCATACGGCAGCGGCTCACTTAGTCCAACATGTTGGGTCCATTCTCAACGGAAGTCAATGCGCAAAGTCAGAAAAAGAGCTTAACACACCTATCAAAACTTACCTTTCAAATGATGGCTCAGCGTTGTGCTCGGATCATCAATTCAGGAGCTCGTTATATCTGAAAAGAAGCCAAACAAAGGAAACATTCGTTTATGCCTCGTTCACAATCGTAAATAACTTAGAGCTACATTGACAGTAAATTACTGACTTAACTTGTCACCCAGTCAACCACCCGTCCCCCACCCCCACACACACACAAACAGTTGCTGTCCATCAGAAGCCACGACCAGTCCACCACATTCATCGAACTAATAAAGGATCACAAAATATTTCTTATTACCCATCAACAATGCCTGAATCGTTCTGCGAACTACTGCCACCCCCCGGCTCGTGTGCCGTCAATTGCCGCCGCTGCCGCCGTCGCCGCCCTAAGCCAGTTGAAATGACCACCGCCAATAGTATGACCACATTCGATTGCATGTTCAGTGGGCATAGCAATTACAATTACACGAACAGGGCGGTTCGGTTTTTAGGCACACTACACAGTGCCCAGTGGAGGCAGGTGTACAAACGCGTAGATCCCCACCGTCACCGCTCGCCGTTGGAGTAGATAATAATTCTAATAACCGCGCGTTGGTAATTACAAATGAGAAAAGGACCTCGCGAGTGGGAGGCTAACAGAAAACAGAACAACAACAAAAAAAAAATGCGAAAAAAAAACATAAAACAAAAAATTACAACGAAATTATGAATTCATTATGAAATTAACAGTTATTGTGAAAAAAAAGGACGACGTTCATATCCTTACTGACGCCATCAGCGCGGCGACCATTTCCACTGCCGGTGGTCCACTTTCAATTCGCGTCGACGGCGACGGTAGCGGGGACCGTTGTTCCTTTGTACAGTTGCCGCTGAAGGACGGCAATTAATGTAACGCCTATCGCACTTAATTTCAATACCCACCCACTCACCCACTCGACCCTCCTCGCATCCAACAAATCCATCGTTTACCGTCAAGCGGGCAAAACTTGAAGACTGTGTACGATGGCGTTGGCGATGGCGATGGCGATGGCGATGGTGGTGGCAGTGGCGGTTATGAAAGTGAAATTACACCGGAATTCTAAACACGGTAATCAAGCCGGCAGATCCGTTTTGTAGTCCCCGAAAAATGACCCGACTTCGAGGAACGCCAAACGGTCAGCAGCAGCAGCTACGGTACGCGGGTGTCGCTCGGCCAGCCACCAGCCACTAGCGCAGCACTCTTTAGAGGTGAACATTTTTTATTACCTCTCATTTACAGTTGTTATTCACTCAAAGGTGTGTCATTGCTTGTAATTAATGGTTACCAATTACCATTTTTACTTTTTTTTTCCCCTCTGGTTTTTCCTCGGTTACAAGCCCGCCCACCCCATCACCGCGGGCAGTCGAACAACAAGCGGAGCAAAAGGACTCCGGTCCTGGCTTGGGTCCGCCGGCCGGTCGACCAACCGACCAACCGACCAACCGACCGCCCAACAGCAACTGTCGCTGGCGCGCCGGTCAAGTCGGCATTGGCATTTAACGATTTCGGTATTTATTACCGGGACGACGATGGCGTAAATTAATTTCTTGACTTTCATCCGCCACCCCCTCGATTTTTATGTGTGTGACGTCGCCGTGCCGAGGTGGAGACGGAGACGGGAGGTGTTTGAAGAAAAACCAAAATCACAGGTTAAAATGTCGTTTTTTTCCCTCTTCTTCTTCGTCTTCGTCGTCTGCTGTGCTGTTCGCCTTTTGCGCTCTCCTTGCCTTGGAGGCGATTCCATTGGGGAGTCCGCTGTGTCGAGGTTATGTCCTGGCAAGGAGTGTTGTACAGACACACACTCACACGTGCGACGAACGTTGGTGATTTACCTTTAGGTCATCTCTCTGGGTCGGTAGGTGACAAAGTGTGTAACTGGATATCGTTTTTGGTGGTTACCCCCGCACATGCCAGGGGTGAGTATTTATTTCCTGTGCCATGGTTAATTTTAATTCCACAACAAGTCGACTTCCTCTGTAACAGGGCGATGCCTTTAATTGGGGTAATTAGGTTGACATGAAATTCTTCTTTTTTTTCTTTTTTTTTTGTTGCTTTCCCGGCAGTTGTGTGGATGTGTGTGGGTCGGTTGGACATAGCTCACCAACAAATTGGATTGAGTTAAAATAAATCTGATAAAGGATAAGAAGGATGAATGTGTCTTGAAAGGCTGCGGGGGCGTAGTAGAGTTGTCACGATATCGATGGGCGGGTTGGGGTCAATGGGGTGGAAGTTTTTGGCTGTGTCTTGGATATCCTTCATGACCTCCCTCTCACCGCCCCCTGCAATGAGGGAGGAGACACTTCATGGGGGACTGGTTGATAGGATCTTTCAGGCAAAGGTGTCCCGTTCAATTCGTTTGACAATGACGAAGTCAGTGCTGGCGGGTTGTGGTTTTTTTTTTGGTTAGTTGATGAGATCAGAACGAGGTGAGGGTGGCTTTCTAGTTCAGGGCGAGTAACTCGAGATCATGTTTTATACGTTGGCATGAATCTCTGCTGATTTGCACACTCTCGTTGAAAGGCAAGCAATATCGGCAATAGAAATTAAATCCACGCCAACTGCATGCTTTTGCGAAGCCCTCGATACTTCCACGAGGGGGGAGGGCCTGGCGCACAGGGTCCAGCCGAGGAACTTGCCAGGACAGAGGCTGATATTCACACCCATCCCAGGCAATCCAATGGATCAGAGGAATGTATGCTACATTGGGGTACAATCGTACCACAACAAATTATTTTAGTAAATTCCAAAAGAAACTTCAATTATAATTCAGTAACAGTTTATTGTCACAAAAATAAAATAAAATAAATTTATTTTGCTGCTGCTACTGATTGACGGGAGTTTAAAAAAAAAAAGTTGGGGTACGAGAGTACCCCGAATAGCATTTCAGGGTTAAGAAAAAGCTGAACGACGCGATCCTAGAGAGTCGCCGAACACAATGCGGTGCTCTTTAACTACCACGCAGGGTCTGTGGTGGTGGAGGGTCAAGAGGATACTCCTTAATGCCCCTGCGGAATGTGAGGCACTTCCTATGACTTGTACACGCTCAGAGTGTTAGCTGTGACGCGCTAGAAGAAGCGCTGTGCAATGAAGCTGCCACCTTCAGGATAGACGTCGACCATCGTCCGTCAGACTCGATGTGGTGCCTAGACGTAATTTTGTGGACCACGCGTGACTAATAAGTCAAACACCCACATGGGCTATGAAAGCACTAGGCAATGCATGGAAAGCGAATCCAAAAAACTGATGCTTGACAGTCTAATGATCCATCTGAGGACATTTTCAAATCCAATCAAAGAACGTTGCAACGGAGTTGAAGATCCCAAAAAGACTGAGCCTGCCTCAAGTTGCACCTCCCTCCCATCAACACATCATAATGCAACGATCTCAAACGAAAAGTAATTCCTCCACACATCATCTCAAAAGGAATTTTCTAAATTCATCTGCCCACGCCGCCACCACCCTCCCCCAATAAGGCACCCACGTAACGCGGTATCATGGTCTAATCATGACCATAATTGATATTAATTGTCATGCACCAAGTCATTGGTTACCCAAGCATGCATGCGGCCACAGTATCCATCAGTCTTCAAGAAAGCCCAACCGAAGATCGGCCCCATACTCTATATGAATATGAATTCCAACCTACGACGAGCGTCGTCGTCCAATCCAACTCCCTTTGGCATGGGTCGCTCTCCACGCTCTTCAGCCGTGACTGACAGCCAATTCGTATGCACAAATTAGGAAGCTTAATTACGTCTATTTGCGAGTATAATTGCATTTATTATTGTTTTCTCTTCCACTCTTAATTATTTTATTTACCAAATGCCACGGGTATCTTTTTTCCTTTTGGACTGCCAATCAGCCAGTCAGTCAGTCGGTCGGTTGGCCGGTCTCCTCCGCATCCCATCCCGCCCCCGGCCACTCGCGACTGTGTTTTATTACTTATTTCACAAATTTATTACATTCTAGGGTATATCTGGCTTTAATTGTTTAGCGGGGCTATTTAAAAAATATCATAACAAGAGGGGTTACTTTGCTCAAAACGTAACACCACACCCGTCCCGAAACCAACCGTTGAAGAAGAAGTCAGAGAAGAAGAAGAAAAGCGGTATAAAATGCAATAAAATATTCGAAAAGAGCGAATAGACACACACCAGCCAGATAGATTGTAGGGTTGTAGCAGTGTATCAAAGCCAAAGTGTTGCACAAACACACGGTTGCTGTCCTCCGTTCAGTCTTACCCCACTCCGCCATTGTTTGCAGTCTCGGCACTTTTTCAAATCGAAAGGACGTGAGAAACCCCCAAGAAAGTACACACAATTAAACGAGACACAACAACAACAACAAAATATAAAGAAACAGATACGCAGATACGCAGTTACACATAATATAACATTTTCTTACGTTTCGTTTTTACAAAAAGAAATTAAAAAGATTTATTACTCTTTTATTTGAGTGTTGCTGTGTTGTTTTTGTTTCTCTCGAGGCATTTTACATTTTTTTTTTTCGAATTTGGGGTGAATTTTTCATACATACGCGTGCTACCTGAAGCCGAACGAAGAAGCGGGACTGACCATGACAGTCCGAGACGAATTTTTGTGTGTTTCAATGTGGAACTACCTGTTTTTTGGTTTTTTCGAACTCATTTTTTTTTCCAGAGTCCTGCCGGTCGGTGTTGGATGGTGGACACAATCGGTGGAGTCAAGCGGCGCTGGTGGACAATAAGTCAAACATCAACAGTCGACACCGCCTGGGCAATGAAAGTGAAATTTGCTACTTGAAGTGTATGTACATGATTTGGTCTATTCTTTCGGCTCTTAGTGTGACAACATGGGGCAGTCAAGTAAGGGAGTGCTGTTTAATCGAAGCGCAATTTTGACATATGTTAACTTTATGCAATTTTTTGAGACCCATAAGGTAGCATGTTCAGTTTCTGAAGTGGATTCCATGAATGCGGGGTATCCGAAAAACTCGTCTGACATCTGTGAATGAATTCGCAATAATTACATCCACTTGACATCTTTCAGTGTGTTCACAATGGCCAATACATGCAATTTTATTACAGTCTGCAAGTTCATTTACTTTTGATCTTGTTTGAAACGCTAATAGGATTAAACTGTCATCGTGACATTAATCTCTGACATCTGTCAGACATAGTCTTCAAGTCGAATTTCTTATGTTGCACAATGACATTTCATCGAATAGGACCTCTTCTTCCATTCAAAGAGATAACTCACGACATCTATGCTCTTGTCAGTTGTCACAAATATGACACCTGTCAAAAATTTTCTCTTTAAGGCAAAAGTGCGTTATTTTCAATGTAGTTTGCTATTGTGCCTGATTTTTAATGGACTTTTCAGATCTGTGACATTTCTCAATTATGTCAATTATTTCTGACAGTTCTGACAACATCAGGAGTGTGAGCTTGTGAGCCTGCCTGTCTGATCAAAGCACGGTCTAGACTAGACACTCTGATAGACAGACTCCAGGTTAGGGACTCAGCAATCGTGGGAACAGTGAACAGACATCCAGTTCGGTGACATCACGATGGATCCGTCAGTTGTCTAAGTGGGTCGTGACTGATGGTGCTACAATCGCACTTATGTCTTGCCCCTACTTAGACGGACATTTACGGCTGTTAAACAGAGTTTTTACGGGATCGGATCTACGTGAAAAATCTTGAGGATCTCTAGATGTTTCAATAGATTGTCACATTTGAGCAAAGGCTGTCATGGTTGCTTTTTAGCTCTTGTATTGCTCGCGTTTGATAGCCATATTCAGACCATTTCAATTCGAACTCTACCTCAAACTCGAATTGGTTTTGACATCCCGTGAGAATTCGACTTAGGAGAAGTCTTTTCCAAGCCATGGCAAAAGTTTCCCATTGGCCTTCTTGTTTCCACGCTCACCGTGAAAATGCCAAATGTGCAAAACAGCATCTATTGCAACAACTTTTCAGTCCAACGCAATAAATTAAGGCATTACAGTAGCCAGCGATTAACTTAACTTCACTAAATGACAGCGTGACTTCGAAAAGTCCAACTGTCATTTAGTTACGTCACCGCTCTCTATGCCATCATTCAATCTGTCACAACAAAGTCCGGAGTAAGTACTCTTTCCCTCGAGTATTAATTATTGTATCCATTCAACATCGTTTGAGCTGCACAGTGTCAACTGAATAGTTTGACAGACGAGAGAGCCCAGTTACACGCGTATTACTTTCACGAAGCCCATTCGAAAATAAACAAAAGCCAACAAATCAGCATTAAAGCAAGATCAGAACAAAAAAAAAAAAACAAGAGCTGGACAAACGCAATGACAAACATAAATAAACCAAAGTATCTTTGCACAAAGGAAACTCGTATCTATTACCCCCTTCGTGCGCTTATTTGGGCACCACCTCGACGAAATGCAAATAACCTTTCGATTCCCATCTGCAGATCATCAATAAAAATTTTAAAATAAAACGAACAAAAAAAAAATATATCCAAAATACGATATCTAATAAGTTTATGCGCGAAATGTTGACGACCTACTGGGTCAATGATTTCTTAAGCTCCCTCCGCGCGTCGCACCACACGTCACCATGGTCTTTTCGTTCGACATTCGCTTTTTTGTGGCTACACCTTAAGTTGGCAAGGTGGTGGCGCTTTGCTAGAAAACACACAACAATCTTGGGAATGGAATATTTGAAAAATCATTAATTTGGTGAAGCTCAAAAGAAAGCTGAATCCGCATTTTAATTCGTTGTAATTGATTGTATATGACCATCGTTTGTTTTTTATTCATTTTTTTGTTTGTCGTTCCTCCCTGTCGAGCTGTCCGATTCTCGCCGACGCTACACTGGGGGAAGTCCGGCAAGAGATACGCTTGTTAATGGAATCTGGACAGTACTGGACAGTGAAAGCAGTGGCCTGTGGGTGTGTGTGTGGGTAAGCTTGTGTGTGGTTCGTTGCAACAATTGGCTGCTAATAGGGATTGACTTGGGGTTTGAAATTTGCATTTTTATGTATGCGCCTTGGCTAGATGATGGAACTGAAACAATTTGGTTAGAAAATATGTATCCATTAAGTGGTTGTTGTTTTGCTTTGCTGGCAACGTTTTTTTTTTTTCTTTTTGGCTGAGCTGAACTTTGGAATCGCTGCCCAAAGAGGTCATTTACTCGTGTTGTCATGCAATGTTCTGTATGGGTTTCTAGGTAAATATCTTGGTTTGATTGGAAGTTAAAATCTGGTTTGACATATGCGTCAGTGAAGTGACAGTTTATGACTTGTTAAGAATACCAATTAAGACTGAGATAGAGATAGAGTCCTTCAAAACTTCGGTTGGCAGTTCTTGGCAACCTCGCTTGACAGTTCATGTCAAATCTCACTTGATGTCCCAAGTCAAAGCCCACTTGACAGCTCGTGTTAAATTCGCAAAAAAAAAAACAAGATTGTTAGATGTTATCATGGCAGATGCTGCACAGCGTTTAATAGCCATTTCTTGGTCTATTGATTCTGGAAAGATGTGTGACTGCCGATAGTGGTAGCTGAGATGTCGTCCAAGGTCGTGACGTTCGAAAGATCCGTCAATGGGAGACGAGTTTTTGCGACTGCACTGCAATCGAATCATCTGGTCACAGTGATCGATTTGTGAATAACTTTCAGAATAATTTGTGGACAGATGGATGAACTGAAATGACAGATCGGAATGGAGGTATCGATTAAGTTCTTTTTTTTTTTATCGTTTGTGGTGAATTTACATTTTTCAACGATTTCTGCATACATTGACTGTTAATCGATCACTTTGATCGACAGCGAATGAGATCGATGTAAATGAAGACTCCTCAAATCGATCAATTTGATTGTCTTCACATGCAAATGTGTCAGTCTTTTGAGCTAAATGGTGCGATAGTTTGTATTTGACGTTTATAATTGTAAATCTCGTCATCTTTAGGAATGTGGTGAGGTGAAATCTTTTCCAAGCCATGGTCAGTGATCGCGGTTTTGTGGCGATCGTAAATGCGTGTCCATCGAGTGGCTGGAAATGTCGTTGTGACCCATTGACCAATTTCGATTGTCATGCGACACGTCTGAGCTGATGCTGTCATCCAGTGGTAAGATCAATACAAAGGTGCCTTACATCGGCGATCACTTCCCATCTTCGGTATTCTCCTTCTCGAACCTGGGGAATCCGGATCAGAGAGAACTCCTTTAGCCAGACTCTGGTACTTTTGTCGATGTGATCGAATCTGTTTCGTCGATAGACCCTTCTCTCCTGGACATCACCGATATGTCGTTCGTATTAAGATCATTCTGTTTGACGGTTGATTGATCAGGAAGCAGTCAGATCCCTCTGTGGATTTTCTGGAAGATGTCTACAACCTGTAAAGCGGCTCCTTGAAGTCACCGATTATCAACTCCATCGTCTTCCTTAACGTCCAGCTCGACATGCCCCAAAGAATTATTGGAACAAAGTGCAACAATCGCAGCAAGCATTCGATAGTTCAATGTCGCCAGAACTATTGACGATCTAAGACAGCTCCATAGAGTACGTCCTCGACCTCCTACGAGTCTTAAAGAAGTTTGCACGAACAAAATGGGACCACTACCACAACCCTTTGGCACTTCAACGAGTGACACTAAATTCAGCGTCAACTTCATTGTCATCCCAAAATTTCGCTGGCATTTTATCGATCATTCCTGGCACACTGCATTGATGAACTTTAAAAAAAAATAAAACACATTCCTTTCATCACCAGGATATCCATGTGCTATGCGAACCTTAATCCTGAACCGTTTGACCCGCAAATAGAACATGTACCCTCTCTGTACAGTCACATAATTTTCAAAACAAATTACCGTTGCCTTTAGAAAATCAAACAAAAACCCCCGAACCAACGCGCACACACACATCCACGTCCCTTGCCCAAAAATAGATGATTATGTGATACACCCACAAGACCCCGACAGAAAAAAAAAAAAAAAAACAACCGACTGTCGGAAGAGAGGGAGAGACGAGAGAAGAAAAAAAATTCCGAAATGCACAATTAAGCACGCATTGGCATTTCTCGGCGGCCGTAATTTATTTTAAGGATTACTTATTCCTCCCTCCGCCCCTCAAAGGAACAGCAACAACAACTTCAAGTCGCTGGCTTCGTGTGCCCTTCGCCTCGATACGGCGTTCAATGTCGGCAGGTACACGCTCCACGGTGCACAGGTACACGCACTTACTCGCGCAAGACTCTGATTCTCCGAGGATCACTCGAAGGATTCACGCAAACAATGGCGAGGAATGGTGAAGAAATAATAAATGAATTATTTATCAACGAGATAAGCGGAAAGGGACAACGTAAATAATTGTGATAATGCCTTTTGCATCTCTCTCACTCTCTGTGCTGCTCTCCATCACTCGTCGAATAAGGGTCATGTTACGAAATGCAATTGTAAGGGAATGTGAAAAGGATCAACGCCTTGCGCTCGGGTGTTAAGATGGTCCTTTCGGCGGCACAATTTACTCAAGTGGTCCTCACTTGAGCAGACGCAACATAAATAGTGTGTACATCATAAACCATCGTTTGGTGTCCGAAATCCGAAATCCAAAATCCGACATCCTTTTGTTATCCTTGCCGTACCTTGATCTCTCCTCTCTCGTCATCCCATCATCTCAGCCGGCAGAAACGGTCACATATGCGGAGCATATCGAGGGAAATTCGGAGTCACACAGTCCGCAGATATGGCTGCCTAGGATGAGCCGTGCTGTGTGCTAAATGTGATGAGATGACGATTAACGAGCGGATGAGTGTGCGGGAAAATGTGAAGAGGGTGAGCCGGCGACGACGACGACGACAACGATGGAGGTGACGATGATGATGATGATGAGTGGGAAATTCCCGGCGGCGCTAAGTTGTTATTGTTGGCTTTTACCGTTTTCTCGGTCTTTCCAACGATACGACTCAATTGCTGAGCTCGTGGTTTTCGTGTGCAATTTCCGCTCAATTACCGAGGGGGGGACCAAGTTGTTCGGCGAGCCAGCCCGGTGGAGCATCAAACCATCGAACATGACGGAGGAGAGACCACGCGAAGCGAAGAGCGCGCGTCTATCTCCGTGGAAGAGTCCGCATAAGAGAACCGACACGCGATAACTGCTTTGCTCGAGGTTGGCCAATGAGAAGCAAATTGAGCGCGACGGCAACCGCGACACGAAGAGAAGCACTGAGCGGAGCAGAGCACAGCACAAGCGGCTGTCTGCAGAAGGGCTGATGGCTGGCGCTGGCAATGTGATAACGATGGGGTTGTGGAAATGCCGGCGGCCCACGGCGCGTTGGCACACGACTGGCGACAGACAACAGACGACGTTACGACTGCGATTGCAATCTGCAAATCTGCATTCGGAGGTTGTTTTTTCTTTTTTCAGTGCATGACTCTCCCTCTCGCTGGCTGCTGGCAGATTGTGCTCGGGGCTGGCATTGAATGGAATTCGAATTCTTTTTGTTTGTTTGCCTTATTGCCGTGAAAAGTGTTGCTGAGGATGTTGGGGAGTAGTGGGACCAGTGGAAGGGGATCAGTTTTGGGATGTGAGTAAGCGATGGCTTCAAAGGAAGGCAAACAACACTTCTAGGCTATCGAAAGGGGTTGAGACTCGCTACTTGGACTGAAAATATGGAAAGCGTGTAGATAGAAACAGCATGTTTACTGACGGATAATTGCGTCCAAAGGTTGTGCCAGAAATTGAGAAGTAGTCTTCGATGTTCTAATTGAATTGCCAAAGTGGAGGAAATACAGGGGACTCTCCCGAAGTCGGACTTCATCTAACTAGAACTAATTTGGCGTTGCCGTGAAAATTCGAAAATTCGAGGCAGGCGACTGTACAAGTGGCACAACGCAGCAGAGGGAGCCCGCTGCTGAGGTGGCTTACAAAAATAGGGAGCGACCGCAACTAACTTGGTGCACCTTCCAGCAGGCAGCCAGAAGTCTGGATAGCTGGTGAGGGTGGTTGATTGTGGTGCTAGATCATCCATAGTCAGACTACTACCGCTGATCGACAACTCCAGTGTCTGGACCTGTTGGACTAAATTTTAAAACCGGATAAAGCGTATTGACCCTACTTTCACTAGGATTCGAATCGAGGACACCTCAAACCAAGAACACCGAGCTCCGGACTCTAGTGCTATTCAAACGGAAGGACGAAGTGTAGAGAAGATTGTGACACACACGTGAACTGTGCATCGACCTAAGAGTGTTTGAATTCAGAGCCCAAGGCATTGATGTACTAGCCTCTCAAATTTGTCATAAATCATCCAACATCCAAAAGCATTGATATCTGACAGACATCCGACCAGAACGAGAAACATCTCTCTCTGAGACCAGACAGCGGTTAAGTGCCTGCATCTCGACCTGCCGCAATTTATCTGCCTAGCCATGAATGGTGGATGATTTCAAGATGACTCCACACCATTCCGCAGCCACTCAGCATTGGCAACACTTGTGTGTGGGAATTTCTGCAAGAACGGCATAAAAACACGGTTACATTCACTCTCTGCAGTTTTTCCATTCCTCTTTCATCATCTCTCCTTCACACAGCGGCAGCAGCATTACTCGTCGTTGCTTTTCCTTGCTCAGCTCCTCCACAGTGGCGGCCGCCGTGCAATCCAGCAGCAGCACCATCACCACCCTCCCCCCTCAACATACCCAATAATTGTCGTCATTATGTGATTTCCTCCGCCATAAAGTGCACAATATACCCCCACGTGTGCCATATACTCAGCTGCTGCTCTGTTGACTGTTTTCTTCTGCCTCTGTCTCTGCGCTTGAATGAACGTAGCCCCGTTCCATGTCCTACACTACACGCTCCGTCCGCACCCGGCCAGCAACCACCCCCGCGGCGTACACATCACCTGACACATAACGATCCAAACCGCACGTTTTAATCCTGTCTACGAGCAAAACCAAGCAAAAAAAGAAAGAAAAGGGGGACAAAAGGGAGAGAAGGAAAAAGTCGCGACACGTGCTTTTTCAGCTGTTTTTCAACGAGAGTCAACCACCAAAACAGAAAATACACGGAGGCTATACGCAGCCATGGGTGTTTAAGGCCAAAACGGAAACCAGAAAAAGAACGAACAAGACGGGAAAAAACAAAAAAAAAAGCAACATAACAGCACAGCACACACAGAGAAACGAGAAAGAGAATGAGAGCACACACAGAGAGACGGACGCAAAACAGAGGAATGACAGGCAAAAAGAAGGGAGGCGAAGTGATAAAGAAAATAGCAGCGATGTCGCCGGGTTCTGCCGATTCCCCCCGCCCGACTCGTCGCACTGCTGATGCAGCAGCAACAGTAGCCAGACGTCAAACAGTGCAAAACGTCAGATTTCGAGTCAGCCAGTGTTGGGTGGTGTAGTCTGCGGCGGGTGAACAAGGAAAATCCCTGCACTTTGACAAACGATTTCAGAGAGGCCCATGCGACGGAAATGGAAAGCGAGAAGAGAATTGCTGCGACTGCGTTAGATTTTGCCTACACCACCAACAACAACAACAACCGAATTGCATTACTCCGGGTGTGGGGTGTGGGGGAGGGCGACGTTCGAAAGGGATTCCATATGAGGCTCCAGCTCCAGGACACCGTCTGACAAACACAGACGCGGTGAGGGTGCTATTTGCTTAGGAGAGGCAGTTTGTGTGTTGTTTGGGGAATTGGAATGGGAACTGGAACACACACATTCCGCAGTCACAGTGTGGGAATATGTCATTTAGAAGGTTGTTCCGGTTCCACTTGACAGTTGCACTTGCACACATGGCTTGTGCATGCGGTTTTTTTTTCTTTTCGAAAGAAAAACAGGACTCTACTCTACGGATATCGAGTTTCATTGACATTTCTCAGGTGGACGTGGAAGCGACTAATGGAAGAAGGAAGGTGGATCTTGTTTGTTTTTGATTCACTGGATACGTCAGATTTTGATGACAGGCGGATGACAGATAAGCATAATCAATTCCCGGTGCGAGCAGGTGACTGGGGAAGCGAGTATCGATTGAGGATAATTGATTCGTAAGTCTGGCGCGTTTTGACAGCGTGCGACAGAGGAAGTGTGGGAATTTAAAATATGACGTTTGTGACAAGTGGATGATGGGATTGTCATCACGACTGCTTTTTGGCTTCCATTTGTCACCGTTCAGTTGAGATGATGACAGCAAGAAATTCGTTCAAAAGCCAAAGTCCACAGTCTCTTAACATCTTTCTCTTGAAATCTTCGACCACGTGCTTCACCACAACAACATCTTCCGACAAAAAAAAAATAGCTGCTAATTGACAGTGAAATGCAATACTTCAGCCCTTACGCATGGTCTGCGATTAATTGGCTAACTGGGTTTTTTTTTGTCAAACGATTAACGTTAGGATGCTAAAATCGGAATCTAGTTTTCGAGTGTCTATTTTTGGGGGATGGTGTGGGGCGTGTGACGCGTGACAAGCATGTAATTGGATTGTCGTTTTTTTTTTTGCTCAGAAGATGTTTAAAACAAGACAACGGCTATTGGGAGGGTTTTTTTTTTTTTTTGTGAAATGCCTCCTTAATTGTCACTTGAAGGTGTCAATTTACTGACAGTTTGTGATGTCATGTGACTTTTGACAGGTAGTTTTTTTTTGTCTGGTGAATTGGACGATATTTGTTTGCCAAGCCTTTTTGTAAGAGAATATGCATTTTGACAGTTGAGAGTGTAAGTGGAGTTGCCATTGCCAGGAGTGTTCTGGTTCTTCTTGTATTCACGAACCTGCCCTTTTTTGTACTCATGGAATAAATAGAATGAATGTTCGTCTCTATCCCGAGGTTTTGGGCTTCCTCTTCGTCTCCAGACAGGAGGCTTGGTTACTTTTAATGGGCTTCAAATCTATATATTCCGCTTTCCCTTGTGCCCGCCTTAATTTGTGCTTCCATCCTTCCCAACTGCTGCGCTTCATAGCTTTTCTGAATTTTAAAACTTGAGACAATTGCCATACAAAACGATTTTTGGAGAAAAGGAATCGATTTAAGCAGAACGCAGGACGATGCCCAAAGATCCCGGTGAGTGCACCCGAGAAGGAATTGCATTCGAGTCGTAAAAATCCGGCCAACATAGTTCACGATGTCCCACTCAGACTTTTACCAGCGAATCATCAAAAAGTGGTCCAAGTTCGGGCGCCATTCTTCATCTTCATTGTCAAAATGAAGAAAATTCGTCATCTCTTTACAGAATTTCCCACCTGTAAGCCACATCATTCCTCCCATCCCGTGACCATCTCCTCCTCTTTTCGAAGACACCATCATTGACACTCCAACCGGCTCCTCCGTCGCGTGGATCCTTCTCGTTCGATTTTCTGCTCTCTCTTGCTGCTGCACTGGAACCTCATCTGTTCTCGTTGCTGTCTTATTTATGTCCGAAGTCTCTCCATTCTTTTGTTGATTTTAATGATTTCTTGTGCGCGAGGACGCGATTCTCCGCTTGCCACCAGCCTTACCCGAATTCATTATTCTTTTGCGTTTGTCATACCACCCACCCCCCTCTTTTTAGAAATCGAGTAACTGCATTTTTTTTTTTGTTTTTTTTCTCATTTTTTATTGATTTTTCATTTGAATCTCTCGCATTTAGTCTGACGCGCGCGGTTGGGTTGCTCACACCAGTCAACGAGGGGCATCTTCAATAATTTCCGTCTGACAGTATATATTTTGCCACCCCGCTGGGGGGGGGGGAGAGAAAAAATGTGGGTTAAAGTACCGCAATAGCACACACAGAAAAATGAAAGAGTGTGCACTGGGCAAAAATTATACACAGAAAAAGGAAGTGTATCCTATGCCTGGCTGCCTTCATCGCCCCATCCCCGAAGTGGGAGCTCTGCAGCCGATTTGTGACCCTCCCGCTGTGTATTTATAGAGTAGATGGATGATTGGTGTGTGTTTTTGCGCCGTAGTTGTATTGTGTGTGTTGGACAAAATCCGGCTTCGAACTACATAGTTGTACATCGCCACAGTCGCTCGCCTTCCCACATCGCTGCCTCAACAAAGCCCCTGTTACCTCGGTCCACCACCGGCAGCCCTCCCTACAACACCGTCACGTGTATTTTCTATCTATCTATCTAACTACCCTTTTTAGGTTTTCAATGGAGTGTGGTGATTTAGTCCTTTCCCATTGCACATCACCTCATCCTTGCCACCCCATACCCATTCGCAACCGGCAGTAGCAGGCTCAAGCCTGAGTGCTGTGCGGGTGGGTGGGTGAACGCGGTGTCCGTGGCGATGATGCCCCAGCCCCTTGCCCGCACTCAATTCGACTCCACTCGACTCGACTCCGACCGTCGTTGTTTTTGTTTCGGAATTTCGCTTCAATTTTTTGTTGTTGTTGTTGTTGTTGGCGGTGGCTTCTTTTTTTTTTCCCCCGTCTTTCTCGTCAGAGTACGGTTCTCCTTTGCGTCCTTACGCGACGGCGATAATGACAAATGGTGGGTGGTTGTGTGTCGTTTTGGGTGGCGAATGGCGCACGGCAGTGGTTTATTTTAAGGGTGACCACAATATAAGTAAGTGGTTGCCAATGTTGCTGCGAACTGTGGTGCGGGTGCGGGTGCGGGTGGTGATGGTGTGGCGGCAGCGGTTGCTGCCGATGATGACGACAACGCTGGTGGGGGTGGTGTGGTATTTTTAGGGAAAAGGATGGCTCTGATTTTGCCATGAATTCATTTTACGCGGAACTGAGTTAAAGACACACCGTTAGTCTGCGGGGGATGGGCGCTGATGGGGGGAGGGCAAAAAAGAGTTGAAACAAAGCGGAGAAAAAAAACTCACACAATTCACAGTTAGCAGCAGTAAAAAATTGTTCAAATCAAATGTATCGAAAGGAAAAGATAATAAAAGTCGAAGGATATTTGATTTTTTTTTATTCCCTTGGAGTGTCCTTCTTCTTCTCTTCCGTCTTAGTCTTAACCCGTTCATTCGTTTCTTCTTTTTTTGTTTGCTTCACTTTTGTGTGCGCACCGACGTTTGTCCATTCCCCCGGCTTGGCATTTTGATTTTATGAATTTATAATTGAATACGCTCAAATGGGGGGGTGGCGGAGGGTGGCGGAGGGTGGCGGGTTGGTGTTGTTGCAGCCAGCTCTAGACTCTCTCTTCATCTTATTAGAACGATGATATCATTTATTGTATCTTTTAGGACTAATTTAAATTGAGGGTGGCTGAGAGATTTCGACTGTGAGACGGAGGTGGGCGGCGTTTTGAGTGTGCGTGGTTGGGGGGGAGGGGGCGCATATTTGGGTCATTTGCATATTGAATTTCGAAAGGGAATACGAAATATTGAAATTTTGAGGTTAGAACTTCGATTTCGATTCAACTTTCACTTTAAAGTGTGGTGGGAGGGGGGATAGCTGAAGTTTGTGGAAGTCCTTGAAGGATGCCTGCGGCCGGATCGAGAGTGACTGTCAACACTTTGCTGATTGTGTCATGTGAGGGTGTGTCGATTCGGTTTCGAATCTGTTCAGAACTTGAATCGTTGAGGTGGGGGCACACGTCGTTCTCGACTTCTCTTGGAATTTTGAGCACACTTCGGTTTTGACACTTCGAATGCGTTTTGGGTCGCTTTAGCCTAACCGATTGGAGGTTTCAAGGAGGACGTTTAAGAAAAGGAGCTCGGCGAAGTCAGATCTTTAGGCGGCGACCATGAATTGCTTGCATTTTTTGGAGAAGTTCACATGTCCAGCCCTCAATATCAATCCATCGTAGGTATCGATGAGAGAAGAAGAGAATACCCTGGGTTGTATGACGTTTAATTTAGTCTCCCAACTGGAGCTGCCGAGACCAGGAATTCCGGAAGCTATTTTTAGAAAAACTGGACGGCCATACGTGTTTCAATGTCGAGGTTATAAGAGCAATCTTTGAGCGAATAAAACAACACGTCGAGGACACAAGGAAACGAAACTTGAACAGAGATCACCTCTTCACCGACTGTTCATTGATTCCGAAAAGGCACCGATTGTGAACAGAGTGAGCACAGAACTTACTTGGAAAGCCCTTAGCAGGAGGAGAATTAGGGATTAGCTAATTCCTATAACGAGACTAGGGCACAATGGAACCAAAAAGTTGGTCTAAGTGAGCCAAGGTCTAAAGGCCCAACAGGGCATCCCGTCACCTTCCTTCGAGGGATCCAAGTGTGACGTGACGCACAGAAGAGGATTATCAGAGGAATTCGAAAAACTAATTGGAGTAAAGCAGGGCTGCATCCTAGGACCAATTATGTTTCCTTAGTGATAAGCTGTGTGCTTCAAAAGTAGGAAACGCTGGAAATGCTTACTTTGTTCCAACAATTCGTGGCGTAGCGGGTGAGATTGTGCGTCGACTTTTGCCCCGCTGGGTCCAGGTTCAATCCCCGAATTTGAATTTGACCAACTTTCATAATCCACGGCTCCACCTCCTTGTAGGCAGTGTCAATGCTTAAAGAGTGTTCTTGTCTCGAAAAAGCTCCTCGAACTTCACCCTTTCGCAGTCGGCATAGGTCCCATCCTCTCGTGATAGATCAATATCATGCGCAAGTGGGTGCTTTAGCAGCTAGGACTTCGTTCTTGACATGAGTTGCCATCAGAAATGATCTACAACGAGATGTCCTCGGATCGGATCTCGGATTTTGCTCTAAAGTCACACATGCTACTTTATTTTCAAACACGGCGTACGCAAGTGGAAAGGGACCCCAACCAACTATGCGTGCGAAACTGGAGACAGCTAGCTAAAGATCGAGCTGGCTGGAGACGATTGTTGGTTGAGGCCCAGGTCCACCTCGGACTGTATCGCCACCTAAGTAAGCCCTGCGCATCTAGGTGTCTCCACAAAAGACTCTACTTCTCTCTAGAGCCCCTGTCACTGCTCAGGACTGTCTAGCTTATAAAACATCAATCGACGTTCGAAAGAAGTTGCACACGTCGACTTCGGGTAAAAAAAGAGCTGTATCTTCAAAAAAAAGGTTTCCATCCAAACAACTGCTGACGAGACCAATGTCAACTGGAATGTTGGTTGCAACACAACCTCTAATGACTGATGAGACACTTGACAATCGATGAGAACAATTTCGCAACCTCTCTTCATCCCCAGCCATTGTCCACGCAAGCCATCTCACATAATTACCCACATCTCCAACCCCCCCTCAAGTGGAGCGAGAAAAAAAAAGCACCTCCGATCAAGATTTCACTGCTTTACCCACTCTAAAGCGCATTCGACTTTTGTGATTTTTAATTACACATCTCTGTGAAGTCGAATCAAGTATATCTGCGGTTGCGGCACATTAAAAAGGAACCCCCCCTCACGAGTCCTCTGAAAACAGCGATATCCAGAGCGAACACCAGAAAGGAAGAAGAAGAAAAAAAACGCAGAAATAATGCGGTTTCTCATTTGGCATCCTCGAGCAGCAGCAACAGCAGCAACAACAAGCCAAACAAAAAGAAAGGATAATTAGTTCACTTATCCTTAAGAACAAATGAAACAAAAACAAGACCCGAAAGAAAAAAACGTAGGAAGGCGCGCACACAGCACAAAAAACCAAAAAAAAAACGTTAAACTCTGAAAATAATTGCGTAGCCGGCCACAGAGTTATGTAAAATTGTGACAAATTAAACTCACAGCCCATAGATGGCGCCGGCTGGGGGTGGTGGCGGCTACGACGACGACAACGACGGTAGGGGCTAGAGACAGAGTAACAATCATTTTCGCGTCCTATTTTTCCTCGTTTCATTTCAAAGATAAATTAAAATCTTTAAGGCAATTAGCTACAGAGAATCATTGAATCGGGGAGGGCGTCCTTCCCAACGGAACGACTCTGGGGATGAAGAGCGAGAAGCTCACCACTGTACAGAGATACTTTTTGGCAATTATAATTCGATTTGAATGAGTCTTTATACATTTTCTTGTGTTTTTTTTTCCTTCTTTTATTGATTCCACGCCTGCGGTGGTCAACTCGGACTTTTGTTTCATTTTGATAGATTGACTTTGACGAGACCCCAAGAATGCCCCCGAAGCGTGGTCGTGGCTCAGAGATGCACTTGCTTCGCGCGGCTCATGTCGAAAATGTACTTTTCGTGTGATTAATCAAAGCATCGCCTCTGTTGGTGGGTCGACACGGTTTCCAGCTCCAAAAGTGGCCGATACACACACACCAACACTCGCGCAGATATGGACACCCCCCAGGTTTTGAAGAAGAGTCATTAATAGCTTCGGTGTTTGTCTTTCTCGTTTGAAACTGCTGCCGGAATACCCCGACCGAGCGAGGACTGAGCAGTTGCATGTGCGATGACTGCTACGATGGCTTGCCGTGTGTGGTATTCAACGTGAGATTTTACACAGTGCCACTAATTACACGTTGGCCACGGTCCATTCGCACGATTTTGTTTTTTTTTTTTTTGTTTTTTTCTCCAGAACGCTGCTCGAACTGGCCGCGAGGTGTTTTGAGGGCGAAATTTAATAGACGAGACGAGTGGCTGCTGCAAAGAGTTTCGATGGATAATTTTCGTGACCAGAGAAAGGGGCGCAAGGGGGGTAGGGACTAGGTTCAGTTAATTTGATCCGAAAGTAATCCATCTCGAGGTCTTGGGGATTCCGTGGATTAAAGCGTGAAGAAAATTAGACACTCACTGGCGAACAGATCGAGCAGGCGACACGATGTCGATGACCGTAAAGGAGTGCAGTTAGCTTGGGTTTTAAGTTTAAGTATCTTTTAATCGATCTGAACTGAAGCAGGTTCTACACTTTGATCTGATTTCGAACGATTAGATTTGTTAGACGGGTGAGGGCTTCGAATTAGGGAAAGGGTCCGCTCGATAGGGTCGATTGAGCGTCTCGAATGTCGGCAAATTGTTTGCTTTTCGTATTTAGTTGGCGCCATCGCTGCACGATTGTTTCTTCGTGGCGGCATGCCTTCAAAAAGAGTGCGACTTTGAAGGCTACGCCAGTGAAGGTGTTTAGTTATGCGGCGTTACGTGATTTCGATCGGTGAGAGGTTGTTTTACTCTTCAAATAGTAATGGGGGTGCAATTTTTGGCTTGGTGCGAGATTGTTTTACCATTTAATGGGTTTGTTCTTTGATTTTCTTCCTCCGAGACGAATGACAGCGCCATTGATCGTCAGTAGTTGACGTTGACAGATGCATAATTAATCAAAAAACACATATCTTTAAGGCACCCAAACTAAGGTTGCCTCCAAACTGCCATCATCGTCCAGCTGAAGGCACATTTCCAGACCCGAGGATGACAAGATCGCCCTTCTTCGATTGCCGTTCACTCGATCAAAATCACATTAGAAAGTTGCCACTGCCAGCAGCAATGGCTATCGTGAGAAAGAGCTGCGTTTGGTCGACCAAACTAAATAAGACACGTTCGGAAAATTACAAAATTCCACGTCAAATTTGATTGCCATGCAGTGGCGGAATGCAGTTTAGCACTAAATGCCTCGGCAAGGACACACGGAATTAAATGCTTCTTGTCATGCACTTGCAATATTAGATAGAGATAATTTATTGCTATTTTCATTGCACTTTGAAACGTTTTAACGATTCCCAAATGTATTGCAGTCTAATTGAGTGTTGCTTTATTAAGGGTTGTGAAATGCTGAGGGGAGGAAGGATGGGCGGTTTGTTGGAAGTCTAACCTAGCACTTACTGAGTTATGAAGCGAATGGCAGAAGGTCTATGATTCGATAAAAAAAATGTGCTAAGCTTTGTCTTTGGGGATGGCGGTCACGAACAGTAGATCAGCTCAACCTAAGCTCACATTTTACTGAAGAATAGAACTCGTTCGAATACCTACGAACTGGAAATAAGTTCCAATTGACAATTGGCGACAGTTAGGGAGGCCTGAGAATCATAAGCTGACCTGAGTAGGAAGCGAAGTTGTGATCCAAGCTTTGAGTCAATACACCGGAAAAGGAACGGAGCAGGAATATCCGTAATTCTGTTATCGTTGAGTTCGTAGAATGGATCACATTCCTGCGTCCAGCAGAAGGAAGTATCGTATAGAAACAATTTGAAGCAACCATCGATCGTTTTTAGAGGAGGACAAGTTTCGAAAATTTGTATGCTAAACTTGTACACGTTGTAAATCGAATGAAATTCTATCAAAATTAACATTTTCAAGTGCAATTGGTATACAAATAAACAATATCATCAAATTTGAAGCGTTTTTAGATCGTTTGGATATTTTTTTGTTTTTGTGAAATTTCCGTCGGCAAATGATCATGTCGATCTGGAAACTTCTGCTGAAGAAATTCATGCTGTTTCACTTTCCAATGCAATAAAACGACTTTTGAGGGAATTGTAGACTGCCCTGCATTATCTCGGCAACTGATCAGCATTTGCAGCAGCGAGGTACATAGATACTAGTTCAGGTGATGTGACGACTCCTAAGAGTTAGCTAAACACGGAAGACATGCGTCAAATGGAAGCTACAACCAACATCACAGGAAAGAATGATGTTTAAGGGCCCCTTAAGGCTGGAAGTGATAGCACAATGTACTCAGAAGACCGTGTTCCTAAACGCGGGAGTCTCCGATATAAAGACCAAGTAATCGCGGACTCAAGACAGCTTGATCTTGATGACTGGAAGCAGCGGGCCCAGGACCGTCAACGATGGAAGGCAGCGGTATCTCAGGATTGGCCCCTCTATGGGTCGTAGGCCTGCTAAGTAAGTAAGATAGTCTCCATATCCTAACCAAGCCTTCTTCGTGATGGCAATTTTGGTTAGTCCTTGTTCTTGGCAAGTTGTTCAATTTCTTCTTTTTAACTAAATGTATCAAACTTGTTCTTTGTTTAGTCAAGAAATGAGTTGGATGGGAAACAAATGCATTCCGATGTTTTTCATTTTTGTTCGGAATATTTTGAATAGAAAGGGGAGGCATTCTTGCGACTATTGTAAAGTCTTTATTTATGTTTCCATGAATTCGAGTCCAAAGTAGTCGTATATAGTAGCCTTAATATCTAGAGACGAATTTTGACAAGACGTTCGAAAGTAGAAGCAGTAAATGGGAATACCAGTACCAGACGTCAGGTGCTCTAGAGACTTCATCATGAATGAATGAAATGAAAAAGAAGTCAGCTATCTCTAAACTATTTTAGTTCTAGGACACAGGTATGCTTTTTAATATATAAAATAATATGGGTGGCGCTATGGTCCGTAGTGGGCCAGGGCCTAGCTTCTCAGAAACTACTAGTCTTGTGCGTCGCTCATGAGTGGAAGGGACCGACAGTTTTATGCTTTTTCCTTCTGAACAAAATGACGGCTTTTGCTTGGAAACTTCTGCATTTTGCTGACGACGATGGAGAAATTGATTTGTGGGTACAACTGGCGGGAATTTTGAGGAATTCTTATCCAAGTTTAATCAGTGCAACACAATTAGACGCGTAAGGAAGACTAAGACTGCGTTTGAGTTTTGGGACACTGTCTACACTAACTACAAAACCATGATCAAGCTTCCTATGATCTTTTAAAATCAACTCAGGAAACAAAGACATTCATGCTTCAACAACTAAACGCATCAAGATGACTTAAAAGAGTTCACATTTTGTACGGATTAGATGATCCAACAACGTCTTATTCTAATAGGATGGGATTCACGCTCAGAAAAATAGAAGACAACTTTTCTTGAACGACATGAAGACTTGCATCTCCTGTGATTAACTGACAGACTGCTTAGACCGATGAAGAAAAATGTTAAACAGGTTGTCAGACTTTGTCATCACAGCTCTGTCACTCCTTCTTCCTGACTTTTGGATCGTAGAATAAGTTGATCTTGCCATTTAAAGGGAAATTCATGTAGGCTGTAGAATGATCCTTAAAAATGCGTAGCAAACTGCTAAACTTTTTTTTTTTGAATTGGTATCGTTTTTTTAAAATGTATTCTTGACTTGAATTCACGGTTGTTATGTTTTCTTTATCTCAAGAAATAAAAATGTAATATTTGTTATTGGAAAGACGGAAATTGGTTTCAATTCCAACCGAAAAGCTGAGAAAAATGCATTGCGAAGATAATTTTGAGCATTGGTCTGTAAATGTTTGACTTGCTTTCCTTTCTCGTAGTTCTCTTAGAAAATACTAGTGACACTTGACAGCATGGCAAGCCAAGTTTTGAGGGATAATAGTTCTTAATAGCCCATTTTGGTCAAACATTTTGTATTTAAATACAGTGGTGATCCAGTATAACTAATGATAGATATATCGTACACTTTTTTAAAATGCATTAGTGTCTCCACATAACATACGAAAAAAAGAGTTGGCACTCGATTTAACGAATGTTTTTGTTACCTTAGAGAAGGACACAAACCAACTCCATTGACAGTGGATAAATGCACGTTTATGGGTCTGTTGTAAGACTGTTTGTTTGTTACTGTGCAGATACAATATTTGAACACTTATTTAATGGTCCGGACAATGACATTTTGCTCGATATTAGGCTAATATCATTCGTTACACTGGACCACCACTGTATTGCACTACAAAGTCTGTTAAGATCTCACTCAGTGGCTACAAAATGTTGACAATTAAAATGTAAATACAGTGGACTCGTCGAATTCTCACGGGATATCAAAATTAGTTCGACTTAGCGAATGGTTTTTTGTATGAAAAAATGACGGAAATGCCAAAATATGACGAACAAATTCGAGGAGAGTCCACTGACACTTTTAGAGCTTATTCCAATGAACAAGAAAAACTATTGAATTCCCTAAGGGGTAGCGTGCCGGTCCAACAGTTGCTTGGATCTGTAGTCTTTGACTTAAACAAGGACTATTAAATCATATGTTAGTCACTAAGAAGTCCATCGTTTCCAGTTGCTTTAATCGTTATTCCTGTCGACAACTACTTGCTAGGAATGTTGAGATTTTGCTTGGGACAACACACAATTTGTTCCTAAGTTCACAGCTATGAGATGGACATTCGAGTCATCGACTGCGATACTGTGGCAAAAGGAGGTGCACACAACTAGGAAAGAATCTCAACCAACTTGTGTCATGCAATTGGAAATCCTAGCTAATTGGAGTGGCCTCTGTATGGGCTATAGAACCACACTGACAAGAATGGTAAATGATATGAAATACACTAGTGTCCTCTCCTTTTCCTTTTTCACAATATTTTCTAATGATTTCTTTCAATTTAAAACCCTTCGACATGAACTAAACTTCAGACTGAACAAGATACCGCGACAAGTGTCCTCACATCATCTGAGGCAAATCACAACCACTGGTTGCCAATAAGGATCCCACAGCAATCAACGAGCTGTCAACTGTCGTTGAAGTCCCCCCAGTTCACATAAGTAAAATTAGCAGCACTTACCTCTCAGCTCGGTCACCAACATAAACACCGGATACTGCAAACGAAATATCCTTAATCTTCTTCTTCTTCTTCGTCTTCTTCCACTGAAGTTTCACTGAATTTCAAACACACACTCAGCGATGCAAACGATTATCCTTCAAGTCACAGTGTCACCAAAAATTTCATACAATTCCCGAGCTTCTTGTGAAATTAATTTCCACTCTCAAACTGCAAGCGTAGCACTTTCCTGTATCTTATTTCGCACTGCAAAAATTGCATTCACTTCGTAGATGACAGATAAATCAATTCAAATTAATTAATCAAAACATATGCATTCATTTCCGCTTTTATTCAATTTTTTTTTCTTTCTTCTTTTATTTTATTTTCCATTCGCGATATGAAACACAAACTGAAAGAGAGAGAGAGAGAACAGAAAATGATTCTTTTTTCTTTGATTTCGCCACAGAGATTCTGATATTTGTACTGGCACTGGATAGATTAACGAAAAAAAAAAAAAAATATGAAGAACAGAACAAAAAAAAAAGAAATGCAATTTCTACACTATACACCGTTGTTGCACTACACTGTTCGCTGTTCGCCGTTTCTCTTTCGTTCTAGATACATGTCATAGGAGAGATGATACTCTCTTCATTTGCAAAACTAGCGAAACAATAAAACCAAATACAAATAAACAAAAACTGCAATCTGCTGTGTGCACTACTGTTTGCAGAAAAATGAACCAATGAAATTTAACAACAAAAAAAAAATTCAAAAAAATTCAACAAAGACAGGAGGAATAAACAAATAAACACTCGGATGCGATGAAATTAAATAAATTATCAGTTATGTCACAACCGGGGTGACAGAAATTCTTTCTTCTTTTTTTCTACCGGTTTTCAGATAAAACAAAAAATATTCAAAAAAAAGAATCACTTTAACATTTTTTTTTTTTTCAAACAAAATTCATATGTCAGCGCTGGTCAACCCACTGACAGTGTAAACAATCCGTTGCACATACAAAGTCTTTGCGAATAGCCAAAGTTTAATTATTCTTTTTTTTTTAATTAAATTAAGTTTAAATTTAAATGGAAAACCGAAAAAACAAAATTTATATTTATTATAGTACACTTCTTGCTCTTTCGGTCAACCCAAACCGACTGTGTACAGTGCGCTGGTGGACAAATGAACACAGGCAAGTAAAAACAAAAAGAAAAAAAAGAAATAAATAAATCTGTGTAATGAAGAGTAAAACAAAAAAGAAAAAATAAATAAAACAGAAACGCACAAACGGACACAGAAAACGACGAGAGACAACAAACGACGACGGATACTTGCTATCCGCCTGATTGCTAAAAATGTACTGACATTATTACTTCGTTAAAAAACCTGAGTAAGTGTACAACCTGCGCACATTAAAATTAATACACAATGAACAACAAAACGTACGTAACAACACAACACACTTGAGTTTGGTCTCGTCTCGCCTGTCTGACCGTTTGTCGTATCCACCGCGGTTGTGTTCGATCTCTTACCCTGTCTCTCTCGCTCTTTAGTTTAGGCCGCAGTGTATTTGGTTTTTTTTTCCAAAAACGAGCGCGCATAAACACATTTCTTGAACAACAACACAACATGCTGCACAGAGGCTCTAGAAGCTAGAAGTCCACCAGAACAGTTCCACGCGTCGTCGTGTGCAGGAAGAGATACACTCTTCGTCAGCCGCCAGCGACCAAGAGACGTCTCCGCTTCACAGTTCACGTTCACACTCCATCCAAGTCCAACTATCGTCAAACTTCTCCAGAGAGGCGCACTCCATTCATTCCATACCCGGTGCGTTGTGGCTTCCTGCTCGCATCCATCGGATACTCTTCGCATCCAGCAAACCTGAATCCGAACGGAGCAGCGCAGAGAAACACTACGCCACTGCCGTTCGCCTCGAACATCGAACATGTCCGGGTGCGTAGAAAACTGTATTTATTAGGAGAAATGAACAATTGAGAAGCTCGCCGCCGTAGCAAGTACACATCACTCATTGTGTGGTTGGAAGTATGTGTATCTCTAAGTGTGAGTACTGCCGGTTTGGATATATTTCGTTATTTTTTTTTTTGAGTTGAATTTTGGATGCAAATGCTATTCATTGGTCGCTGGGCGGAAGCAAATGAAATGTACGCTTAAGATTGGTTAATAACTGAAATGGTTGTTGAGTGAGTTCTGTGCTTCTTGGTTGGTTTCGTTCGTTTGTTTGTTTGTTATTGTTGTTGTTGTTTGGTTGGGCCGCCGCGGTTCAAGTGTGAGTGTATGTGCCAGTGTTTGTTTTTTGTTGTTTTTCTTTATTTTTATTCCCATTCGAAGTACGCTCATGCGAGGTGGTTAATAAGAGGTTGGAAATTGTTCAACACATTTTTCTCTTCTTTTGATCTTTGCTCAGATCTTGTGCTTGTGGATTGGTGGTTGATTGATATTTTTGAATATAGTCCTTCACTTGTTTTGAATTGTCTTGTTAGTTATGGTCAGATATTCGGTGATAAATGGCAGAAAAGACTGAGACAAAGGACGGGAATTTGGATTAATCAAAGCATACTGCTTTAAGCGTAACATTTTGATAGTTAACGCTGCTCTGTTAATTAGTTTAGAGCCACAAGGTGAGGGAGAGAGCGTGGTCCACACGCTTTTGTGGAGCAGAATCGTACTCGTACTCAGAAGCGATCACCGCTCTGAAAGAATCTTTGAAGGGAATTGCTGAAGCAAACATTGCTGGAATATATGGATCCACCTGATCCGTTTTCAAACAAACTTAGAAAATTTAAAAGCTACCGATCCTCACGATGATGATCGTAATACAGTCTACACGCAATGTTTGGATCGAGATTGATTAGAAACATCGTTCCAAAGGGTCTGGATCTTGCTGAACTAATATGTATCTGGTGGTACCTACATTGCAACAATATTTCAAAAAAAAAAAATCCACAAATTGAGCTATTTTTCACTATTTCCTCGGTCACTCAAAATGCAATACAAAATGACAAATAAAGACAAGAAATAACCTTGAAGGCAAGGTACACTCAACGTCAGATTTTCGTAGATCCGAATCGTGCCAATAAGTTAGATTTCAGAACAATTGTGAACTGAGTTAAGCACCTGAAGGGTCCTTCATTAAGCGATTTCTATCTTTAAATGGATAAAGAGTGTGTGAAATTTAATCGTTTCTTATATCTTTATACATTTATTTGTTTGAAAGTCCTATCAATGACATTATGTATGGAATATACCATCGTTCAAAAGTCCGCCGTGACTTCTCAGGGCGATGCGCATCCGAAATGTCCAATTTGCCTTGACTCTGGCGCCTAAGTCAGTCTAAATTCTACCGATTGCATGCTTTTTGTTTGGCTCTGAGATCCGCTGTGGTTTGTGGCTTATTCGCATAGATCTCCGACTTCAGAAACCCCCGCAAGAATAAGTGTAACGGGGTCAAATCGCACGATCTTGGTGGCCAGTTCACATCAGTTCCACGTGAGATAACCATGCCCTCGAGTGGCTCGTGCAGAATTTCTAATGTGGCCCGAGCTATGTGGCACGTAGTGCCGTCCGGTTGAAACCACATGTCGTTGGTGTACATATCTTCCAATTCAGGCCAAAAGAAGTTGGTAATCATCGTTCTATAGCACTCGCCGTTGAAGGTGATGGCCTGGAAAACGTCGCTGTTGCTCTCAAAGAAATTAGGGCCGATGACGCCGGCCCAAAATACACATCAAAGAGTTACTTTTTCGGAATGTATTGGACACTCTTGGATCTCATGTAGATTGGTGTGGTCCCAAATTCGACAATTCATCTAGAAATGGGCCTCATCTTATGGCGACCGTAAAATGAGCGAAGAGTCCTAACGTAACACCCAAATTGATAAAACAATTTTGCCATTTACACGTGTTGTTGAACGCTATGTCCGTCCATGGTGATTTGGCAAAACAAACTAAATAAGTTACAGCTAATTTGACAGATGAAGCTTCAGCAATATGGCCGCTATCAACTGTCGAAGTTCGGAAGTCCCTATTGGAAGACCCTTGAGTTTTAGGGATTTTTTTTCTTGCAGTTTATATAGTGTATAGTTAGTATAGTAGTAAATACAAATGCAAGAAAATATGGATTGTGTGCTACACTGAAGTTCCGTGGTTAAAATTCCGATGAGCACACGTACATTAGTTTATTCGGAACCTCCTCTTTTGAATGACTGACAACACTCAGGCAATACACCTGTCTTGTTAGAATTCTCAAAAGTCGAGTTGGCTTGAAACTATAGGTTTCTGTCCCTCCACTCGTCAGAGAATAATGCCAAGCAGAATACGAGTTACAGTAGAAGCTAGACCTTAACCAAACTTGGACTGTCCAAGCGCCATCCAATGTACACGTAACATGGCACAATTTGCAAGGTTAGTGACTGACTGCTGGTTATCCTCACATCCTCCCAGACGGAACTCCAACGTTTTGTGGCCGTATGTGCTAAAGCTGGAATGAGGGTTAACGTGGACAAATCGGAGGTTATGGTCATTTCCAGAACGTCTGTTCAATGCACTCTGCATGTTAGTGGAGTCCCATTGAAGCAGGTAGAGAAGTCTAAGTATCTCGGGGTCTTTTTCACGAGTGATGGAAGGAGTAATGCTGAGCTTTCCGGTAGGATTGGTCAAGCTGGGTCAGTTTTGACACAGCTTGGTAGTTCTGTAATCAGAAAGGCCGAGCTTGGTGTCAAAGCCAAGTTAGCGGTTTTCAACTCAGTATTTGTTCCAACTCTCACCTATGGTCGTGAAATTTGGATAATGACCGAAAGAATAAGATCGCGAGTGCAAGCTGCTGAGATGAGATTTCTTAGTGCTGTTGTGGGAATTACTCGCCGGGATAGGGTGAGAAACACGGCAGTGCGCGAGGAACTCAACATTGAGCAGCTGCTTCTTCGAACGGAAAGGGCTTTGCTTCGGTGGTTTGGTCACGTGGCACGAATGTCCCCATCATCACGACTTCCGAGGCGGGCGTTGAATGCGATTCCATCAGGTAGGCGACCGCTTGGCAGACCCAGGACGAGGTGGTTGGACCAAGTCCAAAAACTAGCCGGGTTACGCTTGGGCATTGCTCCTGATGAATTAGAGTCGATGGCGGAGGATCGAGTTGCCGGGAGATTTCTCGTGCGTGGTTTACCCCGCGGCCTCTTTAGTGGATCATGCGGGTCAGAAGATGATGATGATGATGATGTGACTGACTGCTGGAAGACAGCAAATACACTTCAGCCAGCGGGGGTCCATTGTGTTACTACAAGGATCTAATTGATTCTATTCCACAAACCAGTTAGTGCTTTTTATAAAGCGTTGAAAATGACTGCCACCAATGCTATCTAGATGGGCCAGGTTGTTAAAGTAGTAGGCGACTTCTTCTTCCGGAGGAGAGATCGCTGTAGTTGCAAAGAAGAAGTGCAATGGTTTGCTCCTCCTCCTCGTCTCTGCAGTTTCTGCAAATGTCAATTTAGGGAAGGCCTAATCTAGAGGCTTGGGTTATAATGGTACAATGCCCTTTTATAACGCCGATAATCGTTCTGAGATTCGGTTTACACATACTGATCAGGCTGATTGAGCGTTTTCGATCGAGAGTAGGCCATACTTGTTTAGTGATGAGACAACTTGTGCCACTAGATGGTCATCTACAAATTTTATGAGCAGGCGTTTCAAGCTTCAGTAGATGTTTTGCTGTGCCGATTGCCATCGATGGCTGTTGCCCTGTTTAACGAGTTTGTCCGCTTCTCTGGAAAGTGTCTCGATACTTATATAAATTGGATGCTAACTACTTGGCCATCTCCTTGAGAGATAGGCCATGATTCAGGGAAGTTTGTAAGTTGAATGTGACTGCACCCAGAGATTTTGCAAAACTTACGTTTGACAGAATATTTTGATAAAAGCTCTACACTACTTCGACAATGCTTCCGACTGGATAAAGGAGTGTTTGCCCAAGGTGCTTGATTTTGCGATATTGTTGTCTCCCATGAGTTTAATCGCTCGTCTATGTAAAGGGTGATTTTTTAAAAGCTATAGGAAAGTTTTTCAAAAAAAAAACACATAAAATTCAGAAAAATGCATGAAATCTTTATTTGAATCGATAGTACGGTCCATATAATTTCATGTTTGAAGATTATTTCATGCAAATGTTGACCTTGACTGCGCCTCAAATGGTCCATCCGCTTAGTCCAATTTTGGCATACTCTTTCCAACATTTCGGCCGGTATCTCACAAATAAATGCTTCAATGTTGTCTTCCAATGCATCAATTGAAGCGGGCTTGTCTGTATAGACATGAGCTTTAACATAGCCACACAAAAAAAAATAGTCTAAGGCGTTAAATCGCACGATCTAGGCGGCCAATTGACCGGTCCCGAACGTGAAATAAAATGTTCACCGAACTCGCTCCTCAAAAGGTCTATTGTTGCCCGTGCTGTGTGGCATTTGGCACCGTCTTGTTGAAACCACATGTCATGCAAGTCAAGCTCTTGCATTTTGGGCAACAGAGCACGCATTTTGATAATAAAATTCAATAATTTGCAAGCGGTGTTCGTTTGTAAGACGATTCATGGTTAAATTATAGACCAAACTGAAGATGTTTGACAGTGAAACAAAACACGAAACGTGCGTCAGCTGTTTAAACCAGTGTTGCCAAAAAGATAATAGCTAAAATCACCCTTTAAATGTGAGCATTATACTCTAACTTAGGGCCTTATAAACTAAAGCCAAAGCAAACTGGGTTAAATGTTTCTTCCATCGACTGAGGAAACAGACAGACATTTCACAGCATTTTTAGCAACCTCAAATATGTGATCGTTCCAACTAAGCGTTAAACGACTGATTATTAAGGGTTCGCTTAAGTGACAGCAGACATCATTGAGTTTTAGAAGCACTGAATTCCACTCTATTGTTCCTTGTTCTTACACCAGTCACAACAGCCAAGATCGGAAATGCTTACAAAAGATTGGGTGGCGTGTCTTGGAACGAATGTAAAAAGCTGAGGGTACTGTCATCAGCGAAAGAGTGAAATATTTATATTTATTTCGGGTAGACTGTAGTTATTGTGACCACTTCTGAGTCCCTGAGAAGAATCCCATATGAATATAGTTTCTTGCATGCACGTACACTCTTTCATCTTTCCATTTTTGGATGCGACTCGCCGAGCACCTTTGTTAACGAAACCAATTTGCTTCTTCTTTGGCGCACACTATGCGGTAGATCTTGTGGTTGCCCTAAGCCTATTTGCTTCTTTAAGTTCATTGGCTTCGTTAAACATTTAAAGCAGTTGTTCAGGACTTAGTGGGACAATAATCACAGCCTTATGCAGGTGAACAGTGTTGTTTTCATTTGTGTCAAGCTATCCGGCACCTAAACTTTTGGCATTCTCAAGTGGATCGATATTGAGACCGGTTGGCAAGTGCACTACCACGTTATGTTGGGCAGTTCTTTGCATAAGTCACTCAATTTGATACGCCAGGCTTTTAAGAAAACAATTTTCGGAGAGATTTCCTCCTGCTCCGCCTTAAGTATAGACAAGTCAGCACAGAGTAATTAAAAGTGAGCTTTTAAGAGTAGTTCTGAGGCAAACTTTGCGTTGTTTTTCCTTCTTTTCTTCTACACTGATGCATGGTGATGGCATTTCTACTAGAATTTTTTGAGGGGCCTAATGATGGCAGAGGAAAATGATGGCTTCCAAGTTCAAGTGTTGCACTAAAAAGTTGGCAATTACGGCTCACCGTTGATGCCAAATGTTGCCAAACAACTGTCACAGACATCAATAGTGCCAATTTAAGGTTCTTCGCTTCTAAGAAAACACCCTTTATTTGCGATGTAGTTAGCAAGTGTGTGTAATTAATGCTCACCTTCAACTGCGTTCCAACTCAGAGATGTATCAAAGGGCGCTTTGGTCGTTGCAGCCTAGATCTAGTTTCAAAAGAGGTTGGGTAGCTTACAAATCAAAAACGTGTAATTCTGATTTGAAAGCAGTTTGTTTTTTGTAAATTGTAGAAGTGTGTCCGACACAGATATGATTTTAAGATACCTTATTTATTTCTGTCTATTTTTTACGATTTTGAATTGTGGGCGATAAAGGGGGAAAAGACAAGACAGACAAGCCAACACCAAATACCAATTTCTCTATTTGATGGGTCCTTTGCCATGACGCTTTATTGAGTGAAAGTATTTAGGTTGAAATTAAGAAATAGCTTAAATAACCCCCGTTTGAGCATATGTCAGGGCGACTTCCCGTTCGTAAAGGAACATTAGCAGTCGTAATACCACAGGGTGGCGCAATCTTAATCACCCTATCAAAAGTTGCTATAATTTTGCAAATGGCGTCGTACGTCAATCATAGACAACTGAAGTATACAAACAGACAAGCAATGGAGCTCTAAACTCCGCAAGAGCGTGGAATAATGGTGTGATTGACGTACGACGCCATTTGAAGAAATTGTAGCCTCTTCCAATTGGCGCCACCTTCTATAATCCATGTTCCTGCAGAAGCTAGAACCAAGTCCGATGCCGAACGGCTACTCTAAGGAAAGCAAAGTACAAACTAGCCTATCAGCTAGATTCTTCTATCCAAATTCTCGCAATATTCAGACAAAGTCTACCGCACTGACCCAAAAAAAAAAAAGTCCCCTACACCCGCAGTCTCGAAACGAATCCATATCGAAACAGGAAATGCCCAAAAAGGAATCCATCACTCGTTAAAAGCTGAAAATGCTCAATTTTACATCACGAAATACATGGCGTCCCAAGACGGCGGCGCATTAATCCAACACCAGTCTAACCGACATCTGAGAATCTAAAAGTATCTGCAAAGCTTCACAAAAAACAAATGTTATCTGACACAAAACTAAGTCAACTCGATGTGTCTATCGTGGCCCTGAATTCCTGCGAAAAAAAAAAACGATGCTCAGAAAAGAAAGAAAATCTAAAAGCAATCCTGATTTATTGCCCTGAATTTGTAGAGGCTCTCCCAACGAATCCGATAGATTTATTGTTCTCTTACCCGCGTCACAGTTGCATTCGCTGTTGCATCACGAGTAACATTTTCCGAACAGGTGCTGGCCGAAACAGAAAACGGAACCGTGCGCATACCTAGCTCTCGCGACGACTGGAGTGTGTCGCCGGAGCGCTCTGGCAATGTGGACGATGTATCTTTCAGCGGAAGGAACCATCAGAGACGGCCAGAGACACGAATGCACTGGGAAGTTGCCACCGCAGAGCGTGCCGAAAGAAAACCGTTTCTCTCTCTTTAAAAACGCGGGATGCTGATGCACTACAGAGTGGGAAACGGGGAGGCATTGGGGACATTTTTCACGTTGTCTCCCCACAGCTACTGGTGCTCCATGTGTGATCCTCCCCCTCCCCCCTCCCCCCGCGGCATGATCCCGATCCAACGACAACATCGAGGGGGTGCCCGAAACGGGGGACGCGCCGGGGAAAAATAAATGTCTTCTTGTTTTTGAAATAGAAAATAATAAAATATATCTCGACGTGTAGGCGGTTAATTATTTTCAGTGTAGGTAATCAAACTATTTATATTCGAGCATTTGATATGAATCCAGTGTACACAGAGCATCGCTATACCTTCGTCGATGTGAAGAGACACACATCCGTGCGTACACACGAAGCGATCAGCGCCGATCGTGAAGGCGACAAAACTTTTGGACTCATGCTTTTCTAATTAACATATATATATAATTTATCTTGAGATACACCGGGAATGCTGGCGGCTGCCTGGAGGGAACGTACGAAAGAAAAAAAATTATCTCTATTTCTTACCGAAAGAACACACACAAGAGCCGAGAGGAGAAGAAACGAAAGAAGAAAAAACTGAATGTATCTCGTACACGACAGGAGATGTGCGAGAGTGTGTTATTTTTGAATTTCATTTAGATTCTCGATTTAACACAATTAAAATGTCCAACTGAAATCTCACTTGATGTTTATGTTTGTTCTTCTAGCTTAGTAATTAAGTGGTGTGCTGCTGCTGTTGTCTATGCGTGTGTGTGCGCGCGAGAGTGTGTATCAGTAATTGAGTATCTGTTGGATGAAAGATGAAATAATTTTTGTTTAAGATTAAAGATAGAATAATAATGAAATGATTTTTAGACAATTATTTCCTTGAGATGTCACGAGAGAACGAGTGGTGAATTGAAAGATGTGAAATGAAATGGATTGCGTCACGCTACACACGAAATTAAAACAAGTGACCATCTGTGAGGTGTGGTTCCGTCGAGTGGAGAGATGGAACTCTCGCCAACTATATTTTTTTTTTGTTTTTACTTTTCGCAGAATTAATGCTATGAAGCTGTCATGAGCGAGGAAAATAACGAGAGATAAAGACACAGATCGAGGTGATAATCTTTGAGAAGATAGATGGGCAAGTTGATCATTTGTACACGAGGACTTTGGTTTTTTTTTGTGATCTGCTGCCATTTTGTATTTGTGCTGTCGTTGGGGCGGCATGGCACTCAAGGACGAGGGGATGCTTAATGTGGCGCTACTGGCATTGGGGCGGCAGTGATTTGCTTGATATCCGGACATATGAAAAATCAAAGAAAAAATTGGGGAATTTTAAAGAGCGTCAATTTTAAGGGGACTGCTGTGCATGCTACGATATTTGTCAAGAGCATGCAAAGAAATGTACGGTCAATAGATAGCATGGAGTAACAGTTTGGAGCAGTATTTCGGTTGGCGAAGTCGTTTCTTCCCGAAAATGATGCTGCTGCGACCTATCCAGCGAAGAGATTGCTGTAACGAACGTTGCTGACAGAATGTTTTCGCTTGATTTTTTTTATATTCATTTTTGTTTTATTCTGTAACTCATTTTTCTTACATGCTAGACAAACATGCTTAAAACTAGCTTAACTAACATCCTGTTCTTACATCTAACCTACTGACTCTATCTGGGTACTCTAAGCTACTCTGATCTTAATTTAGGTGTGCCTTTCGACTTAGTCTATGTTTTTATTTCTTTGGTCAAGAAAACTGGCAAGAAAACTTGGCTGAATTTATCTATCTTAACCTATCTTAAGCTAACGGTATTTGACAGACTCCTTCCGGAGTCTACTTAACCGGAGGAGATCCTCGTGTCTCGTTCGTATTGGAGTCGCCTGTCCACTGTTCGGCATACGACATGGAAGATGACTGGACAGTCTTGTGGATCCTGTATTAGGCTAATAGTATCGAGCTAGATGAACGCTTCAGGAGGAATAAAGCCGGTGAACCGCACTCTTTCATGGTGAATAACATTGAGGTTGTAAGCCCCAAAGATCAGACTGTTGGATGAAGTGATAGCTCGTGCAATAAGCCTTCTGATCAGTTTTTTTTTTTTTATTTTCTATCCTATTCAAGTTTGGCTCGTTGTACAAGACCTCGGTGGGATAGAACTTCTTGTACTCAGACTTGGGTGTACGAAACAACCAGAGATAGCTCCGAGGACACTGTCTACCTTTCCCATCTGAGATGGACTCACATTGAACCACAGTGGACAACCGTAGGCCATATCTGTCCGGATAAGGGCCACGTAGCAGGTTACTTTGACCATGGTATCAAGTTGTCTGCTATAAAACAACCCGTTGCCACAGCAAAGGCCTCTTTAGCTTTTGTCAGAGCAATATCTATATGCTTGTCAAAAAACAGATATTGATTGAACCAAATGCCCAGATACCTTACTACTCTTTTCACATCTAACGGCTATGCCGAACTTAATCCAGTTTGTGCGCGTATCCCATTATGCCATGTACAGCAGGGGTCCTGAAAATTAGAGTCTCACACTTCAGGAAGTTGATAATCAACTGCCAGTCGTCGCAAAATCGCTGATTTTTTTCGAAGTCGTATTGCAACAAGGTACTTTGACATTCTGACCTGATCTGAACTCTACTAGATCGTCGGCGTACGCAATTAAGAACCTATAAAATCAGATGTTTTCGCTTGAAATTGCTGTCACGTGTCAAAAAGGTTTTTGTGTGATAGCTTATACTCCGGCGGAACCATTGGGCAGTATTTTTATTTTTCAAAAATGGCCGTGAACTTCCTGCTATCATTCAATGATTTCGAACTTTTTTGTTCAAAATTCTTAAGCTTAATCTGGTAACATTCTATTTTATCATTGATTGTAATGCATTCACTATTTTCGAGCATGAAATGACTGGAATCCTTATTCAGACTCTGTATCAATGAAGAGATGGCGTTGGTGAGCCAGTGACAGAAACGACACTATTTCCCGTCATCGCGTGGCCCAATTGGAAACGACGCGTGAGTTAGCAACTAATACTCTCCACGGTTCAATCCCCGACATCCCAACTCTCATTTTCATGGCACTACCCATCTTGATCACTAGGCTTACTCTGAGCGTATAACTGTCGGTCTAGCTTCGTGTTTAAGAGTCTCCTGGGGATGCAGTCCAACCATCCTTAGGTGGGACCCACAATTACCTACAGGGCAACAGCATGGACTAAGAGTACCAACCTGATCAGCGCGAGGGAGAAACTCAACAAAGTTCAAAGGTTGGCACTTGGCATGCCTCTGAATTACTTTGGCCATGAGAACCTGCCCAACTACTGCCATGGAGGTGCCATTGGAGCTGACTCCTTTGCATCTGCTGGTTGCAGAATGTGCGAACAAAACAATCATTAGAAAGTGAGGCAGACTTTCCTCTGAGTTTGTGTCGAGGCAACTGCGACGGTGTGGGCCAGTGTCCCGTGCTTACAGCCACTTTGCGAATATGTACCGGCAACAAGAACCACAACAACAATAAACTTTACGACGAAGCACGCAACATCCCCTTGCAACAGTACATGGAGACACTGGTCAAAAAGGAGCATCTAAGGACGCAATCAGGAACCTGAGAAACACGATATCCGGACAACGCTACCTCAACGCGCTCAGTCTGCTAAGCGAGCAGAACTTCCCAACGTCCTCGAGCTGCATAGCTTTTACCAGAGCAGCGATTGCAGTCATCATTGATGCTTAATCGACTACCACACCACATCACAAAAGGAAAAACATGGACCCATTGACAGGGCTCTTTTCCACTGTTGAGAGTCTGTTACTCAATTACTTCTTGAGGCCAAAACAGCGATTGCAATGAGTTCTCTGAATTAGATCTTGGTGGTGGTGCTTTCGGTACTGTTTACCAGGGAACTCACTACATCCAAGTTGAAACTGTCACCTGTAGCGTTCTGGCCATCTGGTGGATGCTGTGTCTCTCAACAAACAGCCAATACTTCGTTTACTCCTCGCTTACTGCCAAATCCATATTCGCCGATCACTCTTCAATGCCAGCAAGCAGCAGCATCATCGATGGATCGATGTGTTCGACGATCAATCACGTCGATGTCATATTATTATGCTAAAACTGGGGAAGATCAGTGTTGACCAGAGAGTTTTGCATGAGTTTTTCCCAGTCACCCAGTAGATCGTGGTTAATTCCAAGCAGAGACTCTGTAGGTTCTTTCCATTTTGTTGTCACGAACTTTTGATCAAAGTACAAGGTTCATCAGTCTTAGCGTGCAACTTATTTTGTGTGTAATTTATTTTAATGGAAGGTTGAAGGCATAACAGATCAGCACCTCAGCCAGTCAACATCAGAAAGACGAAGCAACTTTCAAGAGCAATCCAATTTTTCATTCACTTCGATCTGTGGAATCTTAAAATGCTCGACACGTTTGCACATAAATCGTTAACTACGAACCACTTCCATTTCACTTGCGATTTTTGCGTTTCAGCGCGAAAAGCTCATGTTCCACAGTCCAGCTCAGCAAAATCCATTCACCATTTGGGTGATGGACGCTATTATCGGATCGCGTTGCTGATTGAACGCTGCGATAGAAAATACACACTCGCATGGAACATCGTTAAGACTGCAACTTTCATGTGATTAATGAGCGCTTTTAATGAATGAACATAATAAAGTCACAAAACAAGTTGACCACCTGATGTGTGACGCGATCGATTCTATCTCGCAGTTCCTGGTTTCGATGAAGCCTCAGACTTGAGCGAGGGACTCGGTGAAAATATGAAGACTCTGTGGAGCATGGAATCAATGAGGAAATTAGAGATGGCGCCAAGAGAAGCTCGAATGGTTGTTGGAAGTGGTTGTCGAGTTGGAAGATGGCCGATAGATAAGAAATGTGGTCCAGTGGTCGAGTTTTGCGACGTAGCTGCTGGAAGAGATGTTCAGTTTTTCCCTTTTGTTCGTGTGATGTCCACGGACCGAGTGGAACACCTTTGATAACTCTGTTGGTAGACGAGTATGAAGGACCTGCAGTAATGTAATAATAATAATAATATGAGCCAGGGCATAGGGAACGACTCGTATTGTGTGTGTTCGCTCACGAGTGGAAGCACCTACAGATTTATGCCGACTTCGAAAGTCCAAGTTTGTGAAGCTTTTCCTAGACACTCATACTCTTTCAGCATTGTGAGTGACTCGAAAGAGGTGGGGCTGTGATTCGAACCTAAACACCGAGGTTCAAGTGCGTAGATGCACATACCCACAACGCACGGCCGCCACTGATGTAGGGAGAGTTGGGAATTTTCAGATGTTGATTAGCTACAATCTTGTTATATATACTCGATCTGAACGATCTGAGAACTCTCCACTAATTGGACATAACGAATGCATAAAAGATCTGCCAAGTAAGAAGCAGTACACATTAAACGGATAACCACACACTCGCATTTGTTGTTTCTCTTTATACGCACACAGGAGACACCTATTATTGTTGTTGAGGGAATATTGCACCGCGACCTATATATCTACTGTGCTCTCGTTTGCTCCCATACGAGTTCCCCTCACATACAGTTCTTTACAGAGTTGTATTGTGGGTTATGGACTCCTGTTGTGCAAAGGTGGAAGAGACTTATTCTAAAGTACCCTCTCTAAGCCAGTTTCCTTTAGGAATCTGAGAATGGGAGATGGTTCTAGTGATCTCATTTCTTCCTCTGATAGTAGGTGCATGCCTAGGTATCTGTGTCTTTTGTGGACTAGTGCCTCACAAATTCCCAGTACGTGTTCTGTAATTTCTTTAGATTTTCCACCGAATTTGCAGAGACCTTCTTCTGATAGTCCTAGCTTCCTCAAGTGCTTCCTGAGTCTTGCAGTCTCCCTGTTAGGATACGCATGTAGTTTTTGCTCATTTTTTTACATGCCTCAAGCCTCATTCGGTTCTTCTGGCCTATGAGTTTCTTGGCCATGAGCTTTGTTCCAAGTTTCTGTTCGGTTCCTTCTTTCTAGTTCCCTGAAGTCTTTTCTGATGACATGGTCCCTTACAGCGCAGAATGGTTTGGGACCTGTGAAGGGTTCCGATGCTCCTTTCCTAGCTAGGGAGTGTGCCACTTGATTGCCTTCTATCCCCGTGTGGCCAGGTATCCAGCTGAGTTTTTCATTGTTTCTCTTACTCAGTTCTTTGAGCTTTTGTATGCATTTCCACACGTGAGTCTAGTGCCATGATAGCATCTCCACTGTCCGACATTATTGTGTTGTCGCAATTGGTATAGTTCCTGTCAAGTTTGATTTAAACGCCGGTGTGTTTTGTATGTACCCGTATTTGCTAGCAAATCAAAACAAAAACGAATCTAAATTTTGTATGCTCTCGTTTGCGAGGTAGTACACGGCGGTACCACCAACTGCAAAGGCAACTCTTTACAAACACGGGTACTTTCTCGCTCTTAACGTAGCCATTTGTTTTTTGGCATGAACTTAGCAACTTCGTACAACTGGTAAACAACTCAAGGTTCAAACCTATAGACACGTTGCGCTGTGTTTACGTCCCGTTTACGTTGCGTAAATCCTCAAGAATCGTATTTGCCAGATTGCAAGGCGGTGCCCAAAGAATACGAAATCCATACAACCCCACTACGACAACGTCAGAGTAAGATGATTTGTGTGGGAAAGGAACTGTCAAAGTAAGAAAATGTTGATCAACTTCATCCGTAGTGATGCGTTCCACTTGTGGGCCACATTTGCTGCCTCTCTTTTTTTTGACATTACGAAACGCACGCAATGGATTCAATGGGCATGGGCCTTCAGTCTGCATCTTCTTCTTTATTCGACATCCTCCCAGGAAAGTGGAGAAGACAGTGAAGTTAAGAAGTACAGTGAACTCTCCCTAAGTCAAGATTCCTTCTAACTCGAAGTTTTTGTTCGCCATATTTTGGAATTTCCCTCAAAAAAAACATCCTGCAAGTCGAACTCCCTCTAACTCGAACTGATTTCGATATCCAGTGAAAATTCGACTTTGGGGGAATCCACTGTAATTATATCAAACGAGCTTAACATGTACTCCACTGCTCTGTTTGTTGCCCCAGCTGGACATCAACTGGAGAAGAAATTGTGAAAAACCCACATCTGATCAGTGACGCAAGTTGAAAGTCACCGCACCCAATTTTGGCGTGAAAGCGAAAAGCAAAAAAAGAGTTCGTTGGTTGTGCGATGACCGAAGTTCATCCCTCAATTTATGTGTTTTCTTGATCAGCACTTTTGATCGAGTTATGAGATTTCATAATTTTTGCCTGAATGAATCGAATTATCGGGGAGGAGGGTTTGGAAGGAGATCGAATAAAGAATCGTTGCGAAGCATCACATGTACGTAGAAAGTCGGGAAATGGCATTTTTTTAATTTTAGTTCGATCTTGTTAGAATCATTTATGTAACAACTGCATACGGTGACTTGGCAGCACTAAGAAGAGTTTCTCAAAGTGTTCCGGATGAAGGATAATATAATAATATCGGTGGCGCTACAGCCTGTAGAGGACATAGCTTCGCAGCAACCACTCGTGTTGGACGTTTCGGGCATACTAAGGATTAGCCAGGAACGTTCGAAAAACCTTGTAGATATCCCTTTTTCTCTTAAAATGAAAGATACAAATAATACAGATGAATATTAAGCTATCAGTTTTTATTTAAACTTGAAATTGTCGTGTTTTAACTCTTATTTCGTCGTTTTGTGTCTTTCCGTTATCCAGTTGGAAATTACATACATTTGAAGTTTAACGTTTTCCGTACTCGTATTTGCACACGTAACAAATGTAGGTAGTAAATGAAACAAATCGGGTGTGTAGTTTATTCGAATAACTACGCGTAGTTAATAAAGTAGATTACGTCATGTAGTCAACTCTGCCATCTCTGGGCTAAAGTGATTGCTTTCGGTTGGATGTTATTAAAGGGTTATGCGATGTCCACAAAGGTGTCAGATTTGACTTGACAGCTGACAAAATGGCCGCTAGTTAAAATAGTGTTGCCAACTTAAAGTTCTATACCTCTGGAAAAAAAAAACACCCTTTATATACAAACGAACCATTCAACCCCAATGGAAGGGACGATGAAGATCAACAATTCCGTGCACCCGACCCAGATGAAGTGAGGATTGCCATATCTAAACTGAAATCCAACAAGGCTGCGGGAGCTGACGGCCTACCCGTCGAGCTTTTTAAAGCCGCAGCGATGACTTGGTAAGGAGCATGCACCAACTCATCTGTAAAATATGGTCGGAGGAAAACATGCCCGATGAATGGAACCTCAGCACTGTTTGCCCGATCCATAAAAATAGAAAGACCCTTTGAACTGCAGAGGCATCCGTCTCCTAAGTATCGCATACAAAATCTTATCTGCCGTACTGTGTGAACGCCTAAAGTCATTCGTCAACAACCTGGTCGGTCCATACCAGTGTGGCTTTAGGCCAGGAAAATCCACTATCGACCAAATATTCACACTGCGGCAGATTTTGGAGAAAACCCAGGAGCAACAAATCGATACCCACCACCTTTTCATCGATTTTAAGGCCGCGTATGATAGCATCTATAGAGACGAGCTATACAGAGCAATGTCTAGTTTCGGCATCCCTACCAAACTCGTCCGTTTGTGTAGGATGACAATGGAGAATGCACGCTGCTCCATCAAAGTCGGTAAAGACCTAACCGAGACCTTTGATGTCAAAAAAGGATTCAGACAAGGCGACGCGCTGTCATGCGACTTTTTCAACATCGTTCTTGAAAGAATTGTTCAAAACTCGAACGCCAACAACACCAGAGGAACAATCTTTCAGAAGTCCGTCCAACTACTCGCATATGCGAACGGCCAATTCTCTCACGAGTGGAAGCGACCGAACGACTCCGAACGGCCAAGTTTGAGAAGCTTTTTCTAGACAGTCATACTCTTAAAGGATTGTCAGTGACTCGAAAGAGGTGGGAAAAATTATTACTGGGATTCGAATCTAGACGCCACGGTTCTGGTGAGTAGGAGTCGACGGCTGACGCACAGACTCACAACGCCACAGCCGCCACTTAATAAGTTAATAATCGTCGTTAAAAGCACACAAATTGAGTGTACTTTTGCCGAGACAGCCCAATAACGTCTTTAGAACAGACTTCATTTTCACGAATAGTCCAAGGATGATGTAAATTTGACTTTTCCGACTGTTGACTTCGTGTCTTCGTCTCGACTGATCGTCTTAGCGCTTCTTCATTCCCACTGATCGCTCAAAGACGCGATTCCAACTGGACTTAGAACAATCGGCGAGTGCATCTTCGTCACCACCGATGCCGACCCATCAAATGTGGGAACTCTACGAACCGTAACGACCGTTTAGGCAAATCTTATGGCATCCCGCAACTGAAAGAAACCCCCCCTCCCCCACAAAATGCTCCGAAAAGAGAAACTACTTCCCAAAGGCGATCTCACAATGACCCCGACATAGTCATATTTCGCATGAGATCAACATTAAACCACAAAGCCTGCAATTAAACCCGCAAGACAATCACAAGCGTTTTATTTTATGTCCACCACAAGAGTTGCAACACGGAAGTTTTGGTTTGTTTTTTCGATCAGCCAAGGCATAACCCACGTGACGGCTGCTCTCAGACCCCTCCCACCACCGCCGTGGCTTGGGAATTCAAAATCTCTCAAATATGTGCATAAATCTATTTAATTTTCTTCACTTCAAATTAATTCTCTTTGTGTTAATTTTTTTTTTTCTGTGCTGTGTTTTGGTTTTCATAAGTCTTTTTGCCAAAAAACAATTTGTTAAACAATGCCACCATGGCAGAGCAGAGTAGAGCGCGTACGTAGGCGTCATCGTCGTCGTTGTCGCTGTTCACACAGTCGAGTCGCCGTGCTAATGCGCAAATTAAATTATTCATTTTCTCTGCCCTCCCCCCTCCCCTACCCCCTCGAGACACACGTAAGTAAACAAACAAATGTCCATCCAGATACAGATACAACTAAGTGGAATAAAATAAAATAATAATAACGCAATAAATTTTCCCACAGAGGTGTTTTCTCTGGCCACCAGCGTCCAAACGGCGACCAACACTAACCAACTATCCATTATCCGAGGAACGATTAAAAAATGTAAATTTATGATGATTTTGTTCAAAAAGCAATTTCTACCCGAAATAGTCCAGATACTCGTATCCTCCTGACGAAAAAGCTGTACATGACCCCCCCCCCCACACACCCAAAACAAGATCACGCTCATTCACCAAAGACCAGAAAAAAAAAACCCGAACAACTCATCATCTTTACCTCATTTAACATTAAACGAACTATTCGGACAATCCACTCAAATGACCCCCTCCCCCCTCGGCACGGGTAAGTATGTATCACTGGCCGCTTAAAGCGACTGCGTATCTTCATTACACACAACAACAAAACAGAGAGGGGGCAAGTGTATGTGTAAATAAGACCCCCCTTCTCAAAATGAAAACAAAACGAAACGAGAAGTACACCGCAACAAGGCACAGCACAGAAACGGAATAAAAAAAATGGGAGGTGCTCCAACTAAAATGTTTATCGCAGATTGGACAAAGCCACCACCACACCACCTACCCAAGCCGGAGCAGAGAATAATAGAGACCCCGACCAGTGAAGCCACAAGCAACAACAACAAGTCGACATAAAAAAAAAAAAAAAAAGAAGATACATTGAAATTATTTTTACCTGCTTGTCTATTATTTACTTGAACGCAGATACGGATACACGCAAGACCCGAATCGTACTTCTCGGGCGCTCTCGCTCGCTCTGGCGGCGGTCGCTCGGTCGTCTCGGGCCCCTACCAATAATACGGCAGCTTGGCGAGTACATCAGACCTTATGGAGAAATTCTTTTTCGGGCTCTTGTTGGAGACGGGAACCACGCTCTCGGCACGGCCGCGGTGGATGGAATCAATTCCGATTCGAAATGGAAAGAAAAAAAAACGAACGAAAAAAATGGTAGATGGCGATCCAACAATAGTTGTGCGCCATAGATACACATTTGCTCTTCGGATTCAGTGCGATGTATGCGCGCCAGCCAGCCAGCCAGCCAGCCCACACTTGAATTGTGTTTTCTTCTGAAAGTGTGTGCGCTGTGCGCGAACAGCGTAAAAACTCATTTTTGAGAGATTTTCGTTTGCTTTTGGGGAAAAAACAAAAAATTGATCGTTTCATTCGTTGGCCGATGAATTGAAAAGACGAATAAATAGATACTCGACAATCTGACTGTAAGTGAAGGCAGAGCAGAGTGGCGCGGCGGCGAGAAAGAGAGGCAGAGAGTCATAAATTTTTTTTGGAATTGTTTCGAGCATAAATGGGGGATCGGCAAGGTATCTATCGAATTTATGCAAAGTCCGGCATGAATATAACGAGACTAATGCCGTGTATCTTTTGGGGGCCCACATGCATTAGCATAACCGGTCGAGATGGTGGTCGTGGATCTTTCTAGTCGATCGACAGTTGTAATAATGAATTTTTTTCTCTGTTTTTATTTGCCATCGGAGTGGTGTTTGCGTGGACACTCTGTGAAATTGCTGACCGATGATGAGCATCCACGGGGAATGTTGACGATGGCGATCGATCGCATGGGGTTCAGCATTCGAGTTCAGTTCAGTTCAGTTCAGTTCAGTACCAACATCACAAAGAAATACTTTCTAGATAAAATGATTTGTATTCGCTTGAACTAGTTGTTATGCGATTGAGTGGAGGCTATCTGCATTTTGGCATCGCAAGTGAGTAAGCCGATGACACATCGAGTGGAGTTCAGCTTTTGTCTTCAATTGACATCTGCACATTTTGAAGTGGCGCCCAATGTTGGTTGAAAACGGAATTCGTAGAATGAGTGGGATCTCACAAGGTGGTTGACAGGGACCTGACGGTTGTTCCGAGAGGGTTCGTTGGTTTTTGATCGCGCCTTCAACCGGACGCTTGAAGAACTGACAACTGATGAGAGGCAATGTCTATTTATGAGCTTGTTAGAAGAAGTTATAAAGGGTGGTTACATTTTAAGGGCCGATGTTGATTTTGAATAAAGCGCAAATTATTTAGGAATTTATTGTAATTTATTTTTATTATGATAATATTGTTTTGGTTCAATTTCGTATGGAACAAAATATTGGCCAAATAGCCGCCGTGACCTCGGTGGCACACCTCCATCCGATGGTCCAAATTTTCGATGACGCTGAAGCATAATTGAGGTTCTATGCCGTTAATGTGCCGAATTATCTCGTCCTTTAGATCTTGAATTGTTGCTGGCTTATCAACGTACACCTCTTCTGCGACAAATCACATGATCTTGGCGGCCAATTGACATCGCCACCACGTGAGATAACACGGCCATTGAATTTGTCGCGCTAAAGAGCCATTGTTTCGTTTGCTGTGTGGCAAGTGGCACCGTCCTGTTGAAACCACATATCGTCCACATTCATATCTTCCAATTCGGCCCAAAAAAAGTTCGTTATCATTTCACGATAGCGAACACCATTCACAGTAACTGCCTGACCGGCCTCATTTTGGAAAAAATACGGCCCGATGATGCCGCCAGCCCGTAAACCGCACCAAACAGTCACTCTTTGTGGGTGCATTGGTTTTTCGACAATCACTCTTGGATTATCATTCGCCCAAATGCGGCAATTCTGCTTACTGACGAATCCACTGAGGTGAAAATGTGCCTCATCACTGAAGATGATTTTCGTCGAAAATTGATCATCCACTGTTGCCATTTCTTGCCACCATTCTGACCATTGACGACGCTTGAAATGGTCAAGAGGCTTTAGTTCTTGAGTCAATGGCACCTTGTAAGCGTGTAAATGCAAGTCTTTATGCATAATGTTCATCAACGACGAGCGTGAGAGGTGCAATTGTTGGGCACGACGACGAGTTGAGGTGGACGGCTCTTCAGCCACTCTATCGCGAACAGCAGCAATATTTTCTGCAGTACGAGCTGTACGGGCATGCACTGGTGTTTTCACATCTCCTGCAGACCCGGTTTGCTCAAATTTTTGCACGATTTTTCCGATTGTACGCACATTTGGGCGATTAAATTGACCGAAAAAATCACGAAGTGCACGATATGAATTGTGATTTGAACGCCCATTTTCATAATAAGCCTGAATAACTTTAACGCGTTGCTCGATTGTGTATCTTTCCATGGTTCAAATTAGGTTAGTCTGAAATTGAGAAATGTCAAATGAAATGCAGAAAAAAACTTGACGTTTAGGTGTGGTTCACATTCAACATCGGCCCTTAAAATTTAACCACCCTTTAGGTTATCTCCCAGCCATAGCACCATTTAAGGTGGAAGTTAAGTTTCGTCGGAAGGTTCTTACTGATAGCAAATGTGAGAAACGGTATCGATTTGGAGGCTTGGAAATTAAGGAATATAGTCTCCGCAAGAGGCTGGGCCAAGCTTACGAGCATGTTTCTCTTGTACAAACCAAGCCGTAAAGGCAACTACACAGAGACCTGAAGAGATCTATTGCATCGAAGTGTCTCGAAAGGTTGGTGTAAATCCAAAAGACGTTATCCTTTCATTAGGAAAGATAATATGTCGTTTGTAGTGGAATTCTTTAATTCCACTGAAGTGAGTATATCCACATCCAAGATACGTTTCCATCACCAGAATAGTGCCGGACATGTACATAAGATGTGCTCGGACGTCTCATCCTCTTCAAGGCGTAGCCGACATTCCTTGTCCTGGCATAGGTTCATTTTGTTAAGGTGATTACCGTTTGGATTGCTTAAAATCTTCCTCGTTGGTCCATTTGTCTAGGCGAAGTTTGTTTTCCCATTCGTTAATCAGCATCCAATTGACATTACAGTACGGTACAGGTACCTATGAATACAGATTCCGCGTCAGCCCTAACGACGTCATCCGCAGATTCGTTGCCTGCAATCCACCTGTGTCCAGAGACCCAGCCGAGCTTCACTTTGCTCTATCTGGCAAGGGATTGCAGTGTGTTGTAGGAACATATGACCGCTTTGGAGTCCATAAGGTTGGACGATAATGCCTTAACTGCTGCCTGAATATCTGAAAATATTTGAATTCTAGCGCCCTTAATACCCTTGAGGAGATTATGTCTGGCGCAGATCTCGATGGCATGGATTTTGGCTTGAAACACGGTGGCACTCGACCCCAGGGGTGAAGAAATCATTGTGTTAGGCCCAAAGACTCCCGCCCAAGCTCCAGAGTCCATCTTTGATACGTCTGTGGACCATACCAGACTTCTAGGATCTAGTGCTGGAGCACCATTGGTCCGATTTAAAGGGTCTTCAACTTCAAATAACCTGCCGAAACAATGCTGCCTAACCATAATATCCGGTATTCTACAGAACATGTCTCTCTTAGGGTTTAAGTTGAGTATCCTGGTTTGTACTTATGCCGCAGTTTAAGGACATATCTGGCAGCTATATTCCTAATGAAGAATGGTAAAGGGGCTAGCTCGACTATAGCCTCTAAAGCTGTTTAGGGGCCGGTGCGCATGGTACCTGTTATATCAAGACATGCAATTCTTTGCAACTTGTTGTCCATTGGAGGGTCTTGGGCCACCAAACGATAGCCGCGTATGTAATTATGGATCTCGCATCATTGTGTACAACCAGTGTATAATTTTGGGAGAGTGATCCCAGTCCTGCCGAATAGACGTCTACTGGCCCTTAGAGCCCAGGTAGCACGTTTGATGGCTGCCTTCATTTGTAAATGCCAGTTAAGTCGCATGTCCGGGATTACTCCAAGATTTTTGACATCGCTGGAATAAACTGCCTCGTGTCCTCCTTGAGAAAGGCGCTAGAACGGTTTAGCTGGGATTGATCGATAATTATCCTTCTGTTTTCTACCATGGAAGCAACTAAGAAGGACCAAGTTGACATTATGACTTTACGTAGTTAAGCTAAGTCCTTGGACTCTTCGAGAGAATTACTCTGCATCATACTAATTCCTTTGCTCTCTTTCTGGTTGAAAGATCCTTGGTTTTAAAAATCTCCGGTGGGACGTCGAACCAAAAGCCTGAAACGTCTCGACTTGGATATTAAAAAAGTCGAAACTAAAATGACGGAGAAACAAACAGATTTACTTACTCCAGGCGGAAGTCGCGATGGCGGCGCAAATCCACCCGTAATCTTCTGGACTGCGGTTAGGCCAAGGATTCTGGAGGCCCAACCTTTTAACCACTTCCAGGATAGTTCAGGAATGCAAGTCTACTCTGAATTTGATCGGCAGTCTAAATTCGTTTCGGGCCACCACGGGATCATGGGAAATGGGATCGCCGATGAACATGCTAGACGTGGATCAGAAGAGATACTCTTAGGAGCCGTACCTGAGTTGGGACTACCCGCGTTCTTGGTTACGGCTTGCCTCGATGGTTGTGACTGTCAAGAGAACAACCGGAGGCGGCATGACTCTCCAGGATGTTGACAAATCAAGCGCATGCTTGTAAGAAATCCGCAGCTTTCTTCTTATCTCTTAACACAAAAGACTGCAGACGACTTACCCGCGTACTGACGGGCCACTACACCTTAATGATCTTGGCCATGTAGAAGACGACGACACTGCAGAGCACTTCTTCTGCCACTGTTTCGCCTTTGCTCGGATCAGGTGGCAGTTATTTGGTGCGGACGAGGTAAGAGCTGATGATTTAGGCTCTTCATCACAGAAGTGCCTGCTGGTATTCCTCTGGAAGACCATTAAATTTCAGCAAATTTAGGTTGCTGACTAGTAGTAGAATGGAGCATTTTTTGAACCTGAATGCTCCTGGATGCTTTGAGGACATCTACTACACCGACTCTACAAGCCGACTCCGAAGGGCGAATTTTGAGAAGCTTTTTCCAATTAGGTAGGGACCGTAAATTATGAAAGCTTGTACAAATCCTGGGTATTGAACCTGGCACCCCTGGCGTAGAAGCCTATGTACCAACCAACTAACCCAAGGCTCTATAAAATCGAGACCAGTAGAAGTTTGGAACATAATAAAAATGGGAAGAGTAGAGATCGGCGGTCACATTCGGAGATCATCGTACTTTAGAGTCAATCTAGCTTCCCCTTGTTTCTAGTATTCCGAAAAGTGGATCCCCTAAGTCTTCTACGAAAGGGCATATGTAACTCCCCACAAAGTAGTATCCATCTTCATTGTTGAGCACGCGTCAAGTTCCCTTCTTGATCAAGTCGCTGTGGAATAAACCTGAACTAGGCCTAGGCTGACTATTCAACTGCTTCCACTCAGGAGAAGTCCGCTCTCCTCCCAGATTCGCACTTTCCGCAGAGTCTGCCTCGTCGATAGCCTAAGGAAATACCCTCCCTCCTCCTTCAGAAGAATAAATGAAATCTGCTCAAGTTTAAGCTCTCCGATTAGTCCATGCCAGTGCGGTTCATCTTTTCACAGACAATTCACTTCCTTTTGTCCCCGAATCACAATGAATTTTGCGAATCGACACCCACACCCACAGCCGAATGCGGAACAGCTCTTAACCACTTTAAGGTTGCCAAGTCGCTAGGGAAGACAAATACAAAAGCCCCCCCAAACTCCCCGCCCACCCACTTGCGCACGATAAATGAAGGGAAACCATCAAATAGTAGGTCAATCGCTTATCTATCGAGTACATCAGGCACTCCATCGATGAAAATAATGAAAATACCGCACTACACTGCAGCCACCCGAAGGATTCGGGCGAGCGAACAAAAACCAAAACAAAAACAATGAAACACGATGAAACAACCTCAAAAGTACACAAGTACTTGCAACACCACTTGCAGCAGCTGCCGCTGATGGTGTCGGCTGAGCCTGCCGCATTGCATATCCGCAAAAATTCATTCACCAAATACATCTCGAAACAATGGTATCGGCTGGCCGATAATCTTTGTGCATCGATTTGTTGTGTAAGGCCCCCCCCCCCCCCCCCTCACCAGTAGTCGCCCCACACACAGAGTCAGTTACAGAGAGTGCTTAGTGCTGCTGCATTATGCATCATCTGACAAAAATGGTTTGTAACCAATCTGCCGAGTAACCCAGATTGCAGGCAGTTTGTCATGCCAAAAGGAGTTTTTGCTCCTCAAAGTCGCTAGCAAAGCCCCACCCCATCATGCCGGGGTCCCCCAGCCGACGAGGCGACAGCTTCTGGTGCTTTGCTCAATCACGATTGACACCAAAGACAAAGGCAAACAGTGATAATTTTCCACAGACCGAAAAAGCGGATGAAAACATAAGCAAGCTGACATCGAGAAATTAAAAGAATGACAAATGAAACGTGTCACCGAGTGTGGCGGAGCGGGGGCTGGCCGCCTTGCTTTTCCCTTTTTCTTTTCGTTTTTGTTTTTGTTTTGCTGTGACGCCGTTAACTAACCGCAAATGATGTGCGGAACAAAAAACCCATCACTCGTCAACCCTTGGCGGAAAAGCTCACCAGCTTACGGATGAGTTACCCCCCAAAGCCACCACCTGGCAGGCAACCTTTCAAACAACCCACCTGACTGCCTGCCTGTCTTCGTGCCTGCTTACACGCCTGTCCGCCTGGCTGTCTTCGTCAGCGCGCTTTTACTTTGAAGTTACATACATTCCTTGCCCGCTGCCTGACAGTGTCGTGTTTACGAAGAAAGCTAGAGGGAAACCTGCGATAGTACGTATACGCCCCGGTAACCCAGTGCTGTCGTTGAGGTAGGACTGTGTGATTTGAGGGGGTGCAAAACACACACACACACAGCCACAGAGCCACACTCAGTGCCTTGCTGGGCTAAGATTTATACGGACGCTCTCAGATGATTTCCTGCTGCAAGGCGGTGTTTGTGGTTATTTTTAGAAACGGCCAATCTGAGATGTGACGTCCAGCTGGCTTGTACACATTCCTGTCGACGTCAGGACAATTCTTGCGTGTGTATGCGATGGAATGGAACTGTGGGCTACAATGGCGCATGTTCACCGCGCATCGAGAGAAGACTGCATCATTGGGCTGGGTGGAGAGGATTGAGATTTGAAAGCCGCGTGGTCTGTTTGGGGTTAAAAGCTTCGGCGAAGGGGTTTGTTGTGTGGGGATAATTTGACAAAGTGTCCTGAGCTTATGGGAGCTTGTGGGTTTGTGCAATGGATAGTCAGTGCTTTTTTGGATTTTTGTTGCTCTTTTCGACCTCGTTTTGGTTCTATTTGCAGTCTCAACTCTCAGTCCCAGTTTCGTCCCATTTTCAGTCCTATTTTCGGTTCCATTTTCAGTTCCATTTTCAGTCTCAGTCTCAGTTCCATTTTCAGTCTCAGTCTTAGTTCCATTTTCAGTCTCAGTCTCAGTCTCATTTTCAGTCCCATTTTCAGTACCATTTTCAGTCCCATTTTCGTCCCATTTTCAGTCCCATTTTCGTCTCATTTCAGTCCCATTTCCAGTCCCATTTTCAGTTCCATTTTCAGTACCATTTTCGTCCCATTTTCAGTCCCATTTTCGTCCCATTTTCAGTCCCATTTCCAGTCCTATTTTCAGTGTCAGTCCCAGTCACATTTTCGTCCCAATTTCAGTCCCATTTTCGTCTCATTTCAGTCCCATTTTCAGTGTCAGTCCCAGTCCCATTTTCAGTCCCATTTTCGCCCCATTTTCAGTCCCATTTTTGTCCTATTTTCGTCCCATTGTCAGTCCCATTTTCAATTCCCTTTCCGTTCCATTGTCAGTCCCATTTTCAGTCCCATTTCGTCTCATTATCAGTCCCATTTTCGTCCCATTGTCAGTCCCTTTTTCAGTCTCATTTCCGTTCCATTGTCAGTCCCATTTTCAGTCCCATTTTCGTCCTATTTACGTCCCATTGTCAGTCCCATTTCGTCTCATTATCAGTCCCATTTTCAGTCCCATTTTCGTCCCATTGTCAGTCCCTTTTTCAGTCCATCCCTGGACTATGCCTAGTTTACCACCATTTTTCATCTAAGTCCCAAACCCACGCCGTACCTTCCATCGCAAGCTTTGCGTCTTGGCTTCTCCTCAAATTCTTGAAGCTTTTTGAAAACTTCACCTCTGCCACCATTCAGAAGCAAAGGACGTCTACACATCCATGCCGAGAAACATCCACCACCCACCATCGACCACCCTCTGGTGTCGAAAGTCCCCCTTGTGAATGCACCAAATTCCAGGCCCACCTTGTCCCCGCGAAATGTAACACCCTGAGCGTGGTAAAGAGACAGAGAGAGCGAGTGAGAGAAAGCGCTAAGAATCGAGAGAGCAAAAGTCATGAGCACCATTGTATCGTAGTTTCAATTCTACTGGGTTTCCGTTCGACTGAGGCATACATGGCTTTTGTTGGCCCTTTACTGTCAGCTACCACCACAGAGAGTTTTGTTCGCTTTTCGCTGTTGGGTATCTCGTCCTCGCTGTCGTGTTCGGTTTACTTTATTCTTTTCCAGTGAAAAAAAAGAAAAGAAATTCACAAAAAAATAGGAAAAAAAAAATAAGAATAAAAAAAGGAAGTCGAGGAGAGAGAAAATAAAAGTAAATAAATTATTCGAGGTGTTGGTGATTTGTTTAAGAGGTGATTAGCTACCATTCGTCCCCGTAATTAGTCGTTTCCGGTGTAGGTGTGTGTGCGTATGTGTGCCGTATCAGGGTGTGAAAAGTATTCCTTTTTTTTTTTCTCAAAATATACCAGTTTTCACTGTTTTCGAGTGCGTTTTCGGGTCGAAAACGGGTGGTTTTTCAAAGTAAAACAAAAAGCGAAGAAAATATTGAATGTCATTGATTTTTGCTACTTTCGTGCGATTCCGTGCGTTGTGTGGGGGGGGCCGATGTGACCCGGGAATTTCTCGTACCTGCTTGACATATGCAGTAAATCACACTTCTGTGGTGGATTCTGGAGTCAGTCTCCTGGGGAATGGTCTCGTCGTGTCCGGAGAGAGAAAAATTACATAAATCAATGGTTTCGATGTGAATATTGTGGTGCCGTATCGGTCGGATGTGGGGCGCATTTGAAATTCGAAAACCCCAAAAAAAAAATAATGCTCTCTCATAAACATAACCTAGATCAATAATCAATACGTACATATGCACGCCACTCGGTCTATGTACGTCTGTATGGGAGGGAGTGTGCATGAGCGGGTGTTCGGTGAAGCCTGCATCTTAATTGCAGTCGTGTGCCTTCGTGTGTCTGACGTTTATTTGCAGCAGCAGTGGCTAACAACTTATAAGCCTCGTACTCGTGCTTGAGTTTCTTTTCTTTTCTCTTTTTTTTTTTTTGATTTTTTTCCTTCATTCGGGCTCCAACAACACCCATCCTCGTTGGCCCGGGGCTGGGGGGGCCACGGTGAAGGGCGGCGCTGGAGCGGGGTTTGCTCATAACATCGTTATATTTTCATCTTTCATTCTTGGTTCTTCTTCGTCGCCCTCGTGGGGTCAAATGAAGGCGTTATGGGAGTACATCCTGCAGAAGCCATCGGTGCAGGTGCACCTGACGAGTGTGGTGGGTGGGTTCTGAAGGATCAACAGGCATTTTACTGCAGTGCTGGCATATTTGATACGGAAAATATGCATACATTCCGCTCACTGACCCCAATCGCAGCCAATCTTGGATCGAAATCGGTTCGTTTTCGGTGCGGTGCAAGTCGAAAACGCATGTTTTCGAATGCACGTATGTTTCAAGGGTTATCGCACTCGAGGGACTGATGTGTTCCAGCGAAACACAAGCACATATGCTCTACGTGCTGGCCTACTTCTTGAGTGGCGGAGGGCTGTGTAGGGCGAGCTTTTCTCCTTTCTCCACCCAACTGCGGCTTGGACCAAAATGCAATTTGTAGCTTTCTCCTTGTTTTCGCCATTTTTTTCCCCTTTCTTTTCTTTTCTTTTCTTTTCTTTTCTTCCCTCGGTCTCCTCTCGCGCTCTCTTGCTGCTGTTTCGTAATAGCGTTAGCAAACAAATCACCACGGAAAAAGAACGAACGCGAGGCAGTTAATACGGGAAGACGATGTGGCTGTGGTGTGGTGGGTTGATCACGGTGGAAACTGAAATCACATCGAGGTGCAATTGTAAATTTCGAGAAGGATTGCGAGCAGGCGAATGGAAAGGAAAATGCGCGAGTATCCTTGTCGTTCGCACGCCGTTTGGCAGCACAATAGCAATTATCCACCCCAGGCCCCACGGGGTGGAAAACACCCGCCCCCACTCCGAATACACAATGACTTCTTGCGGCGTGTTGTAAGTTTGACACCGTTTTCTGTTCGTTTTTTTTCTTCTTGTGTGCGCCCCTCTGCCTCTGTTTGTGTGTGTGTGGTGAATTATGTATTCGCTGGTTCAGTCGGACTCGGGCTGACTTGAATTTGTGTTCAATGACACACGCTTGGGGGGCTTGCGCTGGTATTGAGGCGACTTTTGTACGGTTTCATCATCGTCATCGTGACATGTGTGTGGTGTTGGTAAGAATGTCATTAGCCTGTTATCCGCATGTGACGGTGACGGGAGAGTGGGTGGTGGGCGCTGTCTGATCTGTGGGTAAGGGATGTTCAATGTAAACATGTGGAATTTGTATGAATTTGTGACAGTAATAGACAACCGTTACAAGGCTTTTGAAAGACGATGGAATACCAAGTGACAGAAAGGTGAGCGATTGTGAGAGGGTACTGCATTTGGATGTGAGACGGAGGAGTTATAAATAAACTCGACCCCCATCGGCGAGAGGGGTGCAAAATGAGCAATCGTTTGAAGGGATTAAATGGATCTTTTGACAGTTCATTGATTTCGAATTTCAGCAGGGGGGACGATTGATGATTTTCCAATCGCGCGCTTTCCTTTCAACAAAGTATTGAATGTTGCTCCAAAAAAAAATAAAAAATGGCCATGACTTAAGTCTATTTGCACCCGGCCTCGGTGTGGGTAAAGTCGATGATATCAGAGCGATTTGCTGGTATAATTGAATTTCTGGCACCTCCACCCCACGTGAACTGACGTCAAGTTGACTGTGTATAGAATTTCCATCGAGTTCCGGATTGCGTATGTCCTGGCAAGGCTGCTGACGTAAGGCAACCTCTATTCTGACTTTTGTCAGTCCTCAAAACCTTACTGCCGTTCTTTCAGTGCGCGGTAATCCTCCGACAACAATTTCCCGAGAAGTTGTTTGGATCTTATCACATTTTCTAATGTAGTTCTGGCCAGTTGCACCGGTGATTCCTTCCAAGATGCCATCTTATGCACAAGGAAATACAGAAGCCTGTTTAGAAATGGCATCCCGTCGCTCCCACAAGGATCTCAAACTACGGCACTGGTGAAGCGTCTCTCTGGTCGTCTCGTAAGTTATTACCTCACTTCCGAGCTGTACAGTCATTCAGTGAATAGTTAGTGCTTCACGTACAGGCTGACATCATGTATGGTGATGACATTTGGGAAATAAATGACTCCGAGATGAGCAATTGGTCGCATTTACACTCGCAGTGGGTAATTACCGAAGGCAATTTGGGCATGTGTTTAAGGCTTGTTAGTGACTCGTCATTATTGTGAGCCATTACAATTGCCAGTAATTCAGAAGACAAAAGTGAAGGAAACAAGGACATGGGGATGTGTTGCTATCAAGGAGGTAGTATGAGGAACAAATTCACCAGTCAAGGCTATCGACCGAGGAACGTAGAATCTGACCTATGACCAGCTTGTGTTCATCTAATTCTGGCTTTTATGACTAAGAGGCGTTCGGACACAGGTTCCATGTCAGACTCCATGCTCGATTGTCCTTCAAACGTTGCTACATATTTTTAACAATTGAATTGATTGCAGTATTTTGTTAGTCTTCCGTTGCAGTCAAAGGTGGAATTGCATCTTAGAAACAGCAAGCCTCTCAAACTATTCCAATGTCTGTCTGACTGCCTATAGTTGAACACATCAATTTGTGTGCGTCACACACGTCTTCTGTTGGTTTGTCACACAGGCTTTGAGTCGGCAATACTTTGGGGTCGCTGCCAAATTCCATATGCCATACCCATCCTCGACTTTGGATCCTTAGACGTCGTAGTAGAGTTCACGGCTAAATCGTCTCCTTAATTTGTAGTCAATGCAAGCAGCAGCAAAGACCGCATGGACAACTATGTATTCTCAGGACGAGGCCAAGCAGTTCGTCACCACCTTTTAAAACTGCGTCGAAGATCAAGGTTGAAACAATCAATGATCCGTTTGAGAGAAGGCTCTACTATTCGGTTAATCAACCATTCGCAAGAAATATTCTGCGTTTCTGACCAGATAGACGAAGTCTCTCAAAGTTATCCAGGACGTTGATGTTGTAAGTCATTCCCAAGGACACACATTTTCTTCTGTCCTCGTTTGCGTCGTCGTTTGAGTCAGAGTGCATCCCTCTTTCTGTTCTGGCCTGTGCTACAGGATGTTGAGCCTGAAAGTTCGGTTCCTTCCTCCCTTCCTCAGCCAGATGGGTCGAAAAAAAATACCCTCTTTGAATTTGTCCCAAGTTGATTTCACAGACTGAGTAAATTTTAAGGGCCGATGTTGATTTTGAATAAAACACAAATTATTTAGGAAATTACTGTCATTTCTTTTTATTATGATAATATTGGTATGGTTCAATTCTGTATGGAAGAAAATATCGTCCAAATGGCCACAGCGACCTCGGTGGCACACCTCCATCTGATGGTCCAAATTTTCGATGACGCTGAAGCATAATTGAGGTTCTATGCCGTTAATGTGCCGAATTATCTCAACCTTTAGCTCTTGTATTGTTGCTGGCTTATCGACGTACACCTTTTCTTTCAAATAACCCCAAAGAATCCAACGGTGTCAAATCACATTATCTTGGCGGCCAATTGACATCGCCACCACGTGAGATAACACGGCCATTGAATTTGTCGCGCTAAAGAGCCATTGTTTCGTTAGCTGTGTGGCAAGTGGCACCGTCCTTTTGAAACCACATATCGTCCACATTCATATCTTCCAATTCGGCCCAAAAAAAGTTCGTTATCATTTCACGATAGCGAACACCATTCACAGTAACTGCCTGACCGGCCTCATTTTGGAAGCCAGCCCGTATACCGCACCAAACAGTCACTATTTGTGGGTGCATTGGTTTTTCGACAATCACTCTTGGATTATCATTCGCCCAAATGCGGCAATTCTGCTTATTGACGAATCCACTGAGGTGAAAATGTGCCTCATCACTGAAGATGATTTTCTCATAAAATTGATCATCCACTGTTGCCATTTCTTGCCACCATTCTGACCATTGACGACGCTTGAAATGGTCAAGAGGCTTTAGTTCTTGAGTCAATGGCACCTTGCAAGCGTGTAAATGCAAGTCTTTATGCATAATGTTCATCAACGACGAGCGTGAGAGGTGCAATTGTTAGGCACGACGACGAGTTGAGGTGGACGGCTCTTCAGCCACTCTATCGCGAACAGCAGCAATATTTTCTGCAGTACGAGCATGCACTGGTGTTTTCACATCTCCTACAGACCCGGTTTGCTCAAATTTTTGCACGATTTTTCCGATTGTACGCACATTTGGACGAATAAAATATAATATAATCACGAAGTGCACGATATGCATTTTGATTTGAACCCCCATTTTCATAATAAGCCTGAATAACTTTAACGCGTTGCTCGATTGTGTATCTTGCCATGGTTCAAATTGAGTTAGTCTGAAATTGAGAAATGTCAAATGAAATGCAGAAAAAAACTTGACGCTTAGGTGTGGTTCACATTCAACATCGGCCCTTTATATGTACCACCCTTTGTATGTACGTCCTGGAGCATATGTTCTGTTTACTCCAAAGCGTAGTGAGCGCTAGATTTATCCACAGTGGCACAGTAACCAAGAGACAGGTTCCACATCTAGTGTGGCGTCAGCAGTCTAAGTGGGTCGCCACTCACTTCTGTCACTGATGGAATGTTCGCATTAATCGTATATGCTCGTGGACTAACTAAAATGCACAAGCAGAACATTTCAGAGATGAACTAAAATATTAATTGCGGAATAATGTCCCTCTGTCGTGTAACAAATTTTTTTATCGAGCAAGGAGTACGTGGTCAGAGCCGTACGACTTCATATGTTTTGATTGGCTGTACTGGCAAACACATATTCATCTGGTAGCTTTGCAGTAACTTAGCTTAGCTTAGCTTGATTTGCGCTCAACATGGTCACAAGTGACGACTTGAGTAGATACCAAAAAGAGTGTTCTTTTCCTGAGTGTGAGTGTTTTTTTCCGACTTGAAAGTCATACTGTACCGACTATAGGCAATCCATTTACCCTGCTTCATCCAAATTTGAGCAACCGTTGAGGCTGGGGAGTTGAAGTTCCACAAACATTATTGTCCGATTCTTCTTCGCTACAGTCCGGGGTGGACCTGGGCCTCAGCTAACAAGTCTCTCTAGCTGGCACGAACTTTGGCCAGCTGCATCCAAGTTGGTCGAGATCCTTCTCCACTTGTGTGCACCATCGGTTTCGTGGGCGTCCTTTATTGCGCTGTCCCACTGATGCACTGATGGTGTACGTATTGTTTGCTTGCGAGGCGAGTTAGACGAAGTCCTTGACTATCTCAAAAGTGTAGCTGCTATGGTGACGTTGTGGCCAAGTCGTCGATGGTGTGTGTCCTTCCTTGAAGATAGCATTGTTTTGTCCTCAATCACCGCCAAACCCATGTAAACTTTCTAAGTCATAGATATACTAGTAGGTGGCTGCCATGACGTAGTTGATATGAGCGTCGACTACAATGGCTTTTTTTGTCTAGAAACAGCTTCTCAAACCCCGCCGTTCCGAGTCATCAGAAAATTTAGGTCACCTCGGATCGTGAGAGAACAAAAGCACGCGTCAGACCAGTGATTGCGTTTGAAGCTAGGCCCTGGTTCACGTTGGACTGTAGGACAAGCCATATCCAGAGGAGCATCCAGCATCTGAATGTCCTCCTCTCAGAAGTAAAGAACGCTAATTGATAGGTTTTCTTGAACAAAGATTAAGGTATAAGCACGGAAACGGAACTCGGTCCACAAATGAGGTGTCTAAAGTTCACCCTTCACTCCCTGTCTTTCATATTTAACCAGTGGCAGAAAGAGAAGAAAGTGGGAAATGGAGGAAGGAAAGTGCATGCAGTCATATGTTTGTGCAGCGAAAGCTTTAGTCATTATCGCTGCACCAACGCAAATACAATCCGAACTTCAATCAGGATGTGGAAGGTGTACTGTTGGTCATACGACGGACTCGAGTGGAATACGATTTTGTAATTCCAATTTGAATCGCATCGTTCTGTTTTTCCAACAGTTTAGTGCTTTGCTGTTGACTTTAGCCGGTAGGAAGAAACCTTACGGAGGTGGTTCGTTTGCGATGTTTTACTACCGTGATACCTTCCGTGTTGCTAAAACCACCAAAACCTCATGAGTTTCATCGGAGGTTTTTTAGTTAAATTCTGGTTTAAGGCCTCCAGCTCTACATGCAAGTGTTGTCTCAGAAGAAGCCTCTTTTCATTGCTAGGTCTGGGCATCGGATCCTATTCCTTCCTCTCTCTGCAGCTTCTGCCGCAGTTGTTATACGACATTTTTAAATGCATGGGGGGTGTCCCTATACCACAGTGCCCGGCAAGGACTCCTATAATCATGCGCACTTCCTTGCAACTACAGCTGATCACTGGTTGCTGGTCTTTTTTTGCGCAACGTCGCTCATAGAGTCTCTAACTCATCCAGGGCTTCATTTGTTATTTTGTTCCCTTTTGGAGCTGAGCGAATAGAAATTCTCCCAGCTCCGATCCCTTTACTGAGCCGCTTGGATTTGGTTTCCTTGGATTCCAGAATGTCGCGGTACCCAGCAAAAAGTCACCGAGTCTCACCAACACTCTGTCTGCACAGTGTAACCAGAACTTCTCCTATTAGCGCAATTCATTGCGACTAAAACGGATTATTGATGATGTTCTCGTCGGATTTCTGGCTTTATCCAGAACTTCTTCTTCTCGAGTTTTTTTCTTTTCTTATGGAGTGGCGTGTAGGGGATGCATAAGGGATTACTAAAGACCTGCAGTTCAGACCAGATGGTCTCTTAGCGGAAGTGCTGTTTCATCTAACGCAGCCACTTCAGCTTGAAACACGTTTCTTAGTGATTGGAATTTTTTTCCAAGATGTCACCGAAGGTCCCTGCGCTTGTACAACCGTTTGTTTATGTGCCATCAGTGTTTAGGGCGAACTCCCCTTCGAATGGACTTTCCCGGCCTTTTCGGGGAACACGGTTGGTGGAGGAGAGATTTTGTCCGTCTGTTGTGTTGTGCTGCTGCCCACCACGCTATTGCAGGAGCGGATCAATCGTCTCTATCTCTCTGAGCTTCTGGGCCAATAGCTGTTGCTATTAGCTTAAGATCAAACGTGAAAATGACTAAATCTACATCCACGCAGTAACGTCGAGTAGGGCGACGGGTAATTCAGTGACGAACAATCAAAAGTCAATGCAAAGTGTAGCCTAAAGAGAGAGCTTCGTCAAAGTAGGTGGTAACTGACGTATAACTCTCAAAAAAAGATCCCGACGTTCAGTCTAGGATTCGCGGAATGAATACCCTTTTAGCAACATTAGCCTCTCCTAGCTCTGTCATCGCTTCCTTGTACTATTTGCTACTTTTCGCTGGTGCTTCCTATACGTTCTCGATCTCGTAACAAAGACGTGCAAGGCTACCAGTTCTAGTCGAGCATATAGGAGTGGCCTACCCTGACATCAAAAAACCAGCTCGCTAATCCATAGAAAAACTAAACTAACCTCCACATGAGAGAAACATAACGATTCCATCCATTAATTAATTTCTAGTAATTTCCAGTAAGGCCGCAAAAAAAAAAGTGCTCCCCATGCACCACGACAACCCACACCGCAGTCCGCGCACAGTTCAAGTTCTAATTTCGTTAGAATTGTACGCGAAAATAATTAAATTGAGAACAATTGTCAGGGGAATGATCCATTATGCTCGCAGAGCCCGTAACTGGGAATAGGTGTGGATTCAGCCGGACTACCTTGTCCGCCCACGGTTGCAAATCGAGGACGAGTGCCGTTCATCGTATCGCATGATACACAAGCGACTAAATCCTGTGTGCTTAGCTGTGTCTCTTTTTTCTCCGTTTGATGTGTCCTTGATGGGAAGGCGCACACAGAAATGCTGCAAAGGATACAAGCACAACAGCCGCACAGCACGGGCTGTGTTCATTTTTTTTCTGTTGAAAACTCAAAGATAGCGCGATAGGCTACCCCATCACACCACACCCTCTCTCAGCGACTGGGGGAATGGGGGGTGTCCAATTTAGTCGAGTCTATTTTTAAAGTTTCACTAAAAGCTTTGAAGTAGACACAGTTCCGGATGATGACATTTCTATGGAGGAACAGCGGAACAGGGTGAAAAACAAAAACCAACGAAAAGCAGAGCCGAACCAACAAGGCGGCCGAGTACTCCGATTGGAGTGTGTGTCCTTCACAGTGGCCTCGTACCTTCCAAAAACGAGAGGCGAACTGTGCGTCGGTGTGTGTGTGTGGAATGAAAGGTGAAAAGTTGAGTTCTCCGTTTAATTGAGTTGACACAAGAAGAGTTTTATTTGTTTTTGGTTAGATTTTGGGCGATGATTCCGAAGGGAAAGGGACGTCTTTTTCGTTCTCTTTTATCTAAATTGGGTTCTGAACATGAATCACCGTCGTAAAATCTTTCCCTGATTGGTGACAAGCTTGTCCTTACCTTAGGGCAAACATTGTTTCTTTGACATCAAGTTGCCTTCCAAGGGTTTGTGTTGAATTTGAGAATGCTGGTCGAGAACAGGGCTTTAAATAACAAGAGAGGAGGCCGTGAAGGGGGAATGGGGATGAAAATTAATGAGTTCCTTGAACAAGAAGAATTTGAATTCATCCGAGTCCAGCGAGCGGGAACCAGTCGTGAACAGTGAAGTGCAAGGGCAGTTTAATTAAAACGCGCACATTTTGACGAATTTGGAAGACAAAGGGACGCGGAATGGTTTTAGACGATTTATATTCAACAGAATGGAGAGGATATGATTACAATTAGTAGACATTTTTGTTTGTAAACGGTGACCAGATAAGAACGATGAGAAAAGATGCTTAAATAAATAAACAACGGTTTGATATACAAAATCGATTGTGGTTTTGTTTGGAAGCTACATTCACGCCATTTTGTATGAAATAGCATATCATTGACATAGCCGCCACGGCTTCGCTGGCAGTTTTTGAAGCAATCGGTCCAATTTTGTGTGATTTCGTCCAGCATGTGCGGCGTGATTCTGGCAATAACGTCTTGATTATTGGCCTCGAACATTGGCTTGTTAGCTTGACGTAGCAACATAGAAAATAATCGATTGGTGTCAAGTTGCCTGATTGCTCGCTGTGAGGTGACCCAGTCGTCAAATTAAGTCTTATTGGAACAGCATCTCGTATTTATCCACGTTCTCGAGCTTAGGCCACAGAAAGTCGGTCAATATCGCTCTATGCCTGAGACGCTTGGCGGTAACGATGTCTGCTTGCTCATTGCAAAAGAAATAAGGTCCAATGCCACCGGCGCGTCATGAACCGGATCAAACAGACAAACTCTTGTGGATACATTGAGGCTTGGTCGAACACTTATGCATTGTGTTCGCTTCAATATCGGCACATTTACTTGTTAACCACTACACCAGTAATGGGCATCGTCCGATAAACTATCACCTCCATAAAATGGAGCACAGTGGCCAGGCTAATAGGAAACTATGAATCACATACTAACCGACTGCCCAAGCCTTGTCAGAGAAAGATCCGGAACAATGTCATCCGTAGCAGGGAAAGCCGGAGGAAAGACAAAGGAATCACATCTAGAGAAGTTGTCAAATTTCTGAACCCAAATCCTAGACCAAACGAATGGGGTACAATATATCCTTTTGGTCGCAGTACCAGTGTCTTTTGGGACACAACCCGATTTCTTCAAGTCAATTCAATTCAAGACCGAACCAGCGCTTTAAAGACCAAGTAATCGCATGATCTCGATAACTGAAGGTAGCGTGCTCCTGGCAAAATTAGGCGCAGACCCCTCATGGGCCGTCTATCGGGCTGAGAAGTACCTAAGTTAGTAAGGCAGAATAGGGCGTTTGGCATTTGGATCCCTTACAAAGTTCAAATCATTCCTGAATTCAAACCGTGTGACTACTGAGTGGGTAATGAATGAAAAACCATTGAATCCACGAAAGGACACTGTCTGGTCTGGGGGCGCAGTTAGCTCACACTTCTTCTCAAGAATGGTGTAACGCGGGTTCATTGCAAAGCCTCTTATGAAATTCGTCTTAAAACCTCCCCAATTCCCAACGTGACCCATTAAACCAACCCCAGCTCATTATAGCAAAAATATGTATCACAGAACATGTCGAAAAGCAGTTTCCAACTCACACAATGTGCAGCAGGACCCTCGATGTAACTTTTGCCCTTCTCTAAAATTCTGTGAAATTGGCAAAAATGCGAAGTAACAAAATTGTTGGTGCATGGATACGAACGACAAACGAACACAATTTTCCCGCAGATGTCCACTGGGTGTGTGGCACTTGAAGCAGGCAACTTTTAAGTATTTCCCTTGGAAAATAGAAACTTCGGATATCAATGGGGTCCAACTAACTTGTTAGTTCAAGCATGATGGCTACAAGCTTTCTCGCATGTACAGTTGGCTTCGGCGAACGGAAGGGCGTGCGGGAACTTCTAGTGAAATGGCCTTTGTTCGATGAACGTACGTAGAAACTTGTGATGCAGTCAATTTTCATCAGAATCGCCTTTTTGACTTAAAGGGACTAATTCTTCGGAACTTGATGTTGGCAGCCAGGATTTTATGGAATTGATGCTACGCACACATTATACGAGCATTAAGGGATTTACAGACTTTTTCAACTCCTTTTCGAATCATTTCGTTCACGTTGTTGGTATTTTCGGAGGAGCGGACTAAATGGTTTCAGAGGAAAATGAGGGATCCACTTTGCAAGCACCAGAGGACGTCCACGCACAAGGTGGTACACACAAGTCGACCGGCTTGGTGTGCGAAATCGGAGACAGTTGGCGGGAGATCGTGCTCGAGGCCCAGGTCCACCTCGGACTGTAGCGCCCTGAGAAGAAGAAGATAGCAAAGGGTGACCAAGCTATTGCTAGAATATTCAGCCGAACGTGAGGAAATTATTAAAAAATATCGATATCCGGCTCCCTCTGAGTGCTAAGTACGCAACGTGATTTTCGTCGTGCTGTCGGACATCGGAAAAGCAAACATCACAAATGCAAAACAAGTGACAACAGTCATACACACCCAAGTGTGAAATTGTGAAATTATTTAACAACGATTACCATATTGCATGGTGTGTTCTATTCTTAAGTGATTGTTAAAATCAGAGTTTCTAGATCAGTACCCTGGCTATAAAGGACATTGGTTACCTCCCCGAACGTCCAAAATATTCTAAATGTTTATAAAGTAAGCATTGCTCTAACTTCGAGTTAGTCGGGGAGTTCGTCGTCGTAGCTAGTCTTCGGGGTGAGTAGTACCGACTAACAACATCAGCAAGGAGACCAAATGCAGAGCAATTCTTGCCAAGAGATTTTTCTTTGAGCTCAATTGGCTAATAGAGGCCTCTCCCGAAGAACCAAGCTGACTTTATAAAGGCTGGTTAAATTTTAAGGGCCGATGTTGATTTTGAATAAAACACAAATTATTTAGGAAATTACTGTCATTTATTTTTATTATGATAATATTGGTATGGTTCAATTATTTATGGAACAAAATATCGGCCAAATGGCTGTCGCGACCTCGGCGGCACACCTCCATCCGATGGTCCAAATTTTCGATGACGCTGAAGCATAATTGAGGTTCTATGCCGTTAATGTGCCGAATTATCTCATCCTTTAGCTCTTGAATTGTTGCTGGCTTATCGACGTACACCTTTTCTTTCAAATAACCCCAAAGAATCCAATGGTGTCAAATCACATGATCTTGGCGGCCAATTGACGTCGCCACCACGTGAGATAACACGGCCATTGAATTTGTCGCCCAAAAGAGCCATTGTTTCGTTAGCTGTGTGGCAAGTGGCACCGTCCTGTTGAAACCACATATCGTCCACATTCATATCTTCCAATTCGGGCCATAAAAAGTTCGTTATCATTTCACGATAGCGAACACCATTCACAGTAACTGCCTGACCGGCCTTATTTTGGAAAAAATACGGCCCGATGATGCCGCCAGCCCATAAACCGCATCAAACAGTCACTCTTTCTGGGTGCATTGGTTTTTCGACAATCACTCTTGGATTATCATTCGCCCAAATGCGGCAATTCTGCTTATTGACGAATCGACTGAGGTGAAAATGTGCCTCATCACTGAAGATGATTTTCGTTGAAAATTGATCATCCACTGTTGCCATTTCTTGCCACCATTCTGACCATTGACGACGCTTGAAATGGTCAAGAGGCTTTAGTTCTTGAGTCAATGGCACCTTGTAAGCGTGTAAATGCAAGTCTTTATGCATAATGTTCATCAACGACGAGCGTGAGAGGTGCAATTGGTGAGCACGACGACGAGTTGAGGTGGAGCGAACAGCAGCAACATTTTCTGCAGTACGAGCTGTACGAGCATGCACTGGTGTTTTCACATCTCCTACAGATCCGGTTTGCTTAAATTTTTGCACGATTTTTCCGATTGTACGCACATTTGGACGAATAAATTGACCGAAAAAATCACGAAGTGCACGATATGCATTTTGATTTGAACGCCCATTTTCATAATAAGCCTGAATAACTTTTACGCGTTGCTCGACAGTGTATCTTTCCATGGTTCAAATTGAGTTAGTCTGAAATTGAGAAATGTCAAATGAAATGCAGAAAAAACTTGACGTTTAGGTGTGGTTCACATTCAACATCGGCCCTTAAAATTTAACCACCCTTTACAAGGCAGTATTCATCCAAGTCGTACTCTACTCCACAGAGTCATGGACAATTTCAAAAGCGATTGAAGAACTCCATGGTCCGGTTTTGTTTGCGATCTTTGGTGCATTGAGTGCATTGAATAGATCTGGAGGAAAACATTCTAACCAATTTTGGCATACTCTTTCCAACATTTCGGCCGGTATCTCACGAATAAATGCTTCAATGTTGTCTTCCAATGCGTCAATTGAAGCGGGCTTGTCTGTATAGACATGAGCTTTAACATAGCCCCACAAAAAATAGTCTAAAGGCGTTAAATCGCACGATCTAGGCGGCCAATTGACCGGTCCCGAACGTGAAATAAAATGTTCACCGAACTCGCTCCTCAAAAGGTCAATTGTTGCCCGTGCTGTGTGACATTTGGAACCGTCTTGTTGAAACCACATGTCATGCAAGTCAAGCTCTTGCATTTTGCGCAAAAAAAAGTTGGGTATCATCTCACGGTAGCGCTCACCATTCACAGTTACGTTACGATTCGCATCATCTTTGAAGAAGTACGGTCCAATGGTGCCACCAGCCCATAAACAGCACCAAACTGTGACTTTTTCTGGATGCATTGGTAGCTCTTGCAATGCTTCTGGCTGATATTCACTCCAAAATCGACAATTCTGCTTATTTACGTAACCATTGAGCCAAAAATGAGCTTCGTCGCTGAACGCGCGATGAACTTTCTTAACAGAGCACGCATTTTGATAATAAAATTCAATAATTTGCAAGCGTTGTTCGTTTGTAAGACGATTCATGGTTAAATTATAGACCAAACTGAAGATGTTTGACAGTGAAACAAAACACGAAACGTGCGTCAGCTGTTTAAACCAGTGTAGCCAAAAAGATAATAGCTAAAAAATCACCCTACAGCCACATGAGACCAGTCAGTCGTCTATGGATCTAACGCCAAAGGTTGGTGGGCATGTCGAACGAATGGACAACTTGTCTGCTGCCCGAAAAGTCTCCGTGCCCGTGTCTATTGCTTACAAAATGTGTGTGCGCAAATGGAAGCAGCTAGCCAGAGATCCCAGCTGAAGAGGCTTGTTAGTTGAGACCCAGTTCCTCCCCTGACTGCAGCGCCACACAAAGAAAAGGATGAATTACTTGTCTGGACATCAGTTTGAGTTACAGTTCAGATCCCAGTAAGCTCGGACTGACACAATGAACTGGTGACGATTCGCTGTGGATGCCTTTGATTCCTAAAACAGATCTAAAAATCTACCTCCACATGCCTTCCTTTTCAAATCAACCTTTTCATTCATATCTATCCACATCCATCAATATTCCAAATATGGTACAGAAAGTTACCGAGAAACTAGACAACATGGCTCATCTTGGCTTCAATATTTGATGTTTGAGACTGAGTACACTCTTTTGGACCTTAAGCCACCGACCAGACGGAATGATGAAGGCATATGGGTCAGCATCGAAGAAGACCCATAAATGTCGATTCGGCTTCGTTGATTGCCAGCAATTCAGCTTGAAACATTTGTTGTTTCCTTGCAGAGGGATCAAGCGATGACTTGGTCTTCGTACCGGAGGTTCGGTCTTCCTCACCTCCTAGAGCCAGGAGGCTCGGATTCGAAAACTTTCTTAGCGGAAGCACATGGCAGAGCCATTATAGATTCTCAGGAAGAAATAAGCAACTGACGGACGGGGAGATTTAGACGACAAGACAAGTCCTTCTCACTGCATTGTTTTCTTGTTCCTCTGTGCCTCGGTACAAGGGCGTTCGAATTTCTACCAACTCGACTAGACTTTTCGTTGCAATTAGTCTTGCTTTCATGTGATTCAAAAGACTGCTTACATGTCGAGCCTGTGTTTTCGTCTAAAAGCATTTCAAGTGAAGGCAGTTGGTAGAGACTTTGTACTTGGACGACCTAGTCCACCTTCTACTAGCTAAGGACAGGAAATGTTGATAGATGGCGTATTTGAGGTGGTTGTACGTTCCAACTCAGTGGAAGCTCCTTGCTTGCGCTGTTCGTCGGCAATCTCATTTCCCTCTATGTTTCTGTGGTCTGGCACCCAAATGAGACTGGTATTGCACCTGCTACTGTCCTGTTTGAGTTCTTCCTTACACTGCTGCTCCAATTTGGAAAGAAGTGTTTACTGAGGAGGTGGCCCTTATAGCTGCTTGGCTGTCGATGCAGATCGCTGCAGCTCATAAGGGCAGCTACTTCTGAGGAGTTTGTACTCTTCTTTGATCGCTAGCACAGTGAATTCCGATCTTGACAGCATAATTAACTGGGGAAACAACAACAGAGTGGAATTCAATGCTTCAAAAACTCAATGCTGTCTGCTGTCACTCAAGCGAACCCTTTTTAATCAGCCATTATCCATGAATGGCGCTTATGTCGATGAAACCGGAAAGCTTTCCGTCCTTGGTAAGTGTATCGACACAACACTTAGTTGGAACGATCACATATTTGAGGTCGCCAAAAATGCTACGATGCAAGAAATATTTCACCCCCTCTGATTTGGCTTTCATTTATAAGGCGTATATCCGCCCCAAGCTTGAGTGCAACGGTCATATCTGCTCTGGTGCCCCAAAGACCATCCTGCACCTACTACATAGAATCCAAAAGCGAGCGATAAACTATAGGAGACAATGTCGCAAAGTCATTAGACTCGCTCGAACATCGGCGTACCGTTTCTTCTTTGTCCGTATTTTATCGCTTTTTCAACAGACGATGCTCAAGTGAGCTAGCCAACTGCATTCCTCCTCTCCATGAATTCACCCGCAATACTCGTCTCGCCAGGAATGCTCATCAGTTTACCCTTAAGCCTACTTTCGGACGCACAGTTAAATTTAGAGACTCGTTCTTCAGCCGTACTACGCGAATTTGGAATGCTCTTCCCAGCCCTATATTTCCCACAGACTACAACCCGCAGATATTTAAGACCAATGGACACAGGTACCTCCTCTCCCTTTCTCCCTCTATACCTCGGCCCATGCTGTGTCTTGACACGGGACACTTAAGGGTAATTATAAAAAAAAAAAAAAGTACTTCAGCCTGGAATATACTCGAGTGATCTGGGTGGCGGGCGGTAAGAGTTCGAGATCGTGGTCTAGCTTACATCCGTCTGTGATCAGAAATTTGTTTTCAGAGACGACTGATTGGGTTCTCCAGTCCTCTCTAGATGGAAATCGGCGCTGTGCACTGTGGATGTGATGTAGTCCGTAGGAGCTGGGGCTAGGTGCTCGGGCAGGAGTTGTAGAGCTCTGCTATGGCCATACGATCTCGCTGACCAACTTCCCGCTTCTCTGAGTCTGATGGTGGTGCACGAGACTACATACTCTATGAAGAGGTCCAGTGGGAGGAGGTATAGGAGCCCGTTCAGTGCTTCGATGAGTCATGATCTATCGCCCCAGAACTCAGTAGGTGCTGATGGGGTCTTTTAGGAGGCGCCACGGGCAAATGTCAACTTAGTCAGAGGGTGGAATAGATATCGGAATAGTCGGTGACATCAGGACCCTATTCATCATAAGTACACCATCCAATCTGCTGCAGATAGGAGGGCTTCATTTTATGTCATTCTTGTCATCTTCAGGCTGCCGATGAGCCAGATCGTGAGCATATTTCTATTCGAAGACAGCCTTTTAAACGCGTATTCTTCACCAAAATGCTCGCATCTCTCCTTACGCCGAGTCGGAGTTGAGATTTCCCCCTTAAAACCCCCCTTGACGACCATAAGACAGCTGATTTTTAGTCTCACCATAGTGAGCACCTCCCCAGAAGAATTTCAACTTATAGAACTTTTCAACGTGGACATTGTCCAAGAGCGTTGAGGAAGCACTAAATTTGGCCCCCTTTTCACCGACAATCGATTAAAAGTCAATCCAAAGACAGCAGTGGACACTGTGACAACGTCGTCGAACTCACATAATAGTTCGGTGAAGTTTATCCCACAACGGCATGCCCGATAATGCCAAAAATGAACCATTTTCCGACTAAAACCACACGACAAAATTGCACACGTTCATCCCTCGTCCGTTTCTAAGCTGCACAGAGAGTCCACACGCCCCACCAGTTCCTGCAGCAGACATGTGATTCAATGTCGATAGCATGAGGTCAGTCCGTAGGAAACCGGAAATCCCCCAGAAGACACCTCAGATCCATCCGATACCCATCTCCAAGCAGGCGCGCTCCGTCCCGCCGTCGTATCCTGGCGAGAGAATAACTTTTTTGCCAATAACCCTCCATCCAATTGCAATCCCATTCCGATGATGGCTCTTGTGGAAGAAAAAAAACCAGTTTATTCAGGAGTCAAACCTATTTTCTTATCTCGTTCGGAAAATTGTTTCGCAATGGGCCGGGGTGGCCAACCACCCCCTCGTGCCGTGTTTGCGCAATGTGAAGGGGGGGGGGGGGGTGCTAGGCAGGCACGTTTAAATGTCCTCAGCGCGGATGTACACACCCGTATGCATGTGTGCCATATTCAGCTTAGTGACCTCTCGGCACACACTGCACCGCAGCGCGCCATCCTCCACTCCACACTCCAGTCGGGGCGAACAACGACGAACCACTCACTCTGTATGCGGCCCATTCGTTTGTTCTACGTTGTATGACTTTATTAACCCAATTCCAGGGGAATGACAAAAACACCAGGCCGGGGTCCACAGCAATGAGCGGAGCGGGTGGGGGCCTTCAAGGGAACACGGACAAAAAGAGCGCAGCACACCATGTGTGCAGGAGCGCGTGTCTGAGTGCTGTGCTCTGGTGCCTGAGCTGTTCAGTCCTCACACACAGTTCGTGTGCATTGTGATGTCTTAATAACTGCAGCGCACACCAAAAGCGGCTCACGGAAAAAAGGACACATAGGCTCAGTGCGCTGTGATTGCCTCCTCGCCCCCTCCCCCAACCCTCCATTCCCCCACTTACCTTTTCATGTGCGGATCTTGCGTGCCAAAAAGCAACGTGTTGTCCTGCATTACAGGATGTCCTATGCCAGCAAGGATATTTGCGTGCGTGTGTATGTGTGTGCTTTTTGAGGAAAATATGAATTCCCATTTGTTGGCAGCCACTCTTCACAATCTGCTGAAGTGAAACTATTTTGTGCGCTTCCCAAGGCAGGACGAGATACAGTACACACATCCCAAGAGATCCTTGGCCAACACCCATCTCGGCGTTGTCGCCGTCCCCACCGCTGGCAGCCTCCATCACCTCCATCAGTGCCCCCATCCTTTCGAGCGAAGGCAGTGTTCGTGCCTGAAATTTGTTCCTCGCCCCCTTGTCTTCATGGAGGCACAACAAAATGAAAGAAAAGGAAAATATGAAGAAAATTCTGTAATGTATTCTCTGTTCTCTGTTCTCTCTCCCCCTCTCGCGGTGGTCGTGTCCTTTTGTCAGCAGCTGTGTGCGCGTGTGTTTGAGTTAGGATCTGTTCGTGTTTACCAAAGTGCAAGGCGCATTGCAATTAAAAGAAAAGCCGAAGAAGTGAAAGAAGAAAAGCAGAGCAAAATAAAAGAAAAAGCCCTCGCGGAAAGTGTGTTCTGAAGAAGTGTCAGAAAAGAAGAAGAAGAAGAAGAAGAAGAAGAAGAAGGAGGAAGAGGAAGAAGAAAAAAAGGCAAAAGAAAGTGAGAAGAAAAACTAAATGTGAATGTGTCTGTGTGGGAAGAAGAATCCATCGGTGTGCGGTATTGTGAACGTAGTGGTCGTCAAACAAGAGTGCACCAAGTGGGTGTGCTGAAACTGGGATGAATGCCAGACATCTAGATTCATCCTTATCCCAATTGGATACGAATTGTCGTGATTTTCCGAACGGTTTCGAGGAGAACCTGCAACTACAGGTGAGTGCTTTTAATTCCATTTTTTCCACCCCATCCCACCCTATTGCTAGTGTATGTGCGCACTCATACATGTGCACAGATTCATCCTTCAATTATTCACCGCAAAACACCTTCAGTAGATCATAGAGTGGCGAGTGGGTGTGTGTGTGAGGGCGGAGGCGCGCAGCGGGGCTGCGCAACATTTGCACTCACATTTGTCAGGGATATGCGGCTCATGGGGTAAGTCGGTGGCATTAGAGAAGGAATCGTGTCGAGATTTAATTAAATTACACAAAGTCCATGGGGGTGGGGAGGGGGCGATGGGGGGTGATGTAGTTGAATAATTAATCGATTTGAGGTTGCGAGCATGTGTCCTGTGAGTGCGGTTGAAATTTGATGAGTTCACGTGAGTGGATATGGCTTCAAGGATTTTCAGCATTGTCGTGCGATTCTTGAAATCGTATTCACATCATGATGGAAATGATGCAGACCCCTCAGAGTCAATGATTGAGGAGGAGAAGCATCTCTGGACGGGATGGCGTTCGAGTCTTTAACTCAATCTAGTCCCGGGTCGGATGGAGTTGATATCAAGGGAGATATGCTCACTGGCAGAGTTCCAATAAGGTTGAAGACATCCATCACCAGTTCTGTTACATGCAGCCTTGTTCAGATGAAAATTAATATCGTCCACGTTCGCAGTCTTCCAAGGCGACCGTGGCACAGTGTGACGAATTTTTTTTTAATTAATATCGGTCACAGATGAGTGATTTTGTTCAAGTTCGTTGGTTGTTTTTTATTGGAATTGTTCATAGAATGCATTTTTAAATGTTCGCACTTCTTTGGTACATCAAAAAGTTTTGGTAGGTAGGTAGGAAATACAGCTCCTGAAGTGCTGGAGACCAGGAAAGCGGCTAGCTCCGCATCTGGCACCTCCAAAGGCCGCGTGGAGCGATTAAAAGATTCGAACAGGTCCAACAAGGAACGCAACCACAGCCGTGGGACTTAGTGTTCGGTGGCATTCTGTGTTAAGTGTCGTTTAATGTGTACGGCTGACTCTCGAAGGACATTGGGCTGATCGCTGAAAAAGCACAGAGAGCTGCAGTCTGCCTCACGCATACTCGGTCGTCTGAAAGATATCCCTTCAGGCAAACTCACCGTGAATAATAAAAGATCCAAGGATTGGGTCACTAAGGTGGTACAGGAGCTGGACAAATGGACTGCCACCACGTCCAAGCATACCAGGCCGTTGGAAACATCGCCCAATGACCCCAAACGACTGAAGCAAGCCGGCAGTGCGTCAAGCACTGTCGAACCTAATAGGTCGTATAGTGAGGCACAGAAGAGCGACCCCACTTAAGCCGTAATCGATAGGAGTGGCTGGCATATTTTGCTGAGGTCATTTAGACTATCGAAGAAGTAGGAGCCTATTGTGTCTTTCCTGATTGAGGCAAGAGCAGGCGAGTTGCAGAGGATGTGGTGGATGTTTTCCTCCTCCTCTTCATCTAGGCAGCTTCTACAGAAGTCGGTGGAAAATATACCTAGTCGTTGTGCGTGAAGGGCTAGGAGGCAGATTATACCCCCTGCAGTGCTAATTTTGGATCCCTTTAAGGAAATAGAATCGCTTAATCTTTTAGGTTCAAGATTGGGCCAGATTTGTTTTGAAATTCGACAGGTCCTACCTTTCGACCATCTGGCGTTGACATAGGGGTACCTATGTTACAAGAGTTGCTATCAACTGGCAGTTTAGAGGCGCGTTTTGCGAGCTCATCAGTTTAGCAGTTTCCCGGGATGTCTCAATGGCCTGGCACCCAGTACAGACGAATGTTGAACTGTTCGGATATCTCGTTTAGAGATGCACGGCAGTCGTTTACTAGTTTTGAGATTATAGAGAACGATGCCAGGGAATTGATTGCTGCTTGGCGGTCAGTGAAAATGCAGATATCGCGGGCGGATATCACGTTCCATCTTAGCCAGGACAGAGCTTCGCTAATCGCCACGTACTTCCGCTTGGAAGACGCTGCAATGATTGGGTAGAATTGCGAACTGATTTGTTCAGGTGTAAACCTTCCGCTTCCTACTCCATCATCCGTTTTGGGACCATTTGTGTAAAAGTGAATGGCTTTACTAAAGGGAATAGTGCCGCCATACCATTCGGCCTCTGTCTGGAATCAGGGTTTCGAAGTTGTTTTCTGGGCCGTGTCGTGGTGAGGTGTAGTCCAAATTTTGGTATGTTCAAAGGTGAGATCGTACCATTGCGAGCATGCCTTTAGAGGAACTCCACAGTTGGTTGCTGTTTGCTTACCAAAGATATAAAGTGGGGTAAGGTACAGGAGAGTTTCCAGTGCATCGGTGGGAGTAGCTCCACTGATGCAGATACAGGCTTGCCTCTGTTCCTTTCTTAGTTTGTTCAGCTGGGTACCGACGTTGAGTATGGGCCACCATACTAATACGCAGTATAAGAGGATGGGTCTTATGACAGATGTCGTATAAGGTCGGGGACCCCAGTTCTGACCAATGGCTTTCTTGCTCATGTATAGGGTCGTGATGGCCTTCCTTGCTCTTTCTTCTATTTTATGCTTCCAAGCTCATGGCATGCAGCAGGCCAAGAAGCTATTGGGCCAGTATAACCGAAAGAGGTTTGAGGGATTTAGCAAAATAAGCAAGAACAACCTCCGTACCCTAACAGGCTTCCTAACAGGGCACTGTGAACTCATGGAGCACCTAAGGTGTATCAGAAGAAGGTCTCTGCTGATTCTGCGGAAATTGTATTTTCGAAGCGCTCTCAATGCCGACCACTTTTGGTCCATCTTCCTCAAATCTCAAACATAATGTTTTTAAGGTTGATTTAATTGACTTTATTGCTGCCTCAGAAGATGAAACACCCCATCTAAGCTCTTAATTTTGACTTTACCGATCCAAATATCAAAAATTAGCTTTTTTTTAATTTCGGTCTACATTCAAAAAAACTAACAATTTAGTATGGGTGTCGCACCTGTGCGCAAAAAGTTTAAACGCAGTTTAACTATACAAGACTTCGTAAAAAACACGGTCTCTAACTTGAACAACACTGAACAACTATACTTTTCGCCTAATGAAAATCAAAAACACATATTTTTCCATTAAATTTTTTTTATTTCATTCCACCCTAATATTAAGAAAACATACTTCCTATATCTAAATAACTTACGTTTATATTTTATAACAGTTACTTATTCAACAAACAAAAAACAAGTCCAATATAATCCACGTGAACCACTGAAAAACCAAAAATAAACACGTGCAGACTGACTTTCATACCAAGGAATTACACGCAATTTGAACTTTGCGATAATTTATGATTGCACTAAAAAAAAATCGACCGTTGTTACTAAGGCCATTTTTAGCTTTTTCCTAGTTCTTCCATCTGCCACGGCGGCCCTATCAAAGCTGCATCTTTCACTTCAAGTTCTGAACAAATAGAGGAATGCCGGACTGAGCCAGCGTCATTAGAACGCCAGCTCAAAATGTCCCCTATTTGGGTTCCGGTTCACAGTGACATCCCAGGAAATTGAAAAGCCTGTAAACTGGCTAGGCCGGGATCTGCCCTTCAGTGCTCGCATACAAAGTCGGTGCACTGTACATTCCGCTGCAAGCTGTCAAGGCTGATAAAGAGTGATTCATAGTGAGGTTTGATTTTCAATTTTTGACAGATCACGCGTGACTCAAACTGCTATCGACTGAGACCACTATTGCCAATGCCATTCGCAAATTTGAGTCCCAGTTTACATTAGTGGATGATACTCGACCGGTTAGACCACATCCAGCACGTAGTGAAGCGACTATATCTGTTGTAGCTAAGAGTCTACGCGAAGACCGTGACGAATCGATTCTTCGTCGGTCTCAGCAGCTTGAATTGGCTATGTGCTTCCTGAAATTCAAGCACATGTTCTCGGTGAGTTCTGGTTTTCACAAGCAGGCGGTACAAGCCATAGGCTACAAGCTATAGGCTACAAGCCATAGGCTACAAGACGTAGGCGCTATAAGCCATACAGCGCATGCAACAATGGACTTGTTGAGAAATCAATTTTGGTGAGCACTTAGTTTGACGTGTTGCTACGATAAATTGGCCGTCTAGATCGTACGATATCTTTCTCTCACCTGTGGACTATTTTCTCTGGGGATTTGTAAAGTCTCAGGTCTCCAGGAATAAGCCAGCTACGATTGACTCTTTGGAAGCCAACCGTACTCGTGTTATCCGCTAGACACCAGTCGCTATGCACGAACGAGTCGCCCAAAATTGGATCTTCCGAATGGACCACCTCAGGCGTAGTCGTGGCCAACATTCACATGATATCATTTTCAAAAACTAAACGCCATGAAATGTTCTTTTAACCGATAGAAAAAAACGTTAAGTTCACTTTCAAATTTAATTGTTTTATTTTACATTATAAATCAAAGCTTATGATGAATCACCCTTAATCTCGACGCACTTCCTTGAAAAAGCAAGCCTTACGTGAGCCAGACAGACAAACTGTGCTACATCCAGAGAAATACGATAGAGAATAAAAGATCTCCTTCGGCGAAGCCGTCATGACATCGCTAGATTGATGGCGGTCTGTACGGGGCACTGGTCGATAGGAGATCATGCCGCCAAATTAGGCACAATACACACTGTCGCAGTTGCAAAAACACAGAAAGACCTTAACCCCTTTTATTTGTCCCATGTTAACAGCGAGCGCCTGGTGGACTCTTCTTCTGTTCACTTGATGAGATTTCTGCAAAGGATATTAAGGAACTAATACCTCAGGTTGGATTTGGAGAGTCCCGGATCCCCTGAGCCTCTCAGAGGCTTCATGATTGAGACCTGTGTCGAAGGTGGGCTGTAGAAGAAGGCCTCTCATGGGCGCTTGGCAAATGTAGACAAGATTACGAGAAAACTTGCTAGGCAGTCAGGCTGATGTGCTAACTATTGTCACCAAACCACCAACTTTTATGCATGACTGCAATCCTCCACGATGACTAAACCCCCTTTCATTCCAAACTCACTGGCTTCGACGTCCACAAACTTCATTTAGAGGTTCACACACATTTAAGACGAACTCATTCAAATCAAAAAAACGACGTCAACATTTCTCACCCGAAAGCAGCTAATTGTGTGTCAATTGTGAAGGGCATCCACGGTGCCGTCGAGCAGAGCTTGACTTAGGTTCATTCAGAAACTGATTAAACGGACTCGATTATCTGACAAAGACACCTTGCTGGCACAACCATTTCATCCGTCATCTTTCCGTCTCCCCATAGACGGCCTCACGTTGACCTCAATTTCGAAGCCCCCCGCACGGCCGGCTGACGACAACTCTTCACCTGCATCGAACCAAATAAACCCTCGCGCTGACAAAGCCGCAATTAGTTCCCGATCGAAATCGTAAATACAAGCCGAAGCCCTGCCTCGGCAGTCCCAAGATACAAATTTTCCCACACACACTCACACAGGGACGAGGCGCAGCATCAGATCAGATTCAGAGACAGATTCCCCGAGCCTCGGGAAGCGTTGACCTTTCTCTAAAACAAAACCACACGCTCGCATGCAACGTAATAGAGATCTAATTTGCATACGAGCGTATCTTTTCGGGCTGCATCCGCATTAGGTAGACTTGAATCGATCCCCCCCCCTCCCCCCCTCACAGCTGCGCCACCGAATTCTCATTCGATTATGAAACCGGCAATGGCAGCGATGACAACGTCAAGCCCCATCATCGTCGATTCAAGATACATTTCTCCTCGCAAGTCGCAGTCGCATGATTTAGGGCGCACAAGTATCGGAGAAAAGTGAATATTAAAAAAAAAAAAAAAAAACTCCCCTTAATTGCGGTCGTTGTTGTTGCGTTTAGTCGGTTTTAACGACAGGCCATTGTTTCCCGGGCTAAGTCCAGCCTGAGATACTTCTTTATGGCGGCCAATCATTATCATAAAATGTGTGTTTTCCGTTGTATCGATTGCTGCACATCGCCGCAGTTGGAGCTAGTAGTTGCGCCCAACTTCGAAGACCCCGCACGAATCAATGGGTCAGCCCGAGAAGGAGGAAGCGTGGACCCGTGGAACCCGAATCGAGACAGTGGCCAGGCGCGGCGGGACGAATCTGTACGAGTCTTGTGCTTGAGATAATTCGGATTTGAATTTAAATCATCGATTCAGGTTTTGTGGTATTGTTTCGATTCGAGAGCAAGTCTCCTCGATGCCGAGTGCCTGGCGAAGTGCTGCTTATGGTCATTGTCACTTCGAGAGGGTGGCGGTGTCCGAGGATGTGGCGTGCTTAATTTCCTAATTAACTGATGAATGTATTGTTTTTTTCGCATTTTTGCAAAATTTGTGAGTTGGTTCCTCATGCTAATTAAGCGAGGTTGTGGCGATTACCCGAAGGGAGACAGACGCGAAGCTCCCTTGTGGTCAGGAAGGGGAGTCTGTGATTTGGCGCTTCGTGCCAAAAATATGAAATTCATAAAAGTCTTGAAGTAGGCAGGCTTGTGGTTTAGCTTGACATTTAAGCAATACGGCATGCGGAAGTGATGCTAGAGAAACTCGAATGTTACCCGGTTTTTTTGTTTGTAAATTTCGTCTCTCTCGGTCACAATTTGCGAAGACATGCACTGCGACAGGTTGGCAACGTTTATTTCTCTCGTATAACCGGCTCTTTTTTGTGTCTAGGATATTAGCATGAACGAAGGTCTGTCTCGTCAACAATTCGCAATTCAGTGTTGAGACGCTGCTGAGTCAGGTTTGAGGTGTGCATTTTTGAAATGTTTTAGTGACTCTTCGGGCTTGCGACTTGCGTCTCTGGTTGGTTGAGCTCCCTCTTCACTTAAGTGTGGCACCTAAGATGTTGGCGTCATCTGTGGAAGTCTCTCCGGGTCGGAAACAAGGTATCCATGAGCTCGACATGGCCACCTTATACGTGGAATCTGTAGAGGCTTAGCTAGACTAAAGTCGCTGTACAGCCAGATATTCAATTTGCACCGTGAGACAGCTCAATATTTCGTAGAAAGTCATCATGGTCCTTCGGGAGACGGCTCTACTACTCAATTCCATGTTAAGCCCAGAGGAACATCGGCTGGCAAGAGCTAATTTGCGGTTGATCTCGATGCTGATGTCGCGGCGGAACTATGCCAAGCATCGAGTTTCTGATTGATTTAATGCCAACTTTAGGAGCATTCTGCTCCACTGTGCGTCGTTAGTACTGGAGCCGAGGTAGACGGAGTCTCTGGCTGTTGGAGATGTCCATTGTGAGGGTTTATTCAGGACGTCCACAATGTATGTCCTTCCTTCAAGACACCATTTCGTTTTCCCCTCGTTCACCAGACCCATTTTTGACGCCTTCATAACCATGACTCATTCAAGACTCCCGGCACTCGGCCAATCATCACATCAAGGTCGTGTGCGTAAGCTAACAGTTGAGCGGACTTCTGGAAGATGTGTCGCTACTGTTGGCAGCTCATCATGCGGTTGCACGATCTTCTCAAGAACGAAGTCGCATGACGAGCACATTGCGTCTTGAGATCTATGATCAACCTGCACAAGCTGACTGGTTCGGCAAGTGTGTCAAAACTGGGCGTGTCAGTTATTTGGATGCATGCGTCATCTCTATGAAGGATGTTAGATGCGGATAGTAGAAGAAAGACTTTTTTAGGTATTTTTCAAGATCCACCACAATTGGAAAATGTGGTCTGTTGTGGACGTCCTTCGCCTGAAACCACACTGATAATGACAGGGCATCAGATTGTTCATAAACGAAAGCTCTTCTTCGACCACATCTTAAAGGGGAGATGAGGAGCGTGTACTCAATCAGGTCATATCCAGCTGAGAGCTGGTCTCGACCAGCAGTGTTGTTGGGTTTGATTAGGTATGCGTGTAGATCAAATTCAGAGAAGACTTGCATTCGTGGACTATCCTGGAAGTGGTTAAAGGATTGAGTAAGGCCTTAAGCTGTCGCTACAGACACAAATACTTCGCCCGTTCCAACTGTCCTTCAGAATATAGTTCGTGGCCATTAGGCACGTATAGGTTTCCGCTTGGAAAACCTAACGAGATGTGCAGTCTAGTGTTGTCATCACGACGTCGCCAGCGCCAGACCCTTCCTTGGTCTTGAAGCCATCTGTGAAGATTCGACTACAGTCGGCTCAAATTTATGACCAGATTATGGCCAGGGCCAGTCATGAGTGCAGGAAAGTCAACAGTGCATCAAGAGTAGAGCCAGTACTAGGGAAGGCCCTTATACAGCCAAGATAGACCGTCCTTTGAAGCTTAGTTAAAGCAGCAATTACGTATTTATGCGAAAGCTTATTCCACCAAATGACGGATGCATAGGATAGAAGAGGCCTTATCAAGGCCGCGTAGACCCAAAGGGATCTTTTTGGTGATTGACCCCAAGACTTGCCGAAAATCCCCTTTTACTGCTAGAAAACCGACAACGCCTTGCCAGATTTCGATTCGATGTGTTCTTTCCCACATTCATTAGCTTCATCGGAAAACCGGATGGTGACACTTTTTAGTGCTAGTTGAGTCAGAACAGCCAATTTGATCCTCCTCGTGAAGAGGGCAACTTCGGTTTTAAGAGGGTTAAATGAAGGCGATCACGTCTAGAGTTGCTTACGCTTTTGAACACACAGCCGCTAGGGACGATCCGACAGACAGTACAGCTACATGATCCGCATAGGTCTGAGCGTAGATCTGAGACCTATTGAGAGCGTCAAGCAGAGAGTCAACCATAGCAGAGAAGACAATACGCCGATCTGCGGGCAGCCTCCATTCACTAGGCCGCTTCCTTGACTGCGAGGACATCCGCTTGGAAAGTAGTCATCTGCATGTAGAGGCCAAGAGGTATCAGGTTTAGCATTGCTTCCAAGCTCTCTGTAGGAGAAGTGCTGATTGCTCCTGTGACGCCCAGGCATGCTAGTCTCCGACTCCGACTTTAGTCTCGACCTTGTCTAGGCTGGATGGTGGAGGAATTTTTGTCTAACATCGACCGCATTGAGTGGCATATTCTGTTTGGTAGCAGTTAAATCTCATCCCTGGCAAAGCGTTCGGACATCATTTTTGCTCCACACCCCCTCGGTCATGCGCTTCCGCATCCTATTGAATGATTGCATTAAGAAGTGATTCACTAAACAAATCTGTACTGTGGTCAGTTTCGTCAGGATTCATTGCCACGCAGAAGGTTTCATCGTTGATTGCCGCGACCACCCATTCGTTCTTGCAATCAAACTGAACTGACACAGGTCACATATTTCTGCCGTCTCCCAGGCATGCGCTCGGCTTGAAACTCAAACATCCTAAGGCCCAATTGCCCACCACGTCTGTGTACATTGCAACTTTTGAAAGCATCTCAAAATGCCAGAGATGTTAGGAATGCCACTTCATTTCAATCCACATCTTCAGTTGATTGTATGACTGCACTGCAATGCGCGCCGCGCCGACACGAGCAGAGGCCAATCAACGAATGAAACCCATCCGCTCGTCAGCCGTCGACGAGGATTCGATTAAGACTCATCTCACAGTCCATCAAAGTCCCATTCACAGTTCACAAATCATCCCGTGAACTGGGTGAACGCTGCTGCGTCCGAGTGCGTTTCGCGTGCAGGAAGGAACATCACACACAACAGCCGTGTGTGTAACAATCGGACGAGATCGTGTGTCATGTCAGTGAACCGAAACGAACGTTATCCACCTTTCAACCCACATCACCTTAAACGAGCGCAATTAAATCATTCCGCCGAGCCAAAGGTGAAACGCCTCTCCAAAGAGAATTTTTTAATTGTTTTCTCCAGCTCTCGCCGATGCCCTGTGCTGTGCTCAGCCAAGTAGAGCTCTTCGCTCATCGCTGTGTCCCGTTCCACGGTCGCTCACAAAGGCAACCACCCCCTTCCGCTGTCACCTTGTCGACCCAGCGCCAGCGGCGGCAGTGTTGGGCGTTGAATGTGGCTCGAGAAGAAGGCACTGCCTTCACATGCCCTGACTGCAATGACAACAAAATTATAATTTAAATCATTAACTAATGCACGCGGCTGTGCCGCCTGTGCCCGCGTGTCCCGCCGATGGTGGGGATGTTTGGGCATTGTGGATTTAATTTAAATTTAAGACGAGAAACGGAATTCCACTTGTCTGGCGCTAAGTTTTTGATAAAATATAAAAAAATCACGAAAACGGTGAGGAACGCGATATGACACGCACTTAACGCGACTCGAGGATTGTGCACGCGACGCGACGCCACTGCTGACGGAGACGACCGACGACGCATCACCGAGATGGACTGATGAGGGGCAAAGGGGAATTCAAATGCGTGACGCTATCCATGTAATCGGGGAAACATTTAAAAATCCTGTAAAATGTCTGGATTATGGGCGACTAAAGTGGTTCATGAACGTACCAGGGACACGCATCTGTGCTGAGGGAGAGGGGGGAGCAGGGGGTATGAGAAGCAGCCAGAGGAGGTCATGAATCTGGCCACGAGAGGTGGCTGATGGTGGTGATGATTCTGCAATCGACATAAGTCCTCGTTGAGGGATGACTGACAGAGCGAGAGAATGGGAAAGAGGATTTATGGCGCAGCGAATGTGGGTGAAGGACGAGATTGGAAAAACGCTTTTCGCCATAATGGGATGCATGAATTCAAGTGAATGACGAGGGAAATCCGCGACATCAGCAGCAGCCAGCACAAAGTGAACTGCACTCAGAATGCTGATGAATTAACTTGGGAAACATTAACGAACTGAAGAGAGACGGGGGACAAGTGCTGTTCTTTGACTTTGTCAGCAGAAACCTTTGCCAGACCAATAAGAACCCAGTGCCCAGAGGTCACTAACACGTGCGCCGAGCATTACCATCACGCCGGGGAGTGTAAGAAAGTCATAACCAGCCAAGACGTAGGACCACTTGAAGCAAATCCTCGTCATAAATGTGATCTTTGCTGGCAGCGAAAGGGTTTATTATCTGTCACTGCTTGGCTTTGAACGGTACTATGAATCAGACTGCTTGGTGGATAGTTGAATTCCAATAGGCTAATGAATCCCAACGACCGGGCAATAAATGCCCAAATTACCCCTAAACTTTGGAGCATAAAACCCAAGGCACGTTGCAGCTTTGCATAGATTCTTACCCATCCCCCCCCCTCCGCACAAGCACACACCGTACACCACACAACACACACACAAACGCACACACACACACACACACAGTCACCAGAGATACTTGCGTTAAATGCCAAGCATTACCAATTTAAATACCATCAACGAATGTGATTTCGTGTATCCACGACAATGTGAATGTGCTTTCATTAATTTTATTCCGTCCAACTAATCTCGACGGAGGGAACTATTTTCTCCCGCTCGATGTATCTTTTGTATCTTCAACTACACTGCTTTGCTCTTAGACGACGACGATCGATGTTGAGATGCTTTCAGCTTCATTTACATTAGTCACCGAAATTAATGTAAAAACCGAAAAAACAAATCAAGAAACAAGAAATAAATATCTACTCGTAGCCAAAGTAACGCGACGTTCGAATAAACAAAGAAGAACTCGCAGACAGATCACGGATACAAGTAGAGAAATTCAAAATATCTGAAAAGTCCGACTCCATCTTCAGCCATTTTCTCATCATCGCCCCGGCTCACAGCTCACGGCTCGCATCGTCTTTTGTCACTAATTGGAATGGATGTATCTCCAAATAAGCATTTCAATAAAAAGGTAATTTCTCAATAAATCTTTGAATTATACTCGTCCAACGTCCAACGGCCAAGACGGTGCCGTGCTGCTGTGGTCGATGGACTTTGTCTCTGTGATGGTGTCTCACGCAAAGTGCCCAACAAAAACCAAACCAACTGACTAGCGTCAAAAAACTATTCAAAAATTCAAATTTCCCCCAAACTGAGACTGAGACTGCTGGCTCTGCGAAGCCGGGGCCAACAAAAAAAAACAGAAACAACAACGAAACTAGTATTATTAGTGTGATTAGCATAATGTTAGCTGCGGGAATTGATACTAATATCTTGTACTTGTGCAGGTAAGATGCGATAAAAACGTGTGTGGATCGTATACGCCACACTTAGGATCCACACGGTGGTTTTTTTTTCGTGATGTTTTTGGAATTTTTGCCATTTAATTGGGGACACATGTGTGAATGTGTTCGCTTGATGTTTTATTTAATTTTGGTGAGCTTTGTTTTTTTCTTCGTTTTTCCTTTGTTTTTGACTGTGATTTGCTTAAATTGTTAACTATGATCGAATATAGTTGATTAGATACATAATGGCGAGGTATTTCGGTTGTTGGCTGTTATGGCGAATTGGTTAGCCTTGTCATTTAGCCTGTTTTGCTTTTTTGCGGTTTTAATGGTTGGTGCGAGTGTTTTGGAGCATTTAGATGCGAACATTTTCGGAGATGGCAGTGGGCTGTGTGAATTTGTTTCAAGGCTGATTGGGGCGGACTAGATGAGCTATAGTTGCAGGCGGAGTAGAATGGAACTGAATTCACACTCATCCAGTTTTACTGAGAAGCAGATAATACGCACATACGTTGGTCTTAGCCTTAGGCAGTGTCGTCTGGGAAAATGATCAGCTTGGTAGCAATGTCAAAAATAGATCGCTTTTGATGTACTCGTTGGTCTTAATGAGCCGCAGCCAAATGGAACCTTCATACTTCGATGTTCCAAAATTGAAAAAAAATAACTTGGCCAAGTGATCTGAATGCAAACGTCTCGAAAGCGCTGACGATATATGCCTACTATCTCACGGAATAATGGATCTTCACCAAATGACAGCTAATGTGGAGAGGAAGCCTGACGTAGTTGGGCTGCGACCGAACTTATCAGCTCAAATATGCACTGCGGGACAAACCGTTGAGAGAGTGGAGAGTTGCCAATAACTTGGGAGTATTGTCTCAACTGACGACGGAACCGAACTGGATTTAGCAAGCCGAATAGGCAAAGCAAAGTCTGTGTTTTCGATGCTATCCACGAATTGGCGAACGCTTAAACAGCAAGCTGGACAATGGAACAGTCGTCCATTTCAATGTTGAGTCCGCGCTGCTATGTATATGGATGTGGTCCTTGGAGGTTGCCCACCACAATCAAGAGGAAGCTGCATTCGTTCGTTAATAGGTGCTTACTTAAGATTTTAAGGACTTTCTGGCCGAATCGGATCTCGAACGATGAACTATATCGGAGAACGGGCTATGAAACTACACGCTCCGAAAGTGGCAATGGATTGGTCACGCTCGCGTGATAGCTACATAGCAAAACCATGCGATGCATTGGAGCCCGCAGGATCGAAGAACAGGCGGCGGTTCTAGAACTACATGACAAAGAACAGTCAAGAAGGAAGCAGGGAAAGAGTTGAAGAGAACTGAGGTACATTGCCAGAAACCACACACGATGGCGCGTAGGCGTTGTAGAGGCCCTAGGACCCACAAGGGAATATAATGGGAACTGCTAACGAGGCGAGAAAGACAGGCAACAGCTCGTCACTGCTCCATGGATTGAGTATCTGTAAAATATTTCTCTTTCCCATAAGTTTGATCGAATGAATGCATGCTAACAGAAACAACGAGCTTTTCGAGGTTTCTACCCAGGCATAAAATGTGTACTCAAGGAGCCACTTTTCAAATTTGCAGGCTAGTGAGCAGGGGAAGGCATAACCATAATGGACGTAGATTTTAAGTCAGCTAAGCAATGGAACGAATCCACAGAAATGTTATACCGTGACCATAATGACCTTTCGTTGAGTTCATTCATGTTTTGCTAGGAGTGGAAGTGAATGAATCCTTGGCAGTTTGAACTGGAATTTTGCTATAGTTTTCAGTAGCAATGGGCTCTGAGTACTGACTATGCTTCTGAAGTAGCCAGAATTGGTCGATTTGGACTTTTTTCGTACGTTATTTATGGTTGATCCTTAAGTCGGAGCAAACAACTCGTGATCATCAATACCAAATCGTCTTGTTCTCGCCATTGTTTGGTCTTAATGCAGGCCTGGCCGAGCAAGGAGTTTAAAGAGCATTGCTTTGGTCCTTCGAGCCAGATAATCGAAGTTGCAGCCCTTGGTAAGGTTTATTCTGTGGTGGATCTTCACTAGGATGTAATTTGCGTCGACCACTTGATGAGTCTGAGATGTACATCAGTTACTCCAAAACAAAGCGATAGCCACGCTTTTTTCCTTTCAGCGGATCTGGGATTGGTTAAAGTGGATGACTGCCATCGTTGGGCTCTTCCTCACTGACAATGGCCCATCCCTAGACTGAGATGGAGCAATTTTATACTTGGAGGAGGTTGTGTACTTCATCGCTCTCCAGACCCATATCTGGAATACAGGTTCTTGCCTTTGGGGCGCTTGGGATATTCCCTAGAGGGACTGGTTGCAGTGCAGCCACCTCCCTTAAAGCCTTCACGGCTTCATCTATTGGCCCTTGCAGTCTAGAATGATGGGCCCTTTGTGGCATTTTTGGCATTATTCTGCCAAATCTGGAAGCTTCATGTTTAGCATCCCTGCGAATGTGGTTTTAGAAACGGTTTTCTCGATCTCCTTGCACTCAAATGAATACTGGCCGCTGGGGTTCCCGAAATCCACTACAGTAAGCTGTAGTGGGTCCCAGAATAACTCGCTGTAGGTGTCCTTTTAGGCTCTGAAATTTTATCCATTTTATAGATCGGCTATTTGACAATATTCTAGTCCTTGTTGGTTTTTGGACATTTGAGACGCTTTCGCCAGAACGAGATTTTTGCCTAGGACGTTCCTAAGCTTTTTTGGGCTCGCGCATCGTGCCACCATTTATTAAGGACTACTTTATTTGCAGTAATCTGCGATGTGGTAGGTCATCTGACACTTTCTTTTTGCACTTAGGCTTGTCTGGAGTATTCTCTTCTGGTTCAGCAAATAGTTGCTCCTCCAGTTCCATAGAGATTTCCTCGGTGCTTCTTCCGCTTGTGCCGTGTCAAGGTCACCCACTATTGTTGTGTCTGACAATGTCTCGTTTTGCCAAGACCTTTTGTAGGCATTTGTCGCCTTTTTTAGGTGTCATTGCTTGTGTTTGTTTTTGTTCATTGTTTTGTATTAATTTGTGGTCCCACTAGTAAGGCCGACAAGGAGTAGACCGCCCGGGCAGAGTCGCCATGCACGTGTAAAGCTGTATGCAACAGACCCTCGCAAAGGCGTCTGGGGGAGCTCGTTCATGATTGGTTTGACCCACCTTTCGTTCTTGGGCACGGTTTACTGTCTGCTCACTCCATCACTTACACTTGGTTTGACTATCTCTTGCCTTTCGGTCCTCAAATAGATGTTATTTTTATTATCATCGGGCCTGCTTAAGCTCCGATATCACGACAAGGTGTATAGTCAACGCCAGAGAATAACAATTGCAAAAACTTGCTCATTACAAGCTGGTTATATATTATAAGGCATTCGCACCGCATTAACCGATTTTTTCACTTGATATGGAAGATGTGGATGTGGAAGCCATGTAAAGGGTGATTTTTTAAAAGCTATAGGAAATTTTTTCAAAAAAGACACATAAAATTCAGAAAAATGCATGAAATCTTTATTTGAATCGATAGTACGGTCCATATAATTTATTGTTTGAAGATTATTTCATGCAAATGTTGACCTTGACTGCGCCTCAAATGGTCCATCCACTTAGCCCAATTTTGGCATACTCTTTCCAACATTTCGGCCGGTATCTCACGAATAAATGCTTCAAAGTTGTCTTCCAATGCGTCAATTGAAGCTGGCTTGTCTGTATAGGCTTAAGCTTTAACATAGCCCCACAAAAAAATAGTCTAAAGGCGTTAAATCGCACGATCTAGGCGGCCAATTGACCGGTCCCGAACGTGAAATAAAATGTTCACCGAACTCGCCCCTCAATAAGTCCATTGTTGCGCGTGCTGTGTGGCATGTGGCACCGTCTTGTTGAAACCACATGTCATGCCAGTCAAGCGCTTGCATTTTGGGCAAAAAAAAGTTGGATATCATCTCACGGTAGCGCTCACCATTCACAGTTACGTTACGATTCGCATCATCTTTGGAGAAGTACGGTCCAATGATGCCACCAGCCCATAAACCGCACCAAACTGTGACTTTTTCTTGATGCATTGGTAGCTCTTGCAATGCTTCTGGCTGATATTCACTCCAAAATCGACAATTCTGCTTATTTACGTACCCATTGAGGCAAAAATGAGCTTCGTCGCTGAACGCGCGATGAACTTTCTTAACAGAGCACGCATTTTGATAATAAAATTCAACAATTTGCAAGCGTTGTTCGTTTGTAAGACGATTCATGGTTAAATTATAGACCAAACTGAAGATGTTTGACAGTGAAACAAAAGATAATAGCTAAAAAATCACCCTTTAGTTTTAATTAGAGGATGGCACTGATGAGGTCCATTTCCTGGACTTGCATTTGGTGGTGTAAACTGGTTCCTTCAAGATTGTGTGAACTATCGTCGTTCGAAGCAAAATCTTGATGCCTTGAAAACGCATATCCATGAAGTTATGGATGCGATGTTGTCCATTATGTTATGATGGTATGTTTTTTTTTACCGTATTTTTGGAAATACATATGGTGGTAGCCTGTGGCATTGTAGGTACTCTCCTGCGTCGACTATTACGCCCTCAAAACTCAACTAAAACTGAAGGTCCCTTCCACTCGTGAGACAACAATAGCACGCAACAATACGAGTGGTTGCTGAGAAGCTAGGCCCTGGCCTTCTACTGCCTATAGCGCCCGTGTATGTTGTCCCAGCTCTCGTCAATCCTCAATTACCTAATTTGCCTCATTTAGCTACTTTAGAAAGATCCTCGAACAAGGAGCCAACTCCAACCGATGTTTTCTCGCACAAAACGCATTAAAATTCCACCCCTCCCCAGGTACACAATGAATACGAATACAAAGTCAACTCTCTCACCTCGAAATACACACACGCCAACAACAACAACCGCGGTGAGTGACATTTAACAACAATTAAACAAGCACACAAGCACACAGCCCATCGAGTGAGCATATCATTATAAATTAAATTAAATATTTTCAATCGCTCGACCGTTCCTAAAAACAGTCCATGACACCATCCCGCCAAATCGCTTTACTCGCCCCACAACTACGCAAACGCTTTAATAAAACATCTTCATGCCCGCGCCCACCGTCGTCCGCCCGCGTCCACAATCCCGATTATTATTCAGATTTGCCTTAAATTCATTAAATGTTAATGTCCGAGCCAGTAAACGCTGAAGACTATCATAAAAAAAAAATTCCCATTTAAATTGATTTGCTAGAGAAATGTATAAAGTGGATAAAATGGTTGTTCTTTTTTTTCGTCGTTTTTGGCTTGTGCTTTTCGTTGGTTGGTTTTTTTTTTTGTTGTTGGTGTTGATTAATTTGTTAATGTATGTGTAATTATGGGAGTGATTTTTTTGTTTGGTTCAGACCGAGGGATCCCTGCGCAAGGGTGGATAGAGGAGTTTGCTTGAAGGGGGTTTTTAATTTCCTACTTGCGATGAGTTCATAGAACAGAGACCAGTTCATTCGGAGATCAATATGATCTCACTTTCCTTGCCGCAGTCTGATAGAGCAGGTCTGTTGGTCTCGAGGGATTCCCCACAGCCTTTTGTTTTGTACTTTAAACCAACCAACGCTACACTACCTCGGTATCTGTCCACGCCTTGCAAGAGAAGCACCATAGGGAGCTGCTCATTCAGCAGCCTAGAAAAAATGTCAAAAATCTAAGCTCAGAATTAATAGTAAAATTCATCAAGAATAAAACTGGCTACAACCCAGTAATGGAGTGGACGTGGCAGTGGATGTGTGTATCATCTTGGGATAGACCACTCGCATACCAGCAGTTATTTCTTAGGAATCGATGTAGCAATAACCGGATAATGATAGCACAAATATCCAGGCAGGATCTAAGTGGCTCACAACAGATTCAGCTGTGACTCCAACCTAAGCTAACCTTAACCCAAGCAGCGGTGGATGACCTTCACAGGACTTTATGAATGTCTTTGAAGAAATGTGATAATTCCGGATCTTCATTGGAATGTTGGTGACTATACTTACTTCTCAGGCCTACGGCCCATGGAGGGTTTGAGCTGGAGTTTTAGCTGCCTTCCATCGATGACGGTCCTGGGCACGTTGCTTCCAGTCATTAAGATTAAACTGTCTTCCCTCCGCAATGACTTGGCATTTGTGGCGGAGGTTTTCATCTCCTTCTCGAACCAGGAGGCTCCGATTCATAGACCCTCTTAGTTAGAGTGTTGGTCCATGCGATCGATGTGGCCGAGCCAGTGCCAGTAGCTCACGGATCTTTTCCTTCCGGACTCCATCCACATCTTTGTACAGCTCACATTGCGTCCTTCCCTCCATTCACCTTCATGGCAGATGGGACCATATGCCCACAGCAGAATGTTTCTTACAAGGTCTTAGTGCTTTCAGCTCTACTGTTTTGCTTAACGTCTGGCAAAAAACAAAATAAGAGCTTTGTAGAGCATGATATTGGTCCTCCAAGCATTGGTTGTCAAGGACGATTCTACGTCGGATCTCTACTATGATGTCGTTTGTGGAGTTCACATTCGCCCCGAGGTAGACAAACTCAACTATAACTACGAAGTACTGAAGAACTGTGTCCACCTAGGCTCTGAAGTTAACGCAAGAAATGACACCACCGCGGAAAAAAAACGGAGGATCACACACAATTGCTGAGTCTTTGCATTTGGAAGGCAATTGAGAAATAAAGCCCCTCTCTCGAAGAACCAAGATATCCCTATATAAGACGTTGATAGTCCCATGACACTAACGAAAGCGGACGAGGAGATTCTTGGTCGCTTCGAGAGAAAAGTCCTTCGTATTATCTTTGGTCCCATATACGTTGATGATGTTTGGAGGAGGAGACTGAACGACGACGCTGTACAGCCACAGCAATCTAATCAAACGAGTTCGAGTCTCTCGTCTCAGATGGCTAGGTCATAAAGAGCGAATGGACACCAATGCTCCGTCCCGGAAAGTCTTCGACTCCAATCCCGAGGTACAACGCGATAAAGGAAGACTACGCCACCGGTGGTGTACGCAGCTGGAAAGGGGCCTCAATCAGCTGAACCTGCGAAGCTGGAAGCAACTAGCACAAGACCGCAATAGATGCAGAGACATGTTGGCAGAGGCTCAGATCCACTTCGGACTGCAGCGCCAGCCAATGAAGAAAGAAAAAGACAAAAACCTTCACTAACTCAAAATTGCCCCAGGTGGTGTGTGACTTGTCCGACATCACATATATATTTCGTTTTGTCCTCATTGACCTTAAAACCAGCACGCTTCGCCTGTTCTTCAATCGCCCTGAAAGCTACCACTATGGCACGTGGAGACGGGCGAAGATATCGATGTCATCTGCGTAACCCAACAGTTGGGCAGATTTGTAGAAGTTAGTGCCTTCCGTGTTTACAGCAGCCCGCCGCACTATCTTCTCCAGTAACAGATTGAAAAAGTCGCTCGACTGTGCATCTTCTTGCCGAAACCTGGTGCAGGTATATAACGGCTCGAGAGTCCTTGAATCGAACGCGTATGTGTTTGCATTGTGCGTCACAATCAGATCGGTTTTTCCAGGCTCTGTCATCGCATCGAATAGCTCCTTGCGATGAATGCTGTCGTATACGTCTTTAAAATAGATAATCGTCTTTTAATTCGATCGTGGTGCGTATCGATTTGGAACTCGCTAGTCTTCTCCAGAATTTCCGTTTGTGTTAATTGTTGGTCTTTAGTCGATTTGCCGGACGGGGACTGCAGGACTAAACTACACAATTATTGAAGACGTTATGTGCTGCTGTTTGTAAAATTTTAGAAACTCTTGAAAGGCCGTCATCCAATAGTTCTCGCATTTTCATCTAGGGCGTACATTACCCAGATTATGGCTTATGGCACGGTGTGCAGTCTATCGGAAATTTATAAGCTCTACACTGGAGCACTCAGACTCAAAAACTGATTTATTGCACTACCAGGCAGCCACCTACATCTGCCTACATTTCACGGAAGAATACTAGCTGGCGTTTCTGTAATGAGGAGCCTATATCATCAGCTCTCACCTCAGCAGCAGCGAATAGTTGCCACCTGATCCGAGGAATGGCGGAACATTACCCTGCAGTGTCGTCGTCTTCACCACAGGTGCGGGCTTCTGTGGCAAAAATTCCTCCTCTATAGGGAACCACAAGTTTTGAGGTTTGCAGGCTGCCCAAATTAACGCGCGCCATCTGCTGGATCGCGGGGCAACTCAGGAAAACGACAAATGTGCTGGCGCATTTACTTATCCAGAATCCTGGAATTGAAACTAAGAAGTGAAACATCTAATCTCACGTGGAGTGTTGGAACTGGAAAAAAAGACGGTTCTTCTCTCGTTGTGGGTCTGGACAAAGCTTCGGTTGAGACCATCCGTTCGTGATAGGATAAATTTCCGCTTCATTTCTAAGCAATGCGAATAATGGACGAAATCCACGGTAACATCATCATTTTAAGGATGCTACTGCAATCCTATGTAGCACACTCGCAATGATGAAAACAAAGCTTCACATAACATCCTTGGTGGTTTGCGGGGCTTTGCACCACTCTACGACGAGCGCTCTGAATGAGCGAGAACTTGTCTTATTGTGCCGAAACTTCTTTCAGCAATCAAGATTGGGCAGTTCTGTGGACAAGACCTAATTGCTGCTGTTATCCGTTACGAAGCAAACGCAGTGCCCCCTTACTTTCCCTACGATCCTAGTAGAGTACTGCGATACCAGAAAGATGGGTCAAGTCATCTGTTGCGACGCCAATGGTCAGTGTGTAGTCAGTAAAGCGTTAACAGCGATGCCGAAGTGAACGCATTCATTTACGACACCGAAGTTGAATCGCAAGACACTATTCAAAGGCTGATTTGAATCAGCGTATGCTCCTCCTGAGAATTCTCGTTGATCACCTCAATCGTATTAAATCGGTTTCCGCGAAGTGGTGACGTGGAGCCGTGGGAAAAGGAAGCAGTCACAAGAAGCCATGTCAGCTGAACACGGAGCTTGCGGAACGGTATGGACGTTCTTTTTGGTCAATCGAGTACAAGATGAGATGGGTGAGCCGGTAGTTTGTCGTTGTGATGAAACCAGCCCCGTTTCAACTAATCTCATCCCGAAAACATCGTGCACTACGCTCTACACCGATCTGAACGAGACTATAAGATGGCCTGATGCTCACACGATGTCTGCGAGGACAATGTCCTTAATTTCTTCGATGTTTTCGTCAGTAATACTGGAGGATGGACGCGTGGAACGATGCAAATCATCAACCACAGTACGGCGTGCCTTAAGTCTTGTATTTTCGATATAATCGAGTCCTCATAGGTTACCGGATACATTTTCAACGCTCCTCACATGATAATTTGTTAGAAACACACAAATTCAGCGAAATTCCAGACCTTAAGCTAAACATGTACATTCTCGGAGTTGTCGATCAGTGGTAGTAGTCTGACTATGTGACTAAGTGAATTCAGTGGCAGTCCCCTCACCTAACCTAACCCTCCATTTTCGGATGACAGATCGGTTTGACGCAAGGGAATGTCAAATCAGGAACCACAAATTGGACGACGAAGAAATTCGAGGACTTTGTTATTTTACATCCGCCACCTCTTGGCTTGTTCGACAAGATATAGCTGAACGGTCAAGCTTAGAGAACGAATAGAGAAGTGGCCTTGAAGATCACGCTGAGCTTATGATGATGAATACCAAAGAATTCGTTTGCATTTCCACGGAAACATGGTTAACTGCTCTGCAATTAAATTCTAGCCAAGAAAGGCATTGACAAACGGCAACATGATCCGCGATCATGTCACAACATTTTAACCAATCTCCGCTGTGATAAATGTGAGTCCAACCGGACGTTTTCGTCTTTCGGAACACCGGTCATAGTAACAGAAACGGGTGACCATTCACACAACATCCAAGTAAAACCCGATCTAGAGAAGGCATCTTCAGAGAAGTGGCAATCATTACGTGCCATTGACCGGAAGCTTGCCATTCACAGTGACGCTCTCATCCACTGCCGATGCTCAGCCCTGACAAGGACCAGACAACGTGTTCTTGCCAGACCTCTCTCTGTTCAGCGACATAAAAGAGGTCTCCAAACAAAGATCGGTGATCCGATCGGGATCTAGTCGTGCTCCTCGTCAGTGCCTCCCAGGTATACCAGTTGACAGCGCATAACACTGAAACCACTTGTAAGAGGTTCACTCCGATCAATGAATTCAAAAATATCCATAAAATGACTCAGCCCACGAACAGCGCATAAATTAAGTCCAGTCAGTCTTGGAAACTCGTGCAAATGCAATCTTCCTTCTGGCAAAACAAACTCAATCAAACGCCAATAACCGCCGCTCCGCGCCGTCACACCAGGAACTGCTTGACCCACAAAATTATGCAAATTCGCCGTCATTCTAGATACATTTGATTTTGCCAAACTTGACCTTGGATCGGCAAGAACTGGAAAACACCAAAGCAAGCAATAAAACCGCGCCAACAATTTACACCGAAACTTTGATCGGCAAGATACCCGACCGGGCACCCTGCAAGCGATGATGTCCCGCCCCTGTCCGCCCCGCAGCTGGACCGATCATCAGCAGCAGCAGCAGCAGCAACAGCAGCGGCGGCGTTATAATTAAGTGCATTGTTCCGTTTTCGAAATTAATCTGAAGGCAGTAAGCGAATTCTAGGAATTCCGTCTGTGCGGCACTTAGAGGTTCCCATGGTCGATATCTGGCCGCACCAGCCGGCTCCAGTTTTCGGTGAGCCAAAATCCCATTAAACGCGACTCCAATGGGCCACCAACACAAGCTTGACAGCCGGTTGGGGCCCGTGGCCGTGTTGCGTTCTGGTCGTTTCCTCGGTTGTGTGTAGCTGGGTACTTTATGAGCGCTCGACGAGATGGTGGGTGCGCGAGAGTGCGAGACAAAGGCACAGTAAGGGTCTGCAATTGAGATCGATATGGATAGGCCGGGTGATCATTAAGCGATGCCAAAGGATTGACATTCCGGAAGATGGACGTGACGACTTGTGCGCAGGTTAATGATTTCCGGAAGGAATTCCATGTGCCTGCTTCGATATCGCGAAGGATAAGACGATCCGCACCGCACCGCTCGAATGAGGAGATTTCCGAGAAGGCGAAGCGTCCGTTCCGCGAATGGACCACAAACGAGATCATTGAAATGTCGAACTGCGTGTCTATTAATTACGCGAGCCGTGGTGGGATATTAATGTTTTCTCGGTGCTTGCGCAAGGAGACCCATATGAGCTTGAGGATTCAATTAATCATGCATGTGGACGGGAACTAAAGTTGGAGATACACAACTCCGCTGGTGTCCTTCTTGGGCAGATGGGCGCACTGGGATTTGGTCGTAATCGCATTGCGGACGGAGGTCGATTCCTGGAATGTGCTCGGTAATGGACGATTTTGGCGCTTGTTGCTTTGCAATGTGCATACATCACAGGGGACCAGCTTGATCGCTCTCGTAGCCTTGGCGGTACTGGAAGGAAATTGAAGTCTGCTCCGTTCGTCGGAAGGAATGCCCTTGTCGACTACGATCACTTAAACGCGTCTGTCAAGTGGGTGGAAGGAGGGATTCGCTAATTTGTTTCTGCTGCGGACAGCGTTTATCTTTTTGGAGTACCTACACCAGCGGGAATGCCGCTCTTTTGCACAGAAATGGTCTGCAATGCTGTCAGTGGTTGAGACGAGTGATGCAGGAGGCGTTTGCTGTCGTGGTTCTTTCCACGAATATTCTGATAGTTGACAGGTGATCGAGTCCAAGATCTGATGTAAAGCGGCTCAGTGGAGATGTTGGTGGTGGACGAGTTGATAGTTCAACTACACCTCTGGTTGGACGACTCCGTCAAATTTGTGAGGCAGGCTTAATCTTTACGAATTCATCCACTCATAGGCCGGTGACACAATTTCTCTTTGCGTCGTCCAGGCCATGGATTTTGCAGCAGCTGCAAGGACGAGGAGGAAGAGGAGATCATTCATCACCTCCTTGCTCGAATCAGAACTAAAATGTCGGTCTAGTTGACGGCTTCCAATCTCCATGGCCTAACAATGGACCTACATATATTTGCCTGTGGGATAACGCAACAGAGAACGTCCACGCACAAGGTGCCGCACACAAGTCAAGGGATACGTCAGCCGGCTTGGTGTGCGAAACTGGAGACAGCTGGCGAGAGATCGTGCCGGCTGGCTGGAGAGACATGTCGAATGATGCCCAGGTCCATCTCGGTCTGTAGCGCCCTAAGAAGCAGCAGAAGAAGAAGAAGAAGAACTGACTGCTCACTACAGTTAGCCACTAGAACTGAACTTAAGGTAAATTTGCTTATCATCAAGCACCTTCTCGCACAGATTAGCTACCGACATGAGCTACTAGGTAGAATGATAAGTGATTGGCGACTAAGATTCGAGTTTGTTGTGATAAGGCAAGCTTCCAACGTTCAGATGACACACGAATCAAAGCCAACAGATCACACACACGTGCTTCAGGTGCTTGCAAACAAGTTGATGATCTATTAAACTCAGTGACTAAAGGCCCAAGCCCATAAAATCCGTGGTGTGCGTTGCGCAATGTCAACAAATTGACATCTCAAAATGTGGCTCATAAACGGAATGCATCACGACGGATGAAGTTGGTCAACTTTAAACATTTTAATACTTTGGCAGTTACTTTCCCACAGAATTAATTTTACTCTGATGTTGCCGTAGTGGGGTTGTGTGGATTTCGGACGCAACGTAGGTATTCATTGGGCACCTCTTTGCAATCCAGCAAAAACGATTTTTTTTAGATGGTTTACGCAACACATTCTATGGGTCTGGGCCTTAATTTCCATTTCTCTGGGTACCTACACAGACAAAATATGGCATCTGAAGCACAGAAAACCGAAGACATATAGTGGAACCGAAACGTGTGGTGCTTGGACATTTGTAGTGCGTGCCACTTCATACGCATGTGATTTCTTCCAAGGAAGGCGTCGGGATCGCGTGAGTTGAACACGAAGGACTAAAGGCCAACATCAAGCCGATACTCCACCGACGAGTGATCCTTTAAAAGCAAATATCTCAGCTGTTGTTAGTGAAAAGGAACCACTATCATGGACAAGAGCCTGTTAATGACTTTTTGTGGCGGACATGTGGCAGATATTGTAAAGGGTGTTTATTTTGGGAGGCGGATAACTTTTAATTGCAGCGTTATCTCCTATCTTAGCCGAGCTGTCTTGACGTATGTTTGGCTTGGCAATTCATCATGAAGAGACTCACGCCGCGAACATGGCTTAAATCGAGAAACACTATAAGCCCATTACATCCATAATAAGTCACCTTTTGGTGGTGGAATCATTGGTCCGTGTGTTCAATGATAATGGCCAAAAACGTTAGCTTCTGCAATGAGCTGTACAGACACATGATTGCTAATGTTTTCGGGTAGCACTAAGCTTTGGAATATTCTACTAGTAATTTTCGTAATACGGCCTGATGTACTGCTAAGAGTATGTACAAATTGTACCGTCATGTACGAGCCAACGGTCACACGCCCGAAATCATATTAAAAATGCCATAAAATTATCTGTCAAATAAATTCATTTTCATGGATCCATTAAAACCATTTTTCTGTACTTTATTTCAATTTAAACTTCCTTTTCCCATAAAAAAAAACACCCTTTACTTTATATTTAATCTACGAATTTAATTTTCAGCTTAAAGTTGAATTATCACAAGCCTTCGTAAGAATGCCACCTCTTGACGGGATGATCCCATTCATTCTCCGTGGTCGTTCCCTTTTAGTTGGCTTCCAGTTGGTTCTTACTTACTTACTTAATGTGGCGCTACAGTCCAAGGTGGACCTGGGCCTCAACCAACAAGCGTCTCCAGCCAGCTCGATCTTGAGATAGCTCTCTCCAGTTTCGCACGCATAGTTGGTTGAGGTCCCTTTCCACTTGCGTGCGCCACCTGAGTCGCTGTCTTCCTCTGCTGCGCCGTCCCTCGGGGGTGGATTCGAAGACTTTTCGGGCCGGAGCATTGGTTTCCATCCGCTCTACATGACCTAGCCATCTCAATCGTTGGACCTTCACTCTTCTGGCTAAGTCGATGTCGCTAAACAGCCCGTATAGTTCGTCATTATATCTCCTCCTCCACTCATCATCTATGCAGACGGGACCGAGAGGACCAGTTGGTTCATCCAGTCGTTATTATGAGACGTTGGCAAAGACTTGCCGAGAGTCAGTTGAGCGCTTTATGCAACTTCCAGCGGGTCATTACCAAAATTGACTCTCCTTGATTACCGACTCCCAATCGATGTAACAATGCTTACTTGCGTTGGTCGGGGGTAATAATTTATGCAACTCGTCCTGCCATGGACGCCTATTCTATGCACTCTACATGTGAGTCGAGTCCCATTGAAGCCGGTGAAGGAGTTTAAGCATCTTGGGGTCTATTTCATGAGTGATGGGAGCAGTAATGCTAAGCTTTCCTGTAGGATTGGCCAAGCTGAGTCATTTTTGAAACTTGGCCGAGCACCAACTTGACACCAAAGCCAAGTTAGCGGTTTTCAACTCAATTTTTCTTCCAACTCACACCCATGGTCATGCAATTAGGGTAATGCACAAAAGAATATGATCGCGAATGCAAGCTGCCGAAATGAGATTTCCTCGTGCTGTTGTGGGAGTTACTCGCCGTCAAGTGAGAAACACCGCAGTTCGCAAGGAACTCAGTTGAGACGCTGCTGCATCTTCGAACGGAAAGGCTCATAATTTGGTCACGTAACCCGAATGTACTAATCATCAACACTTCCGTGCCTAGAATGTGATCCCAACAGGTAGACGACCGCTTGGCAGATCCAGGACGAGGTGGTTGACCAAGTCAAAAAACTTCCTTGATGCTTGCTCTTAACTCCTGCTGAGTTACATGCGATGGCGGAGGACCGGGTGGCCTGGAGATCCCTCGTGTGTGCTTTGCCTCCGCGGCCGCTTTTCTGGATCACGCGGATCAATGAAGATGATGATGACGATGACCTACCATTTCGATCCATTTTAGATCCATTTTAGATGGATTTCACTCAATTCAAGCGAAGTCCTTATTCAACATCTTCGAATTCGTAGTCAATAGTAGCAACGAACTCGAACCACTAGGAATGTTCGATGGCGCCCGACGTTTTCCGATGAAAGCTTGCTGATAATGTTACACACGATCCGCCATCATTCAACCCCACATCACCGGGAAACGTCCACCTGGGTGCGGCTGAACTCTAAATCATGACGTCGATTATGCCTTGACAACTGTCAGACGGTGATTCTGTCAAAAACCCACAAATCACCACTTAATTCCAGCGATGACCCCTCTCAACCCTTCGGTCATAAATCATGCTGACCCCCGTATCGGGTATCGACACAGACACTGCTCAGCGATGACTTTTATGTTGCGTCTTGCGATGTTTTCAATTGTCTAACAAAAGTCAGTGTCGAAACTTTGCTTTGATTGCCCACCATTCCAGTCGAGACACTGAGCAGAGTCATGAATCCATAAATATCGACGGAAATCGATATCTGAGTATCTATCGCATGTGATTGCGTGCACTAGTACCACTTTATGGCCCACACTCATGGGGCTACAATTAAAGGCGAACAACAACTACTAATCCGGCCGGGCGGTGGCGGTGTACAGTTAACATGTTTAAGCCATCCAACTCAATCGATGACGGTTCATGTGACAATGGATGGATGGGGCATTCGAAGAAGAAGAAGAAGAAGACGACGAAGACAACAACGAAAAGAAACAGACGCACGAGTGTCTGGAGGCGTGTTTAATAGCCCGCCATCAAACAATTGTGAAGATACTTAATTTAATACTCTCTTCGTACACATCAAGGTACGGGCTCAGAGCTCACAACTCACAGCTCACAGCGCAGAGCTTAGAGGCGAACTCACAGCGACAGCAGATACAATGGCACTCGTAAAAGAATAATCAAACCGGATTTGATGGATCGAATGGCAGTGCCGTGCGGCGAGAGGAGGCGGTTGAGGAGAGGGCTAACGCAACAAAGATCGCGCATTGTGCCCGAGTGTCTTCTTCGTTCGTCCACTTTGAGGGGCCAACGATGTAGTGGACCATGTTCCATGTGGACAAGTGACAAACGTAAAAATCTTCGTTGCACACAGATACGGATACAAGGTAGATAATTGACCAGATAATGGAAATTACACTCGCGTCGACCGAGCCTAGACGAGAGATGGCAGCGACCTGCATTTTTTGGAATAAATTATCAATTACCCCGTCCGAACAAGAGATGGGTTTGTTTTGTGGCTTGTAGTTGTGGATGTTTGTCGGTGGGTATCTGCGATGGAATGTCATTAAGCAGAGAGGCCTAGGCGATGTGAGGTTTGGCAGGCGGTTGTGGTTTTGTGGGAGAGTGCGCTAGATGGGCGACCAGTTTGACGGTAACTAACGACGACTTATTGGGGTCGATATTAGTAATAGTTGACAGTTAAGGTGGATTGTCTACTTTGTCAGACATCGGGCCAACATGTGGGCACGGGATTCTAACGAGGTGTTTAGGAAGACCGAAGCATTTGCGTGAGAAGTGGATCGGTATGAATAGGCTACCGGAGATGCCTTACGAGGGGAGGACATGGACGTTCCTCGGGGCGTACCACATTTTGTGCAACGGATGTAAAATTGAAGTCAAAGAGGGCATTCTGAGACAGATGAGGAACACCCACAAGAATGATAGAGTGCCGGGGTAACGAGGCCGTAAATTTGGTCTTGAGGAGGCTTAGTCTGTTTGTGCGTCGACTCCTATGCTTCGGTTCGATCCACAAATCTACAAAAACTTTCACAATTCACTGCTCCTTTCCAGTCACTGACAGTGCAATTTAGAGGCTTCTCAAGCTTTGACTGTAGGCCCCATGTAGTCGTGAATGAACGGTATCACAGCACGAATGGTTGTTGTAAGAGCTAGCACAGGCCTGGCTCGGACTGTCGCGCCAGCCATTATCATAGTTAAACCAATACAAAAAAAGGGGATCCTCTGAATTGCGCCAACTATAGAGGCATCAGTCTTCTGACCATCGCGTACAAGATCCCAGCCGCCGAGCTGTATGAACGCCTAAAGCCGTTCGTCAACAGGCTGGTCGGTCCAAACCAGCGTGGATCATGGCCAGGAAAATCCACCATCGACCAAATATTCACGCTAAGTCTTGAAAAAAAAACCGAGGAGCAACAGATCGATTTTAAGGCTGCGTATGACAACATATATAGAGACGAACAATGTCTAGTTTTGGCATCCCTACCAAACCCGTCCGTTTGTGTGACAATGACAATGAAGAGTATGCACATTGCTCCGACAAGGCGAATTGTTCACCAGAGGCACAATCTTTCAGAAGTCCATCGAACTACTCGCATATGGCGACGATATTGACATAATCGGAAGAACGCAGCGTGATGTCAATGGCACTTTTGTGAGTATTTCGACGGATGCCGCGAAGATGGGTTTAGCTCTAAATGAGGGCAAGACCAAGTACCAACGAGAAAGGACACCCAACAGCGAAATCTCTGATAGTAGACAGAGGTAGCCTTTTGTGATAGTCCAGGATCTTGTCTTGTCAAGACCATAATCGTCCCAGTCCTGCTATTTGACGCAGAGGCATGGACTTTGGCAAAAGCGAACAAGATTGCTCCTGGCTGCGTTGAGAGGACAATTCACCGGATGATATTCGGAGGAGAAGATAGAACAACGAACGAACTGTTTAGTGAAATCGACTTACCCAGAAGATCCAACGATTGAGATGCCTAGGTCATGTAGAGCGACTGGAAACCAATGCTCCGTCCCGGAATGTCTTCGAATCCACCCCCGAGGGTGAACTCAGGTGGCGCACGGATGTGAAAAGGGACCTCAACCAACAATGCGTGCGAAATTGGTGGCAGCTAGCTAAAGATCCAGCTGTCTGGCGGCGCTTGTTAGTTGAGGCCCAGGTGCATCCGGGCTCTAGCACCACTTTGAGTAAGTAAGTAAGTTAGACTTAAACACCTTGGTTATACGACAGCCGGTGTCCAGGAGTTGTATTTGGTTCTGCACGGTTTTTCTGCCGAGTTGTAGCAACTGACTTCATTGTTTAGTGCTGCCTGACCGCCCACATAATAGTGTAAGGCCCGAAGGTGACTACCGAATAATCTTCCAGCCAATGGAAATTCGCATCCTAGATTGCCCTAGTTAAAAGTCCAGAAGCCCAGACATTTGAAGAATGATCTCAATCAACTAGGTGTGCCAAACTGCAGACTGATTGCAAAATATTGAAGCCCAAGACCACCTCTGAGTTGGAGCAAGTTTCTGCCCTCATTTTTGGAACAAGCTAAATATCTTTAGATGAACAACGTCTGATGAGAGGCATTCGTAGAGCCTCAGAGATGTAAACACGTAACACTCAATTTTCGCGACTAGCCTACTACACACTACACCGTCAACATTTTTATTCGTTCATCAGGGAACGCCCTTCCAACGTTGTGCTTAATTGCTTTTTAAGAAGTCACCGCGCTTAAGTAGCAAGCCTTTTAATTAAAGCAAATGTCTTAGTGACATCATCAAAGTTTGAATTTCTCGTCATCGAACGTTAGATGGATAAAATATTTAATTTGCGTTACCTTTCGTCTTCTCCAGGGTGGAACTGGGCCTCAACCAACAAGCCTCTCCAGCTAGCGCGATCTTTGGCTAGCTGCCTCCAGTCAGGCGCACCAGGTTTCTTGGGGTCCTTCTCCACTTCGTTGCGCCACATAAGACCCGGGCGTCCTCTGTTGCGCACAGGGTTGGAGTCGAAGACTCTTTGGGCCGGAGCTGAGGTGTCCATGTGCATAGGCGTTGGATCCGTAGACGTCTTACTAGGCTTATTTCGCTGTACAGCCCGTTCAGTTCGTGGTTGAATTTTATCCTCCAGTTGCCATCAACGCAAACAGGAAATATCGCACGCAGAACTTTTCTCCAAGAACTTCCTCATCCGCTTGTGAGATTGCCCATACGTGACTGGGATGATGCTTGGTCTTTCGAGAGACGGCTCTATTATTCAATTGCCTCTTGGGTCCATAGAAACAGCGGCTGGCAAGAGTTATTCTGCGTTTGATCTCGGCAGTGATGCTCTTCGTACCGTTTACTGCGAAGTCGAGGTAAACGAAGTCCTTGAACTCGAGGTATAGCTGTCTGTGCAAGACGTCGATGTTGTATGCCATTTGTTGAGGTCAACATATTCTTCGTTTTGGCCTTATTCAGCGTCAGAGTCATTTTAGCCACTTCCGACTCAATGCCAGTAACCGCGTAAGCTTTCTAGTGCAATAGACACCTGGGATAAAGTCTTCCGCTGGTTGGACTGTGTTCTCTCTTAACTCAGAAAAGGACCGAAAACACATGACAAGGCAATGGGCTCTTACGTAGGTGCTCACTCAATCACTCAGAAAAGGACCGAAAACACATGACAAGGCAATGGGCTCTTACGTAGGTGCTCTCTCAATCACTCGTTAAAAAGTTGCGTATTTTGAAAAAAAAGGGAAGAGACCTGTCGAAACACGCGTGACATGACATAGTTAGGTAGGGTGACTGCATGACTTAATTGGAAATCATGCTGACTTAGACGATCCGGTCAATTCTGCTGTCACGTTCGGCTTTGTATCCATAACCCATTTACTCTTTGACCTTGTAGTTGTTCGCTCGTGGGATTTTTGTATTCCTCTTGGGATTTGTTGGCCATATGTGAATGCTTCTGACCTCTTTTATAGCCATTTAGAGGCTTTAAGAAATTGTAGTATATCCTTTGGATCAATGTTACTCAGATCCTCAAGGTGGTTGCCTAGTTGTCTTCTCTAGTTGTTTCCGCAAGTGCAGGACATGTTCCGAGGTAGTGTAATATTGTTTCCTCTTCTTCTTCATCCATGCAGCTTCTGCAGAAGTCATTATAAGGTGCCCCAAGTCTTCTGGCATGGCCGCCTATAAGACAGTGGCCAGTTAGCACCCAAATTACTCTACTAATAACCTTCTTGTCTAGCTTTAGGACGTAATCAGTCCTTCCTTGATTTAGCATAGGCCAGATCGCTTTCGATATCATACAAGTGTCAAACTTTGACCATTTGCGGTTTGTATCGTTTTCAATCGTGAGATTATTGTTTTCAGTATATTGCCATTGGCATACCCGCACCCTTTCTTGCTAGTTCATCAGCTCTTTCATCGCGCGGAATACCCTTGTGCCCGGGGACCCAGCATAGGGTATGATTGCATCTGGCCGCAATGACGTAACCACGTAATCATTTGCCACTGTACGACATGTCGCAGCTACGACAGTACATATTGTGTGTTTTGTTTTTTTAGATGTCAAGCTGAGGTAAGGAGCAGGCAGTGTACACGAAATTCCAATTCCAAAGTGGATATCAATTTCTCTCTCTGTGCTTAAAACTGAGTCTCATGCAACTTACGTTTCCACTAAATGAAGGACCAGTGCTTGCTGTTGGGCGCCACGTCACAGGCCCTTCTGGGAAATGATTTCTGCAAACTAAAGTCAAACATTCAATTCAGATTTGTCTAGAAGACTGAACGACGTGAACGACGCTGTGGATGGCCTGCGGAGGCACACGCCACAGTGCGATGCATTTCTTAATACACAATCCAATTGAGACGTTGTCCGTATTGGCGAGGCAAGCCAGGGGCAGCTGGTCGGTTCAATCAGGTCAACTGCTCCTACATTGACGAGCTGTCACAGGTTATGCCAATATGGACCAGCTTAAGTGGGCTTGCTCTGGGTGGGGAGAGGTCCTCTGCTGAATGGAGGCCAATTGTCATCGAATTCACCGACTGACCAAGACAAACGACGGGCCTTTGAAAGCAATCAAGGATGCAATGTTGACTGTCGTCAGTTTCCCGTACTGTAGCTACGAAAAATTGAAAATAAAAGACGAATAAAGAGGAGAGTGTGACAATTTTCTGCAGCGAGTTAGTGAAACAAACAAGGTTTCACTTCAACAGATGCAGGTTTGTGAAAGTTAAGATATACTGCCTTACAGTGTAGACAGTGCTTGAGTGAACCTGTAGCTTGTAGCAATAATGAGACGCTCTTCAATCACATACCTTGTTGGGTGAAGTTCCTTTTTTCTTGGTGGCATATTCTTTTTAGTCTTCTTTCTAGTTTCGCAACCTCAGTTGGTCAGGGTACGTCTCCACATGGCCGTTCTCTGCGTAGCCATCTTAGGCTACAATCACACAGTGAGTAGACTGACGGTCTTCTTTTATAAATTGGAATTTGTAGCTCGATAGATTTAGTCTAAAACCCTCAAAGTAGGTGGTTGTTTCAATGATGCCTTCTTCATATGCAGAACGGGGTAGCAGTTCGTAGCCCAATTTCTGGATATTTTCCACTCCTTTGAAGAGGTCACACGATTGTGCTGATTGTCAAGAATCGCGGTACCCGTTGCGCGGATAAGATTTTTTTCATTTTCAAATATTCATGATGTGGAGATGCCATCAGTCCCAGCTACCTCACGCACTTTCATTTTTCAGTCCTCCGATACTATTGTATGCATTTTATATACGATTTCTGACCTGTTTTGGGAGACCCGCACTTTCGGTATTTGGTGTGCTTTGCAAAGTTACTCTGCTGGAAACTGAAAAGCTGACGGACACTTGTATGTCGATCTGCACTTCTTGGGTGTTTTTTCCATGAACTACCGGAGAGGGTCTGATTCTTGCTGGGCTTCCCCGACATCAAGACGCATTAATAGGGACCCGAGACAGTTTTAGGTGTTCCCAAAAGAGTAGTGAAGGCCTAGGAGAGACTGATCCCCCAATAGTTGGCGCAGTCTTTGTGATGTCGTTGCCTGTGCTCCTAATTGTAAATGCTTTTCTATTACGATTTGTGTAGACTGATGCATCTGCACGTAGCCTCTGTCTTCATACTTCTACTCTCATCAGTACTTGTTGAAAACTCTCAGCACCTTCAGCCGAATACGTTGTGCCCAAACATCGTATTGGGAGAGGATGGTTGCGGAGAAGCTGGATTTGTAGTCCACGAAATCTACATGATATGCACTCCTTGTAGAGGTACCTCTACATATTCTAGACAATGCCCGTTCATCGCAAGTAACAAATTCGTATGCAAATCGGTCAAATCTGTCCCCAGAAAAAGGGTGAAAATGAATATTGAATCGATATGCAATACACCACCCAGCAGCGGATAGTCTGAGTAAAGGAAGCAACATCGTTGAAAAGGCAAATCAAATTTTTGGAACGAAAAAAACCTTCCCGGGTGGGGATTAAGCTGAGCTAAAGGACTGGTGATTCGAGGGAATTTCTTTTACTCCCCACTGCTTGGCCTGTTTTTTAACTAATCTCGGGTTTTCGTAAAGTCGTTATACATTGACTGAAACGTTAGACAATCAACACGAGGGTTTGGCTCCGCAGATTCCCCACTTCCGTCTAACAGAGCGCTTTCACAAATCAACATTGACCACCAGTGCACGCTTGACAATCGGGTTATGTATGACCTGCATTTTAGCTTCATATCGCGTAGTCAGCTGCAAACTGAATTAAGGCTTTTAAGTAGTCGACGTGCTGGCACGTCAATGGTAAGTCTTAAGTTCATCGCAAGTACATGTGGTGCCATAAACGCACAGACATCAAGTGTAGTCCTTTATTGTCTCATTTACTACGTCACCCATTCACATACTCTCCAGTCTATTCGTTTCCCAACCACAGTCCATCTCCGCCAATCGGTCACGTATGACCAGTCTCACCCACCTGCCCTCGCCTGATTTATGGTCACAGTGTCACTGCCACAAAAAAAAAGAAAGAGAAAAAAAAACAATTAAATACACAAACTCTTCCATTAGTCGGATAGTCGGTTGGGCAGCACTCGTTAAACTCGTGGACATCAGCTCCTACTGTGTCACGTCATGTATGCATCAATCCTCCCAATCCAACGGTGATTAGGGCAACTATCCCACGCTACTGTTGCCAAACTTTGTTGACCCCTGCGTCACCCATCGTGCATCGTCGAAGGAAAGTCGAGCCGCCAGCCAACACCAGAATTTACTGACTTTCAACGACAACGAATTCATAGATACTCTCCAGCTACAGCTATTTATAGATACTGTTGGCATTGTCTCCCCCCCCCCCCCCCCCCCCCCACACCACCACCACCGCCCGCAACCTTTGGGTGAACGAACTAAACATTCGGACTGCCGACCGTGGAGTTCGTCTTCAAATATCCGCATTCGCCATGATAGCTGAACCCGCATCAGTGAAGATACCCACACACTGCGACACAGATACAAGCCCGATGTAGATACATTCTGAGCGGGGGGTGATTAGCATAATTTAGTAATGCGTGGTGTTATTAAATTGAATGAAATACGAACGGTGGTGTATTCCTTTGGGTACTTGTGCCTCCTCACCTGCGACTGCGGCTTGACGATCCGTTGCACATTCGCCGCCAGCGTATGCGGATGCAGGCAGCGCGGCGTAGAAATGTGATATCGTAGAAAGTCGGAACACCAGGCGGCGCGGCGCAACGGCGGAGGACTTGAATGGGGGGAAGTCGCCGTTCGAAAGGAATTTGACAGCCTTGAGGCGGCAGGTTGTTAAGATTCACTTGTTGTGATGATGAAACGAATTTCGGATTCAAACGAGTGAAAGAAACCGAAACGAAAGCGAATCATTGTTTGTCACTGTGGCTCATTTGTCAGCGCTTAGAATTCGAATTGCTTGGTATTCGTCTTGACGATTAACAGCTGAATGACGGCAATTTAGAAAGCAATGTTGCGTTGTTAAGATACACCATTAAATGTTGGGGTCTATGAGGACTACCTTGTGGGACGCCACAGGGAGCCGGAATGCGGTCAGATACTGAACAACTGATTGGGCTTATGCCTTTAGTGCAGGTCGAGGCATTCATTTTGCTCTCACTTTACAGATCAAAATTGAACGAAACTTAACGAAACTTTGCAAAGTGGTTGTTGTGGATCAGTGGCCAGAGTGCATCATTTAAGTTAGCTCGAATGAATAATTTAAGCTCCTCCTCTCCATGCTTCCATCGTGGTTGGACTGGATTTTGGATTTTGTGAAGGAACGACTAGGGCTAAGATGCAAAAAGGCTTAGACACACGTTCTCATACACTGGGCAATCAGGCTTTGGTCGGACTCCTGAGCAAACGACAAGAACATCAATCAAATGCGAGCGACTATACATCATTGCACTGAGTGGAGCGGGTTTGGATGCCTACTCTAAATCGAAGATGCTCGACATTCTTCCACTAAGCCACTAAGGTGTTAAAGGAATTGGGCAAGTGTATGAATTGTCTATCAACCATTCGACGCTACGCTGGATAAGGTGTCGATTAAGACCAAGTGAGAGGGAATATTACCCAAAACACACACTCAATCCCAGCAATGCATCATTCATGACTCAAAACCAACCAATCATCTATCTCAAACAATGCGAATCTCTGCTTCCTTTTGCCAGCGTAAGCACAAGTTGTGTATCAAAATATACAGAAACCAGGTTTTCACCGGTTCCGGCAGTATAAAGCCAATCAACAGCCTCCGCATCTAAGCATCGCCGCATCTGAAAGCAATTAACCTTAAATCCCATCACAAAAGGAATCCAATCAACCGAAGATAAATCGAGATAAACGTCGAGGAACGTGTGTGCATTAGAATGCATACATGAAGTGAACCGGTTCGTTTTTGGCGTATCGCGTCAAACGGAAATCGCTTCGAGAATTTCGCGCGAAATTAATTGACTCCACCATTGATGACGACGACGTGATGCTCAAGTGATCATTGATGCACTTCAGTCAGTCACTACCGATGGGGGGTATGTCAAAATTTGACACTTCTCTCCCTGACAGGTCGGGAAAAAAGGCGTTTGTTTTCGAAAATTACACAACTTACTAGCTAGTGCACGAAAGATACTCGATCTGATCTATCGTTGGATAGATGATGAAAAAGCAAAACGCCAACAAGTCAGCCAGCACCAGTCAAGATCGTAAAACCGCTCCAAACTGTCATCTTAATCACTTTCTGTGGACGTGGGGACGTGTTTGTGTGTGTGTCTGTTTGAATAATAAAAATCCGATTCGTTTGGTTTCGTCATAAATCATTTGTGCGAACTTTAGGTGATGTAAATTAGGGTAACGACCTTTCGCGGACAGAAGTGTGACACCCGGGTTCGTTGGATGTTTTACTGGGGTCAGTTCGCATGAACAGTTAAATGTTAGTTTTGTTTTATTTTCCTCGTCGTGAGTCTCTCTTTCACAGTTCTTCTGATGTTTTTTATTCTGACCATGAAGGCGACGGGACGAATTTAGGTGTCGAATAAGAATGCTGCTCATTGTTTGTCAACATTGGAGAGGATTTTGTTTGGGCCTGCTTTTGTGATTGCTCAAGAGTTTGGCTTGGGAGGACGGTAAGTGAAGGAGATTGCAATAAAACGTTGGTATGATGGGATGTTCAACGGAAATTGCGCTTAATTTTGCTCCCCTTTGATTGATCAAAATTGAACGAAACTTAACGAAACTTAGAAAAGTGGTTATTAGCGGTCAGTGGCCGGAGTGTATCATTTCAGGGTATCAGCTCGATTGATTAAGTTGACATGTGTCAGTCTCCTTGCCTCCATTACGGTGGGGCCTTAAAGATGCCGACTCAGTGAAAAGTACTTTGATAACCCGTAGTGTACTTAATTCAGTTTCCGATAAATCTTGTAAATCTTTAAGTACCCGTCTGAGAAGCAATTTATTGGCGTTTCACGAATCACTTCCTATAAACGTCAGCAACGGTCATTTCACAGCGCTACGTCAGCCGTCATAAAACAACGAAACCGAAAAAAAAACAACGACCAACAAAACTCTCAAGAGGACCTCGTTTAAGGTCGCACCTACACACTGCATACGAACTCCTTTTGAGGTTTCCAACTGTCAAAGGATCAATTGAATGCAGCTCGTTACACGAAATAAATTAAATTGATTGCCAATCAAAGGCGACCCCGTCGCAGAGCGTCTATAAATCTATCAAACGTTTCTCTTTATCTCTTAATGGTACCCGAGGGTCGGCACAGACATCCCAGTTGAAAGGACGATTCCAACAAAAACCAAAAAAAAAAAAAAAACTAACCGATCCCAGATGTCAATGTATGACAAACAGATGAAGTGAGACCGATTTTTCTCCACCATTGCATCTGAAAAGCGATGACTACCGCATCCTTTTGTACCTGTCTCGATGGCACGGCGGCGAACCTCCTCCGTGGTCAGGGGTCCTCAATCGTGCATCCTGCATGTGCGATTAAATTACTGTTGACTGCAGTTGGAGGGGGCGCGTTTGATGCCACAGACATTCGATGCACATGCATGCGGCTAAGTGAAGGACCTTCAAGAATGTTCCCTTCTTCTATTAAACTCTTCGCTTGCAGATACAGATGCATCCATACATTCGTATCTTAATGAAAAATGCATTACTTTGGGATCCTGATCCATGCAGATAGGATGAAGAGAGGCCCTGTGCCGGAGAGGGAGAGAGAGGGAGATGGCGTAGTATACACTTCAGGTAACCGAGAGGAAGAGAGAGCACTCAAGGAAGCGAATGTATCTAGGTACACCACGGTTGGGTAGTATCTCAAATGATGTTTGCGAATTCGCCCTAAATAAATAAACACTTGTACTTCTTGGATTGTTCTTTGCACTGCTGTTGAATACATTTCTTGTGTTTATCTGCTTTTTTTGTTCTCCTTTGCTGAGAATCCTTGATAATTGAATGGCGGAAGTTGGCGTGGGAGTGCTGTGGGAGGAAATGGATTTTGGTAAACGACCCAGTTAAGGGGGGAAAGGGGGGGGAATAGATTGTGATTGGGGCTGAGGGAATCACTTAAGGGTTAGATGATGGAATCGAGATGTATGCTTCCCTCGAGGAGATGGATGATCAGGAAACGGTGTCATGTATCTTGACACGGATTGGCCAGGGTACACGGCAATCGATGAGAGTGCTTGTCCCGGATGAAGCACTTGGTGTCTGCCTGAATGCTTGCATACATCAAAAGGGTTTTGGTTACAGATACGAGTTAAGATGCATGTAACCACAAAACTATTCGCTCTCCCACTCTTTCTTGGGAACGTGGTTGGGATGTGCTTCAAAGTAAGGAACTTCTACGGTGTGGGGGGATGCAGCAATGTGCCTTAGAAGAAATGCTGGGAACTGCATGTCTTTCGAATCTGCTGGCTGTGCTGCGATGTGTTTGGATGCCTACCTGCAGGGTTTAGAAAGGATGAGATTTGATTCCGTTGCATTTGGAATGGTGCAGAGTTTGATTGGCTCTTGGGAGTGCCTTCATTGTATGAACACGAGTGTAATTCGACTCTAAAGCTCGGTTTTCATTGTGGTTGATGGTGTTTTAGTAGGATTCGGGGTGTTTCAGTCTAAAATGGAGTATCACCCTGTCTCTTGCAATGACTCATGATACATATGTATGGGTCCATCCGTTGTCGTATTCACATCGGAGTCAATGGCATTCCCGCTGTTGTCACTTACGTCCTGTGTAAGTGCATGGCCCCAAAGCAGGCTGATGTTGCCGACTTTAGCCTTGGCACTCACTTACGCAATTCAGGCTTAAGACTTCATCCTCGTCTGTGGCGCTACACTCCAGTGTGGACCCGGGCGTCAACCACCAAGTCTCCCCACTTAGCGTGATCTCTGGTTAGCTGCGTCCATTTACACACACCAAGTTGGCTGAAGTCCTTCTCTCCTTATGGACATCATCTGTCGCATTGTCGTACATGATCGGAATCGTAGTCACTTCTGGCCGGAGCTTAGTTTTATAAGCCCAGACAACTTAGGCGACGCCTGACTAGATCCATGTCGCTGTACGGCGGCGTTTTTTAAGCCCCGGGTAAAGACGGTATCGCTGTCGGTTCAAAGAAATCGGGTTCTTCTGCCACTGTGTCGTCTCTATACGATCTAGTCTTGGAAGAATCTCTTTACGAGTGGACCACAGCTGCTAACAAGTCAGAATAGCTTTTAAATGAGCGCACTTCAAGTGGTTCTAGTTGCCTCCTTGTTGTTTCAGTTGATCTCTCATTTGCAGTTGGCAACGACATCTCAAGATGTTTATCCAGAGGCTGATCCATGAAAGTCGTCCGTATAAAAATTTCCCCTCTATGGGGCTAGCGTGCAAGTTCATGTCGTTGTCAATGGCGCCCGGTAAAGAGCCATTAGAAATAATTGTTGGTTCGCAAAAGTCCGCTAACATGGTTCGAAGGGCATCAAGATTCACAGCGAAGTTGGTATATTGTATGTACATGCTATGAAGCTCCCTGATCTCTGTAGCGTCTTTCAGGCAGATACCAAAGCGATAAAAGAGGCGAGGTCCTGGCTCAAGAACGGTGTAAAAAAAAAATCCAAAAGAGATATCACTGCATGGATGAAGAGGAAGGAACCAAAACACAAATCACCTAGTCTGCTCGTGGCGAGTCGTAAGTAGAGGTAAACAACGCCAGCATAGGCCAGCTAAATCGCTTCATTGCAAACAGGAGTTATGTGCAAATTGTTTGATAAACTAATTCTCAGACATTGACGGTACCAAGAAATTTGTCCGCTTATGAGATGTGTACACTTATGGAGGGTGTCCGTATGGAGAGAGTACACTGTATACTTATGAAAATGTCACGACGAGACAAAAAATGTATGAAGTGCCACAAGGGTTAGAATTAGGTCCTCTCATAGTTCACTAAGAGCTCATCAAAGTTGCTGTTCATAAATAGATCGAGTTCTAATTCAAATTAGTGTCATTGGAGGAAAACGAGAACATAGAAGACGACTTGGAGGCCTCACAAACAACTTCTGCAGACGCTGGTCTTCCCTAGAGATGACTTTTCAGTGATCTAAGTGAAATTTCTATCGATAGTCTGCATCGCTTCGTGTTCGTTCGGTTCTAGTAAATCGATACCAGATCGATCCAAATTGGCTGTACAATGAACCAATGGACAGTGTAACCTACTAGGAAAATGAATTACTTCCTCACTCGAAGGCAGAAAGAGAGAGACTGTTTCTAACTCATTATACAGGGTGGCCCAAATACAAGTTTATTTTTAAAAATGCAGTAAAATGAACAAACTTAATTTGTTTCCATGTATCAAAGCTTTATTAGTAAGCTCAGACATACCCTTTAATTATGAAATACAGAGTCGTTCAAGGGTCTGCCTCGGTTGGCTTCAGGATGGCATTGTTTCAGCCCAATTTTCCAAGACCTTGTTGATGGTTTCGGGCTGTAGCTCACGGATTGCTTGGATGATATTGGCTTTAAGTGCTTAAATCGATGTTGGATTGTTGGCATAACATCGCTCATTGACGTTCTCCACAAAAATGTCCAAAGGGATCAAATCTCAGCTCCGAGGCGGCCAATTGACATCGCCAAGACGGCTGATAACACGTTTTGGGAATTTGGTGTGCAAAAGACTGATTGTGGCATGGGCTGTGTGGCATGGCGCGCCATCCTACATTAACCAGAGGTCGTCCAAATCCATGTCTTCAATTTCTGTAAAAAAAAAAGTCGGTTAACATGGCTCTGTAACGCCCACCGTTGACCGAAACCTAGTTCCCAGCCTCATTTCCGAATAATGCCACATTCTCATCTGCGCGCACCGTACGACGACGGAGACCATGAGTGTTATTCACTAGCCAGTCTCATGAACTTTTTGCGCAAACTTGAGTACAGCAGTCGCGGTGGGTGCTTCATATCGGCCAAAACTTCTTCTTTTAAAAAAAAAGCATTGTTTGGGCACAGCACTCACTTTGGAAATAAGTTGTCAATACTTCCAAACATTGCTCAAGAGTAAAGCGACTCATTCCTTTCTGCGGGGGTATGGTACTGACTTTCTGTCAAGATTTCAAGCGGGAAACAGATGTCAGTGTCAAAATGACCTATAATTAACAAAAACACCACTAGATGGCCCACCCTTTATAAATATCTTTGCCAAAATGCATTTGATGGAAGCTCGAATGCCTCACCATATGGATCACATTGCTGTCTGTTGGATTACGTAATTCGGCTGTATCCATTCGAATGAAAGCTTGTGTGAAGGCTTTAAGACACGTACAGAATGTAGTTTTCATTTCGAAGCTCCAACGCTCACAAGAGACGTGAAACTTAACAGCCCCCTAAGTGCCTACAATGTACGTTCATCCTCCAGTCAGAGCTTGCCTCTTGCTTAAGTAGCCAATATCTGCAACAACCAGAAAAGATTTGACACAGCCAAAAATCAAAAAAGTCCACTCAAAGTAAGCATCATCAGCATTCACCAAATCGTCGACAAAATAATAAGCCCCAGCATCGCAGCGTTTGCAAATGAAGCCGTCTAGAAATACGCTCTAATCGAACGCCTCAAAATCTATTGCAAAGTCAATCCAGCTCTCTGACAGCTCTGACCCCCCCCCCCCCCCCCCCCACTATAAAGGCTTACGTTCAACGACTCCAATTCCAATCGCATCCAACCACAATATGAACGGATTAACGTGAACTCACACGGAGTCAAGTACCAGCAACCGCCACTTAGTGTCACTCGAATGTCACTCGATGACAAATTGTGTCATCCGATTGTCAAGTGTTTTCCCTCAAACCTCAAACCTCAAACCACGCAGGCAAACACAACAAAGTGAGGGACCTCCTCAAGTGGCGCCTTAGACACATCGCACGTGCCACCACCACCGCCACCGCCACCGCCACCGCCACCGCCACCGCCACCGCCATCACCACGAGCTCCGGTGCTCCTGAAGTGAAGAGTCTCCAAAAGCATATGCGCACACATCGACGACGTTTCAATTTGGATCGCCGCCTCGACTGTCAGTCAGATTGATTCCTTATGCCGCGGCCCGGCCCGTCTCCCCGCGAAGAGGTCTTCGTCGCTCCAGTGGAAACCAATCAAAACAATGCTCGTCGCGCACATATTTTTTGAATACGAAGCCACATGCGGCGTTAGAAAGTCACTGCCTTGACGCGAGTGTTTGCGGGGAGGTGCCTCTCATGCCGTGCGCCGCGCCGCACAACGAAGGGAGAAAACTTGAGACCTCATCTATTCAAGCCGCCCGCCGCCGCAGCCGCACAAAGAGGTATCCGTCCGTCAGTGTTCGTCGCTAGAGAAACGAAACGAAACGAAACGAGAACCGAGTCGAGGCGAGGCACTCGCATTCACACACATAATTAATCAATCAAAGGCCGCTCAAACCGAAATGTTTGACAGTGGTTGACATGGCATGTCAAATGTTGACATGATAACTAATCATAAGTAAGTGTCAGGCCTTTGTGTTTGACGTCTGTTGTGGATTTGTTCGCTGTGTCGTGGACTGCGCTTGTCGGAGATGGCGCCAGCGTCCGAGAGGGTCCAAGGCCGTAATAATGGGATTACTGGTCTTAATTATGCTAGGAATTAAATGCTTATTGGTTTGGATGAATGACTCGGGACGGGCGGCACTGGACGTGGGTCCTTTGTCAGTGGTGGCGAGGGATTCTTGGGAAACGCATCCCACTGATTATGGGATGTGTGAGGAGGAAAACCCTTTCCAAGTGTTGAGGTGTCAATTCGAGTTTAGACATGGCCATCGACCTGCAGTTCAACGATTTTCTCGGAAGGTGATTCCTGGGAAGAGCAATCGGGCAGGTGGGTCTCAATTTGGTCTGGAATTTGTAATGGGATCTTAGAGATTCATCGTGAAGAGTCATTGATACAACAGAATAAAAGGGCAAAGGACGACAGGAGGTTTGTTGGGAGAAAGGCTTCTTGAGAGTGATGGGCTGACGTCATGGGTAACGTCTTGTGCTAATGGGCCGCAGATTACGGACGTCACGATATTCAGAAGAGCTGACATGGGCAAATCCGAGCACACTTCGGGTTGTTCCTGCAAAAACCTCTAAAAGTCCTGGCTGAAGAACAAAGTGATCCAAAATGGTATACTTTCTGGTTTCCGTCTAAATCCCGCGACTTGCTTTCACTTCGAAGACTTGCCTTACATGTCATCTGTCTCATAACGAGATGGCTGGGCATTTCAATATTCACCTCAAGTGGACTTTGCCTCTGTATATCGTGACGTCGTATCATTGAGTGATATTCAGGCATACCGACCTTGCCATGGTCCCAGTTTCTGCCACAATCACTCACCATCCACTGCTCGTCTACGATCTCATTCCGCTTCCAAACAACAAAGGCCTTCTTGTTGCCGAACATAGTCGTTCGCATTTTCAGTGCCACTGCCTGGGACGGCTGCTCGAGGATCTGTGAGTTGTAAGAAATGTTCGTCTCGAGAATTGAACCAAGACATCACAAAGTTTCTGACTCGACTTACATAGCCACACGACCACGTTGACATGTGTTCTAAGCATCAAAGAAGGAGTAAAGAGGATGATGTTGTGTCCAGAAGGCCATGGGGAAAGTACCCTGCCAAGCCTATATCTGTCTTATGACAAAGGCCGGGGCAGTGACAGCGTTAGAGCGAAGTATCCTCTTATTCCTCTTTATCGCCACTGCGCCTACAAATGTTGTTCTATTTTTGTGGGGTGCAACCATGCGCTGCAACTCCAATCGCTTGCACATTTTTGTTGCTCCAAAGGAGTAGGTGTCCGAGCGATCTCTCAAGTGGTTACAGAGCACCACACGTTCGCTGAATCTGGGACGGTTTCCTACACATTTTTCTTTAATTCTGCAAGTTAAGGGGCAATTTCTGTGTTAGTCAGGATAGCCAGCTTGAATGAATGTGATTGTCAGTGTCGTTCCAGTATTGGGTAAGGACCAATGTACAGAGGCTTCAGCGGTCGTACTCTCGATGTGGACATATACGTGTGAAGCCGTATCGAGGTTCTCTGGATTAAAGATTGTCTTCGTCTGGTCTTTGGCGGATGTAGGTGATTTTCTCTAAAGTGCCTTCCTCAGCTCTTGTAGAAATGAGATGGGCTCTTGTGTACTTTCCTAGGTTCTGCTAGCAGATCTCCTGGAAGTCGACTATCAGCGCCGTAAACCAATTCTGAAAGAGAGGTATCTCGTTCGTTCACCTAGAAGAAGAGCGGGCAGTGCCTGGGCAAATGAGTGATGACTGCTGTCTTAAGTGTTCGATGCTACCGTTCTACTACCCCATTTGCATCTGTGTGAATGCGACAACTTCCAATGAGAGGGAACCTCGGGAAAATGATGTCTTCGAACTGCCGACTCTGATCGGAAAGGGGCAGCCGAAGTTTGCTGGAAGAATGCATCGTCGACTGTGGTTGCAGTTCTATATATAGGCTTCCGGCCAACGTGTTGCTCGGTCAATGCAGGTTAGCAGAAAAGCGTTTCCAGAGCTTGACGGTACGTAGTCGACAATGTCAATGTGGACATGCTCGAAACATTCAGCGGCTGCAAACCGTCCTGTGCTTGTGGAATTTGGTGCTTGGGCAGGCCGGACAAACGCGCACCTATTTAGCGACGTCATGTTCGGCCAGAAAAAACGAAGTGCGATTGATTTCCTTACGTTGTGAACTGCTTTCAAGGTGGAACGCCGAAATGTGGGTAAAATATAAGGCCGAGCACAATCGGCAGATGATAATCCAAGAGTGATTGTCGAGAAACCAATGCACTCACAAAGAGTTTGGTGCGGTTTATGGGCTGGCGGCATCATAGGGCCGTATTTTTTACAAAATGAGGCCGGTTACGACTTTTTATGACCCGAACTGTAAGATATGAATGTGGACGATATGTGGTTTCAACAGAACGGTGCCACTTGCCACACAGCTAACGAAACAATGGCTCTTTTGCGCGACAAATTCAATGGCCGTGTTATCTCACGTGGTGGCGACGTGAATTGGCCGCTAAGATCATGTGATTTGACACCGTTGGATTTTTTTCTTCGCGGTTATTTGAAAGAAAAGGTGTACGTTGATTAGCCAGTAACAATTCAAGAGCTAAAGGATGAGATAATTCGGCACATTAACGGCATAGAACCTCAATTATGCTTCAGCGTCATCGAAAATTTGGACCATCGGATGGAGGTGTGCCGCCGAGGTCGCGACGGCCATTCGGCCGATATTTTGTTCCATAAATAATTGAACCATACCAATATTATCATAATAAAAAGAAATGACAATAATTTCAGAATTAATTTGTGTTTTATTCAAAATCAACATCGGCCCTTAAAATTTAACCACCCTTTACATAACATTGCCAAACAAATCTCATGGTTGTAGCTAACTGCAGTATACTAGTTGGATTCAGTTGGACTAGCAGGACACAGATTCTAGATCAGACTAGACCTGATTCTTGCTCATAGATGCAGACACGCAAAGAGTCAGCGGTGGATGAAACTCTGGATCATCTGCTTTGTTTCTGCCCGGCTTTAGCCAAAACTAGATACAAAACTCTAGCATGTGGCTGTCGTAAAATCCCATCATCTCCTAAATTTTACAAAAAACTTGGAATATTTAGCATAAATAAGGCTACAGTGGACTACAACTATGTTTACTCTATTTAGTCCTATGCAAGGCTCAACCGCCACCCCCTAACCTAGCCTAACTTAACCTCAAGTTCAGCACTTTAGGTCTAATTAGAAACATTACCAATTATCATGCAAATGTTAGATTTTTTCACAGACTCAAAATGCCACATCTTGCTGGACGAACATATGTAAAAACATAAACATGCCTTGCACACATCCATAATTCCAGTCCGAGTGACCTGAAGTTGAGAAGAAAGCAGAGCGCACCCAAATCAGAACCAGAACCAGTGTTCCACCGATAAGTACAGCACGGTCTTTGCAGACTAATTGCCATTAGTTCCTGAAACTCCGCCGACATAAGACGATACGACCATCACTAATAGTCTCCCTCCCCCCCCCCCCATTGGGTCATAGGAGTTTACATCTTGCGCCACCCAATTTAATAGTTTCCCCGCCCCCGTACCAACCACCCGAACACGAGCAACTTTATGACCCCGAAACACTTCCAGACACAATCAGCATGCACCCTTCCAACACATTTAACGCCACGAAATATTTTTTAATAGCTTTTCGCGTAGTTTATGGCTCGCAAAATCTCCGAAACGCAACCAACCACTGCGGAGACTCCCCCCCCCCCTCCCCCCGTTCAAGTGGCCGAAATCGCTGCCGCCCCACGGCCCTGCTAGCGCCTCGCAATGGTCACCGGCTACACGCATCTAAGGCAATTATTAACTGCCCCATAAATAAAATTAAATTTGTTTCGTATAACCGAAATCGCAGAGCGTCGCGTCGTCGCTGCTGTCGGCCGGGGCAAGCGTCTGTTTCAAAACAATCTTTTCATGCTTGAGGCCCCGCACAGCGGCCCCGCCAAGGGAAGCGTCCCAGAAAAACATGTAAAATGAAATAATTAAATTGCTCTATTGTTCACCTGCTCTAGCCGTGGCCCGATTGGCGTGTGTGCGTGTGCGCTGGTGTGCCAGTGCCTGCAGGTGAAAATCTACGCGCCGTCGCACCGCCACATTTGACCATCGCCCAGACCGAGGAAATTGCTTGAGATCCACACCACGCCACGCTCATGACAACGCCGACCTACATTACCACCGAGTGCCGTGTCACACAGATACCCTGCGAGTGGTGGGTATCTTTGGTGCTAATTGGCAACGGCACAAGTACACTCGCCACCGCGCCGCTGGTGCGATAAGAATCTCTTGAGAGTTGTGACCATTACACGGGTGGACGGGGGAGGGGGGAGGGGGTGAATTGAATTTAATTTTCCTGTTGATCTTCATTTACTGTGGGCCACGGATCCCCCGAGCACATTTCTCAGTCCGGGAGGCTAATGAGGCCACCAGGCTGCAGTCTTTCATTGTGCTGTTGTGTGTCCAAATTACCGTCGAAAAATGAACTAATTTCCATCAAAGACTTGTTGAAGAGCGGCAGAGGAGATTGTACCTAGAGATAAGTATCTGGGAGACGCTCTTGCTGTGGTGCGGCGTGTTTTTCATGCCCACCCAGCTGCCGCCTGCTGACCTGGTGAAATGCAAATTTATTACGCCCCCGCGAGAGATGTGTCAGTTGGCTGTCATAATTGATTTGAGCTGTCAAGCTGCCAAGAGAGTGAGAGAGCGAGCGAGCCCCGGTCCGCCAACCGACTCCAATGCGGTCGTATGCAAATGGCGGAGTAATTGTTTCCGCAGCGTTACTGGTGAAATGACGAAAGAAGCCTAACACCACCCAACCCCCGCCACGACGAACAATGGGTGGGTGGATGTGCACCATTTGTAAGTGGGTCGCATCGCATGCAACTCAAAGTCGTTCGTCATCTTTCGTGGAATCAGCTCAGTCGACTGTGACAGTGGTTTGCTGCAGCTGGGAGTTGGGGGTGGCTGGCCGGGAGGACGTCACATTGGAATGGCTCGGGGGTGGACGTGACATGGCTCTGGAGGGTGCTGGGATATCTTCGGAGTGGTAAGTGATAATTGCGGGCCATTTTCTCCGTTAGGTCAGGTTAAGTGAGCGATGGTGCAAAGGAATGGGAAAATCGCTTGAGTTGGGGGAGGTGGTGATTTCGTCCTTTTGTGGAGCGGATTCCTTCAATGGAGTCAACTCTGTGAAAATCGGTGTCATTTCCTTGGGTGGGATGGATCTTTGCAGAGAGAGTGTTTGCGATCAAAGCGAGGGAGATGAATGCCTTTTTGCCTCAGCCGCTAGGAAGAGACAAAGAAGGATATTTTTCAGTTCTTCATCGTGGACGTTTGACTGGTTCATTGGTGGCATCGTTGCGATGGAGGTGCAAGTAATGATGCAATGACGAGGTGAGAGTAATAGTCAGGCGATGGAGGTTCAAGTTATGATGCAATGACAAGGTGCGAGTAATAGTCAGGCTTGGAGGATACCTGGCTTTTGCTTTAGTTCAAGTCGCTTGAAGTTGAATGAATGCGTGTCTGTTTAACCAGTACGTTGGACGAGATCATTTAGCCGACCTTTTTGTGGATGGGACATATGCAGCTTATACTACAGTCGTCCGGCATTTGTTCACTTCTCAAATCTTGCAGATGATCTGTACCATGATCTTCGCCATGACATCACCATCGATTGTGCAGAGCTGTGATGGGAAATCACAAGGCTTCGTTGTTCGTCAACTTTTCGACAACTGTGTCGATTTTGTTCCATGCTAGGTGAGAAGACTGCTTCATCGCTTAGGACTGATTTCTCTTGTCTGGTCATGCTCTTTAAGCAGCTGTTGGAAGTGTTGTTTGAATACATCCACATCTCCCCGCGGGTGGGTGGGTAACAAAGATTTTAACGATCCTTTCCTAAAAGCTTGGCTTTTTTGTAAAATACTTAGTAATGCTTGAGCTAAGACTTTGTTGGAATCCTTTTTCACTTGACATAGAGGCTTATTTCCCCCCCATCGTCTAGCCTGACACTCCTCTCGGCCACATCTACTCAAACTCGCCATGCCCCCGGTTTCCTATTAGTGATGTTGTCTGTGGACTAAGGAAGACTAAGGCAGTGGCAGCTACTTCCTTGATTCCTGAACGGGCGTTTGTGTTTGACAGATGCATCTCCTGCTTAGTTGCTCATCTTAGATACTGACAATTTCCAGTTTGCTTAGGCGTCATTGCCCAAAGTCCTAATTGGACAGTCGCTTTGGATTGTTTTGGTTTAACCTGATCTACAGCTGCCTTCGATCGATGATGGTCCTGGGCACGCTGCTTTCACTCATCCAGACCAATCTGTGTTACGTCCGCGATGACTTGGTCTTTGTACCGGAGGTTCGGTCTTCCTCTCCTTCTCGAACCAGGAGGCTCGGCTTCAATGATTCTGTCCAGTGCAGTCGACAGATTTTTGACTTCAGGACTACATCCACATCTCAGTACAAATCGAAGAGTTAGCGGTTGAGTCTTCTCTTCCATTCGCATTCCTAGCAGGCGGGACAATATATCCGATGCAGACTTTTTACTGTCGAAGGTGCCTTGAGCTCTGCTATTTTGCTTCACGTCCAACTTTCAGCTCCATATAGCAGGACGGGCGAAACAAGAGTGTATTTGTGAAGCATTTGTTTCGACAGACCGAAGATGTCGTTCGCAGAGTTCACGTTTGCCCGAAGGTGGACACACTCCTAGGCTTAAAATTGAAGCCGCGATTGTTATGTTTTGCCCCAGGTGGTGTGTGGAACGTTTCCTGGCATATACTTCGTCTTATCCTAATTGACCTTAAGACTAGATCGTTTCGCTTCTTCTTCAACCGACACGCACGTACTGAGCCTTGCGTCCCATTTCCAAAACAGGCACTTCCAGCAGTTAACATGAACGAAGTATGCATTATGTTGGGTTAGGTTGGATTGACCAGATTGGAGGGTTTTCTGACTATATCCTTTGTCCATTCTTCTCTGTCTGGAAACAGTGTTTTATACCCACAGTCAAAGCCTACGGATTCTTGATTAGAAATGTCACTCAAATCCATGTGTCCTAAGCTGTGTGTTCTGCTCCAGCGGTAACATTCATTCAGTCTGATCGCTGCCTTGGTAGCTGTCAGCTTCCCGTAAATGTCCATGGGAAGCAGTTGCAGCATTGTTTCCATGACGGCTGAAGGAATGGAGCGAAGTGTCACCGTGTCATTCTCGGCCTCAGGCTCCATTTGGGGCCGAGGATCCTCTTGCAAGTGAAAACAGCTATCGCCACCTTCCTAATGCGGGCCTGAATATTTGCTTTCGAGCTTAATTTGCTGTCCATTATTACGTCCAAGTATTTGGCCTGCCTAGTGAAACTTAGTTCCCCATTTTTTCAGATTTCCGGCGGACCTATTGCATACATTTTGTATCTTCTTTTGGACAATATGAGTTCTGTTTTAGACGGGTTTACATCTAGGCCAGCTCTTCATGTCCTCTCTGCTAACTTATTTAGCGAAGTTTGTGAAGAACTGTGCCTGTTACTGCTACAGCTAAGTATTGGCTTACAGCCGACATGACTAAGTTCGATAAGAATTTCATCCACCAGCATTATCCAGAGAAGTGGGGTGAGTACGACTCCTTGTGGGGGTTCCTCTAAATACTCGCCTGGTTATACTGTGGTGTCCTAGTTCAGATTGGCTACTTCTATGGCATAAGACGTTCTGAATTCGAATACTTTCTGCAATTTTCAGTCTGATTAGAGCACTGTTCAGTGACATTATTAAAAGCACTCTCTTGCCGAGAAAAGCAGAGTATACCTTAAAGACGGGACTTGCACTAGTGATCACAGCCGATATCCCGGCATTCCAAATTCCAGCACCAATCTCATCTTCGCCTAAGCGTACAGCCAGCAACCACCGCTCTCTCCGTTCACTCTAATATCAAAACTACTCGGTATGCGCGCATATGTACATCGATGTGAATTGAAAATTCCATCATAGTTTCTCATACAAAAGACACAAACGATTCTCCAAACAAAACAACAAAAAAAAAAGAAGAGGGAAAGAACACTTTTATTTCGGATTTATCCCCATCCCCAGATCCACGCATCTATAGATCTGTCTGCGACGAATCTAATTTATGGGCAATTATTGAAGTTCATTATAGATATTTAGAGACACACAGTTCAACCTATCTGAGTCTAATGCTCAAAGCGAATAGATGGAAACAACAACAGCAAGAAGAAGAAACCTGTCTACTTATGTACATACAAGTATACCTGGTGACCATTACAATGTGTGTGCCTTTAGGGAGGTCACTCAACGCATCATCCACTATCCAAAAAAAAAAAAAAGAAATACACGAAATAGATACACGGGCGCAAAGGAAAAGCAATAAAATGTTCTCTTTGCATTAAAAGAAATATTTAATCTGACTTACTTACGAACGAATGGTCTGTCTGTTCCCCTTCTTCGCCTGACCCGGAATGTATCTGTATCCGTATCTGGTTTGAATGGAAAGAAGAAAAGGCCCAAAACCAAAGAGAAATTTACATAATTTCCCTTGATCGCCGGAACATTTCATTTGTTAGATTCACAAGAGCAGCGCTACGGCAGCAACTTAACACTGTCATTGCTCATGAGACCAAATACCTGAAAGTATCTATCTGTATGTACGCACGGTGTATAGATACGTGGCGACAAAACTTGTCTAGTGCCTAGTGCGGAGCATGTGGGCATGGGCATGGGCATGGAGAAATATTAATAAATGAGTACCTAAATAAAATGTATCTATTCTGAGTGGATTTTATCTTGTAGGTGAATCTTCTATGAAGTTTAATCCCGTCTGATTAATTTGTGTGTCTATTCTCCGCTGGTACGGGGGACGGACTGATGTCGGTTGTTTCTCCCCTCCCCCTCCCCCCACCCTCTTCTGCTTAAGATACATTTTACATTCGGTCGGATGGAAAGATTTATAACCGTTTGCTGTGTGTGCGTGTGTGTGTCTGTTTTTTGTTCCTCTGCCGTTGTCTTTCACTTCAATCTCTTCAGTGAATCTGATAGGGTTAAGCTAAAGATACATTCCTCAAATAACACCGTTTATCTGGATCTCTTGCGAAAAGTCTCCAACAAATCGAACACCACCTCCTCCCCCTCCTTCGACAAAGGAAAAAAAAAGAGTATTACATTTTTGGTATCATCTCGTATCTATCAGATGAAATTGAATACCTGTCTGGTTTGAGGTTTATTTACTCGTTGAAGCAGATACGTATCTAAGTATCCACTAAGTGCGAACGTGAACGAGGCACCGTCATAAAAATTTTGTATTTTTTTTAACGACCTTTCTCTGTGCGTTTAATTACCTTAACAAAGTATTACTCAGTTTTGTATCTAATGCTGGTGGGAAGGGTGCGTGTGTGCGCGATGTGTACCACTCGGTGGCAGGGGCAGTTGTTTTTAATTAGTTTTTGGTGGTTTTGCATTTTTCGGTTTTATGGATCGCACTTGAGGTAGTTGTTGAGATACAATGGCTTGTGGATTGTTTTCGTTCAAGGAGACTAATTACTTCACACTTTCTTGTTTCGGTTTGTCGGAAAGTGTCCGCATTCGGAGGTAGAAGCGGATTTTACGAGTTCATTGCAATTGAATGGGATGATTATCGAGAGACACCTCTTTGGTTGCCTTCAGCTCCTGCAGGTCCTTGGAAAGTCCTTCGGCTTAATGAGGGTTCGGCACTGTCGAAAGGTGTGGATTTGTTGATGTTGCCAAATGTGATCAGCCGACTAATGGCAAGATTATGGAACTGCAGAGTGTTCCGATGCAAGCCAAAGGATTATGAGGTTTGATGGATGTTGTCTGTTAAGCAATGATCACCGGTGCCTGAAGATTAATTATTACCGACAACGAGTAATGATTTCCTTGCAAGCGGCATGCAAACAAAACTTCACGGCAGCCGGTTCATCGACTCCTACACTGTGTCCCTGGTGTCAATTCGCGACATGAACTCTGAAGAAAAACATTTCACATGTCTGATCAGGGACGGCGGAGAACTGTAGGTCCTCACCACTCATGCAAGGACAACAGAGCCGACAGAATGAGTGGTTGCTCTAGAAGCTGATCTGTTCCTCTGACTTTCTTATTCGAAACAAGACAATCAAGTTGGCTAGTAAGGCGAGGTCCACCTAAGGCAAATTTGCGTCGGTTTACTAAGCGGAACCCATGCGGTCCTAATAGCCACGAAGTAGCGACAGCCAAGCTTTGCTTAAGACCTCGCTCAACCCTCTAAACACGTCCAGGATAGTCCAGGAATGCAAGTCTTTTCTGAATTTGATCGGCAGTCTAAGTTCCCACCACGGGATCACGGGAAATGAGATCACCTATGAACTTGCTAGACAAAGATCAGCGGAGGTACTCTTAGGACCCGAAATCTTATTACCCGTTATTGGTTAGGCTTCCCATCGATGGTTCGGCTTCTCGAGAGCACAAGCGGAGGTGGCATGATTCTCTAGGATGTAGACAAACCAAGCGCATGCTTGTAAGAAATCCGTGGCATTCTCGTTATATCGACAGAAAAGACTGCTGATGACTTACCGGCGTACTAACGGTTCACTACACTTTCGCCAAACACCTAAATGTGCTTAGCCTAAACAATGAAACCCTCTGCGACGCCTGTTTCAGAAGACGACGACACTGTAGATCACTTCCTCTGCCACTGTCCCGTCTTTGCTCGGATCAGGTGTCAATTATTTGGTGTTAATGAGGTGAGAGCTGATGATGCACATCACAGAAATGCCTGCTATTCCTCCGGAAGACCATGAAATTTCGGCAAATGTAGCTTTCAGCTGCCTGGTAGTACAATGGACCAGTTATTGAGTCTGAGTGCTCCAGTGTGGTGCTTAAAACCACCGACAACAAAAAAAGACGAGATCCAACGTCTCCGTGATAGCATTACGTCGTCTCCGACTTTCCTAATTTTTCAAAACGTCAGCACATGGAGCTGTTGCCGAAAGGAAAACCACATTCCATATGGCCTCTCTGTTTGCACTGACGGAGCACTAAGGAGGTCTGCTAAATCACCAAATTGATGTCAGGAAATTGCGATCGATGCTACACTGCCTGTAGTAAATAGAGTGAAAGGCAGAGATTGGAGTCAAAGAACCTGCAGCCCAAATCAATTACCATCGTCTTCAATTACCACGATCTTCTGCTGGTCTTCTTCAGTGTCGGCCACCAAGTTGGTTGTGTTCCTAGTCCACCATGATCCTCGCGTCACCTCAGTCATGAATGTCCTTAGTCCTTAATTATCTCACTAGTTCAGAGTCGACGACTCTTCGAACGCGATCCAAATTTCTGGAGGCGCTCTACATTGCACAGCGACTTCAGACGTTGAATCCGTCGCCACCAGACTAAAGGCTTTATATCAGAAAATGTTTATAATTTGGCGACCTGATGGTTCTCTAGAATGGAAGGATGGAAAGGCTATGCAGCTTCCTGATGATAGCGACAGACGACCTCAGAAACAGGAAGCTTCGGTAAAATACCAACGATGGTGCTAAATTCTACAGCACTTCCACTGGTGTTCCACAAGGATCGATTTTCAGACCGCTTCTATTGACTAATGATATGGAGATGGAGTTATATGACTCGTGTTGTTTGAAGGAGATAATAATTGAAAACTGCTGCGGATCCCGTAACAAAAAATGTGTATGAAATGGAGTCCACCACAGACGAAACAGTGACAAAGCCAAAGATTGTATCATGCAGTCCTAGAGAAGATTGTCCATAAGACTAAGGTTTAAATGCAATGGAACATACCAGATGTTGAGTTGAAATTCATGTAATAGAGTCGAAGAAGGGCCTAAACTGACTGAACTGCCGACAGCAGCTCTCTCTCGGTTATCGGCAGACCATGTAGAGCAAACTTAACTCTTAGGTTCAGTCTCTAGTAGGCTCAGTAAGTAAGTACGTAACACACTACCGAGAACAAGTCGTGATCCATCAAAGTACTTACTTACTTATCAGGCCGGCGACCTATGAAGGGTCCGCGTGCCCAGGACCGCCTGCCATCGTTGACGGTCCTGGGCACGCTGCTTCCAGTCATCAAGACCAAGCTGTCTTGCATCCGCGATTAGTTGGTCTTTATAGCGGAGATTCGGTCTTCCTCTCCTTCTCGAACCAGTAGGCTCGGATTCAAAGACCCTCTTTGCTGGAGCATTGTTGTCCATGCGCCCGATGTGACCGAGTTAGTGCAGTCGACGGATTTTTGCCTTCCAGACTACATCCACATCCTGGTACAGCCCGTAAAGTTCGCGGTTATGTCTTCTCCTCCATTCGCCTTCCTCGCAGACGGGACCATTTCTTTCGAAGGCACCAAGAATCAGCTCTGCAGTTTTGCTTAGCGTCCAGCTTTCGGCTCCATATAGCAGGACTGGCAAAATAAGAGTTTTGTAGAGCATGATTTTGGTCCTTCGAGTCAGGAGTTTTGATCCCAGTTGTTTCGAAAAACCGAAGTAGCTCCGGTTGCCAAGGGAGATTCTACGAGGGATCTCCACTGTGATGTCGTTTGCGGAGTTCACGTTTGCCCCGAGGTAGACAAACTCCTTCACTACCTCGAAATTGTAGCTGTCGATCGTGAAATGTTGTCCATGGTGGTGTGTGATGGAACGTTTTTTGGTTGACAGCATATATTTATGCTCGGCATTATTTTGTTTTGTCCTCATTGACCTTGAGACCAGTTCGTTTCGCCTGTTCTTCAATCGCCGTAAAAGCCTCCACTACGGCACTTTGAGAATGATGTCGATGTCATCTGCGTACCCCAACAGTTGGACCGACTTGTAGAAGATACTCGTAGTGCCTTCCGTGTTTACAGTTGGCCTCCGCACTATCTTCTCCAGTACCAGATTGAAGAAGTCACACGACCGCGCATCTCCTTGCCGAAATCCAGAGCAAGTTTCAAACGGCTCAGAAATCCTTGAGCCGAACTGCACGGTGCATCGCGTATGTATTAGCGTGGTGCGACACAACCGGATCAGTTTTCTCGGGATCCCGAATTCGGCCATCGCATCGAATAGCTCATTGAAGCCGCACTGGTACGTGCCGATTATTACGGTGCAAAACAGCTTTAGACGTTCACACAGTACGCTGGACAGGATCTTGTAGGCGACGTTCAGCTTGTGAAATTGGAGCAAACATGTGAACACAACAAACTCAACCGCTCCCCAGAATATGAATGAGATGCTCTGCCGTCCAGGGTGATCAGTTCGATCCTTGAGCAGTTGGGTCCTTGGTGCGTTTGTCGTTAGCGACGTGAGTGACTTCCTAAAAACCTCTAATGATGTAGCTTGTGTCTAAGACGACAGGTTTCAATTTCCATCCTCGTTCATTATGTGTGGCGAGTGTAAGCATCACATACGACCCTCAAACCAGGAGAGAAACTGAAGCCTGACTCCATAGCTGCTGGTTCGGTGAGACTGCTTCACCAGACATTCGTTGTTGATCCCCACAAAAGACACAAGCTGAAGCATGGGGGACTAGGAAATAAGATGGAACTACGTGGTAGCCAACCTTAGGCCATACCTGTCCGCACACGGCTGCCGTCCGAATTAGATTTAGACATAACATCACGGTAGCTATGCCGGGAATGACGAGATGAAAAAGAAGATGCAGAGACTGCAAATCAGAGGCAAATTCTCGAGATCGAATTATGACTGGTCGCACTTGTCGTATAGGGGCAGGGCGACGTGTATAGAGCATCAACTTGTGCCACGATGAAACACCTAAGAGTCCCAAGTGAGAATGGTTTATGTCTGAGGACGTGTACGTAGCATAGGCCGGAGGAAAAGGAGGTCGCATGCTAGTAATAAGTAGGGCTGGTGTCTCCAAAGGCTCTAGACTCTAATAAAGAGCAGATTTTTCAAATAAATTACAATGCGAATGGAACCAACGGGACGAACATTTCCTACGCATCAAACCGATACGTTTAAAGCAAGAATTTGACATAATCCCCAACTAATCACCTCCGGCAATCTCCTAATCCTTTACAAGGATGTCGAATCCATGTCGATACACTTTAATTGTATCAAACGTGATGAAAGGCTTGCACAACCAGATAGAAAGCGATAAAATATCTGAATATTGCCCCGACAGGCCAAACGAACTCACTCCCGTGCACAGAACCCTGTCATGCTGCGGATAATGCCGAGCATTTCGCATCGAACACCTTCGTCGTTCACCATCTCATAGAATAAAGTATCGGCTACGTGAATCGGACAATGACATCCAACCGATTGCAATCCACATACCAATGTGCAGTTCTGCTCGAATATTTCCTCATTCAATTGCTCTCGCTCAAGGATTTAGTGCATCTCCGGTTCAAAGAATCGATCTGTGAAAGAATGCGCAGAGAGAAAGAATGAAGGAATTTAGAGCACGGAAAGATTGTATCTGTGTTCTAACATCACGTACGTACGTGAAGCAGTTTTTCCCCCGTTTTCCATTCTTCCCGACGAACAAAAGACGGCCGACGAAGGTGGGCAAGTGTGATTCAAAAAGGACGAACCAGATGAACCGATGGGAAACGATAACAATCCGATGTACTGTCAGCCTTGTGTGGGCTGGGTGTCATTTCGACTCGAACATCGAGGCCAGACGGAGAGACTTTGACACGTTTCGACAACTCGAAAAACTCGGTACCCATTGTCGGTGTGTGTGCTCGGGATTTTCTCTCAGTTTTTTTCATTGCACTCGTGTGCATCAATTCGGTGAATAATTGCGGTGGGATTGTGGAGGATAAAAGGATTTCACCAATTTGACTGGGATGCAATTATCTAATCCGATTAATCTCCGATGCAGCAGTGCCGGAAAAAAATTAGATTGAATTCTGAAAAGCGAACCGCAGCAGCAGGTACCTGGTGCGGATATTTCGGGAAAAAATTTGCAAGCTTCGTTTGATGGATGGCGAGGGATTTAAATGGTTTATTGCACTGGATGCGAGATTTAAGCTAGAATTCTTTTGGATCAGGCTCTGTTAAAATGTTCTAAAGGATATTGTTCATGGAAGCCGGTTAGACAAATAATACTATTTTGACTAAATTCAGAGCTAAGTTGGCGCCAGCTAAAGACTTGAACCAAATTTGGTACTAATCCAAGACGTACACAGATGTGGAATATTGTTTACGAATCGCGTTTAATTGTATACGAGACTTACATATAACACGCGTCTATGATGTAAAAGCATACAAATAGTTCACCTACAGCCATGGCCATTTAGGCGTAAAAACTAATTATGTCCACTGGATTTCCCCAGGGATCCATTTTCGGTCCGATGCTGTTAAACATAATGTAATACAGAGTTCAACGACACACGTTGCCTTAAGTAATCATGTTGATGAGCTCGGGAACAACATGGATAACGAAGGAAAAAATGTCCGTAAGATGGAGTCCACCACAAACGTACCAGTAGCACAAATTAAAGATTGAATTTTGCTGGTCTAGAGCAGGTGCACATGAGAGACTAAAGTTGTTCGTTCATGGATAACCTAGATTCTGATTTTAAATTCATACGATGATGTCAGAGGGGTCTGTGAAATGATTTGGAGATATATTTAACAATCGGCTAAGTTTATGCATACCAGAATGCATCTAGAGGAACTCCCTCCAGAATGACAGCGAATATTGGATTCTGCAAGGATGATGAGCTCTGCATTCGCTGCATACACTCGATAGAGGAGAGAACATAAAAATGTACATCATCATCACCAGCACTGTGATGGCTTTACAAAAAGTTGGACTCACAATCGGGGAGACTACATCAAGACACAACAGAGCACTAATCCAATAGAGATCAGCTAAGTTATACCAAAAGTGTTGCAATTCCTGTTGAGCTTGACGTCAAGTTACCATCAGCGCCATCCCGATGACTCTAGTAACAAGGTCATACGCAATAAATTTTGGTCTTAATGACTGGCCACTACGTATGTTTGAACATCAAACATGAAAGGGCGCTCCAGCTTGGGACCAGAACCCGCTGACATACTACTTAGAAAAGCCACACATCGCTGATGCCTTAAGAAATCGGAAGCTTGACTTGAATTGTAGATCGATGACGATGCTTGACAGCGTTAGCACTGGCGACCCACAAGGATCGATTCTCAGACCACTTCTAACATGGATGGCGATACAGCCCGTAGAGGGCCAGGGCCTAGCTTCTCAGCAACCACTCGTGTTGTGCGTGCTATTGTTCTCTCACGAGTGGAAGGGACCTACAGTTTTATGCCGACTCCGAACGGCCAAGTTTGAGAAGCTTTTTCTAGACATTTATACTCTTGGAGCATTGTCAGTGACTCAAAAGAGGTGGGGCCGTGAAAAATATTTCTTGTCGCATCAGGAATCGAACTTACATAGGTAGGTCCAAGTGCGTAGGAGTCGACGCACATACCCACAACGCCACGGGCCACTTCTATTGAACATAATGTAAGACGAAGTTCTCCCACGCAAGTAATCAGAATGATTGACCTTGAGCCGTCATCGCTGAGAATACCAGACCAGAGTCAAAAATCAAAGAACTGGTTCAGCGGGCATAAAGCGTCTCGATCCGTCAGTTGTTTCGTAACGAAGTTGTCTTTACACGGTTGCTTGAAACCGTTGCTTAGGTAGATAGTAGCATCAATGCACTTACGCCAAAGTAAGCTCATTGTACCGCAACGTGGGTTTTTCAAAATTAAAGAGGTTTATGAAAGCCAACCGATTTTGTCTACGATATTTTGCTGAGATCGTTTAGACTGTCGTAGCAGTAGGAGCCTGTGGTGGCTTTCCTAGTTGAGGCAAGAGTAGGACAATTGCAGAGGAGGTGTTGGGTGGTTTCCTCCTCCTCTTCGTCTAGGCAGCTTCTACGGAAGTCGTTGCAGAATAGGCCTAGTATTTTTGCATGATGGCTTAGTAGGCAGTGTCAGGTAATTATCTTTTTAGGAAGTTCAGGCTACTTGATCTTTTTGGATCGAGATGAGCCCAGATTTGTTTTGAGGTTCGACAAGTGGTGCCTGTGTAGAAATTAATGAGCTGTAACTTGAAGGTAGCTATAGGTGTACCTATGTTACGAGAGTTTCCATCCAACTGGCAGTCTAGTAGCGCGTTTAGGGATTTCATCAGTTTTGCAGTTCCCCGAGATGTCCCTTTGGTCTGGCACCCAGCACAGGCTAATGTTGATCTGTTCGGATATCTCGTTAAGAGATGCGCAGCAATCGATTACTACGTTAGACTTTATAGAGAGCGATGCCAGGGATTTAATTGCGGCTTGGCTATCCCTAAAGATGCAGATATCGCGAGCGGATATCATGATCCACCTTAGCCAGGACAGGGCTTCGCTATTCGCCAATATTTCTGCTGGGAAGACGCTGCAGTCATTGGCTAGACGAACGGATTGTTTCAGATTTAGACACCAGAGAAAACGCCACTTTCTCCTCCATCATTCGTCTTGTGTCTTATGCCGCCGCACCACTGGTCTCTGTCCGGAATCAGGGTTTCGAAGTTGTTCTCTGGGAAGTGTCGTGGTGAAGTGTAGTCTCTTTTGGCGTGTCCATAGGTCCGTTGAGGACATGCCTTTGGACTAACTGCGCAGTTGGTTGTTGTTTGCTTACCAAAGATATCTGGGGAGGTAAGGTTGCGAATCAGTCTGAGTAGTTTTAAGGGCTCAACAGATCGTTGCTTAAAACAGCGCATAGACAATTTCATTATGAAACAACTGACTGCCCAAGGTGTCTGGGTAACCTTATTTGACTCTCAGGAAAGGGAAGGCTTCGAAGGCTGAAAGACGACAGAAATCTCAATTCCAAGGGACACTAATCTTTGGAAAAAATTTCTTTAGAGTCTCCAAGACAATTTCCAATCTCTCGTCTCTCAAGGCACTCTCAAGGGAAAACACTCTATATAACCGAGATCACCTAAGACGTATGAATGTGTATTTTGAAAATTCGTTGCAAATTATTTCCCAATCACTATCTAAACTAAACACCAACGACAGCACGTAGAACATGGGTCCTTTATCCGTTTTAGGTGCTAGCACCGCCTTTTTTTTGCGCTTTTGTATTGGATTGTGACTATCGAGGTTTTGTGTCTTGGAAGACGTCAATTTAGCCTTTTCAGACGAGTCAGATATTAGACATACATAATTTTTCATCATTCTATCTGACGGCTTTTTTTGGTTACGTCCAAGGATGTGGCAATCTTCGAAAGATACTCATATCCCGGGCTATCAGCATGCACAATTCGGAAATCCAAATAATCGATTCGGGGAATACGCCTACGTACTAACCAAAACCCTGCACTCTTCTACCACTCCCACCGCTTAGGTTAGGTATTACTTCACGAGACTGGTTAGCGAACCACTCTGTGAATACACTGTGTTTGCCTGTTCGGCTCGCCTTAATCTTTCAAGCCTTCTTAGCTCGGTCTGCACATTTGCCATGGAGGAACAGATTTCCTCCCACATCTCGGCTGACTGCGCCATATGACTGACTAGGGCTTTCGGGGTTTTGTTCTTGCCCCTTCAAAACGCCTGCAGTGGAAAGTCGCGTGTTCTGCCCCTTCGTCAATGTCCTCACATTCGAGAGCTATCGTGCCCGAACCTATGAAGATATTTCCGATAGGCCCAGTGGCCCGATAGGAACTGTGTATCGTGGAAATTGCAGTTTTCGCGTGCTCTCTTTGTTAACGTTTCGATCGTTGGTAACAGTCCTACCTTTGCTGGCGGTGTCCCATCTGGCTTGCCACATTGTCACTGAGGTTTCTTCCCTTCTTATCTCATTTACGCCAGTCTCTGGGCGATTTGTTGATCGCCACAGGTAGACCCTATGCATCTCGATGGCGATGGACACACCGGCTGCTTCGTCCGAAATTGTTCGGAAGCCTATCTGAGGTCTTGTCTTTGAGTAAGCCCAGTTAGTTGCAGATCTTCTCGCATTCCCCGAGATGTCCCTATATTCATCTGATCCATGTTAAACCGCCAATCACCTTCCGCATGGACCACACTATACAGAAATGACTCAGCAATAGGCATATTTTCGTTCATAATTAGACAACAACAAATCCATTTAATTTCAAAGCCAAACTAATTATATTTCAAACAATTCAAAGCCAAATATTCATCCGATAAACAGCAATTATTATTATTGTGCCTCTATAAAGTTGAAAGTTCCACTTGTCGCTGGTCTCACAGGGCCATGAAGTGGCGGTTGATCTTCGATTTTATAACGGCGCTCCCGGCGAGGATGCTTTGATGTGCGGCCATCGGCATAAACTTGTCGCGACAGAATTCCCTATTGGTTTTCAATTACACTTACACTGGCGCTGAGTTTCAGTTTTGCCGTGATGGAAAATTCAAATTGAAATTTATGCTTCCAATGAATTCACTTCAGATGAAATAGAAATGTTATGTTCGCTCTATTTTCTGCAGTTTATTGCAAGTATTTTTAGTGGATTTGTATATGGGTCCGTGTTCATTTTATGGACGGATTGGAAAATGCATTTATAATAATAATAATATGGGTGGCGCTACAGCGAGTTGATGGCCAGGGCGTAGCTTCCAGAGGAACTCCAAGCATTTATTTATGAATTTTTGACGTGAAATGATTGTAGACCTCCTAGAAGATGACTTCCGACTGACCATACACGTATCAGCACATAGCATCTGTCATTGAACAAGTTTCAGGACATCGGGGTGGAATGGCGGAACCATTACGTTCGATAGATATGCTGATGACTGATTTCTTAAGCTCTTGGTTGTTAATTGTCAACAAAAAGTACGATGAAATTACAAAAGCGTATGAAATTTTTCCTGCCATTTAGACTTCATTGCTGATTTCAGGTAAATATCGTCCACGACTATGTTTTAAGTGGTCCTTACTGACATCCCGAATTTGAGTTGCTTTTTCGAACATTCTACTAACACGTCTTCCATGCCAATTTACACTAGGTTATCAGCATAAACTAGTGATCTTGCAAACCTTCATAAAAAGAAGTATTATCCTTTGACACACGTGAAATGACATCCACCACTGAACACATTTTTTCGATAAAAAAGCCGATTTCACCCAGTTTTTCATCGAAATCGAAAATTCGACGCTATGGCAGGTCACTTCCACAATAATTAAAAGTTCCTCGGCCTCTGGCATAGCATTTGCACCATACGCTTTGCAGGGGAAATCGTTTGAATGAAAAAAACGAGAAAAAATGCAGAAAAAAAGCAAGACATTCCTCCACTTATGCGCCTCGTTCTCCCACAGTGATTAAAAGCAATTTTTAATTTTTGCCATCATCGACAGAGAATACTTTTGAATTTCAGATAAAGTTTGTCATAGGCACAATGCCTCCATCAATGCCTTTAATTAAAAGCCCCGTCTGAAAAACTAATAAGCAAAATTAAAAATTGATGCAGTTTCAAGGCCAAATGTATGTCCTTTAAAAAAAATACAACTTTAGTTTCCTAATTTTAGGAAATGAGAAACATCAAAGTTGCTTAAAACATACGTTGGATACGTATTAAAGTTGATATGGAAATCATGCTCACTTAGACCACCCGGTCCATTGTGCTGTCACGTTCGGCTTGCAAGTGCAGGACATGTTCCGAGGTAGTGTAATACTGTTTCCTCTTCTTCTTCATCCATTCTTCTGCAGAAGTCGTTATAAGGTGCTCCAAGTCTTCTAGCATGGCTGCCTATAAGACAGTGGCCAGTTAGCACCCCCATTCACTCTACTAATAACCTCCCTGTCTAGCTTTAGGAGGTAATCAGTCCTTCCTTGATTTAGCACAGGCCAGATCGCTTTCGATATCCTGCAAGTGTCCAGTTCAGATCATTTGCGGTTTCGTTTACATTTTCGTTTTTCGCAGTCGTCATCAATCGGGATTTTATTGTTTTCAGTGGGGGTAGGGATATCTAGGATATGTCTTACACTTGTATTAGATCTTCGAGGCAGTTAAATTAATAGCTGCCCAACAGTCTCCTTTCTGTTTTTGCAAGGGCGGGCCATGCTCCGAGGTAGTGCAGCACTGTTTGCTCCTCCTCTTCATCACTGCAGCTTCTACAGAAGTCATTGTAGGGCGTGCCAAGTCTTCTGGCCTGGTTGACAATGGTCCGTTATTTCGCCTAATGTTTACTAATGTTCTTCCTGTTTACCTCCAAGGGATTTTGTGCAGGCCACATCGCTCTCTATGATCTGTATATGTCCATTTCCGATGCATCTATGGTTGGTTTGTGGCTTTCGTCATTAGCGACGTAGGCATAAATTCTTGTTCCGTCATTCACTTCACAGAAGTTACACGTGGATTTGGATAATACAACGGCAACAGCTTTCAGTACGCCTTCTTGACTTCAGCAGTTACCTCTGGTTTATGTACCCCGGCATTGACCTGAAGTCACGAACGTATGGTAGCTCCATTGAAGGCATCATTAATCTAAGCTCTGGTCAAGATTCTACTGAATCCAATATGTTTCATGTAAATTTAGGGTTAATTATTACTAACTTGGGTAAGATATTGGTAAAGTTTGGCGACGACGCTCCTCTGGAATCTGTAAGACGCTTGTTTTCGATCAGGAACTCGGCAGCATTTCAACTTAACATCAGGACTAATCACAGGTCCCTCGATTTTCATACTCAATCAGTCCTTGCTCTCAACTAACGGATTCATTCTGCCATATCGCACACACCCTCTCAGCTCTCTCCTTCCCTCTATCTCTCTCCATCTGATGCCACGAAAAAGGTGCTAAAATAATTTATGTGCAAGAAGCTCCCCAAATCGCCCGGTCCACACGTAACATTATTAATCAATATCATGTACCATTGTTCTGTCCAGATAGTTCTGACTAACACTCTTCTATCTGTGCAGTACGTTGACCCACCGATGTGTCTGTCGGCCGGTTCTTTATCGCGCAGTCCAACTAAACAACACGTCCATCCATCATTGCTAATTCTTTTAGTTGAATTTATGTAGATTTAGACAATTTTGTATCTCATACCGCTGACGCAGATGGCGATGCAGAAGACGACAGACCCCCCGATTCGGGGATGAGGAGTGTGCCCCATTCTCGCGGTGCCGAATAACTCAACTCGGGCGGTGGGCAGGGGGGGGGGACAAAACTAATGAAAAATTATTATGAAGATATAAACTATTGATTTGTGCTCATTAGCAGCGATCGCTTAGTAATTATACATTTATTTGATATTCCTGTGGGCAGTCGGAGGGAGGGGGAAGTTTAGATGGGTCAAAGACCGATTAGCGGGGAGCCAAGCGATCGGAGAAATCATAATTCCATTCTTCGGCGCTGACCGAATTTAAATTTAAATGGAGGATAATTGGACTGAAATACTGGCACCTAGTGTCGATGTTCAGTTAGCAAGAAAGACAAGTTCTGGATGCGATTTGGGAGCAGGGGAGAGTGTACGGTATTCTGGTGTGGAGGTTGATTGGGAGGCTTGGTTGCAGGTTATTCGGGATGATTTGGGAGCTGTTTTTTTTCCATCACAGAGTACACAAAACACTACGTACTCTAAGTGTTAACTCTCAGTATCGCTTTACACAGCGGATTTTGCTGCGCGACTAAGGATCATCTACCGGTCTGGTTTCATGTGTAGCAACTTCGTTCAATAACATTTCTAGAGCAGCCATGCGTGTTGATCTGAGTGCACGCTTGTAGTACCGATGCAGGCCGATTTGTGTATCCTGCTTATTCTAGTCAGATTATGCTTAGTTTGTAGTGCCGACTACCATACTAGGACCCCGTAAGTCAGTACAGGTCTTACTATTGCAGTGCAGAGCCAGTGTGTTCTTCTGTTATTCTAGGTCGATCCCCCATTTGAGTCCGGCAATTTTCTGCAGGTGTACAGTGCAATCGAGGCTTTCCTGATACGCTCTCGAATGTTTTGTTTCCAGCTTACTTTGCTGTCGACTATAACTTGATCAGTGTAAGTTAATTCTTTCTCTTTCAGCTTCGGTGGACTGAAGTTTGGGATGTTATAAAGTGTGGCTAAATTTTAAGGGCCGATCTGGAATGTGAACCACATCTAAACGTCAAGTTTTTTTCTGCATTTCATTTGACATTTCTCAATTTCAGACTAACTCAATTTGAACCATGGAAAGATACACAGTCGAGCAACGCGTTAAAGTTATTCAGGCTTATTATGAAAATGGGCGTTCAAATCAAAATGCATATCGTGCACTTCGTGATTTTTTCGGTCAATTTAATCGTTCAAATGTGCATACAATCGGAAAAATCGTGCAAAAATTTAAGCAAACCGGATCTGTAGGAGATGTGAAAACACCAGTGCATGCTCGTACTGCAGAAAATATTGCTGTTGTTCGCGATAGTGTGGCTGAAGAGCCGTCCACCTCAACTCGTCGTCGTGCCCAACAATTACACCTCTCACGCTCGTCGTTGATGAACATTATGCATAAAGACTTGCATCTACACGCTTACAAGGTGCAAGTGACTCAAGAACTAAAGCCTCTTCAAGCGTCGCCAATGGTCAGAATGGTGGCAAGAAATGGCAACAGTGGATGATCAATTTTCGAAGAAAATCATCTTCAGTGATGAGGCACATTTTCACCTCAGTCAGATTCGTCAATAAGCAGAATTGCCGCATTTGGGCGAATGATAATCCAAGAGTGATTGTCGAGAAACCAATGCACCCACAAAGAGTGACTGTTTGGTGCGGTTTATGGGCTGGCGGCATCATCGGGCCGTATTTTTTCCAAAATGAGGAAGGTCAGGCAGTTACTGTGAATGGTGGACTTGGACGGTGCCACTTGCCACAGAGCTAACGAAACAATGGCTCTTTTGCGCGACAAATTCAATGGCCGTGTTATCTCACGTGGTGGCGATGTCAATTGGCCGCCAAGATCATGTGCTTTGACACCGTTGGGTTCTTTGGCGTGGCGTTGTGGGTATGTGCGTCGACTCCTACGCACTTGGACCTACCTGCCTAGGTTCGATTCCTGGTACGACAAGAAATACTTTTCACGGCCCACCTCTTTCGAGTCACTGACAATGCTTAAAGAGTATAACTGTCTAGAAAAAGCTTCTCAAACTTGGCCGTTCGGAGTCGGCATAAAACTGTAGGTCCCTTCGACTCGTGATAGAACGCAGGCACAACACGAGTGGTTGCTGAGAAGCTAGGTCCTAGCCCTCTACGGGCTTTAGTGCCATCCATATTATTATTATTATTTGAAAGAAAAGGTGTACGTCCATAAGCCAGCAACAATTCAAGAGCTAAAGGATGATATAATTCGGCACATTAACGGCATAGAACCTCAATTATGCTTCAGCGTCATCGAAAATTTGGACCATCGGATGGAGGTGTGCCGCGGAGGTCGCGGCGGCCATTTGGCCAATATTGTGTTCCATACATATTTGAACCATACCAATATTATCATAATAAAAATAAATGACAGTAATTTCCTAAATAATTTGTGTCTTATTCAAAATCAACATCGGCCCTTAAAATTTAGCCACCCTTTATTTCCTTGTGAACAGCACATCAAGTCCGACAGTGTCTGTCCATTTCGCCAAAATGTATTCAGCGATGATTCTATAACTTCTCTGATGGTGTTTGGGAATTTACCCCCTCCTTGTGGCGTGCCTCTCAAAACTTTTCTCTCTGCACACTAGTTTCCTAACTGAGATTCTATTCTACTTCTACAGGTGGTCTTGAGTTGCATCTGTTTATGCAAAAAATTCATCGAAGGAGCATAATGTGTTCCTGGACAGATGAGGCGTTGGATTGTGGTTATTTTCTGCTGGACTGTGAATCTGTCTTAAATGCGAAGTCGGCCAGATTCGGCGTCCTTCAGTCGGTATAAGGCCACCGTTCAAAACCAGAACATTGTTCTGGAAACGACCATGGACTGTACGATATGATTTGAAGACGGGTTATGCCTATAAGCTGGATTCCCGGTTCGAATCACAGTGAAAGCTAAGTTAATACGGTTTATCCGGTTTTCAAATCTGGTCCAGTCACCCTTTTGCCGTTGGTATCAAATTAAGGGCACTTTGACTGGATTTGTCGATCAGTGGTAGTAGTCTGTCTATGGGTATCACAGTGGACCAACATGGTCGCTGGCAGCACACCTACCTACCTACCTATGTCTCTAAGCCCTAAACGGCTCTAGTACTTTCGACTCATAAGAACCGTCTGGAGTCGACTTGAAGAACTGTAACGGCGAGATCAAATAAGTGTCAATTGTGATGTCTAGTGCCATAGTGTTCGTTACAATTTTTGCTATTTTAAGGCATTTTAGCCCCACGAAGCAGTCTAGAAAGGAGAGCCCACCCAGATAGAGCCACCTGACTCCGGCAAAGTTGTACTCCGAAATGAATCACAGTCTCCTCCTTGTTGAATCCTTTCAGAAAAGTGCATTTCTCAGTCTCTGCAAAACAAAGCTTCTCAATGTTATTGAACAAAGCTTATTGCTACATATGAAACCCGAACAGTTCCCAAAATAAAGCTGCCACACACAAACTCCTTTTTGCCTTCGTTCCTTGATTGTTCCCTCATTTCTGGTGTAGAGTGGTATATCCAGGAATCATACCGTCGATTTTATTGGCAATTTCTTCCGTTGTGACTTCATTTGGGCGTCCTGAGTGCTCAGCATCGTTTGTGCTCGTACGACCGCAAGGAGATTCAATGGACCACATGTGCACCATTCACTGCGAAGGAGCTGAGCCCCGTAATACTGTTTAAGTAAGTCTATCTCTAATGGTCGTGCCCTCACTAAAATACCACGAAACTCCCTTTTGCCGGACCCATTTGTTTCCACCCACAAACAAATTAAGATGTCAGAAAGAGATCCTCTATACATTCCCAGCGCCAACTTATATCAGCGTCACTGACTTATCGAACAGCCCTCGTACCCTCTGCTACTGTTCAGTATGGGATACTATTCAAGTGACTCGAGAGTGGAGAGAAGCTGTGAATTATGAAAGTTGTTCGTGTCGACAATTGGACATCCCAGTGAATGAGCCAACGACGCATACCTACACCTTCGTATGACCCTTTAAATTAACAATAAGCGATATATCGTGTTTTGAGGTGTCTCATGTGATATGACTACTCTTAGCTTGGACTTTGGAGTTCTCGCAAATGTCTGTCGTTCGTTGTCTCATACCCCTGGTCGTTTCTTTGGCATGATACCAACGTGTTATGACGTTATCCCCTTCAAGGAATCTAAGGGGGTTTACGTGTAACTTCGATTTCTTTGGCAGGGTTGGCACTACAACATTACAAACTTCGGGCGTGTAATTTCACGTGTGTGTGCACCTTTTCAGGGATAACTTAGATTGGTGCCCATTGGAATGTCCGGTGATGACTTGAATGCAATCGAAATCGGCGTCGTCCTCTGAAATGAAATCTTGCTTAAGAATGAAAAATATATTTCCAATAAATATTCCAAAAAATACAAAAGAAACTTAATTTGACACCTTCCAACACATCAACACATGATCTTATACTTTTTTTTTGCCACATAAACTCTCAACACCTTTCCAAAAAGAAAAAAACGAACACATAAAACTAAATTAAAACTCATTATTAGAAAAAAAAAAATTATTTTTAAAAAAAAATCATTTCATTGACATTTCAGGAATCTTCACCAACCCTCACCCTAATTTCATCGAAAGTAAGTAAGATTGGTACTGTTTGTGTGTTTTTTTTTTCATTTCATTTCTACAACTTCATTAGTTGGTCTATTTTTTGTTCTCATATATGTATCTTATTTTCCATTTGATGATGTGTTTATGTATGTTTTTCGGACGCATTTAATGTTTGGGTGGGTGTGATTTTGAAGTGAAACTTTCCTCTGGGGCGACGTAATGAGGTCGTTCCGATTTGGAAAGAATAAACGTGAATAAAACGACAGAAATCTCATCGAACATAAGATTGTCGGATTGTCAAAATTATGATGTGAGATATTTTAAAAATTTATATGTATGCACGAAAATCAAAATTGTGGTGGCGTAATTCGAAGAGGAAGTGGGTCATCTGTTTCCATGACTTATTAAATATTATTAATATTTTGTATTTGCAATAAGAATTAGATATACATACATATGAAATATTCCGTCACTTAGAAAAATTAAAACTCAATATTTAGGTCCCCAGTTTGCCCACAATCCGTATCCTTCCCGTATTTGTGCTGAATTTCAAACATATTTTGGCTGTATATCTGCAGAATTGATAGACGATTTGATTTAGACCGTAGAAGTAGTGAATAACAATGCTTAGAGCCAGAGTTGCAGCAACCTTAATCACAATTTGATCATTTTTTTAAAGCACAGAGACCGTGCAAAGAACCTTCTTTTGGACTAAACATTTCGCTGAGTTTTTCGTGAGCAATTAAATAATAATACTAATATGGGCGGCGCTTTAGCCCGGAGAGGGCTAGGACCTAGCTTCTCAGCAACCACTCGTGTTGTGCCTGCGTTCTATCACGAGTGGAAGGGACCTACAGTTTTATGCCGACTCCGAACGGCCAAATTTGATAAGCATTTCCTAGGCAATTATACTCTTTGAGAATTGACAGTGGTTCGAAAGAGGTGGGGCCGTGAAATTTTGTTGGTCGTACTGGGAATCGAACCCAGACACCGATGTTCAAGAGCGAAGGAGTCCATATATATATAAAGCTACAAAAAGCGCGTGTTTGACAAGTCATATGTTCTAAAATAGGTACAATAAACCTATCAAAAATGAATCACTTGCACAATAGTCGCTTCAGTTTTCCAAAAATTTAAACTGAGAAAAAAATAAAATTCTTTCACAATCGGCAAACCGCGAGAGTGAGTAGAGAGTAGCTCCACCTAGAACTTTGTGCTCTGGCTTACGATATTATGGTCTGTGAAATATCAACGGCCGGACGTCCCATTCCGACTTACCAAATGATTTTACATGTATCTTACTTCAAATGTCAAAGCCGGAACGCCTGAGAGCGACGGTGCCAGGAAGCAAATATGAGTGAAGCCTGTACTTGTCATGTTTTGATTGTTAATTGTTTGCGACTTTGTCGACAACTTTCTTGCTCCGAGACACTTTCTTTTGCAACTTTCACAATTTTTTCAGCGACAACTCTGCTTAGAGTGATTTCATCCAATCTCTTACGTTTACACACATTCCTGCCAGGTACGACAGTTTCTTAAAGCGAAGACTCTTATTTGATGAATTTATCCTGAAATAGATTGTGTCCCACAAATTAAGCAGAAAGGAGCTATGCGGTGCTATCAATTTTAGTGGATTATGTCCACTTCTACAACGATCGACTGAACACCATCCCTAAATCACAACATACGAGCGGGTTTTCCACATACTTGGTCAAAAGCTGATGTTCAGATCTTCCTTGTGCCAATGCCCTGATAGGTAACAACGTTTGCAGCAAACATTATGTTTATGAGGCTGAGTCGATCGTTGAAAAAGTGGACTCCTAGCATTCGAAATCTGAGAGCAGGCAGGTCTGCCTGCAGACACATGACTATTGCAAGGAATCTCTGCTCTCTTCTTCAGTGTAGAGAGAGAGAGAGAGAGAGAGGTAACGTGCCTGGCGATCACATTCGATTCATCATTGCCGGGGATGTCTCTTTAGCGCATTTTGTACTGAATGACCATCTTGTCTGTAGAAGGTCGACTACTTATTACAAATATTACAAATCGAAATTTCAAGACGACATGCCATGTTTCTTCTTATTCTGTCTTGAAACCGTAGACCCACCCAAGAGTCCCTGGCGTGAAACAAAGTCTCAACAATTTCTTCTTGGAAACGTGTTTGGCCGCTTTAGAATCGATAAGCTATATTGTGCTTGGATAGGAAATTCGAAGTTCTTTTCCACGGTTGGTTGAAAAGGAAAAACCTGAGTAAGGTTTTAGTGACAACCAAAGCCAAGCGCGCTACCCGGGGTAATGTCAAGCTTTGCTGTCACATCCAGCTCGAAGGAATCCTCAGTTCATCTCTTGGAAGTCCTCAACCACTGGCACAAGGGAATGTCTTTGTAATCATCAATCGGTGATGGTACAAGTGTAGTTGTTGTTATAGTAGGGGCAACACCGAATGCAAGCGACGAACTGAAACAATCTAAACTTAAAAAGTAATGCATAACCTAGATGCTAGGGAGAGGCAGGGAAAGACATAGGCAGGACTACGGTAGGAAAGACCGGAACTGAGGTGGTTGCGAAGTGATGTGTTGACTGAGATGGAAATCGTAAGAGTATTTCATAGTGCCACCGGTGAGTTCAAGCCGTAATTAGTAGTACGGAAGAGGGCTAAGGACCTAAGATTATAGGCATTGGCGCTAAGAGACACAAATTCGAAAACCCGGGGCGGTCTGTATTACCAGTATTTAGCTGGCGGAGGCAGAGCAGATCGGCGGTTTTGCGACGGTTTTCGAGGGACCCAGGACGAATAAGTTTAAGACGCTCAGAGTAAGGAGCAAATCAGTCCAGGTAGACAAAGTAGATGTTGGCAAAAACATTGAGCATCACACTAGTCTCCTAGATATGTCTGCATTCCTGGTGTCCACTCCACTTGTCAGTGCCAATCTATCGAATGTGTGATTAATCCAGCTTTGGAGTCAGTCCTCATCTGATCGTGATGTAGTGAGTACATATGGCAAGGGGACAATGGACTCAATTCGGTGGTATAAGTGAGCGTTTGTATCTTTACTCAAAGCACTTCTCATGTGGTGCAGTCATCAACTGGAATGCCCTGAATACAGCAATTAAGAAGGCAAAATCAGGGCTTAAATAAATTGTCGGAGTTAGCAGTGATGTCATGACTTATCTCCTCTACAACCACTTTTGCGGAAGTGACAGAAATGAAGGAGGGAGTAGAATCAGTTCCATACCAACTCTGGTCATGTAATTTCACCTCGATCGTCAAAAGGACACCAATGGACAGTCTCATCTGAGTGTACATCTAATTACACGTAACCACGTGGCACATAAGTTTAAAACAACGTGTCGGACTGCATAATTCTCGTACTTTCCAAATATATACGTGAAATCAATTCTCGTGATCACGTGAATGTTCTAAACACACGTGTTCTAATGTTAGTGATTACTGGAAATAAGCGCGTTTGATGCAATGTAATTCGATTCAGTTGCGTAAGTATCTGTAATCAGGTGAATTTTGTAAGGTTTGCCATCCAAAAAGAAGACACGGATCAAGTGTTTATCGGACGATCGCTTTATTGCAACTGGCTGACGACAATGCTTAGCATACTTAGCATAACAAAGAGTGTACATAGCATGGTCTTAGAATAATGTTAGCTTAACTCAACTGTACGTCGTTCGATCTTGTACATAAGGAACAATTGAAAACGAGAACATGATTATGTGTGCGTACGTGGTGTGTAAAGGGTGACACCTTAGGAAATATATTTTTATATATATGACTCGATCTTATTAAAACTCCTACAATTTGAAATCTGCCAAAAATGATTGATTCACGTATAATTAGATTCAGGTGAAATTAGCTTCAGCATGCACCATGTGCATATTTCAATTTCACGTAGATCCAGTGATCTCGTAAGAACTTGAATTCGTGAGCTCAACTTGATATAGGAGAATACTTGTTCAATTTAGCTTCCTGTGGAAGATCAAGTTCTCCGAACGGCTCCACAGAAGGCAAATAGAAATCCTCATCCCTCTCGCTCGACCGTATACCCAATTTTAATCGTCGAACTCAGTTTCAATGACCCCTCCGCGCATATCGATTGCTCTTCATTTTCTCGCTCCTCCATTAAGTTCTGATGAAGGTTCTCGAACAATAGATTTAATTTATCTCATTTTACACTCATAGATACTAAATTTAAGTACCCTGCCAAGCTAACCAGTCATCTCGAAGTGCTTACTGTAAAAACGAATAAAACATGACACAGAGCCCCCCCCCACCCCCACCCCTCCTTCCCAAGACCCACTGTCAACTGCTTATATATTTCCGGATCTGTTCCCATTCTCCAGCAGCAGTTCAACAGTCCAGCATTCTCCCTGTATCTCAAACAATTACTGAAAAAAAAAAGAAGAAAAAACCTGGTATCTCGTATTTCAATTTTTGAATAAATTTCCAAACACTGGACAGCATACTACTACGCCCGAAGGAGAAGATACAACGACGACGTCAGGCGACAAGCGAGAAGCGAGAAGCGACGTACACATCTCCCCACACACAGCTCGATGACCGGTTCTATAAAAAGTATCTCCTCTAATAATTACCATTACTATATTTAAGTCCATTTTTGATACTCGTCGTATCACTTCCACGGTACACCTTAGATACACACAATGTCGCCGATACTACATATTTTGTGTGTTTATACGTTTCGGTTTTATTTTCGAGAGACGACAACAACGAGAAATTGTTAGATTTCCCGAACCTAATGCCGCGTGTATCTGGAAGGTATACACCGATCTGGGGCTAATACACTCTCCGCCGAGCCATCATCTCATCTAAGCGAGACTGCTGCTGCGTGTATGGAGGCTGCGAGTATCTAAGCGACAAACATACACGTAAAAAGATATTTCCTCGGGTAATAAATATTCCAAATAAAATCCAAAAGAAAGAAACAAAAAAAAAAAATGTTCAAGAATTAAAAGACAAGAGAGGAGACCCAAAAAACATTTTTGGTTTCTCATCTTTCGTGTATAAATTGATTGTGATTCCCGATTTATACCCACAGACACTCGCTCGTACAGTCGCACAGATACACTCTGTGTCACATCGGGCATCCACCGGGTGGCGATGGTGTGCCTTTCGGATTCTGGAGACACAAATTGAGGTAAATGAAAATCTTTTTCGAATTCTTTTTTTTTGGAGTTAAAGGGGCGTCACGGCAAAGGGGTGTGTGAGGGAGAGAGAGAGAGAGAGAGGGATGAACCCCCTTTGAAATGCATTGCCGCCTGCATGCGCTTAGGTGGTAAGTGAATATGCGTGTATGCATCCGATGCGTGGATGATGGAGACTAACTGCTGGCTAAGATACTTGTAATATATCATCGGAAGGAAGGCGACAAATGCGATGGCATTCTGGACGTTTGCGCGTGAAGTCTATTTTGAAACGATTGTCGGGTGCCTAGGGACTTTTCGAGGGGGAGGATGGAATGTCGTCTCTTTGATGCGCACTGCTCATAATTCAGAGCAATTCCCTGCGAGAATGTGTACAGAAAGTTTTCTCTTCACTCGGCAGAGTTAGCTGACGGTAATTGACAGCCATCGATTGTGCTTTGATTTCCGTCTGCCTTGTGTTGGGAGCCATTTCTGAATACTTTTGGTTAAGTACGGCTAAAGTGGGGATGGGGCGTGATGATGTTGTCATTTCTGCAGGGCGGTGGTATTAAAGTAATAGTTTGACATTGTTTTGTGGTGGTGCCCGAAGCTTGCCTTGGTTTCCAAGAACACCTAATTTGTACATGGATGCATGCTTACTCGTGACTACTGCCCTCATAGACTTCTTCGACTACATTTTCTCTGTTATTCACATTTTATATTTATCTGTAGCTCGCAGATTCAGCTGGCATTTTTCATACAGAGCACTGTACAGAGAGAGTTATTGAATTGAATTGAATTGAAGATAATGGGGAGTGACTATAGCAATCGCTGCGCCTATATTAGGCCTATTGTGTCCCCTTCATTGATCTAGGACTTGCGAGGTATCTTGAGCAATTTGATAACGTCCCTAGGTGGAATGTCCTGGAAGTCTATTCCTGTTGAATCTGGCTAAAAACAGATTTGGGCACTTGACAAATAGGCGTTTCATCGTTTCCTTTGCTTGTCCACAGTGTCCACCGCTATCTGTGCTGCTTTGTCCCAGTTTATGCAGATGGTAGTTGCATGAGAAGTGGCCAGTAAGAGCGCCACACAGTGTCCTTAGGTTTGGCTTCTTTAATTTTAAAGCCTTTTTGGTCTTCTTGTAATCAAACTTCATGAATTTCTGGCAGTCAACAAGTCCCTTCAGGTTGTTCCAAAATTGGATGCGGCGTCTATATGACCAGTTGTTCAAGTGATGGAGTATACCCACGTAGGAAATCTAGATCATAAGGGCCAGTAAAAGGAATATTTGCTCCCTTTTTGGCCTGTATGTCGGCCTTTTTATTACCCTCGTGATTTACAGGGCCTTAGCGTGTTCAGAAATGTTGTGTGGCATTCCCAGACAAAGCTTTTCAAAGCTTTGAGTCCTGCCTGGCTGTCTGAGAACATCGATGTTTTATCCGTTTGACCGTTTCCTGTTACTAATGCTGCTTCATTAGTAACTGGAAAGTTGTGGATTCTCTAGGGAGAGGAATACATGTAAAGTGTGGTTAAATTTTAAGGGGCGATGTTGATTTTGAATAACACACAAATTATTTAGGAAATTATTGTCATTTCTTTTTATTATGCTATTATTAGTACGGTTCAATTATGTAAGGAACAAAATATCGGCCAAATAGCCGCCGCGACCTCGGCGGCACACCTCCATCCGATGGTCCAAGTTTTCAATGACGCTGAAGCATAATTGAGGTTCTATGCCGTTAATGTGCCGAATTATCTCATCCTTTAGCTCTTGAATTGTTGCTGGCTTATGGACGTACACCTTTTCTTTCAAATAACCCCAAAGAAAAAAAATCCAACGGCGACAAATCACATGATCTTGGCGGCCAATTGACATCGCCACCACGTGAGATAACACGGCCATTGAATTTGTCGCGCAAAAGAGCCATTGTTTCGTTAGCTGTGTGGCAAGTGGCACCGTCCTTTTGAAACCACATATCGTCCACATTCATATCTTCCAATTCATTTCACGATAGCGGACACCATTCACAGTAACTGCCTGACCGGCCTCATTTTGGAAGCCAGTCCATAAACCGCATCAAACAGTCACTCTTTGTGGGTCCATTGGTTTCTCGACAATCACTCTTGGATTATCATTCGCCCAAATGCGGCAATTCTGCTTATTGACGAATCGACTGAGGTGAAAATGTGCCTCATCACTGAAGATGATTTTCTTCGAAAATTGATCATCCACTGTTGCCATTTCTTGCCACCATTCTGACCATTGACGACGCCTGAAATGGTCAAGAGGCTTTAGTTCTAGAGTCAATGGCACCTTGTAAGCGTGTAAATGCAAGTCTTTATGCATAATGTTCATCAACGACGAGCGTGAGAGGTGCAATTGTTTGGCACGACGACGAGTTGAGGTGGACGGCTCTTCAGCCACACTATCGCGAACAACAGCAATATTTTCTGCAGTACGAGCATGCACTGGTGTTTTCACATCTCCTACAGATCCGGTTTGCTTAAATTTTTGCACGATTTTTCCGATTGTATGCACATTTGAACGATTAAATTGACCGAAAAAATCACGAAGTGCACGATTTGAACGCCCATTTCCATAATAAGCCTGAATAACTTTAACGCGTTGCTCGATTGTGTGTCTTTCCATGGTTCAAATTGAGTTAGTCTGAACTTGAGAAATGTCAAATGAAATGCAGAAGAAAACTTGACGTTTAAGTGTGGTTCACATTCAACATCGGCCCTTAGCCACCCTTTACAACACCTGGGTCCTACAACTCCTGCTCATACTCCAGTTTCTACTTTCGACACATCCGTATACCATTTTTGAGCGTTGTCAATCGTCCAAGAAGGTTGTTAGCCCACTCTTCTCTTTTATTGACTTTGATCTTGTATGATTTGTTGAAGTCTACGATTGGGGTCACTAATGTGATCTACCAGAATCTTTTCAGAATCTCTAGATGCCCCTTCAGGTTTCCTCCTTTAAAGTTGTAGGCTCTGTGTAGAACTGCAGCTTGTCTATCTGCTTCACCTTGTACAGCAATGTGTAGCTGAGGTAGGCCTAGTAGTGTTGCCATACCGGCTGTAGGAATAATTTTTTTCATTGCTCCTGTGGTGGAGATACACGCAAGCCCTTGCAGTTTGTTTGCAGAGGGTTTCTGTTTAACCACATTTTATGGTTCAGTCCCCAGGTTTTTCCAACGAGCTGTTTTAAGCACCAATGACCTGTAGTAGCATGTGTTCATATGTGTATTCCATGACAGTTTTTGGTCTAGAGTAACACCCGATAATTATGCCTCTTCTTTTAGCGTGATCGGTCTTTCTTCGATTTTAAGAGTCTGAAGCTTATTTATTCTTCTTTTTCTAGTGAATCTCGTTTTGATTGGATTAACAGATAGACCTTGATCATCGCACCATCTCCAAGTTTTTATAATGGCCTTTTGCATGAAATTTTCGATGACAGTACAGGGAGCTAACCAGAGTCAAAGATCCCAATAGAGTGTTGTTTAGCAGTACCGAGACGTCAGATGGGCAAGGTTGTCAAGGACTGCACATTTCAATAAACAGGAACGAAAACACACGCACGCTTAGTGTCCAGAAACGAATGCATCAAGGAAGTGTAACAATTTAGACAGAGTTTTGGGCTTGCGTTGTGCCCATCAGCAGATGTGATGGATGCAAAAATTACAAGCCTTTGATGGTAAATAAAAACGTTATACCCAACAACCAATGACATAGTGACGAAATTTTCAAATGTTTCGTATTTGACCCATTTGCCCCTCTGAAATACCTCAAGGTTGCCACCTTGGCCCCTTTAATTATCATTCTGTCCATCAACGATGTTGGCTGTTTACTCGCAACTTGTAACATGGCAAACTGTTCAAGTACATCTACTGCCGACTGTAGCCTTACTTCAATGGGTCAGCACTCATCACAAAGGGTCCAACAGGAACTCAGTGAGGCATGGCTTACACCCGTCTACCCACGCACATAGTTCAATTGAAGAACTATTCAGCCTGGTGCCACACATTTCTTCGAACTTAACGCCAAGGTGCCACATATTCTCGTAAACGTCTCCCAACAGGCACTGGCACGCATAAGCCATGACAAGACCTCTTTACAAGGCAGCTGCTCATGTATTTCCTGATCCGTTCTCATTCTCCGGCACACCTAGAACCTCAGTCGCAGAGTGCAATCCACGTCGCTTCTGTATCAATTTTGCGTGACCTATAATAGAGAATTAAGCTGTCGTTCTCATATGGATGACATCATTAGCAGAGCCAAAAGGGCACTTCCTTTTTTAAAGTGCTGCTGGAGGGAATTCTTCGATCTCCGATCTCCGATTCTTGACGTCCTAGAATATGTATGCCCTCTCTCAACATTCCTTGAACGCCATTCACTTCGTATCGAGGCTGGTTAACGCAGATTTGTCCCTTTTGCTTCACGTGACTTTAATATTTACACTCCTTTGGTGTTAATGATGGCACATTGAACTCTCTAATGAGTGGACTCTGACGGTTCCAAGAAATTTGTCCGCTTATGAGGGGTAGTGTCCGTTAGGAGAGAGTACACTGAAACTTTCTAAGAAGTTGTTCAATATTAAAAATGATTGAATAAGTAACCACTCGTCAAGCTTTCAGCTGGTAATGCTTATAACTCTGATTTACTACAATCCACAAGTCATAACACAAACTGCACCCGTTTTCCGAGACGAATCTCATCACAACCGCAATACCGAGCCTCTTTTAAGTTAAAATTCACCTCAAATCCCAGCCTCACTCACACAATTCATTCAGTTGAATAATAGCAGCGGCCATTCCATCCGCCCACGCTTTATTCGATTTAGACATTCTTTGTCGACATAATCGAGTTCAAAGTGATTTATAGACGTTTCCATTGGTTCCATAAATTACCATGCCTGAATATATTGGCTCTTAAATTATGCGTAGAAAGTGGACTATACTGCATGTCAACCGATACCCGATCGAAGTATTGCTAAACTTAAGAGACGACAAATCGTATTAATCGTACAGCCGCGCGTTCATAATTCGTCGTTGAAAATAGACTAATTGGATGAGTGTGGTTATATTACGCGTGATTGGACAAGAGGCATTGATAGTTTCTGAGCAGAAACTGGGGGGTTTTCTATTATGATGTAATAAGAAGGAGGATTAAAGTCAGCTGTCTATGAATGAAAGGGCCTTAAAGACTACAGCCACTTCCGTATTTAATTTGGATGCGTTCATAGCTCGCGCCCTCTCTATAGCTCGCAATCAGCTTTATCCCTAGTCGTTTGAGTTTCACATGACGTCCCCTACATGAATGCAAGAGTGGAAACTACCCTGCCAAGTCTTTCTACCCCCGTTGCCTCGTAACATTTTTTGAAAGCCCTTTTCTCTGCAAAGTCATTTACATGATTTCGTGGTGAACTTTCAAAAATTCGTGATTAATTATCCAAAATCCCACAAATTTCTTCACTCGACTTGGGGACAATCAGTTGTGAAGTCTATAATAGTTGATTTTCTGGTCCTAAGTGGCTGCAAGTTCGTCCGAACTGTGGACGCACTTGGCTCAATTGTTGGCTCACATGGAGCCGTGATGAAGCATTACAGGCCATAGATGACCCATAGAATTCGTTGCGCAATGTCAAGAAACTGACAATTCATAAGCCCTAATGAGAGAGCGAGAGAGACAGCAAATGCAATGAAATTGGTCAACTTTTAACTTTTTCAAACTTTCACAGTAATCCCACATACATCATTGTACTCTGATGTTGTTGAAGTGGAGTTGTATCGATTTCAGATGCAAAGTACGTATTCATTGGGCTCCTCCTTGCAATCCGGAAAACACGATTTTTGTGGATTGTATACACAGCGTGGCCCGTGACGTTGCGAGTATGTGCGTCGACTCCTACGCTCTTGGACCAATATGTCTAGGTTTGATTCCTGGAACAACAAGAAATACTTTTCACAGCCCCACCTCTTTCGAGTCACTGACAATGCTCAAAGAGTATAAACTGTCTAGAAAAAGCTTCTCAACTTTGGCCATTCGGAGTCGGCATAAATCTGTAGGTCACTTCCACTCGTGATAGAACGCACAACACGAGCCCTGGCCCTCTACGGGCTGTAGCACCATCCATATTATTATTATTATATGCGAATTATATGCCTTTGGGCCTTAACTCTTGACTGATATTCTATGGATGACTTATGTTCAATCCTATGGGCGTTCATGGAGATCATGAGAAGAAACGCGTGGTATTTGGACGGAGCAGTGACACGAATTTAGCCAAATATTTAAGAATTTCCTGCTTTAGGTGGCGACTTAGTTCCGGCCCGAAGAATCTTCGACGCAGTGGGTAAACGCCTTAAAGGGTGACTACGGTTGAAATGAATCATGGAACTGGTACTGAGACAACTTGACGTCCCCATATATGTAGCAATATGCCTTGGACTTGACATCCAAACTGGAGTCTTCTTGGTGATGGTCTGGGTCTACGCTTTACTCACTTGTGGACTCCTCCGACCAACAACCAATTGAGTATCTGAATCCAAACTGAAGCTACCTTACAACTTTTCCTCATTTGAGTAGCACAATGAGTCCACAAGGACCTAAGTGAGACGTCCTTTCGTGCGTCTACCCACTGACCTAACCTAACCTACCTTACAACCTGATGGACGCTGCTTCCAGTCATCAAGACCAAGTAGTCTTACGTCTGTGATCACTTGAACCTTACATAGAAAATTAGCCCTATCTCTTATTCTGAATAGGATTCGAAGTTACTCTCAGCTAGAACTTTGGAGTTGATGCGCAAACACGACAAAGTAGGTGCGATCGACGATTTACGTCACGGGATATATCCACATCTTTGCAGATCTCAAACAGTTCCAAGTTGTACCCTGTCCTCCCCTGCAGATGGTGCACACATTCATATTTTCTCTCGAAGCTTCCATAATCTTCCTGACGTGTAGCTTTCAGAAAAATAATGGATTGGAAGAGCCTGCTTTTTGGCCCTTCGAGGTAGGGGCTTAGAAACTAATTGACAACCGAAGTATCCACTGGGATGCCATTTGTAGAGTTTACGTTTGCCTTGAGGTAGACAATCTGCCTAACCGCCTCAAAATATTGGCTTGGTGGTGAGCACCGGTGCAATCCTTACTTCTAATGTTTCTGCCTTGCCTCTCGAGCTTGCATCGTCTCTGTGTAGCTGCATCCAGTTTAGCACACAAAGTTGATTGAGATCCTTCTAGACTTCTGTGTGTCACCTAAGACTCGGGCGTCTTCTGTTGGATTGTGCCACTCGCTCGGATTCGAAGACGTGGCTCAGACACCTAAGGCTAGATTATGTCCCTGTAAAGCACGTGGTTGCAGCTCCTTCTCCATATAAGCAACGCAAATAGGACCAAAGATCGGACACAAATCTTTTCTCTCGAAGACACCATCAGATTTTTAGTAGTGATGGATTAACTCGAGTCTACAAACCGAGTCAAACCGGGGCAAACCGAGTTAGATCGAAACCGAGTTGAATACCGGCCTAATTTGTGTCAAATCGAGTTGCCGAAGCTAAGACGAAATTAATGTACAGTAAAATCAAAAGCCGAACTAGCCAGCCGTCTACAAGAAGGGCCTACGACTCAGAAGTGATATATGCTGTTTCGGGATGAAGGCCATAAGTTTTCTAGGTTTTCAACTGGACTCTCTGGGAATTAGGCGACTTTAATGAGATCCATATCAGTGATGACAAGTTCTTCCTTGACAGACCCTACTCCGATCATGGGCAAGTTTTTAAGCAGTTCGCTACCGATTGCACCAGCGCGGCGCTGGAAGTGTTGAAGAACTGGAATAATGGAGTAAATTTGCCGCTGCATATATTGGGAGAGGGCACGGTTGACGGATTTACGCAGATGAAGGAACTTCTGGCCGTCTTCGTTGTTCCCCGGTTGGGGCAGTCTCACTGCCTAAGCAATGACTGTGTGAAGTGCATCAAATGCGGTGTGCAATGTGCTGGAGTGGGCGAACTTTGTACTATCTGAGATGACAAATTAGGGCAAAGTCAGAAACTCTGCCAATAGCTAGAAGTTCACAGTCTTCGGTATCTCCACCTGGATTACGATACCCCCACGAATGCATTCGTTGTTCGTGGTTGAGTCTCCAAATCGGAAGGTGTACGGCCCAGGACGTGGTCTACTTGCTGTACTCTAGCAGAGTACCAATCAATAAATCAAATAACACTGTTTGAAGTTAGTGAACTAGAGTTGTAACTTGGTTCGCCTCAATCACAACTCGGGTTAACTCGGTTGAAGAATGTTTCGGTTGTGATGTACCAATCACTCCTTTTTAGATTGTTGATCATAAATAAGTTCTTACTTGGCAGAAAATATCTTGTGTCCTCCTCCACCGTACCTTATGGTGGACCGAACGTTAGAGTCATCCAAAACACTCCCTCTGTGGCATGTCCTGATGTCTTAGTCAGCCGAAGTTTCAGGAAACAGCATTCTTTAGTCTTCCACTCCATAAATTGCATTCTGAACTCAATCTCATCAGACCAGCTGTTGTTAGGAAAAAGAAAATAATACGATGTACAGCAGGGTTGGCACATAGGAACTCTTTTCTTACAAAAAACTCCTTTTTGAATTATTTTATGTACTTATGAAATTTATTCGAAGCATTCAAGCATTTTACTTGGACTTCCTGCTTTTTGAGGCATTTTAGACATCATTCCACAAAGGAACCGCCGATGTATTTAACCCAACATCTTGTGGAACAAGCGTTTCAGAATGGATAATCCCAGGATTCGCCAGACAAACTGAGAAAACTCACAAAATCGAAGAAAATAAGCCAAAATTGTCAACGCATTGGTTACATATTATTCCAAGCGGTCTTCAGAACTGAAGCTGTTGCAGTCATTTCCGTTGTTTCTTTCTATTCACAGTTCATCCATTGAATTCTTCGATATTCCGTGCAGACTTAAAAAAAATACGTTCAGCCTTAAGTGGTACTTCAACGGAGGGAGAGTCATGAAATTGCTTTCCACCACGTCATCCGACGAGTACCCGTCCCCAAAACCAGTTTCATCTTCCGACCAAATGCACAGCACACATCTTACTCATCCGACCATCGGCAAAGTGCAATTACGTCCGAACAACTATCTTGCCGAAAAACCCCAAGTACACGTCATGACTCATTGCAGTTCCATGGAAACCGCCTTCAAGCAGCAATTGCTCACCGGTCCGGCAGCGACAGCGAATTCCTTTCGCAAGAATTTGTTCCACCTTCGGACAAAAAACTGCACACACATGACCACCGTACCGTCTCCGCATCCGCAGAAGTAACAAAGTAACAAACCTCTCATCCCAATCCGTACCGGCAAACCCGCTCACTGCGCACAGATTGTCTCAATTGAATGACTCAGCCGATTTCGCACGAAAGCCCCCACCGGTGGTGCTGTGAGAACGCGCGAACCATCGCAGCACCGGCGCACAGCAGCCACTTCGCCCATCCGGAGGTGTGCGCCAGGAGATCACCTCGCCGGCGAACAGGAAAAAGCTTATAAAATCCAACAAACAACAAAAAAAAAAAAAACCCCACCGGCCACCGAACTATTTTTATATCGCTCGCTCTCAACTTTAGTGTCTAATTGGAACGTAAATCACTTGCATATTAAATTATGGATTTTAATGGCGGCGAACAATTTCGGCATCCTCTCCGGGGGGACACTGCCCGACTGGGGGACCGGGCGAGAGGCTTTCGTCGCGTCGCCAGGAATTTGTTTTTGACTCAATTTCTTTTGTAATAAATTATATCTAAGCGTTACCCGAATAAAACGGACGTACGTGTACGTGTACGTGTACGTTCTCCGATCCGAGTGTAGATACACATCGTCGCCGGTGGCTGTGGGTCGACGGTGGCGTTGGCAGAGCGGTGAATTTTAGAGGTGACTAAGCGGGCGCTTTGTACGTCACTCTCAATGGGGGAGGGGCGGGTGGTGTTGCTGTGCTGAAAGTGTTTTCGTGGCGCTAAGGTTAAACATTTTCAGTTTCTTTCAAGAAAACTTGGCAATATTTCACAACATACTTCGGGGACACTCAGTGAAGTGCTTGTCGCATTTAATGGGCTGCGCATTGTCTATTAGATACACAGGAATGCTATTAGCTGATGAAGCCGTTTGCCTGATGCGGGGTGCGGTGGTTTACGAGACAAATGAATCGTTGTCACATGCCGTTGGACCACCCAAAAAGCTGAGTTTAAACAGGAGGACACGACGACGTCCTGTCACCCCTTATAGGTCCAGCCGTTCAACAATGTAACCCATCGATCTAACGTCCGCACAGGCACTGCAACAAAGTACGGATTCACGCGCGTCTCTGGCCACGAGTCTATTGGCACAGAGACCGACTTTTCGTTGTGCGAATGATTTCTCCACTTCCAATCATTCCGGTTCCTCGGAACCACTCTCACTGACCAGCGGCTATTTGTGCAGCTCCCCATTCGGAGCTGGATACGGCAAAAAAAACCGGCAACAGCATCTCGACGGAACTGCTCAACGCCACAATAAACTTAGATAACCAATCGACGCGCGACTGGGGTGAGCGGAGTGCGCAGGGGGAAGTGTTTGTGTTCAAACGTTGAAGGAGTATCTTTTCAAGGGCATCCCTGCTTCATGTAGGCCTCCTCCTGCTCTTCCGAAACCAAGACCGTGTGTTTATTTATCCGTGTTGCGAGAGCTGCCAACGCAAAGATCGTTGTGAATTGCAGACGTCCTCAGCCCGGATCATATCACATGTGCACCGTGGATCCCTTCGGATACACACTCAGTGGCCAGCGTTTATTTGCACTCCCGCCCGTCGCGTGCGCCGGCCCACTGACGGGCAGACACTCCGATTGCGACAGCATACGGCTTAGACGTAGGACACGTCGTCGTGCCCCAGCCGGTTTTGTTGTGGTGTGCTTTGCTGCAAACCACTTCTTGGTGTTTTATTTTTTTTTTTTTTTTTCATTTCAAATTGCCGCATTTTATTGCGGTATCACGTCACTATTCCGAAACAAACTGTGTGCGAGTGTGCTTGCGTGTATCTCTGGGCCGTGTCCTGTGCCAACGGTGGGGGAGGAGGGGGGGGGGGGGATCCTGTCGCCGGCACAACAAACGGCTGACAGCCAAAATTCACCAGCGTGCACACACACACACGTGTAATTAAAGGAGACGGACGGGCACTTAATGGATTCGTAGAAATACTTTTTCGGCTCAAATAATAAATGTACTGCAATAAAAGTGTTCCCGGGCAATGCGATGTGTGCGCAATGTCGGTGGCACGGCTGTGGCAGCCGCTGCAGCCTGGTGCTGCTGAAATATAAACGCGGATAAATTTGGAGTCTTAAACGATTTGGCAGAAGGACTAATTGCGTTCCCCTGCGGTCGGGTTGTTTAACATTTAACGAATCGCTCAACGCGATTTATTGTCCGCCGTTAAAAGTGTCCAGTTTGGCCGGGACCACGGTGCGTCAGGACGGAGATGGTGGCAAGGCTTTGGATTAATTAACAGCGCGAAGGACTGACGGACACGCCCTGTTTTGCGTGCGATGAGGAGGCTCGGAGACAATGGGGGTCACAAGCCACGATTAGATGATGTGGCAAAGGTTGCAACGTGAAGGGTTATGCATTGACACCGGGTCTGCGAATGGACGAGGCCTGGTGCGGTCAGAGGATCATCTGATCTGTTGGCAAGATAAATGTGTGTTCAAGCGACCGGCTTCTGTTCACAGATCCTTTGGGAAGCGCTGCTTTTAATGTGTTTTGCTTCCGATTTTGTTGACGATCAACAGAAGAAGTAAGCATCCGCGTATCAAGAGTCAATTAATCGTGAAGTGACGTGTAGATTCTTCTATTGATCACCGATCGCCCCTAGTGCCTGTTTGGCACAGTCTCTAAACAGACTTTCTCTCGTGTCCCAACTGAGTTAATCCTTCGACTATGATTGGCATGTATTTCCTACCAGGACGCTGTCGATGAAAGGGTTCCTTGGCAATTCCAACTCCAGCTCTTCTTTAGTCTCGAGCAAAGTTACTCCACTGTGCACTGTGCTAAGCCTGCCACCACCTCTTTCATCAGCAGCCACTCTTTCTGTTTGTGTCAAAAGTAAAGGGTGACCAGATAGCTGAAGTCTTTAAGGCGGCTGGAGAGATGAGCTGGTAGGTTACATGCTCCAACCCATGATCGAAGGAAAGCGTCCCCGACGAGTGGTATCTCAGTATCGGTTGCCAATCCTTAAAAAAGGAGACCCCTCCATCAGTGCCAACTGCCGCCTCAACGTCGCCTCTAAGACCTTCTCTGCCGTGTTGTCTAAGCCCCTGAAACCATTCGTGAACAACCTGATAGCTCCTAATCAGCGCGGTTTCAGGCCGGGGAAGTCCACAATTAACCAGATCTTCACACTACGTCCGATTCTGGAAAAGACGCAAGGGATGCAGGTCAACACCCACCACCTATTCGTTGATTTCAAGGTCGCATATGACAGCGTATATAGAGACGAACTATAAAGCGTCATGTCTAGCTTTGACATTCCTGCCGTCAGACTGAGAAGGATGACGATGGAGAGCTCTCCTTGCTCCATCAAGGTTGGTAACGAACTCTCTGAGGCCTTCAATGTCAATAAAAGATTTTAGACAAAACGACGTGTTGTCATGTGACTTCTTTAGAAGATCGTGCAAATCTCACTGGCCAGCACAAGAGGCACGATCTGCCAAACGTACGTACAATTGTTAGCTTACACGGACGACATTGGCGTGATTGGTCGAACACAGCGAACAGTCTATGAGGCGTTTGCTGGCATTGTCCGAGATAACCGGGAACCGAGGGCAAAACAAAGTTTATGCTGTCATCGCGAAAGGATTCACAACATCGACAACTCGACCAGGACATCACCGTAGGCAGCATCTAAAACTTGGAGGTAGTGAAGGACTTGATCTACCTCGGCTCCGCGGTGAACAGTTCAAACAACAAGATCAAACGCAGAATTTAACCAACCGCTGATTTTAAACTGGGCTCAAAAGGCAATTAAGTAACAGAGCCCTCTCTCGGAAGACCATGTGGACCCTGCATACGACCTTCATCATCCCCGTCTTGTTCTACGGCGCAGAGGTATGGACTATATTCGGAACGGATGAAGAGGTTCTTGGTCTTTTCGAGAGAAAAGTACTGCCCGCGATCTTTGGTCCTGTTTGTGTTAATGGCAAGGTTCAACCACGAACTGAATGAGCTGTACAGCAACATGTCTAGCCAGGCGTCTACGGATCCAATGCCTAAGATGGCTAAACCATGTAAAGCGACAACTTAGCCGAAGAATTTTCGACTCAGAGCCTGTGAGACAACGCAACTGAAGACGTCTACGCACAGGAAGGCGCGAGGGCGACCTCAGCCGACTTGGCGTGCGAAACTGGGGACAACTGGCTAGAGATCGTGCTGGCTGGAGAGGCTCGATGCGTAGGCGATCCAACTCGGACTCCGAAGAAGAATAAGATGGCAATGATTGTGTTTCCAATTGTAATATCTCACCACCTGTCAAAGCTAAAAACGACACCAGCTGTCAAAATATTCAGAAAGGTTCGCCATTTGGTCATGCATTGTTTCACATTTGCCGACCTTGCGGAAATTATTAAAAAATATTATCGAACAGCCCAATTGTAAGTACGCATCAGAAATTTGAGAAGGATGACGGGTGAGTTCGCTAGTTGAGTGCTGGAAATGTTCTCCGGAGGTCCTGGATTTGGCAGAACAATCATCTTCTTGGGCGAGGCCCCTTTTTTTGCTCATTGGCTACCAACTTTATTCCTAGCTCATTTTCTCACTGCCACAGCGGCCCAACTAGACATACCTACGACTTCTGTACACCTTTGGTTATGTGTTCCTACGTGTATTCTGCCGCTGTGGCAGCCTTAAAACAGAGAAAACATGGCTAGTACTTGATCGCAAACGCTCATTATGACTGCTCAGACTAAGCAGGCCTGCACTCAGGCCCGTCATCGGTGTCATAACTGGACAATGTAATTGGGGCACTTGTCCGCAGGATAAGTGTCGCCTCTAATGACGTTTGCTGAAGCTGCATGAATGAAGAGGAGATAGAAACGGCACTTCTTTGGCTAGTAGTAGGCATTCACACCTAGGGTCCTAGGAGGGGTATTGTGAACCAAAGGGTGGTTAAATTTTAAGGGCCGATGTTGATTTTGAATAAAACACAAATTATTTAGAAAATTACTGTCATTTCTTTTTATTATGCTGATATTGGTATGGTTCAATTATGTATGGAACAAAATATAGGCCAAATTGCTGCCGCGACCTCGGCGGCACACCTCCATCCGATGGTCCAAATTTTTGATGACGCTGAAGCATAATTGAGGTTCTATACCGTTAATGTGCCGAATTATCTCATCATTTAGCTCTTGAATTGTTGCTGGCTTATGGAGGTACACCTTTTCTTTCAAATAACACAAAAAAAAAATCCAACGGTGTCAAATCACATGATCTTGGCGGCCAATTGACATCGCCACCACGTGAGGTAACACGGCCATTGAATTTGTCGCACAAAAGAGCCATTGTTTCGTTAGCTGTGTGGCAAGTGGCACTGTCCTGTTGAAACCACATATCGTCCACATTCATATCTTCCAATTCGGGACATAAAAAGTTAGTTATCATTTCACGATAGCGAACACCATTCACAGTTCAACTGCCTGACCGGCCTCATTTTGGAAAAAATACGCCCGATGATGCCGCCAGCCCATAAACCGCACCAAACAGTCTCTCTTTGTGGGTGCATTGGTTTTTCGACAATCACTCTTGGATTATCATTCGCCCAAATGCTGCAATTCTGCTTACTGACGAATCGACTGAGGTGAAAATGTGCCTCATCACTAAAGATGATTTCCTCACGAAGTGCACGATATGCATTTTGATTTGAACGCTCATTTTCATAACAAGCCTGAATTTACAAACTTTACTTACTTTTAATTTTAACTTTAACGCGTTGCTCGATTGTGTATCTTTCCATGGTTCAAATTGAGTTAGTCTGAAATTGATAAATGTCAAATGAAATGTAGAAAAAAACGTTGACGTTTAGGTTGGGTTCACACTCAACATCGGCCCTTAAAATTTAACCACCCTTTACTACCACTGATCGACAACTCCAGCGATAGTGCGGTTAATTAGATCCCAACGGCAAATGGTGACTGAACCAGATTTGAAAACCGAATGAAGCGTATTAAGTTTGCTTTCACTGGGATTCGAGCCGGGAACTCAACCAACTGCGCCATCCAGCTGTTGACTCTAGGGTCCTACATTTACAACAACCGCAGTGAACTGAATGGCTTCAGAATATGCCGGCCACACCGCTCCGTCACAAGTACCAACTGGATCCAGATACAGGAGTAAGTCACAATGGTAGCACAATGGCCCTATATTGGCCTAAGTATGACTGCAATAAGCCTCTCTTATCTAGCCTATCCTAAACATGTCGATTTCTAGTACCTTTCACAAGAATTAGTTATCAGAGAGGCCTACAAGACTCTGATGCATAACTCCACGTGTGCAAAACAACGCCTCCTTCATCGCCAGCTTCACAAGACTTAACTCAGTTGAATTACATTTACGACCAAAAGGAATGTTTAAAAATGACTTCGACCTATTCCACACTAGGACTGGTCTGGACACAAAGCACGTAAATCTGGCAGATGATGACTCTCTATTAAAAGGTGGGCCATCTACTGGTTTCCTTTTATATCATTGGTTATTTCGACACTGACAGCTGTTTCCCGTTCGAAATCTTGACAGAAAGTCAGTATCATACCTCCGGGGAACGAAATGAGTCGGTTTACACTTGAACAACGTTGGAAAATATTGAAAACTCATTTCCAAAATGAGTGCTGTGTAGCCCAAACAGTGGTTTTTTTTAAAAGAAGAAGTTTTGGCCGAATTGTAGCACCTACTGCAACTGCAGTGCAAAAAGATCATGAGTCCAGTATGCCAGTGGACAACACTCATGGTCCCCGTCGTCGTACAGATGAGAGGGTGGCTGCTGTGGCATTCTTAGGAAATGAGGTTGCCTCAAGGTTTCAGCGCCATGTTAACCGACTTTTTTTTTTACTGAAATTGAAGACATAGATTTGGACCACCCCTGGCTCATGTAGTCGATCTTTTGCGCACCAATTTCCAAAATCGTGTTTTAAGCCGTCTTGGCGATGTCAATTGGCCGCCTCGGAGCTGCGATTTGACTCCTTTGGCCTTTTTTTGTAGGGAACCGTGAGGGACCGATGTTTAACTAACAATCCGAAAACGATTCCAGCACTTAGGGCCAATATCATCCAAGCAATCTGTGAGCTACAGCCCGGAACCATCAACAAAGCCTAGGAGAATTGGGGTGACAGAGTGCACTACGGCGAAGCCAACCGAGGCAGCCACTTAAACGACTCTGTATTTCACAATTAATGGGAACATTTCTTCTTACTATTAAAGCCACAAAACAGGGAAAAGATGTAATTTTGTTCATTTAATAGCATTTTTAAAATGAAACTTCTATTTGGGCCACTCTGTATACTGTCACAGTAGACCCATCGTAAAATAACAATACACAGACCTTCTAAAGTACCTACAAGCTTCCAAAACCAAGAGACACTTTGTAAGCTGATGACACTAAAGAAACCAAGGAATGGAAGCCTTTCTAGCTAAGCCTTGGTATCGCATTCTCATTCCTTCACTTTGAAGGAGTTTATGAATGATTGACGTTGGAGCCCAATGAGCTCTAACAACTTAAAGAAATGTAAGGCGCACCCCTGCGGAGCTCTTCTTCAGCATCCTGGAAGAGGCTAGTCGTTTCAAATAGAGCTTCTATGCACTAACTGGGTCCTTTTCTGAACGCACGACCGAACAGTCACTGTAGCAACCATGTGATTTCCCAGGAATTTCATAGCCTCCACGAAAGCCACGCTAGTTAACAGAATTCAATTCACTGTAATCGCTTCTGTGATTACGACAAATGCTCTGAAAAACACAGCAATTGGGCACCGATGCCTCTGACTCAGAGTGCCTTGCAGTGCGCCGCTAATGCTTCAGAAGTCCTTGCATTGATTGAGCAGTGCCATTCCGCACATCGAAGTGCTACTGACCCACAAGGCTCGCACTCCCAAGTGGCAAAACCGTCTAAACCCCTACTTATTTGCATCCCGTCCACGAAATCACCACCAGCCCGCTTCAAGGCGGTGTCGCCATAAAATCCAATGCCACCAAGTGCACAGCGGAGCAGCGCCGCGGCTAGAATGCAACCGACTATGAGTGCGCGTCCCTCGAACGGAAACAGAGACGCGAAACAAAACCCACCTAAACAGGGTAAGGAATTGCCGGCATTAATAATGAAATGAAATAAAAATAATGAAAATCCATTACACATTTAAATTAATGTTTCCAGTCATTAAATCCGGATTCGAGGCGACCACTTCGTCGCAGCAAAACGTTTCTCTTGTACTTCTCGCTCTCCTCACGTGTCAATTATTATTTCATCTCCGGACGGATGGACGGTCGGGACAGCCGGGACAGGCCAGTGCTGAGGGTTTAACGTACGCTCGCTCGCGATTGCCGACGCTCGGCCGAAAGCAGCCTCATTACAAAAGGCAGTATAATTGCACTGCACTGAACTGAACTGAAATGCAATGACGTTAAAATAATTTCGCCCCCCTCCCCCTGCAGTCCACCCACCAGAGGAGTCAAGCAGTCGCACACACACCGGCACACAGCAGCCAAGCTCAAGCTCTCCAGCATCCCATCGCAGCCGGTGACGAGAGGAGCGCGGGATGGACTTTATAAAAAAGAAATCCCTTAGTCATAAATGCCAGGCGAAATAAAATCCAATTTATTAAGCATTATTAAGTGCGACGACCGGGTACGAATGCATTTATATCTGCTGTCCATCCTCGCGCCGGCCAAGTGTACGTATGCAGATACGAGCGCGTACGGCCAACGACGACGACGACGACGACGGGTATACCTGAGAAATAATAAATGTGCGCTCGAGCGCAGAGCCCCCTTAACAAGACGCGCACAAAGATACTGCGATACAAAGGTATTCACATTCCGTGCGCCGCGCCGGCCGGTCCTGCTTCTGGCTCAGCCAGTAGGACACACAATGCCAACCGGC